>JADRCH010000010.1:7921364-7974944 GCA_019843965.1 Rhynchomys soricoides | reverse complement strand
AGAGAGAGAGAGAGAGAGAGAGAGAGAGAGAGAGAGAGAGAGAGAGACTGGTTACCGCCAGAACAGTCATTCAATTCAACTATTACACTATTTTGGTACCATTGATAGGGACCATTCTGGAATCAGCCTAGACAACCATCAATAATAATGAAAATGTTACGCATATACATGAAATCTCTTTCAGTTTGAGAGGCAAGGGTTTTTCACTAAACAGGAAGCTCACTGTTTTGGCGAAGCCTGATGCTCAGCAAGCTCTTGAGACTCACCTGCCTCTGTCTCCTTGGTCAATGCAGCCATGCCCAGTGTTTGTATAGGTGCTATGGATTTGAACTCAGGTTCTCCTGTTTGCAGAGCAAACACTCTTACTCAATGAGCTATCTCCCTGATCCCCTTTGCATTTCTTTTGTTAAATGTACTCTTGAGTGATGTACTCTTTTTGGTGCTAGTGTAAACAGAGCTGGTTTTAAAATTTTACTTGTAGATTATTCATTGCAAGTGGACATAATGTAGTTGAGCTTGACATATTGATCTTGAAATTGCAACATCTGGATCTCATTTACTATTTCTAATAGCATATTAGTGACTCCTTCATATTTTCCTTATGCACCATGAACCATCTGTAAATAGACATCATTTACTTCATTCTTTCCATCTAGATGTCTTTTCTTTCTTTCTCTTGGCAAACCTCCTTCACTATAACTCTCAGGACCATATAGAATAGAATTGATAGGAGCAAATATGTTTATCTTATTCTTCATCTTAGAGCAGTGGTTCTCAACCTGTGTGTCATGACTGCCTTAACAAACCTCTGTTTCCAAAAATATTTACATTGTAACCTGTAACAGTAGCAGAACTGTTGTTATGAAGTGGCAACGAGAATGATTTCCTGGTTGGGGGTCACCACAGCATGAGGAACTGTATCAAGGGGTCAGAGGCGTTAGGAAAGTTGAGAACCACGGTCTTAGAAAGCATTCCTTTTTTACCATTAGGTGTGTTAGCTGAGGGGTTTTCACATGTGTGTTAGACTGAGGAATCATCCCTCTACTCCTAGGTTACTAAAAGTTTTCCACAGGAATGTGCAATGTTTTTGCTGAGCCTACTGAGACAATCCTGCGGGTTTTGTTGGTTTTAACTCTATTGACACAATGCATTATTACATTAACTGGTTTTCAGAAGTTAAAAATATAATCTCACTTTTTTTGGATAAAACAAAATGATTCTAGATTTCTAGATTGGTGCAGAATTTGGAACTTGGGATAGCTAAAATGGTCTTGAAACAAAAGAATAAAATAGAAGTACCACTTTCTAAACTAGATAGAGATAGAGATAGAGATAGAGATAGAGATCGATATCACAGAGCAAAGGTATTTAAGTAACATGGTATTGGTATAAAGGTAGAAAAAGAGATCTGAGAATCCAAATATGAGCCTGCATAGCTGCAGAACATTTTGTCAAGGAATCTAAGAACACATGAGGCACAAAGGATAGTCTTTTAGACAAATGATGCCCAGCAATTGGTTAGTTGATTATCTATGAGTAGAAAATGCAGTTGGACCTTACATAATATTTAAAGTTTAATTATATGCACATATGTGCCTGAGTATGGGCACATGAATACAGTATTCACAAAGGCCAGAGAGGGTATTAGATCCCCTGGACCTGAAGATGCAGGTGATTGGAGCCATCTGATTTGGGTGCAGGGAAATGAACTTAGGTCCTCGGAAAGATGAAGTATTTCTTAACCACTAGAGCTATCTTTCTAGTTCCCTAAATGGTTTAATTTTATGACAAAGTAGTCATACATATTATATACATACTTGCAGAAAGAGTATGCATCAAAGGAACATTCATGATTATTTGGTACTATGAACTTATATAGGTGGATTACGATAAGCAAATATTTTCTTGACAGAAGAAACTAGTGATAAATACGCATGTAAGACTTCCTCTTCACTGTAATCAAAGAAATCAAAAGAACAAAGAGCATTCTAGAGAGAAATGCAGGCAGCTGCTCACAGTGGTTTTAGAAATGATTTGTTGGTACGTCTAGTGCCCAGGAATGAGCATGACAGTTGCTATGAGGTGTGGGCATCCACACAGCAAACATCCTCACTAATTACCTACCTGCTTTAGAGGTGACGAGCTGGAGTACAAGAGGTCGTCTGGTTACAATGCCTGAGCCTCGAGGAAGAAAGTCCCTGAAAACAAACAAGAAACCAGAGATGAAGGCATTATGGGATTGTAAACTGGCTACATGGTAATTCTTCTAGTCTCCAATCTTTCAATGTATTCTCTGTTTCAAGACAACTAGGCCCGTCTATGAAAGGGGTACTTGTAAAATTCAAAGCGAAACAGCAAGAGCCTTTATTGCATAGTTCCCTCAGTAGAATACACCACTCTTACCTAGGCAGGACTGGTAAAGGCAGGACTGGTAAAGGCAGGACTGGTAAAGGCAGGACTGGTAAAAGCAGGACTGGTAAAGGCAGGCTTGCTTAAGTTTCCCTGAACTGCCCATTCGTTTTCCCTTTCAAAGAATCTGAATTTTTTAGATGGTCTGATACTGAGATTAATCCCAGAACTTCTGATAACTGCCAAATCAGTGTTGGCTTTAGCATCAACATCAATAATAGCATCATTACAAAAAAGTGCTGGCCATTACAAAGGGGTGGATGACAGTGTGTTTCCTAAATAACCTAAAATTTTTCTTCAATAAGAAGACTCACAAAATGCGGTCTTAAATGGGAGCGATTATTACACTGTAGAAATTAACACTAGAAAAAACTGTTGCAACTTCAATTGTTCTTGTACCTGCCAGGTGGGTGGGAGACTTTCAAGAAAGATTATATTGAAAATGACATGTTAACATAGGCTAAACCACGCCAATAAATCTACAGCAGAGGAAGCTTTGCATTAAATTACATGGGCAACATCACATGTATCATTGATTCTGCAATATCAAAAAATTCATAAGCACCTGTATCTCAGCTTTCTGTCTGTGTTGGTGTTTTCTGTTATTGTTGCTGTGTATTGGGAATTGAACTCGGAGGGTTTTGGGTGGATTGTGTAAGCACTCTCCTGCTGACCTATATATATCTGCATCCTTCTTGTGACTTTTTATTTTACGATAGGGTCTCACTACATTGCTCAAACTAAATTTGAACTCACTCTGTAGCCAAGACAGGTCTTGAACTCGCAATCCTCTGGCCTCAGGCCCTGCTTATATCATAGTTTTAAAGCCTAGTTACAGTGCCTCAAAACCGGAGAGAGAATACCACAGAATTCTATTCAAAATAAACCTTCGCCTCAATGACTCAGTGGGAGTGTGTCTCAAAACAGAGTTTTAGTACCATCTAAAAGTTAGAATTCCAGACACCCAGTACTCAGTCTCGGTGGTGAACACTCATAATACTTGATGGGACGGGTAAACTCCCAGGAGACCCTAACATTTGCCAGGGTTTGCTCATCAACTCCATGGTCACGCGGGTTTATGGGAAACACAGAGGTTCAGAAAGAGCTTGAATACAATGAAATTTTGACACACAACAACTTATTAAATAAACACAGGTCAGAAGAAATGTTTCAAAGCACGAACCACCAGAGACACTGATATTCTCAGTGGAGAGTCACAAAAATAAAATTAAGCAAATTTTGCTCTATAAACATCATTTTGTAAGTGCTAAAATAGGTTCTGAAAGATTTCACTATAATAAACAGTCCCTAAACTAAGTTAATGTTGTGTTCCTTAGGCCCAAGGACCAAGAACCACGGAGAGATTACTATATACTGTTGAAATACAGAAGAATGAGGAAAGATGTTTGTGTTGGAACGTAAAACATGCCTCTTGAAATAAATAGTATTTTTATTCATAAATAGAATTGCCTTGACTGAGCATGGTGGTGTACATCTGTAACCCCAACACTCAGAGAGATGAGGCAGGAGAATCCTGAGTTCAAAGCCAGCTAAGCTACACAGTGAGACTCTGTCTCAAACAAAGAAACAAAAACACAGAACAGAGCAGCTATGTTCTGTGCCTACAACCAAAAGGGAAGGAGTTCATTTGAAAGTCAAAATGAATGAAGGGAAAGCTAAACACCAGAGTAGAAAGCTGAAGAAAATATTCTGTGTTTCTGTGAATGAAATTTGAGGGTTTATAGATGCCAAAGAGAAATGTAGGGTCCTAAATGCCTGAATACTGCCATTTAAAAACTGAAATGTTCTCCAATAAAAGACGGATAGAGGGAAAGGGAGGGAGGGGGGGAGGAGGGGGAAGAGACTTGTTGACTTTAGACCCTCCTGCAGGAGCTTGCTTCAGCTTGTGTTTGCAACTGTACATTTACTTGATGTCCTCTTAGCAGCAACTCCACTGGATATGATTGACATAAAACATAAATAATACTTTCAACAACTAACAGGTTTTAGGCATCTCCCTGAAAGTAAAGCCACCTATATTCTAATGCTTTTCTCTGCTGTTTTGTTTTTTGTTCTTTTGTTTTTGTTTTTGTTTTTGTTTTTTATCAGCCAAACCTAACACTGCGTTGTGAGGAATAAGTGGATTCAGACTCTGGCCTGCCTCTAGTACTTACTCTCACCAAGCATAAAGACATTGGGTGATGAAATTTGGCTGTCTGGAATGCTCTCCTGTTTCACAGGAGCCTCTAATATAAGACAAACTGCTGGAGAGAAATCTCTCCCTAGTAAAGAAATAAGTGTTCAATCTGCCTCCCCCCCCAAAAAAACGCACCTCCTTCTGATGACCTGGCAAAATTAGAACTACATGTCCAGAACCCTCCTGCTGTGTGAACTGAGGGCAGAGGACCTCAAAGGAGAAACAAAGAACATGGCTTTGAATACCAGCTCCCCCATTGCACAGGCACAATTCTCTCTAAGTGTATTTCAGTAATTCTAACTAAAAACCAGATCATACGGCTCAAATGAAATGCAGCATATGGTAACCCATTAAAAACCCAAGCACCATAAAAATGCACATCCATACTGCCATAATTATTGCTACATTGCAGTCATAATGTGCTCCCCCTAATTCTCTTGCAATAAATGCTCTAAATCCCTAGTTACCAAACGTTAGCACTTTTTGAATCTGAGCTAAGGGGTCACAAACACTGTTTGAACTACCCTCTTGGTGCAGACCAGCTGCAGTGGTTTGGAATGCTGGGTCTGTTATCCCTGCCTCCATCCACACCAAGCCAGGCACTGACACAAACAATCTTGAATAATTCATTAGCCACTGAGTGCAATCATCCACTTGATTTTCATTTCTTCTGTGCAATAGACAGTTGGCTTTTTGTCTCGCATCAGCATGTCTTATGGGGAAGTGAGTTTTCTACATTAAAGTAGGGGAGCTAATTCTGTACCTTTAGTGGTAGTTTTAATACATATGTTTTCTTTATTATAGTCTAATTCACACACATAAAGAGATAAGAAGGGGCAGAGGCCCCATTTAAAACACACACACACACACAATCATTCAACCAACCAACCAACCAAGCACCTGTCTGTCCAGTCTAAGCATGAGTTTTTCAGACAATAAGTATATGCCTCTCCTATTTTCATAATTCCAAAAAGGAAAAATCATTTCTATCATCCTATAGAAAGAATGGAATTTATAGCAATTTTTACTGCCCTTTTCAGATTTGGTTGCCAAGACATAGTAATTTTGCTCCAGTAGGAAATGGTTGGACTTTGGAAGCCCCATCAGAAGAGTGTAGCTGCTGTCTCCAAAAAATTGTACACAGGATTTCCTTCTGAACAGCAAATAAGGACAGAAATGGCGTCCTTCAACCGAGAGGTAAGTGGCCATTAACCAGATGATCTTGGTGCTTTGGCAATCATACTTATGACCTGTGCTTGGAACTCCTGCCCCAATGGCTTCCTCTGGCCAGCTCCTGCTCTAACTTTGGAAGATAACTCTGTCATCCTTCCTTAGCTCCCCCAGTCTAAGCCTCTGTCTAAGCTTTCAACAAATACTGGACTGTTCATAGATTTTTCCCCAGTCCTATGTGTTCCTCCAGGGCCAATTAAATGTCCAAGTATTTCATTAAATGTCTACTTCCCCTTTCAGGGAGGCTCCTGGTTGCTTGTTAGAGTCTTTAACACACAGGGGAAGCAGTCTTGAATTTGCCTCTTCAACTGGAAAACAGCTAAGTGGCATTAAGTGGATGAAAGAACAGCAGAAGATCTTCCAGTTTATCAAACATTGGCTGAAATCATTGAATTTGCTATTTTAATATGCACATGTAAAATAAAAAAGTATTTGCCAAAGTATAAAGCATGGAACACAGTGTTAACCTGTATTCCTCCTATTACATGGAATAGAATTTGAAGAAAACAAATTTTTTAATCCAAGAAACATTATACTTCTAAAAATTAGTCTTTACACTAAAAAAAAAAATCTCTTAAAATTATCACTTCGAGTATAATTTTCTGTACTGTAGAATAATCTCTGTGGTGGTAACATCTCAAAACACCTCACAAGAAAGTGAGGAAGGTAAGAGACAGGAGCAGAAGAGGGCAGAAAGAGAAGGAGGCAGAAGCAAACACAAGCAGATAAGTACTAAATACTGTCTTCCTTGCCCTTGAAGAGCTGGGATCTGGCATCTGATTCTACTACTGAAGGCATTGTGCTGTTAAAATGCCTCTACACTTGTGCTTCAGCTTCAGGAAGTCATAACACCAAGAGTCTCCTATTCTTTGGGAAATTTCCACTGCAGTTTCTGTCCCCCACATACGTTTTCGGCCACGTTAAGGATATTAGCATTTATTTATGTGTAAAAGATCACATGTTGCTCACACTGGCCACTCTATAAAGTGACTATTACTAAATCACTTCCTTTGAGAAATATGAGCTCATAATTACAGAAAGCAGGCTGCTTGTACATATCCAAAAACATTGACATCCACCCAGAAAACTCAAAATTTCTAAGCAACACATTTTCATCAACCAAATTAATCGTGGATCAATAGTTCCCACCAAAGCATTTAGAATGTAAAGTTTCTGTACCCAAGATCTATACACTGAAGGAAGACAGTCCTCCGTTTACAAATACTATGCTGTATCCACCAAGATACACTCAGCTACAGAAGTAGCTTATTGATAAATTTTTAGCACCAGATTAAGGAGTCTTGGTACAAAGTAGAAGTACATCACCCCCCCCCAATCTCACATTACACTTTACTCTCTTTAACTAACTTGAAAATAAATAGCAAGAGGAACTATTAAGTCGGCCGCTGGTTGCCTACTCAATGTATATGTTTCATTTCTTATTAACACAGCCCGAATTTCACTAGGGATGGCAACATGCTTAACTTTAATAAATAAATTAACCACGATTCCCCAGACTTCCCTGAATATGCCATGCCCCTCACTGTGTTCTGCACGGTAAGGTATCTTTGGAGATTGCTGAGTGCCATCCAATGGTTTCTGTAACACGCTCTGATTTCGCCCAAGTGTACTCTTTGCCCTTCCTCTTCTTTCCTCTGCCTGTCAGTTGTCTGTGATTGCAGCACTGCTGCAAACATCTCCACACAGTAAGGCAAGGTGATCCTGTGGATAGAAGCCATGTGCCCAAGACAACAGACAGAACACACCCCAGAGAACCTAGGACTCTGATAACACTGCAGTTGGTGGAGCCAACCTGAGGCTTCCTGGGAAGGAGAGGGAACAAGGAATGCTGTGCTTTAGGCTAGTGTTTGCAATTTGCTTTCCATTCCTGCCTCCTTATGAAAACATAAGCTGATTGTTTTCCCTCCACACAGTTTCCCTTTGCAAATCTGATATCATAAATTTAAGTTTATCTGCAGATTTGATGTACATATTTGTTATTTAAACTTAAATAGAAGATTCCTCCAAAAATCAATTTCACCTCCTCGGGGGAAATACTATGCCTATCAATAATATTTTATGGGCCAGAAAATAAGAGAACTGAGATTATTTGGCATTCAGTCCCTTGAGCCATGTTTTCCCGCAGAGTTCCCAAAGCGATAAATATGGAGAAGGCAAAGTCTAACAGCTTTTGCCTCAAACCCAATGGATTTCCTCTCCAAGACTAAAAAGATGGAAGGATGAAGTGAACCCCTTACCCATCCTCTGCAATAGGCAGGCAAGCAGAACTCTGTGGCCCTTTTTCCATGAAACCAAAGTCACAAGCCTTGTATTCCCACACTGCAATGACTAACAAAAACCCACCTGGACCAGATCAAACCCAGTCAGTGAGAAGATACAAGGATACAAGGACATTTTCAAGGTGACCAGGCAAAGGATGGTGCAGACAGCCTACTACCCTCTTTCCCCTCCATGGGAAGGCTTAGTGGCCCAATATCTGTCCTTGGTTTTGAAGGTCCATCACTGTTTCTTGTAGCAGGACTGGAAGTGAGGTGCATTGCAGAAAGTAGAAGTGAGCTAACTTCCCTGGCCTATACTGTGCAATTTTTGTTTCTTACTTGTCTAAGACATTAAAAGGAAAATGACATATACCATTAAAATCCAGGACAACACAGGTCAGTTTCACTGTTAAAACACAGAACAAAGTACCACAGGATAGAACACACATCCTGCTTATTTATGAAGACTGGAAATGAATTCTAATTAACCTGTGAGTTCTCAGACCCAGCCCTTCCTCTCTGGAAGCTCCATCCATTATTTCCTCAAACTTGTTATTAGGTCAGTCTCTCAAGTGATTTCAGGCTGCTCTGATGTCTCAGTGTTGATGCTTACCACAGAAGCCCTTCTCCAATGCCCCCTTCTTCACCAGATTCTCCCTCCCATAGGAAATATCTCCAGATACGCCAGTATAACTAGATGTTTTTCCTTCTTCTCTTAAGGTTCTAAGATTCCTCCAGCACATACATCCCTTCTTAGACACACTCTCTTAGGACAGGGCTGTCTGTTTTTAGCATAGCACCTGCCACAGACTTAGCAAACCAATCAACTCCATACTTTAGAAAATCAAAACTGGTAAATTCACTAGAGAGATAAACTTTATAGGATAAGTTGGTGAAAATAAATGAAGAAAGAAAGAAAGAAAGAAAGAAAGAAAAGAAAGAAAGGAAAGAAAGAAAGAAAGAAAGAAAGAAAGAAAGAAAGAAAGAAAGCTGTTTTCTGTATATTGTATTAGTCGGGCTTTTCCAAACTGTGGCAAACATCTGGGAGAAGGGACCCTGAGAGAGGAAAGGTTTACTTTGGCTCGTGGTTTCAGAAGTTTTGGAATACAGCTGACTGGATTCACTGTTTTGGGCCTCAGGTAAAGCAGAGCATCATGGTGGGAAGGCTGAGATGGAACAGAGCTGCTCCTTATAACAGAAGAGTTCATTGTAAGAGTGAGCATCCTCCATCTTCCTCTTTATTCCCTCTGGACCACAAGCCTATCGATGCCAAACACACATAGGGTGGCTCTTCATGGCTTGGTGGTTAGTCACAGTATGCACACTCTCAGATACCCCCAAAGGTGCACTTTAACAATCCCCTAAGTATCTCTCTGTTCAATGAAGTTGACAATAATAATCACTTATATGCTCTATTATTCATTTTCTTTCCTTAAAACTATCCATCTCATATATTTGTTTTTATTTCATAATCTTACATCATTTACTGATATTTAAGGAAGAGAAGAGTAAAAGAGGGGGAGACTGCTCAATATCTAATAGATATGTATGTGTGTATAACAGAGATATTTATAAGCATTTTGCTATTTATCATTGTTATTCATGAAACTATGTTTCAAATGAATGTCTTTGGAAACTATTACCAATACCTTCACAGTCTAAAGTATATTAATAGTAGCTGATAGAACATACCAGAATAAAAAGGGATCAATAAATTCTTTCTGGCTACTTAATAAATAAGTGTAAGGACTGAAGTTAAGGCCCCTAGAACCCATGAAAATTCCAAGTGGGCATAGCAGGTCACCTATAATTCCAGCCTTGGAGAACAGAGACAGGAAATCTCTAGAGCAAGCTGGCTGGAGAGACTAGCCAAATTGGGGAGCTCCAGTTTTGGCCAAAAGAACCTGCCTCAATGAATTAGGTGAAAAAAATTGTTGAGAAAGATATTTTTATACCCTCAGACCCCCACATTCATGTGTGTGTGTGTGTGTTTGTTTGCAAATATATATATGTTTGTGAATATATATTCATATATACATATGCTGTGAATATATATGCACATGCACACATGTACATATGCACACATGCACACATGCACATACAGGAGGAGGAAAAGGAGGAAGAGAAGAGGACGGTAGGAAGAGGGGAGAAAAAGAAGGAGGAGGAGGGAACGAGGAAGAAGAAGAAATTAAACCTTGTACTGACTACGTCTAAACTGACACCTGGAATCAAACATGGCAGTATTTCTGTAGTAAAGTATGGATACTCACTAAGAGAGATAAACATAAACTGAATAGCTCCGTGTCACCGAGGTCATGTTTGCCAATAAATGAGTTCTGGCTAATGTAAGCTTTACTAAATGAGTTACAAAAATAATATTTGGTTTTTACAGCACTCGGCATATTTGAAATTGTAGAAGAGATGGAAATATTCATAGTAACACCTAGCAAACAGCAAGAGGTCAGAAAAAACTATCAGCATCACAGTCATTACTGGTTTTTTTTTTTTTCCAGAAGTGTGATAAGTGTCTTGATATTTATTTAGTAATTAATTGTTTGGTCATATTCCTAAAAATGTATATCTCCCCACATCAATAAATGGTGATCTTCCTTTGTTAGCCATAGGCATTTGGGATAGGGGTATGCATCTAGTTATTTACAGTGTGTATAAATTTGTGGGTAGTGTGAGAGAAAATCGATCAAAATAGACCTTTAATCTTTCACCTGCATCCTTGAGAGTCCCTAGCTGCCTAGAGACTTCATTTCCTGAGAACTCTCTATATTGTTCTACCTCCTTCCACAATAAAGGGTTAATTCAAAACATGGAATGATCTTGAAAACCAGAAAAAGACTCAGCACACATTCCAACCACAGTCAGTGCTCTTGATTCAAACACAGAATGAACCGAACCTCCTGGTATCCAGAGTATTCCACACGCGTGCGGCAAGTGTTATTTCTAGCCACTTAAAAGCGCCACTGCAAAGAGCTCAAATTCTTAGAAAAGAGAAGGTCTCCATTCCCATGAGGAGAGGCATTTATTAGCCCTTAATGGCCTTCTTTCATTGCCTTTCCACTGACGCATCTCTAATTGTTCCAATTATAACTGCAAGTAAAAGAAAACCCGTAATGGTGTATGTGTAGTTCAATGGGTGCATTGTGAGAAGAGGTCTTACAGCACAAACCGCGCATACAAGAAGTGCACAGCAGCGTGGCTCTGGACAGGCAATATCACAGCAGAGAGGAGGAGGTGGTGTGGACAAGGCACTGGCCAAGGTGTCAGCTTGGGTGCCAGCTATGAGCTCGCCACAACCTTGAATCTGTAAGAGACCAAGATTCTGCCTCTCTAAAACGTAAGGATTAGAGGAATATCTTTTAATGCCCCCGCTAATTCTAACACTTTTTCTGTCTCTGAGGCTGGCTGTTGGTCAAGATGCTTAGAATCCAAATGCACTTTCTAAGCAATCTTGTGGCTTCCTACTACTGACTTCGTATTTTCTGTGCTCAAACATTTAAAATGTTTTAAAATTTTAACTATGTATCTATATAGGGTAATGAATTAATGTGGTATTACTTCAAAATCATGACACACAAATTATTTTTTCACCCCTGCACATTTTCCTACACTGTTTTTTTATATTTTTTTATTTATTTTTTTTTGATACTTTATTTATATTTCAAATGTTTCCCCCTTTCCAGATCCCCCTTTGGAACCTCCCTATTCCCTCCCCCTCCCCCTGTCGCTATGGGGGTATTCCCCTACCCACCCACCCACCCACTCTTGTCTTCCCTCCTGGGCATTCTCCTTTACTGGGGGATCTAACACCTTCAGGCCCAAGGGCCTCTTCTCCCCCTGATGGCTAACAAGACCCTCCACTGCCACATATGTGGCCAGCACCATGGGTCCCTCCATGTGTATTCTTTGGTTGGTGATCCAGTCTCCAGGAGCATCGGGAGGTCAGGCCAGTGGACACTGTTGCTCCCTCCATGGGGCTGCCAACTCTCTCAGCTCCTTCAGTCCCTTCTCCAACTCCTCCATCTGGGATCTCACATTCAGCCTAATGGTTGCTGTGAAGTGACTCTTGGGTATTCCGAACTTTGGGGCTAATAACCACTTATCAGTGAGTACATACAGTGTTCATTCTTTTGTGACTGAGTGACCTCACTCAGGATGATATTTTCAAGTTCCATTCATTTGCCTGTGAATTTCATGAAGTCATTGTTTTTAATAGCTGAGTAGTATTCCATTGTGTAAATGTACCACATTTTCTGTATCCATTCTTCTGTTGAGGGACATCTGGGTTGTTTCCAGTTTCTAGCTATTATAAATATGGCTGCTATGAACATAGTAGAGCATGTGTCTTTATTACATGTTGGAGCATCTTCTGGGTATATGCCCAGGAGTGGAATATCAGGGTCTTCAGGTAGTATCTCTGTAATGGCTATTCCTGGTTGTCAACTTGACTATATCTGGAATGAACTACAATCCAGAATTGGAGGGCTCACTTGTGATCCAGATCTTGAGGCTGGAAGACACAAGTTTCTGATCTGGATCTTGGCATGGAGATCTTGAGTCATAGTGGCCAAGAAAAGCTTAGGCCCAGGCAAGGTAGTATACATCTTGAATCTTAGGAAACTAAGGCAAGGAGATCTCTAAATTCAAGGTCAGTCTGGGACAAAGCAAGCCCCAGATCCAGAAGTGGTGGTACACACATCTTTAATCTGGGCCACAACTTCTAGTGGAGACCTATATAAGAACATTGTTAGAAAGAAGATTCACTCTTGCCTGCTTGCATTTTCTTGCCAGCACATCTGTTGGAACCTACTACTACAGAAGCCCAGCTAAAACAACTAGTCTGAGTAACTATTAGATTCTTGGACTTCCCCTTCACAGCTGCCCATTGTTGTGCTAGTCATCACAACAAATTCTCTTGATAGAGAGAGACATTCTGTAAGTTCTGTGACTCTAGAGAACCCTGACTAATACAATCTCTGAAGGAAAATAAACACCAATTAACTGAACATTAAAACTTCTGAAATTTGGTAGAAAACATAAAACAAAAACCTTCTAACACAGCAGGTGGGATGAAATATTCCTCATTCAAGAATTCTGTTTTTAACAAATTGAATAAAAAAGATGTAAGAGTGTCAAATTAGTTACCTATCTATGCAGTTCAATCACTTTTGTTAGGATGAATGCAAATGTACAATTCTCATCAGAAAGTCACATGCCAGTATCTTAGAAGGCATTAATTTTAGTCATCACCCTCCATGAGTTGTGTTCTGGAAGTTAACATACAAGATTCCTATCTTATCCTCTGAGTTCAGAGAATTTGAAGAGCAATCATTTATATCTTTTAAGTTTGTAGACACTTAAGGGGTTGTAGACACTAAGTAAATTATGAGACCAGTTTTATAGATCATAGCCAAAATAGTTTTATAATACAAAACCAACAGACTGCACCTAGAAGCATACAAGCACATCACACATCCACATGTACACACACACACACACGTACACACACAAACATACACACAAACATACACAAATACATACACACACATGCACACACATATACACACATACACATATATACACACATACACATATACACACATATACATACACACATACACACACACATATACAGGCTGTATATTTTGTAAAACTTTTGTTTCCATTTTGTACACTGTGGGAGCGTCACAGTGGACAGAGATGGAGTAATGAGGACAGGAAGGGGTTAATGGGGTAGGAGTGGGAGGGAAGAGGGGGGAAAGAAGGGAAATTCAAGGAGGAAGAATTGACACTTAAGACCTTTTGAAAAAGTCCCATGGAAGCCTATGGTCACAGAAAACATATTTATCATTTTTAAAATAGTCTCTGGAAAACATCAGTCCATTCCACGTGTGAATGAATATATACTGTGGTATTTTACATCTACTCCAAATTTGTGTTTCAACATAAAGAAGTTATCCCTGAAGAAAGAAGCAGAGAATTTTAGAGATTTAAAGTTTCTTTTTTTTTTTTTTTAAATAAAAGGCTTAAAAATCCTAAATGATTGCACCTTAAGCCCTACTGGAGCTAAGGTTCCAATAGTGGTTCAAGGTAAGCGTCAATGAGAAAATAAGATTTGAGTGATGACAAAGTTGCACATAGTGCAACTTTAATAAATGGAACCCTTTATCTCTGCTACTGTAATTATGTATTAGAGACATATTCACAGAAAAAAAAAAAAAGCCTGGGAACTATAACAAATAAACATTTCCTGAACATTTAGAATCTTTTGGTGAAGATAATGTGATCACCAGAACAAATAAGGTGCTTGCAAAATTTAAAAGCTTTTTAATGCATTTCAACTATTTTTAAAAAATAAATTAAGGGTTGTAATAGACTCTTCAAATGAAAGTAAATTACTAGTGAGAATTTTTGCTAAGGTTACCTCACTGGTTCATCCCAGTTGTAATACTAATTTGTAGTGGGACACAAAGAACAGGTCTCAAGTGCAAGAAGCTGTGGGCCTTTGTGATGGGTTATTTAAGCAGTTATTTAATAAGGAAGAATTAAATGTGTTTTTAAACAGAGTGTGACTGAACTATATCATGCTAAGGTTTGGCAAGCATTTCTCTAGCATATCTTTCAACACTAGAGACAGAGACGAGGTTAAGGACCCCAGCAACAGTCCCTTCCCTTACAGTACATAGTCATGTGCATTGGTCCTTCCCACGATGAGATCCCACTCCACCCACATCAGCCACGGGCTTCTCCTTAGAACTAAAACCTCTGCCTTCCCAACAGTCTGTTGCATGGTTCAGTCATGGAACTTCCATTTTAACCCCACTCATGCCTGCCCTTCACCATCTACTCATCTCCAAGTTCACAGTCCATCTCCAAGTCCTGTCTAGCCAGGCTCTTTGCCCTACAATAAAGGCTGTTTTAATAAATCCAAGAAGAATATTCTTAAAGTGCCTCCCTTGCCACTTGGGGGAGAGGGACAATTTTCTGATAGCCATTGCATTAGATAAGAAGTCCTCTTCCTAATTTATAAGAACCTTCCTCTAATTCCAAGATCATGTTGAGGAAATAATAAATCAGTTGACTGTTTTCTTCCACACCACAAATAACCTCAGCTTTCTCAAAACATGGCTCCTATGCATCAAATTCTTCCGTTCCGTGGTGATTGCTAATGAAACCCTCAAGACTTTCTCTTTAATGTAAGTGATTTAATTCAGTCCTCACAGCCAACCTGATTTAAGCAGGGTAGGCCTTTCTGCTCTTGGCCAATCAAGAAATGAGAATTATTTTTAGACTCCCTAATCACTGCTTATACAAAGAAGAGACATGAATTTTGAATGATAGGGAAGCTTTTCCAGGTTGTCAGGTAAGGCTGAGGACATTCTGGAATGAATGTCTAAAGACTGAGGAGGTATGAAAGAGATGTGAATATTTTATTTATGTATATATATTTATATATGCACACACACATATATAAATATGTATATGTGTATATGTATATATAAATGTATATGTGTGTATATGTGCATATGTAAGAATGTATGCATATGAGGTTATATAAACTGCCCCACTAGAGTTAAGATGTAAGAAATATCACATTATTTTGTCAATTTTAATTCAGTGTAAACCTAAAACCAAAATTCAGCTATCTAAGAAGTCTAAAATTATATTCTTTGACCCATATGACTGTATTAGAAACTCAAGGGTGTTACAATGAAGAAAAGGAAGCAAATCTTGCCTGTGGCACCCCCCACCAAGGATGCTCACTGCCTGTATCCTAGGGCCTGGTTAGAGGTGATTCCGTTCCATTGATGATATCCTTTGCCTATCCTCTCTGCAGAGTTGGCTGTGAGTAACTCCCCAGGCAAACAGCTTCTCTTAACACCCACATAGCCATTACCACTTCAGAAACCTCCGCTTCAAGAGAGCGCCAGCTTTAACTACCCACAAAAAAAGAGGAGGAAGAGAAGATGAAGGAGGAGGAGGAGGAGAAAAAAAAGAGAGAAAAATAAACAGGCCATGCCAGAACCAGAGAACATCGTGTTAAGTGAAATAAGCCAGTCACAGCAAGACAAACACGACATGCTCTCTCTCTCTCTCAAGCACTCGGTATCCAAACTGGGAATAAAAATAACTGAAGTCTTTGATCAATTAAATAAAAACTCTCTCTTCTTTTCAACAAAGGTTATCACTTGGGAACACATTTCTACAGCATCAACAACACTCCAGGCTACTAGATTTGAAGCCATTGTCTGGAGTTCAGACTCTGGCTTGGGAAGGACAAAGCATTTCTCACTGCGCCCGTCCAGAATTCATGATCGGTCTTGGAAGGTTTCAAGGCTAGTCCTACTGAGTGTGAGCAGTCACCCACTCAGGAGCACTTTATTTTCACCTCACAGAAGTTTAGCTCTTTTCGTTGGCAATTACCAAAGAACAACTAAAACCCTTGCCCCTTTCCAATGTGAAAGAGATGCAGCGGGCCTCTCGTATCTGACTTAAACAATTTCTGCTACTGATTGCCTCTTAGATTGTAAGAAATGACACTGTGCTTTAGGGTGAAAAACGATGACTCTTTGCTACTCCGAAGCTAGTAATGTTTTGTTTTGCAGTGTTGGAATCCAGTCTGGTTTAGGGCTGCCATATTGTTAAAACTCTGACTACTTATAGAGCTTCTTATCACCCCAGAGGACAAGACTGACCAAAGGTGCACTGTGGAAATAGAAGCTTCGGTGATGTCTAGACAGGCATGCCCTCTTCATCTATAAACGGCCTGACAGTACCTGCTGCTAACCACAGTTCTCTATTGGCCAGTAGTTTATATAAGAAGCACCAAGACTCGGCATCCTGCAAACATATCAAAGGGACACCCTTTGGGAAAGGACTCCTTGCTGCAGCCTGTATTTCCTTGTTGGCGTTATTTAAGTGTAGTATGCCAAGAATGTAAACATTCCTGGATAGACTCTTCACTTGAAGAGCCAGCTACTGAATGAATGATGTTAAAACATAGGAATGTCTTTTGTGGCTGTTAAAAGGGGGGGCTGATAACCCTGTACAACTTAAGGGCTATTGTCTTTATTATTAATACTACCATTGCTTCCTTTGGAGGCACTTCATGATCTGTCCACCCCTTCTTATGCTGTCTTTACTTGGGGTACCACTTCTCCCAGGCACCACACTTTCCTTCCTCACCCGTGATCATCAGCTCCTCTCTGGTAATGGCTGTGGTCTCTGACAATTATTTAGAGATGACTGGACTCTGGCCAATAGCCTGAAGTGTTCTCTTGACAGCAGTCCATCACTAGGATTCTGGCCTATCATCTCGGTTGCTCTGTGCCCACTTTGCTCGCTTCCTACCTTTCAGGGCTGACTTCTTGGGTTACGTGGAAATATCACATATGTAAAACCAATTTCCATGACATAATGCATAATGCTCTAACTGTTAAATTACAGAAAGCTTAGTGTTCTCAGTTCTAGCTAGGTAAAATACGACTGCAATAGTGTCAGCTTCCTGTGGACTCTAGGCATTTCAAAGCATTTATGATACACATACATTATCAATATTAGTTCTCTGAGCTGTAAAAGAGTTAGGTATAATGGTTCTTACAACCTCCCTGTCAAAAGTGGGGAAAGACTGGAAAGAGTCATGGGCCTCGTTCTATACCACCGCTCATTAGTACAGAGTTTGGGCTGGAACCTGACATCCTGGTTTTCACTCCCTCCCCTTTTCTAAGAAAGAAATGCTTTCCAACCAAGTGTCTCCCATCAACAGATAGCCTGCCCTGTCAGGGATACTCCCTGCCTCCGTTATCTTGAGGTTGATCCTTTTCCATTGGGAAAAAGTATTTGTGTAGATCATGTATTAAACTAGAGAGAAGAGAACTGGAGTTGGAGGAGCCTTATACTTTCACTTGGGAAAAAAAGTTGGGGCTCTGACACAAGCCCTTAGCTCACACGGTAGCACAGGGATGCAGCTCCATTCGAGCACAGTCTACGAACTGCTATATTTAGAGATCCGCCCCTCAGAGGCCTTTCAGGGACCTCAGGACAGTTATTCATCTGTCCCTAACACCTCCTCCTCTCTGAGAGCATCCTCCAGCCAGCCATTTACACAGACTGATTCTCTTCACCATTTCCAGCCTTTTCTCTTTGGTGGTTTCTTTTCTTCTTCTTCTCCTTCTTCTTCTTCTCCTTCTCCTTCTCCTTCTCCTTCTCCTTCTCCTTCTCCTTCTCCTTCTCCTCCTCCTCCTCCTCCTCCTCCTCCTCCTTCTTCAAGTGTTCCTGCTTTCCAACTTCTAAACAAGGCAAGACTATCAGCTATCCTTGAGACATGGGGGGTGGGGGGGAGGTCGGTCCTGCATCTCAACACTCCTCACCCTTCCCCCACAGTGAACTCTAAAAGGGAAGATTTCAAGTACTATGCCTCCTTTCCTGATTCTTAGACACTCCAACCTCTGCGAGCTGCTGTCAGCAAAATCACTATTGACTCTATTTCCAAAGGGGGGTAAAAAGACTAGAGTGTATCTCACTTCCTTAAATAATATGTTAAGTCACTGCTCCCCTCTCTCTGTCAGTCTGCATCTCTGTCTGTATCTCTGTCTGTCAGTCTCTCTCTGTATCTCTCTCTGCCTCTCTGTCTCCCTCTTCCTCCTCTTCTTTCTCCTCCTCCTCTTCTTCCTCCTCCTCCTCTTCCTCCTCCACCTCCTTTCCCTCGCTGGTACTTTTCTTCCTCCATCAATTGTCTCTTCCTTTCTTCTAGGACTTTTCTTCAGCCATCTACATCTTCTCCCTCACCCACTCCCTGACCATGGCCACGGTCCATGGTTCATGGATAGCACTGCAGCCCCAATATCCCAGACATCTAAGTTTGATATTACCATGTTCTGGTTCATGGTCTGACGCTGTGATGATGAAACACACTAACCCAAAACTACTTGGGTTGAGTGAGGATTTATTTCAGCTTACAGTTTATAGTTCATGGTTGAGGGAAGTCAGTGCAGGAGCTTGAGACAGGACTTGGAGGCAGGACCTGAAGCAGAGACCATGGAGGAGCTCCGCTTACCAGCTGACTTCCCCCACACTGAGGCTCCAAAACTCAGTCTGCCTTTTTATACAACCCAGGATGACACCACCACCACGGGCTGGCCCCTCCAATATCAATCATTAATCAAAGACAAAGCCCCACTGACTTGTCCACAGCGCAATGTGGCTCCCTCTTCGTTAGTAACTATTTTCGGTCAAGCACATGCCATGTCACAGGCATCCCACACTCACCAGATCTCAACACACTCTTTCCTCTCTGAATCTCTCCCTCCTTGTTTGTTACTGTGGTTGCCAAAGGCACCCCAACCACTCACTCACTAAATTATGAGTCTGGGAATCATTCTTCATCTCCCTCCCAACCCTTCTTGGCCCAGCTGAACCCTCCTCACACATTCTGTTGCCAGTTCTCCCCGATTTGTGCACCCCTCCTTTTGCTACACACTGAACTCCTCACAGCTCCTACATCTGTCACCTCCTTGGGCCCCTGCCTTTGCAAACATAGCCACTATTAGATCAAGTAGTTGCTCACTTTTCCTTTAAGACATCTTTTATCTACCTAAGATGGTCTGCAGTGCTGCTCTCCCTCGTTGTTACAGACGTCATTATTATTTGTCTCTTTTCCCAGCCCTACCATTTACTCCCAGGGAACAGGGACCACGTGGATTTCATTGGAGATTTTCCTAGTAAATGTCCTGCTCCATCACAGTCTCTGATTAACGTTTTCTGTGCTTTTGTTTTCTCGAATGAGCAAACGGAGCCGCCTTGGTAGCACCCATTGTTCACTGTGATGCTCCCTCCCCTGAGGGAGCACAGTTCATCACTTTCCTCACATACTGTCTCTCTTAGGAAAGCTTCCCCAATCCCATCCCTGCTCTCTCCTGTGAAAATTAACCTGATTGCAAAGTAGGAGGGAAAGGCAAGTGCTTACATTCCTACTGCTGATCTACGGGGTACACAGGAAAAAAGGGGAAATTCATCTTTCATTTCTCTCAGAACTGGTCCTTTGCTCACCTAGGACTCTCTAGGAAGGCGCATTAGCATTTGGAAGAAAGAAAATCCTCACACAGCATAAACCTCCCCTCCATTTGAACAGGGCAGCAGCCTACAATAGAGCTTTCAAAAGGCCTTACAGATCCCTGTGTGGTGTATCTCATGAGCCATCACATGGCAGCACTGAGGAAAACGTCCCAGCACCAGGCAGGACAAAACAGAGATGAATCCTGCCCACCCAGCTGTGTTCCTGCTGACTCTACTGAGGCAAGACCACTGCTCTCAGCTGGGCGAGAAACAAGCCGCCCATGCACCATTCACTCACACAGCTCAGAATGGCTCAGAACCTCCAGGGGAGTCCAGTGATCCAAGGGCAGCCATGCTCGGCCAGCTCGCATTAGCATCAAATACCATTCTGGTCCCTTCCTCCTCAAGAGACAAAACCGATTAGCACTAAAATAAAATTGGTATTGGAAATCAAATAGACATCCAAAAGGAGAGCCCTATCACCCAAATCAAGATTAAGTAATCATTAAGAAAGAGGCAAATGAATAATTCTCAAGGGGAAAATGCTTACAATTGAAAAGGTAAGTTAACAAAATCCAAATGTGCAGTGTGATATCACAATAGGTAGATCAATAGATGGATAGAGGTTGCAAATATACGCACATCCATACGCGCACACACACACACACACACACACACACACACACACGCACTCACACATGCATGCACATACACACGTACACATCCACATACATACATATACATGCCTTTTAACCATATGCTATTACAGTCTAACATAATGAAACACCAAAATGTTAAAGGTGGTTAAATTTCAGTGGATTGGATTATAGCTGACTTGTCTTTCCCTGTATTTTATACATCTTTTTCTAAATGATCTTTTAAAACCACATTTTGTTTTGTTTTAAGAATAATGGTTTTTAAGTGAATCAGTAGTCTCCTGAGTCTGTAGGTTTTTATACATATATTTCTTTTTTGTTTATATTCTGATGGCTCAGAATAATTTTTACACGAGTCTTACGGATGTTTATGGGAGAGTCTATAAGAGTTACAGAACAGTATATCAGCAATATGACACCTTCAGATAGTGAATTTAAGGCTCCAGAAACCAGGTTCAAAACAAAACAAGAATGAGAATTATTTATTTATTTTCCATTCCAGAAGCTTTCTAAAGCAAAGTCAGATAACCAAGAGGAAATGTGAACACTAGCCAATCAGGGTGAATATCAGACTTTTATTCTCTTTGTCTATAAAATGTAGAAAAGTCAGATTAGTAACAGTAAATCAAGTTCTTAGCAGAAGCAACATAATTTCCAGATATTTCCCGTATGCCATGGGCCCATGACCTGACCTGCGCAAACGCTGGAGGGGTGAGTGAGCCCTTCTCTACCTGAAAATGTTACAGACAATAAATGAGAACTTCAATAAAAAAGATTTCAAGCAAATGCAAGTATTCATCCTAAGAAAATCGAACTTATTAGCTCAATTAGTCCACTACAATAACATTTAATGAACAAAAAAATAACAATTCAAAATTTGATTGTGTTTTTCTGTTCATCTACTTGGTTTCACCAGCCAATATGAACAAAAACAATACTTAGTCCCCAGGCATGGCTGGAGACAGAGCAGGGGAAGAACTGAGACAGTTAGGACTCACTACTAAAGAACTTCTGAAAGCTCAGTGTTACTGGCATATGCTCGATTCTACATATCCTCACGAATGGTTGGGATTATTTGGAAAGATTTGTGTTTTTAACTCATTTAGAAGGTGTCTTAGTCATGGTTTCTATTACTGTGGCATGATAAAACACCATGACTAAAAGCAACTTGAAGAGGAAAGGTTTGATTACAGCTTACAGGTCTCCATCACAGTCTATCACTGAGCGAAATACCATCACAGTCTATCACTGAGGGAAACACCATCACAGTCTATCACTGAGGGAAATACCATCACAGTCTATCACTGAGCGAAAAACCATCACAGTCTATCAATCACTGAGGGAAACACCATCACAGTCTATCACTGAGCGAAATAGAGGTAGTAACTCAAAACAGGACAGGAACCTGGAAACAGTAGCTGATGCAGAGGCTGCTGATGCAGAGGCCGCTGATGCAGAGGCCGTGGGAGAACATCGCTCTTCACTGCTTGTGTAGCTTGCTTTCTTATATCATTCAGGATCACCAGCCCAGAGGGTGGCACCACAACAGGATGCTGGGCCCTCCCTCATCAATTATCAAGATGTACCACAGGCTAGCCTACAGACCAATCGGGGTGAGGACATATTCTGAGGTTCCCTCTTCTAAAAATGACTATAACTTGTAAAAATTGGCATAAAACTACCCAGTACAGTAAGCACCCATTCACTAAAGCATAGAATACACCCATCAACCAGAGAAGTCATTCTCCACAGTGTTTTCTTCATCTTAAAACAAAAGACTGACAAGGGGTAGACATGATTATCCATCACTGTCAAACCCCTGAGATTTGTTCTGCTTATTAAAGAAAGGGTTAGCCTATAATAGTTAAGTCAGTTAAGAAAAAAGGGCTTCAAGTGAAACTGGATTCAAAAAAGCTACAGAAACTGGTCCATAAAAATCAGCAAATTAGGAGCCATGAGTCCCAAGAGCATTTCAGCCATCCAAAAGCTGGCTGACATTGAGGTCAAAGCCCAAGATGGTTAATTTGAGGCTCTAGATCCTAATTCAACGTCACACGTGCAAAGGGTGATACAAAGATATATATTTGTTGAATGAAGAAACATAAACCTATTTCATGTAAGAGAAG
Organism: Rhynchomys soricoides; assembly: GCA_019843965.1. Taxonomy (NCBI): domain Eukaryota; kingdom Metazoa; phylum Chordata; class Mammalia; order Rodentia; family Muridae; genus Rhynchomys; species Rhynchomys soricoides. The sequence continues at coordinate 7,951,981 of JADRCH010000010.1, read as the reverse complement.
TGGCTGGCTAGAAGTTCACTTTAAAATGACTCAAAGTATTTAAAGTGTTCAGAGGAACAAAACCAAACCAGAAGAAAGGATTCATTGAGGCACACGGAGGCCACTTAAGAAAACAAAGCTTCACTCTGTTACCTACAAATTTCTAATTCACAGCTCAGAGTGCCAGAGTCCAGCATAGGTCAGATACATTTGAATTAACGCGTTCTCTACTTTGAAAATGTAAATAATCTGGAGAGAATAAAGGAATGTGACTTTTTAAAGTATTTTATCAGAAAAAAATTGCAGGAGTTTTTGTCAGAGTGGTCACTAAGCATGTAAAATGTAACTATATAATTAAGATTATGAGATATTTATAAACATAAAAGTTTTAACTATTTGTTCCTATTTGGTAGTGGTTCTCAGCCTTCCTAATGCTGTGACCCTTTAATACAGTTCTGCAGGTTGTGATAAGCCCCAGCCGTGAAATTATTTCATTGCTACTTCATAACTGTAATTTTGCTACTGTCATGAATCATAATGTAAACATCTGATATGCAGGATATCTGATATGCAACCCCCTAAAGGGATCACGACCTTCAGGTTGAGAACCACTGCTATATGTAAATAAAACATTGACTCAGTCCTCAAATTATGTTATATGAGATTACTAGGTCAAAAGTATTCAGTAACTGGGGCAGTTTTTCTGAAAAATATATGACAATTGTAATCAAAATCGATACAAAACTTTAGAGTACAAAGGGTGTACCTTAGCTGTACAATGTTTATAAAGTCCTTAAGGATATCAGAGGATCTTAGACTGCAATGTTACATATAAAAATCTAACACAATCTAAATTTGTTATGAGTGCATGAAATGATCTCACTGAAGGAACCTGAGGGTAAGAGAATGCTGGTCAAGTAAGGTCAAAGGCCTGAAACCGGTGAGTCCTGAGGCAAAGCTGCTGTGCTCCGGTTGATAAAGCCGGTACCTGTGAGGTTACAAGTAAGCCTTTCTAAGCTTTGTGTGTCTATATAAGAATAAATAAATTAAGGAAATAAATAAAATAGTGACTTGTAGAAGCCAAGCTTGCCACTGGCAGAATGGGGAGTTTCGGGTAAGGATGAGGAGGTGGCTAGAATTACTGATGCCTTGATAGATTAGAGCTGGAGGCAACAGTATCAAGTGGTGATTGGCTTAACAGATGTAGATGGTGTCTGTCTGTCTGTCTGTCTGTCTCTCTCTCTCTCTCACACACACACACACACACACACACACACACACACACATCAGAAAAATCTCAGTTAAGGGGCATTCTCCAGGATGTCTAAACGAGACTTTCCAAAAGTGTTAAAAGATTTTCCAAAACAAGGTATGTCTCAGAAATTGTCACATCGAAGAGAAGCCAGAAGGGACACAACAGCCAAGTGTGATGTGATCACCTATATACGGAATAGAGAAAGGAAGGAGGCCAGAACCCATGAAAACCTGAATAAATATGCACTTCAACACAAGAAAATGCACTGAGTGGTCCATTCCCACCCAAGTGATAAATCCTAAGAATCAGTGGGCCAGGCATGAGAAATAGGATTCTGTGTGCTGACTTTTCCCTTTTTGTATAAATCTAAAATGATGCTGAAAAAAAAAAAAGTATTTATTTAAAAGATGATTCAGGAAGAGATGAGAGTTAAATACTCCATAGCTGCCAGGTTCACCTCTGATACCACTCCCTTAGAGAGGCTCAGACCTGGTGAGTAGGCCATTGTGGCCTTTTCATTCTGATGCTCTCCTGTCTTCAGTAGGCTGTACCCATCCAAGAACAGCTTTATTGAAGAAAACATAAGAGGCAAATGTAACCAGGTATGATATTAACATGTCTGCAGTTCTAGCACTTGGGGACTGTAGCAGAGAGATCGTGAGTCTACAGACAGCCTAAGCAATTGCTCTTAAGATAGACATCACACATTCCCCTTCTCTTTCCCCCTTTCCCCTCCTACTCGTTCTCAGATTTCTGGCCTTCTTTTCTTCCATTGTTATTGTCACATACATACACGTATATTTGCGTAAATATATAAATACAGCCCAAAGAATCCATTTAGTGTTGCTTGTAAATATGAGATTCAGGGCTGACCACCTGGTACTGGATAACCAATTAAGGGTCTCATCCCTGAGGAAACCTAATCTCCTGCTCTCAGCGTTCCTTAACCACCTGTAGTTCTTCGTCCTGGGGAGAGGCCCTGTGAGATTTCCTCCTTCCGCATTGACATGCCTACTGGAGTTACCGCTAGCATGACTCCTGCACCTAAGGCTCTGGGAGCATGGCTGAAAATAGGGTAGAAAGATTGTAAGAGCCAGAAGACCAGGATATCTGCTGTGCGATAGCATCTCCTAGAACAGAGCAGACTTCTGGATAGCCATGAAGGGTGGTGTGGTCAGTGCCATCTTCCCTGCAGTCCTGGTGTGCAATCGCTACACTATTGCAGCTGGCACTGATTTCTAATAAACAAGACCACACATACAGAACTGAACATTATTATTACTTTACCATCATGAACTATGACTTTCATGATTCCCAAACACATCCACAGAGGCAGTACTCAAAGGATCAACCTAAGGATATCTTTCCCCTGTGTAAGTCGCTTTCAAGCTAATACATTGATACCCAATACTTCCTATCGATTCCTTTTTCATTCAGAGAGCTGGGGAGTAGATATATCATCTACCTTCTTGAAAATACATTCCATTAAATTCACAACTTGAAATTAACTCTACCTGGGATGTTACTCACTCAAGTTTGCATGGATGTGATCACATTTTAGCTTTAGGAAAGCATCTGGCTGTTTTCTAGGAAAATGAAGTAATCATTTTTTGTTTTGGTTTGTTTTTCTGCTTGGCCAGAACTACTATGTCTACATAGATTTACAGGATAAGTTTGTATTACACAAGAATGCGGAATGCTTGAAAAAGCTAGGTCTTAAAATAAAACCAGAAAACGGATTCACTACGAAAGTTATTCTTAGCCCCCTTCTCACAGTACGGTGAACAAGCTGGGGTTTAAAGTATGAAATGGCTCCCCGGCAGGCTCTAAGGTGACATCAGGGTTCACCTGCACCCCTGGTCTCCTGAACCTCTGAGTGGCAGACCCCATGATCATCATTTGACTCACTGATCCTGTGGTAAATATAGAGAATTGCTCTGAAGGCTGAGACATGCATACTCCTTTTTCCTGACTTCTTCTGCCCCAATTCTTAGTGCTCTGGGTATCACCTCAAATCTAAAGACATGGCTTCAAAGTCAGAGTCAGAGCAGCCCAAAATGAGTTTACATAAAGTCCTAGTTTGCTTTCTTTTGCTCTGATGAACACCATGACCAAAAACAACTTGGGGAGGAGAGGGTTTATTTCAGCTGGGAGATTACAGTCCATGACAGAGCAAAGCCAAGACAGGAATGCAAGGCGGGATCCTGATGCAGAAACCAGATGGTTCACTGACTTGCTCAGCTAGCTTTGTTAGCCAGCCCAGGACCACCTCTAGCTAGGCAATTCCATACCTCTTCCCACCTGACTCTGGGTTGTGTCCTGTTGGCAGCTGAAGCTAACTATGACATAGTACATCCACCCACATCCATGAAACATGTCAGCTACATTAAATATGGAAAATATTAACACAAGGTCAGATAACGGTCTATCTTTCAGCATTTTTGATTAACCCAGATGAGTGTTCAACCAGTCTCTACTAATATATTTCCAATAAAGAATCAGTTTTAAAAAGATCTTTCCATCTTCTGTAGCCAGTGGCCTTATCTCCTCTGTCTTTGATAAAGAAATGTTCCCAGAGCTTTGGAGAAGAAAACAAAGAGCTCTTTCTCTCTTTTCCCTCGTTTTGACTTGTTCATGATTGTCTTCCCCTAGTCTCACCAACTTCACTAATTCTCTGCTGCAGGTTCCTGGCACCATACTGCCAAAATGTTGATGTTCTTTTTCTGTTAACATGTAGTTATCTATTCTTCAAATTTTAAAGTACATCCTATTAAATGCATAAATTGGAGCCAATTTTTCTACTAGAAAGAAAGTCATACATTTTATGTAAGTGCTACTCTCTCGTTTTCCTTCAGATGCTCCCTCCTTGATATTTTGCACATTTCCCACACACTTCATACACAGAAAATTATTTAAATAAATACACTGGGGTTTTTTAAAGTAAATGTTCTTGTTTGTATAACTTTCTCTCCTATTTAGATCATTCATAAGTAAATTATTAGATTTCCTGGGGCTTAGTGTATATCATTTGAACAAATCAATGTGATCTCTTGTGACATTTTCCTATTTGTAGATGATAGAGTTTGATTTTAAATTTTCATTATACATCATCCTCACTACTCATGGCCTATTAAAATCGCTACTTTTTAAATTAAACATCTTTCAAATAACTTTAAAAAACAATGCACGCAAGAGCCAGTGAGATAACTCAGCATCGAGGGTACTTGCCACCAATCGTGATGACCTGAGTTTGATCTCTGATGGAGAGAACCAGCTCTGGCAAGTTGTCCTCTGACCTCTACAGGTTCACTGTGCTATGCCCATGATTTTCTTTATTAAGGCAGACTCTAATGTGGCCACTTCTCCCTAGGATTCCTCCTGAGACCACATCACCAGGGTATTTTTGATATCCCTAAAAGATAGAGAATTGTGATTCTCTCCACATCTGAAGAATGTCACTGCCAGATGTTCCGGCATCTGGGCAACCCCCATGCACACAGCACTCCTGTAGAACATCTGGGCAACCCCCATGCATACAGCACTGCTGTGTTATCACAGTTGATCCTCATGGAATCTGACAAGTTTTCAAGGAACAGCCTTATTACCCTCAATGCTGAAAACAGCTAAATGAATTACTCCAGGCCAGAAGGACAAGTAGAAAGGTAGCAGGACCCCCCCCCCTTGTCAATGGACTGCCTCCTCCTTACAGCAGAATTCTTTCCGGCTAATGTCAGCATGCTAGAGGATCCCACCACCATCATTTCCTGTATCTGCACCAGCTCTGTGCATATTGGGAAACCTTTTTAAGTGTTTCAAATAGCTACAGAGTTTGTTCTCTGGGAAAATAATATTATTTTCTCTTTCTCTAACAGAGAATTCTCTAACAAAATTACTTCATGCCTACTGAATCTTATTTCCACTGTATGACCTGAGATCTGGCTTCTAAACTCTATTGTAAATAAAATATTGCCTTTCTTATTTTTCGACACACTTCACAAGGAAAATTCTTTAGTGATAAAGTAAAACAAAAGTTTCTACTACTTAGCTTTGCCTAGATACTTACTATGTTATAATAAACAAAATGATTTCCAACTATAGGTAACAGAAGAAGAAAACAATCAAAGGTGAGAAATGAAAACGTATAAGTCAGAGGAACGTGGCCTGGCTATAGGAGTCTTAAAATGTAAAGAAACAGTCATTGAGTCCCATGACTTTATGGATAAGGACACCATTTCTAGTGGCCTGAATCTCTAATGGGAGCTGTTTCAAGCTCTGCAGAGGACACTCCACCCACATCTAGCAGGTAACTGATTTTCCCTTCACAGAGCAATGGTTTCCCTGATAATTAAGCAGCCTGACAAATTGACCTTCTTCTATCCTTGTACTTGGTGATAATGTTAGTCCCCAATCACACGTCACATCAGAATACCTTTCTATAATAAGCAAAGGAAATAACAGTCTGCCAAGAGATGTGTGGTGCCTCTTGCAAACGTTAGCCTCACAAGAAGGAGAAAAAAACAAAGACAGTTCTGTGGAGGGAAAAAAATCCCTATCAGAGATCTGCATGCATCTGAAGTAATGCTTATAGGGTGCTCATTAATCAGATACCTCGGAAGCAAAATCACTAAATGTGCGTTCATTACCAGTCACTTCCTGGCTTAACACTTGGTCTATAATAGATAAGATGTCATTCTGTTCTATCTTACACCAAATTCAAATCATAGTTAACCAACCATAAGCTGTTCACAATTCTAACTCTATTATAGATTCCCAGACCATTCTAAAGTTCCTAAGAGTAATGTAAATAACAAACCCAAAGGCAATTTACCAGGATAACGATTCCAGACACATTCTTTACACAGAGATGATAGAGGGACAGGAAAACCACATGTAAAATGTGTGTTAACTGCAGAGCCACTACTACCTATCAGTTCTTTCTTGTTCTATGTCTGCATTCACTACCCTGGGCCAGTCCCTCACAATCCCTATTTTGGGCCCCATACTACATGCTCATTAAGATGCCACCTTACTTGAGGACTAAATTCCTGTGGACCTGGTACTGATATTGGAACCTATTTATGGTAATCTTAACAACTCTAAGTTCTTGAAACTACCTTGAGCTCACTTTTTCTTCCCATACATTAGCAGACAACATCTCCATTTATACTCTCACAGCACAGGTAACTAAATCCGCTTGCTGCCTGGAAACCCAGTGAGAGAAGTGCACACACGGCACCTTTTAAGCTTGTTGTATTCTAGAAGCCATTCTTGCCTTAGCAAAACATCCAAAATACAAGTTGGAACAGATCGTTCTCTGGAGAAAGGCCTGCACTCTCAACAGTTTGTGGGAATCTTCGTCAGGTTCTCACCAACCTTTGCAGCTCAGGGTAAAGTAGCCTTTCCCGTAAGACCTGTCAATATCTTCATCCTGATCCCAGCTTTAGCCTTCTCTTTCTGGGACATCCGGAGCAAGGTTAGAGTACTCCTCTCCAAAACTCATGTTCCATCCCTTTCCTAGCAGCTCCCAGTGTGCCTCAGCTACTCCTCAACCTGTGGGCCTGGAAGAGTCACATGACAGAGCACATCTGTGGGAGAAAAGCACTGTCACATACATGTCCTGAAAGCAGCTAGAGGCTATTTAAAGATAGCTGTGAGGACCAACTTACCTAGAATGCCATTTGTGAGGAGCCTAAACTCCAGATAGATACCTGGCCTGGCACAAGGGTGCCCCTCCCTACCCCAATACAAGGTCCCATGAGGCGGCACAAGCTAAAGAAGACAGAGCCCAGCGTTCTAAAAACACTGTGACAGGAGTCCAAAGGTGACACTCTTCCTGGTCATGGGACATCTCACAATGACCTTGTGAGAGGTCTTCACTGTTACGTGAGTCGTGACAACTGTGTGCTCTCTCCCTACTTGTCTCAGAATAAACGCAGGCTAAAATAAATAAGGGGCATCATGTGGAAGAAAAGGAAGATGCAGCATAATAGTCAGCATAGGTGTGTTCTTCATTAGAACTGTTCTTGAATAGAAACTGTTCTGAGATTCTAAACAACCTCCTGACAGTTTTAACTGAGAGTTAGATCCATGTCCTAGACTTTTCTGGTCAGCAGGTGAGCATGAAGCATCTTCTAACTCAGCATCCCTAGAGTGGTCCTTTCATGTCTTCACTGTGTACCAGAGATGACCCAAGCTTGGGCTGAGAGGTGCTAAAGAAGGCCAGATAACATGGTCAATATTTTCACAGCACAAGCCCATGACAAGCATCATGAGAAGATCAAGGAGACTGGTAAGATATGACCCTAACATCAATTAGATTGTCAGAGTGACCCCTCCTCCCCCCTCCCTCTATGCACACCCTTGCTAGAGCCTTCACACACTGACTGGGCGTGGCCACCTCATTTCTCTCTGGACAATGGGACAGAAGCAGATGTGTCCCATTTTGCAGATACAGAAACCTGAAAAGTTATTGTACCTTAGAGAATTTGCCCTCTCGGTGGTCTTGGGAGCCCTGCTGGCAATATCACATGAAGCGTGTAAGCTAGACCAGGAGTCCAGGAAAGCATAACTGAGCTGGCCCGGGCATCAGTCAGGCACCCAGCTGATCCAGCAGCTGTGCATGTGAGTGACTCTCAGCGGGACTCAGCTGAGCCCTGCTGAGCCCAGCCTGAATTGCTGATCACACAGAATCATGAGCCAAATTAATAGGCCCTACGTTTGGAGTAGTTTGTCACAGACAAACAGTTCTAACAGATAGAAAGTGTACAGCCTTCCGGGAAGCCACTTAGCAATTAATACTAAGTGATTAGTGTGAGTAAAGTAATAACAGGCCTAAGGACAGAATGCATGAAAGGGTGGACAGAGCGTCACACAAGAGGGGATGCTATGTCCTGGGACAAAGAGCTCCTCCAAGAGGAGACAAGCTTAACCGACCTTTCCTGCTACTAGTCTTGCTACAAGTCTCCAAAGAGAATGGTGGGACCAAATAAAAGTCTATTTCCTGCTGGGAAACTGTAAGCTACCCCTTGAATCAAAAGTCCACACTTTCTCCCAGAGTCCAAGAAGTTTATCAGTACAGGAACCAGGCCAGACCTTGAAGACACAGCCAACTGAACTGTATTCAGCATCCTGTGGTCCCATAACAGTCAGGCTGAAAAGGGGACAATACACTGTGAATTGTGTGACAATCACACTGAGCAGGACAGCATCCTCATTAGAGTACAATAAAGCTGTACCTAGAGAGCCACACCTAAACTCAAGAGTGAGCGTGCGCACGTACGCACGCGCACGCGCATACACACACACACACACACACACACACACCTTTAATTACTGGTTTAGCATGGAGTCTACCATAAGTCTTTATTCGTTAAAAGCTTGAGCTTGTGCCATTTTAAGGTAAAGAAGGTATCAAATAATCATTTATTGAGTAAAGATATTTATCCTTACAATGTTATTTTTGATAGAAAATAGATGTTCAGTGGTAAGAATATCTATTTTATGATAGTTTAGCTGTGATTTAAAAGTGGAAACCTACAGAAATATGCTTTTCAAAGAAAATTCCAGAAATTGGATTAATAATTATACATACAGAATAATCCCAGCATGGTGATACAAGTTGAGTGGGGAGGGGAGGGACAGCTGCTCTGGGAGGGGTTGAGGAATCGAATGAGTATGGCCAACACTCTTTCTCAAAGAGCTGGTTAGAGCGTTTAAATATACATCTATGATGTACGCGTGCGTGCATGTACATCAACATCATAAAAGATAAGGAAAGGCTAAGGGATTATTCTAAATCAAAGTATTAAAAGACATAATGTGTGGCTGTGACTTCCTTAGGCAAGAGGAAGTGTTATCTACAAAATACTATTGAGATTAAAAAGCAAGTTTTGAACATGGATTTCACATCATTTCTGTGGTTATACAAGGTGACATGGCTGCTCTTAGGAAATGCATGCTGACATGGTTACTAGTAAGGGGTGTGATGCTGATCCCTGACTGTCAAATAAATGGCCAGGGTTCAAAGGGGACAGACATGGAATGACAAAACAAATTCTAACAAACCAGGGTTTGTTTTAATGCTGTTCTTACACACTCTGGCAGCTTGAAATTTCCTCAAAATAAAATCAAAAGTAGTTCTAATCTGGTAAGAATTCATTTTAAGAAGAAGTCTTCACTGGTTTTTATAAATGTACCATTTTGAAGCTTTGGATCTGAAATGTTCTAGAACATTTTTGTGCTGGCTGGTTAACCCTTTCTGGGGGAACTTAAGTAAGACAAATTCTTTTGTGAACCCTGTTTCTCTGCTAGGTTTCTGAGATGAGGCTGGGAACTCTCCCCCTCAGCAGTCCCTGGGGGGTCAAAGGTGCCTGCAGCACACTGGGTCCTGGTCTTGAGTGCTTATGTTTGTAGTTCCATTGTGCATGAACCTGTCCACACATGTGGCAGGGAACATAGAATGATACCTCACTAATGACTTCATCCTGCCCCTACCCAGCCATCAAACCCTGGCTGAAGGGTGCCACTTGGCTTAGCCTGGCCTTCTGCCTAAAGTCAGAGACCTTCAGTCCTGAAACTTGCCCCAATTATGACAGAGAGCCATACCCCCAGGCCCTCTGCACAGGTCTAACAAGGAAAGACCAAGCCAAGCAGAACAACCCTCCTCCTTGGTACCATCAATCACTGTCCATCTCTGCAATTCAAGCTACTGAAATGACAAAGACTACCCAAGCCTGGTCTACACTCCAGTTAATGTGTATTCAAAATCACGGTCACGATGAAGAATTTTAATGATATTCGAAGAGTCCTGTTGTAAATTTCACCTGTCTGTAAGTAGTTATTTGTAGTTCAAACAAGAAATCAGTTAAGCCAGAAATTTTTCACATGTAATTGGTTAAAATGGTAAATAGGCAGATTAATAGAACATGATCAAAACTTTTTTATGATACAAAACAAGTCTTGGGACAGTATCACAGCTGCCCTTGCTAAAATAAGTATTCTTATGTCCTAAGATTTGAGGTATGTGCCAGCAAAACTAGTTCTATTCACAACCAAAACTACTATAGAATAAACTACACAAAGTATTATGGGCCCATCATAAAAATGTATTGAAATTCAGAAATTAAAAATAAACAGTATATAGTATTATTTGCTTGATTGGTTGGTTTCCTGTCTTTGCTTTACCATTCATGATTTGCTCTGTATTTTGGACAGATGTTTTAATAGAGATCTTAGTTGAAAAACTAAGAGAATGTACAGTAATCTTTCTTTTATGATAAGTGTATTATGAGCTCATTGGATTTTAAGAATTAGTGTAACTAAACAAAAACAAATAAACTATAGCTCTACTACCAGTTGATTGTCAACATGAATATTTTATCTTAGTCCTTTCCAGACATGTTTACCCACATATTTTCATAAAAATATTGCCACACTCGACATATGGCTTTGTAGCTTGTATTGCTAACTTTGCTGTAGAATGCTGTTTCTTGGCAATAAACACACCTCTTCACCATCAGGTTTACAGGCAGTAGATTGGCCTGGTTTACAGGCTGTAGATTGGCCTGGCTTACAGGCTGTAGATTGGCCTGACTTACAGGCTGTAGATTGGCCTGGCTTACAGGCTGTAGATTGGCCTATTTGGAGATGTTCCAGATGTCTGACGTTTAGCTTGCTTCTGCTTCCTCCTAACATACACAGCTCTATTAACAAACACACATGTATTGATGATGATTTTCTAGAACAGACTTTCCAGTGCTCTTTTGTTACACACAGAGAGCCTCCCATGGCAAGCACATCTGGACTCGGCACATCTGGACTTGGCTTTCCTCTAGCCTTTGGGCAATAATCCTCAACCAGCTATAATGCAGCTGGAATGGGACCACACACCACACAGCACAATAAATCATTCTTTTCTCTGTAGTTTTGTATACAAGAGATCCCATAAAATATACAATGGGCTAATATTATTCTAAATAACAAATTATGTTTATAAAGGAAAATAAAATGTCTCACTAGCATACAGTAAGTACATACTATTCATTATCAGCTTTCCTAGATAGAGGAAAGTTTTGTCCACAAATAATTTACAAACGCATAAAGAAATGCTTATCTTGCTCAACAGAACAAACCATACACACACAAACACCCTTCTACAGTACCTAAAACCACCATAGGGCCAGAGAGAAAGCTCAGCAGCTGATAGCATTCATTGCTTCTTCAGAGGAGCAAGGTTCACTACCCAGCACTCTCTGGGCTGTTCACAACAATCCTTAACTCCTGTTTCAGGGGATCTGATGCCCTCTTCTGACTTTCATAGGTACCAAGCATAATTGTGGCACACACATGCAGATGAAACACTCGTACACATAAAATAAAAATTTAACAGTGGGAACTGCTCCTGAGGAGGACCAGAATTCGATCCAGCACCCACATGATGCAGGGAGAAGAGGGGAGCTCATGACCACTTGTATCTGCAGTTCCAGGGGATCTGTCTCCCTCCTCTGAATTCTACAGGTGCCTGCATTCATGTGCACATAACACATGTGGACACACATATAATTTATAAATAATAAATCTGAAACAAAACTGGCCTGACCATGTGCTTTGATCTTACCTAAAAGAGGCTTAAAGGTATCCAGTTCTCCCTTTCCAGCTTAAACTGAAAATCAAAAGCATGAGATGGCTGGATTTACGGTAAGTCAATTTATTATGCAGATTATGAAAAATCATGTAGGTGTCAGGTGTCAGCCTTGCTATGAAGCACCAGCATGACTTCTGTCAAGGAGCACACAGGCCTTGTGCAGAAGGCAGCTGACTCCCTGCTGAATTACAGTGCTGATATCCTGAGTTCCACTATTCACTATCTGCTTATTCATCTATTTATTCAAATATTGAACACTCTGTACGTGCCAAGCTGTGGGCTAGGTTCTAAGACAATGAACATGACAAAAGCTCTGTATACAGCTTATGCATGTATGTGCATGCCTGCACACGTGTGTAGCCAAGTGCACACGCGCACGCACACTCACATACACACAAAGAGTTGCAGTAAGCACTATGAGTAGTCCATAGAACATGGTCCTAGAAAAAAAGAATGCAATTCTAGCAAAATAATAATAATAATAATAATAATAATTATTATTATTATTATTATTATTATTCTTATTCTTGGATATCCTCCAAGGTGATGAAATGAATGATTTTTTTCACCTATACAGAAGACATTCAATGCATGGCTGTAGTGAAAATTTCTTTAACCACCCAGTTATGCTATATGACTATGTTTTGGTTTTAGTCCCAGATGTGCAGAATAAGGGGCTGCTTCACAGCACGTGATTATGATTTGCCACGTGTACTAGCAGGGGTGTGGTTTTGTCCAGCTGCAGGTGGTTTCCTTTGGAATTCTGGGAACATTTGTGAGGGTATAAATGTGAGAGCCCTGAGGGTGAGCTCTGAGAAGGCTGTTGCTCCTGTGCGCAGCCATTGCGGTTCGTCAAGCGGCTGTGTGCGGAGACAAGAAGGAGAGATGGAATAACCTGATGAAGATTAGACTGGCCCCAAAGAACACAATGCCCCTAACTAACGGGAAGTAGCATGCGGAGGTCTGCGTCTCCTTTTCCCTCAAGCCTTCCTTCTCTCTTACCTAGTTGCAGGGGTGGAAGAGATTGGAATGGAGTAAGGGTTAGAACAGAGGTCACAATATAAGAACCTAAAAAACAGGTGCCAGCACATGGCCTCACAAATCAGGATGTTAGCAGGAAGGCACATGACTACATACCTGCTTTCTCCTGGTTTATTCTGCCTTCCAGACCTTGGACCAGCCTTGTCGTCTAGACTGTATGTACCAGAAAGGGGTAATTTTACCCCATAGAACACTCAGGATTGTGCTAGCCAAACTTCACAGGCTACAAAACTAAAATTGCTTGTGCTTCATTTACTCTACTTACTGTTCTCTGTTCCAAAAAAAAAAAAAATCTGTTAAATATACTAACATATCACCAATGGGAAAAGTTTAATTTCAAAGATAGCCAAGTTTGAGGAGATGGGATTTGGACCATGAATACATCAAAATACCTGAGCTATTCCAGATGCCACGTGTGACTGTGCAATTACAGGCTGCTAGATGCTCTACTGGAGACTTAGATAATGTAAGCAAAACCAAAATCTATCTTAAGTCCCTACTTGGAGGGCAGGAGAAACACCCCAACAGTAAAGCAGCCTGCTGGAATTTATAAGGCCCTGGGCTCAAACCCCAGAATGAAAAAAGCTCTTAATTAAAGACCTATGTAACATAGAAGTTTTATATCTGAACATTGTTTCCTTCATTTAGCTAAATTCTAAGTGTATTTTCTGGCCATTAAGGGGAACTACACTGGAACAAAATGTCTCAACTTCTCTTCTAATCTCTCAATTTGCCTTCTTACACTACAGAGCTTACACCACTAAAATGCTCTTTTCCCAGACTCCCCTGTAACTAGCATTTTTGATGCACTTTATGTTTTGCCATAGATGCACTACCAAGAGGGTAAATTGTGGTTTAGTCTTCGCCATTAGAGGCATTCCCAGGAGATCTGGATTTAGAGTTAAATGAAGTGAGAGAAAAGAGTCACCCAGGCATCAGCAATGCAGATACAGCAGCCGGGAGAGTGCTCTAAAGCCCCTAGTGTTCATTGCTGTGCCATCCCTCAATTGCAGCTAACAGAACATTCCAGAAGACCTGTTGCCTCCTGGCTTCTAATCATAGCTCAAGTGGAGCCATCTTTAAGCTAGTACCTGTCATATAGATTTCCTGAGCCCCAGCCTCTTAAAGGTGACAAAGAAGGCATCAGTTCTTCTAGCTCTACAATGTCTTTCTGAAATGCACATCTGGAGACCCCGCTTAGAAGCTGATCCTCTTTTAAAATAACTATATTAACAATTAATAATTAGCAAGCACCTAATCCCTTATATGTCATGTTTTTATTTATATTCTTTTTTCTTGAATAATTACAGTATTCTCCCAGAATACAGTATTCTTTCAGAATAATTACAGTCTTATCAATTACAGTATCGATAAACTTTGAATGATGCATTATTAAAACAATTGCCTGGCAATGTTCAACTACCTGAATACTTCTGTGCCTTCAAACATGCAGAACAATCTAAAGTGGCCCTGAAGAAAGTACACTGTGTAGCCAGTTCTTAGTTCTTTCTCTAAATGGTAGCAGAAAGGACTCTTGGAATGCAGATACTCAATGCTGAAATGATTTTACACTCAAACCTATAATTTGGCATTTGAGAACTAAAAAGGGGGGGACTATCTGGCCTCCAGCTCTCACTTCTTTAGGCAACTGACGCAGTGTCTTCTGCTTGGTAGACTTTACCTATGCACTAGATGGACTAGAATACATCATTCAAGCCAGTAGGTAAGCCAAAGCTGTGTTTGATTGAACCAGGACTCACACGTTGGATTAGGAAGATGTTCCAGAAAATTAAAGTCAGTAACACCAAAGTGATTCATTTTACTTCAGGACTATACACACTTAGCAGAAGGCAGGAGGCTCAGTGTTGAAATTTCACAAACATGTTATAAAAGCTGGACTGGAGTGATAACATTCCATGATGCCAAATGGGATGCACGATTTCCTCTGAATATTTCTGGTTTTCCATGTATTTGTTTCTCATCAAAATATTGACAAAGAAAATCTGACATTAAATGTGAGGAATATATTCATCAAGGTTATAGGATCTGCTTGACCAAGGTCCCAACAATATCACTACTTCGGAAGACAAACCAGAGGCCCTGGTCAAACTAATAATAAATCCTTGCAGATGTGTAAAGCTGAGATAGAAAAAGAAAACAGAGCTCAGGTGGTAAGTCAGCTGGTAAAGTGCTTACAGTTCAAGCATGAAGACCTGAGTTAAATACCCCAGAACCTACCAAAAAGCTGGGGTGGTGTTGTGTGCTCATCATCCCAGTGCTGGGGAAGCAGAGGCAGGCAAGATTCCTGAGACTCACTGGCCACCCAGCCTAGCCTACTTGGAGAGCTACAAGCCAATGAGAGAAACTGTCTCAAAAAGCAAGGTGGATGGGACCTGAGAAATGATACCCAAAGTTATCCTTGGCTTCTACAAACACAGATGGAATGAGGTGGGGTACAGAGGGAGGGGAAGGGAGGGAGGGACACAGAGTAAGGGAGGGAGGGAGGACAAAGAAAGTCGTGGTCATGTTGCTCTTTGATGATGAATGGATAAATCTGGGTTCACAGCTATGAAGAAAAGCAGTGAACCAGTAAGATTTGCCTCTGTCGCTGTCACAGCACATGTCTGCTCTCCAGCTCTTGAGAAAGCAGCAGTTCAGCAGACCCTTCTACCAGAGCTGTAAGCACATGAAGAGAGGAAGTAAGTTACAGACATTTTTTCCTGAATAAATTCCCAGTCTAACCAAGATGTAAGAGGTCAGTTTCTCAACAGATTGAGTTTTTCCCCAACATCAAAAAAAAAAAAAAAAAATTAAAGAATTTTACATTAATCTTTCTCAGTTATTCAATTTGCGGAGAGCCCTTCATTAATTACCATGGAGAAATACAAAAGCATAGCTGTTGTCCCTAAGGAATATGATTTAAAGGAGAAAATATCGCACTATTTTTTTTTTCAATTTGTATTGAAAAGAATTTCATGCAAGCTTCACCAAGGGTCACTGGCCCTCGTTTTGGAAGCTTGTTGAGCATCTTATCTTTAGTACTTACTCCCCCGTTCTCCTTTACACTTCCCCACGCCGTGTTCAGAGATGAAACTGTCACTTTAGCTTCCAAATTCTATCAAAGCCATATTGGCCAACCAAAGGCAGTATGACCTGTCAACAGAGCTGGGCTGAACATCCCTGCCCTGAGTGCTGTGAACTCGGTGAGTAAGACAACAGTAGTCAGTACGTTCTCAGAACATCCACTCTCTCTTGTAGTCTGTTCATAACAGGACATCCCACCTCAAACTCAAGCGTGCTCTGAATGAACCCTGCAGATATGAATGAGGCGATTCACAGTTTGGGAGTCTGAATTCTTCGGCCCAGTAGCTAAAGGTCAAGGAATTGGGTTAACGAGAACATGCCGCTGGGGCAGCATCAGAGTTAGATTGGGGCTGAGCAGAAATCAAAGGCAGGGGAATTTTTTTATTCTCCGTGGCAAACAGGAGTCACAGCAAAATGATTTCAGACCTCATTATCCTGCTTTTGACTTGATCACTTAGTTCACAGATTACGTTTTGTTTTTAGCATCATCTTTTAAATAGTTCTCTAGTAAAGCTGCGTCTCTGCCAGGAACTAAAGTGGGGCTGGGGAGGAGCTTAGCAGTTAGGGGCACTTGCTGATCTTCCAGAGGACCCAGGTGCAGTTCCCATCACCCACATATACGACAGTTGACAACCATCTGTAACTCCAGTTCCATGCCATCTGATACTCTCTTTTGGCCTCTGATATGCACATGATATACATACATAAACACATACATACATACATACATGCAACATACTCATGCACATAAAATAAATCTTTGAAAAGAATTAATGAATAAAAACGGGAAGCAGATTAAAGATCACCCAGTCCACCTTTTACTTAATGTATTCAACTTCCCAAAATGTGCTTTTCATATGATGCTTTAAGAATACCTAAATAAAAGTTTATCTTTATTATGGAAGCAGAGAGTGGCCACAATTCTCATTATTCTCATTGATTTCTTTGGCTTTGGGGCCTAAAGCCAAGCAAAGTTCTGGGATTTAGGTCTTGAAGACTTTCCGTCATAATGTCGTGCATTACTGCACTACTGTTAAGTTAACAGCCTCCTTCAGATTCTAGTTCAAATGTGACTCACTTGGTCCTTCTCCCTGGCCTTTCCTTGCCTCTCTGCAGAGCTTTGTCATGCCTCTCAGATTTTTCCTGCACACCTTATCACATACCTTTGCAGAGAAGTTATCAGTTGGCTACAGGGTGCAGAGGCCAAAGCTTAGACCTGTATTTTGCTTGGCAGACAGTAGGGGCTTAGCAACTGTTGGATAAACTGAAGAAATAAAGAACTCACTAACTCTTAACTTCATAGAATCTGTCTTCCTGGAGAAAATACTTTAGAGATTTTATGTTGTTGGGTTTTTTGGCAGAGAAAAATAAACAAAACCACCACTAAGTTTTAACAAAAAGGGGGTGGAGGTTAAGATATATAATTTATACAGTGTCTGAAATACCAGTAGGGTATTGTACCAGTAGGTTGTGGGGAAGAGGATCAGCCATCGATGGTGATGTTGTGGGGCCAAGAATGCTAAACACCCTGCAGCCCTGTGCATGGAACACTTATTCTATATCCCATAGGGTTTTTCCAGATTTTGCTGCATACTTATATAGGGTATCTGATCTGAGCTGTAGCCAAATTCTGTTTTATAACTAAATACCAAGGATTTGGGCAATATACTGAATTTGCTAGGAATGCAACAGTCACATAAATTGTAGGGAAAATTGAACTTTGTTTGTGTGGAACACTATGAAGAACTGTTTAATTTGTCTGAAAATCTGGTTCATGCCATAAATGCCCTTTTGGGAACTTAACCTGCCAAAATAGCATGCCTACTCTTAAGGCTGTAGTGGGGCAAGCAACAAGTACTTAGTTGTACATGGTGTCTCTTGCTCCCATGAGTGGTGGGTCCTCCATCCCATCCGATCCCACCCCACCTCCTTTCTCCCTCTCCCTCTCCCTGTCCTCCTCCCTTTCCCCCTCTCTCTCCCTCTTTCTCTGCTGCCACCCTTCTAACAATGTCCTTTGATATTTTCTGATGCAGCACATTTGAACACATATAAAATCTCACCTACTTAACACATACTCACCTAAAAAGCTCAGGCTTTTCTCTCATATCTTCAAGTGTTTATTCATGCCATTTCTTTCCCAGACACACACACACACACACACACACACACACACACACACACACACACAGAATCCACACACCTCTCACCCTCAACAACGTATGCTTTTCAGGCACGGTGGATTAGGCATCCCTCCACAGAATCCCTGCTTCTCTGCCCTCTTGTGTTCATGTCTTCCCCTTCTGGATCATTCCCACAATCAAACAAGCACCTCCCACCAAATAAAGGACCCTCTACAAAAGTCTATGCCCCAAACAGCAATTTGTAAGGATGTCAATCTCCATAGGTCCTTACCAACGAGGACCATTCATTAAAAAAATCCTTAATCGAAACTGAATGTGTGTAAAGTCTACAGTTGGAAAAGAAGCTTGGTGTGCCAAATCACCCTCTTGGTTTGCAATAACTAAATCTATTGCTTCTAACTGCAGGCATGAAGTTATTAAAATTACATCCAATCACAATTCCAGTTTCTTGGGCATGTTAACTACAGTGGTATCTCAGAGTCCACAGCCACTGGTTTCTTCAATAATGCTGACCTAGTGTGCTCTTACTAGAATGTAAATCAGATTATGTCATCCTGATTAAAACCCTCCCTTCTATGCTTATTACTGTGCTCTGGATAAACTCTAACCCTATCTGGGCTCCAATAAAGCCTACCTAACTTCCTTCTGCCACCTTTCCCTGCCGTGTTTCTCCCACCTCTCTGGCTGGAGTGGTGGTGGCTTAAGTTCTGAGACACTACAGAAGCTTGCCACAGAGCGTTCCTTCTGGTGGAAACAGTGCTCACTCCTTCCTCTTCTCAGGGCTGAGTCTTGTCCTCCAATTGAAGTGCCACCTGATGGTAGCGTTCCTGGAAAATCTCTATGTTCCTTCCTTTCATGCTTTTACTTTATCCCAGTCACTGTTCTCATGGCATCTAGGCCAATTCTTAGTGCCCATTTACTTGATAACTTGAGGTCTCTGTTAGACAGAAAACACTCCCAGATATACTATTCCTGGGCATATACCCAAAAGATGCTACAACATATAACAAGGACACATGCTCCACTATGTTCATAGCAGCCATATTTATAATAGCCAGAAGCTGTAAACCCAGATGTCCTTCAACAGAGGAATAGATACAGAAAATGTGGTACATTTACACAATGGAGTACTACTCAGCTATTAAAAACAATGTCTTCATGAAATTCACAGGCAAATGTATAAAACTAGAAAATACCATCCTGGGTGAGGTAACAAAGTCACAAAAGAACACACATGGAATGTACTCACTGATAAATGGATATCAGCCAGAAAGAAGCTTGGAATACCCGTGATGCAACTCACAGACCATATGAAACCCAAGAAGAAAAAAGATCACACCAAAGTGTGGATGCTACAGTCCTACTCAGTAGGGAAGAGAATAATCTCTGGGAAGTAGAGGGAGAGAGAGATCTAGCAGGGAGTGAGGAGGGGAGGGAAAAAGGAGGGCCAATTCAGATATGGGAGGACATGAGGGAGTACAAAGGGTCAGGAATTTGAAAGTAGGTGTGTAGCAGTGGGGGAGGGGGAACTGGGGATAGCCACTAGAAAGTCCCAGATGCCAGGGACCCAAGAGGTTCCCAGGACTCAACAGGGAGGACTTTAGCCAAAATACCCAACAAAGGAGAGAGAGAACCTGTAGAGACCATATACAGTGTATAGACACAGCCCCCAGTTGAGGGATGGGGCCACTCACTCATCTCAAAAATATTAATCCAGAATTCCTCCTGTCAAAAGGAAATGCAGGGACAAAGAGTGGAGCAGAAACTAAAGAAAAGGCCATCCAGGGACTGCCCCACCTAGGGATCCAACCCATCTGCAGACACCAAACCCAGACACTATTGCTGATGCCAAGAAGTGCTTACTGACAGGAGCCCAGTATAGCTGTTTCCTGAGAGACTCTGCCAGACCAGGACCAGTACAGATGTGGATGTACACAGTCAAACACTGGACTGAATGCGGAGACACTAATGGAGAAGTTAGGGCAAGGACTGTAGGAGCTTATGGAGTTTACAACCTCATAGGAAGAACAACAGTATCAACCAACCAGACCTCCCAAAGGACCCAGGGACTAAACCACCAACTAAAGAGTACACATGGGGGACACATGGCTCCAGCTGGATATGAATCAGAGGATGGCCTTGTTGGGCATTACTGGAAGGAGAACCCCTAGGTCTTGATGACCCAGGAAAAGGGAATGCTAGGACACTGAGGCAGTAATGGGTGGGCAGGTAGGAGAACACCCTCACAGAGGCAGGGGGAGGAGATAGGGGGGTTGTGGAGTGGAAACTGTGAAGGGGGATAACATTTGAAATGTAAATAAATAAGTTGATCAATAAAAAATAAAGCAACATTTCATAGCTGAAAAATTTTTTTAAATTGTTCGTGTTTTCTTATTCAAGTATTTCTGATGCTTAAGACAGGGACTAAAGCTCAGGAATGCCCAAATGACTGATTTATGCATTGCGAAGAGGTCAAGTGTCATAAAGCATGGAACCTCTACATGCTGCTTGTTGGTTAATTCAGTCAATGTTTATTTGGAAGTTGCCAAGCACTGGAAATGAAAATAAAAAAATACAAGAGATTCTGCCCTTAAGGAATTTACAATTTATTAGTAGAAGCAATAAACATAATTTGATGCCATACAGCAAGTATAATGTTAAAGAAACACAGAGAGAATTCCAGATGTCCGGGAGAGAGACAAGTTACCCAGGAAACAAGGTGCGAGAGGCCACTGAGGCTTCCTAGAGAAGAAGAGATTTGAGTTAAGTAGAGAAGAAATCGGCCAGGAACCATGATATTATCCCTATAAAAAGGTCCACATGAATAAAAGCAAGGGAGCTGGTGAGTGTGCTCAGGGTATAACTGATCAAAATACAGCAGATAGCCTTGAAGGGCTGAACCACTCAAGGTCACTCAAGGTCTTATATGATACGCCAAGAAATTTACTATCTAAATACAGTGGTGTCACTTGTTTTAAATTTCTTACTGTGTCACATAGCTTTTCACCACTATGAACAAAACGCCTGACATAAATCAAAGCCATGGAGGAAAGATTTGCCTTGGCTCTTGCTTACAGAGTTTCTGTCCATGGCCACTTGACCACATTGTTTTGAGACCTGTATCAAGGCGATATAACCTAGCAAAAGAAAAAAGAAAACTGTTCATCTCATGATAACCAAGAAACAAACAAAAGGGTCCTAAGATAGCCTGTGGTGATTTGAATGTGAATACCTCTCAGTGTTGACTAGTTTATATGTCAATTTGGCCTGAACTATAGTCATCTGAGAGGAGAGAACCTTGAGTAAGAAAATGCATCTATAGGATTGGGTTGTAAGTGAGCTTGTAGGACATTTTCTTAATTGGTGATTGATGTGGGAGGGCCCAGACCACTGTGAACGGTACCAACCTGGGCAGGTAGTCCTGGGTTCTATAAGAAAGCAGGCTGAGCACCCCATGGGGAACAAGCCAGAAAACTACTTCAGCTCCTGCCTCCAGGTTCCTACCCTACCTTGGCTTCTCTCAATAGACTGTGACTCAAGATATATATATATATATAAACAACCCTTTCCTACCTAAGCTGCTTTTGGTCATGGTGTTTCAACACAGCAATAGTAACCATAACTTAGATGCCACCCCCATAGGTTCATATGTTCGGATGATTGGTCCCCAGTTGGTGGAACTGTTTGGGAAGGATTGAGCTTTGAGACTTCAAAAGCTTCCCCAATTCCCATGCACTCTGACTCTGGCTTTCAATTCAAGGCATATGTTCCAACTGTTCCTGCTGCTGTGCCTTCCCTCTGTCATCATGGACTCTAACCTTCTGGATCCATGAGCCCAATTAAATGCTGTCTTTTAAGGGTGCCTTGTTCATGCTGTTTTATCACAGTCACAGAAAAGTAACTAATACATACCCTACCCAAGGTTTGCCACCAGTGGCTCGGCTCCTTCTATAAGGTCTCACAGCCTAAAGGTTCCACCTCCCAACAGTGCCCAGTATTAACACCAAGACTTGAATACATAGGCCTCCGCAGGACAGTCCAGATCTAAACTGCAGTACATTTCAATCATGTATGACTGTGTGGGTGCCAGATTGGAGGATTACACATAGAGAAGGCATTATCAGTCCAGAACTATAGTTCAGAGGGTCATTGATGATCACTTTGACTCAGTCAGTAGAAACTCATAAATAGGCATAGAAATATTTGGAAATCAGGTTACTATAGATGATCAGTGACCATAACAAGGGCTATCTTGGTGTAAAAATTGAGAGGAAAAGACATTGTATTGCCTATCCACAGCTGTAGAAATAATGAGAATTATAGAAATGGTGGTTAGCAGCTCTCATATCTAGCTGTTTAACAGAAGCACTTCCAAAAAAGTGCTTTGGAAAAACACAACTTGCTCTGGCTCAGTTCCAGAACCAGTGCACCAGGCTCCATGGGGGGAGCCCAGGAATCTTTAATTTATAAGTTCCTTGGGTAAATCTTACACACATATATGCACTGACCTTGGGGAAGGGAGTCCTGGGATAGACCGTCTTTTAAGTAACACTTTCCCCTGTCACTCAAATCGGTGTGGAGTCTGTAAAGGGGGGAGGGGTAAAGCTAAGCCAACAACTGAAGCAGGCAGAGGCTAAAATAGTACACTCAAAGGTATGTCTGTATCATCCAAAAAAGGAGGAGAAGAAAATTCAGACCAGAGAAGAGATGGTACTATAGAACGTAGACTAAGGGCTTTAGTTTGTCAAGAACAAGGGTTCATGGGCCAATTTTCTTGTGAAAAACCAGAGCTTGTCCTTAAAGCCAGGATCCTCACTCTCATTGCCAATCCATCTAAGTCACATCACCAATTGACCTAGCGAAAACTCAATAAGAATTAAGTAGCTGAATTAGTCTACTCAGGCTTCCGTAACAAAATGCCACAGGCACAGCAGCTTAAACAACACTCATTTATTTCTTGACTATCAGGGAGGCTAGAAATCTAAGAGCAAGGTCTAGGCACTCTTCCTGGAATGTAGATGGCTGCTTTCTTCTGGACCTTGTCTTCTTGGGCCCACAGAAGCAAAGGGAGTCTCTGATGCCTCATCTTTTAAGGTAGTGGTTCTCAACATGTCGGTCCAGACTCCTTGGGCGGGGTGGTCAAATGACCCTTTCGCAGGGATCATTAAAAGCCATCTGCATATCAGATGTTTTCATTATGATTCATAACAGTAGCAAAATTAGTTATGAGTAGCAAATAAAATGAGAAACAAAATAATTTCATGATTTGGGGTCAGCACAAACATGAGCAACTATATTAAAGGGTCATGGCACTAGAAAATCACCATCTTAGGGTCACTAATCCTTTTAGCACAAGACCCCCATGTATAGGACCTTTTAATTAATTCCTTTCAGACCAGTCTCCAACACAGTCACATTGCAGATTCTGACTTCTGTATGAGCTCTAGGGGGTCCAAACATCCAGTCTACCACAGTACCTAAACTAATAGTGTCCAAGATACAAGATTCTGTGCAGAATGCTAACAAAAGGTCTTCCATCCACCTCAATGGCACAGAACTGATGTTGAGCCAACAGATGGAAACAGTCAACTGCTGAACAATGTGAGCAACCAGTAGGGGAGGATTGTTGGAGATCACAATCAGTACAGCCAGGGTGGTCAGATGGGGTGCTTCACAGATGACCCTCAACATGGAATAGAGTCAAATATTTATTTATCTTGTAATACTGGGATCAACCTCATGCATGCTAGGCAAGCAACTGAACACTGAGCTATATACCCAACCATGTTCTTTTCTTTTCTTTTTTTTTTAATTTTGAAACAGGAGAAGCCTTGACTCACTATATAAACCAGGCTGACCTGACTTTGTAATCCCCAGTCTGCTATTTCCAAAATTGCTGGGATTATTAATTGGTCTATGCCATTGGGCCCAGGTACAGTAAGAGATTTGATTAGCTGGACGTAGAAGGAGGGTGCATTCCTTCCGTCAGCACATATACTTATCTGAATAAATTATACTACCATTCCTGCAGGGGCCCAGTCAAAGTTTAAAATTATTTATGGTCCCTGTCTATGATTTTTCTTCACTTAACATGAGTAATCACAGACTATCTCCGAAATGATCTTTTTTCTGTTTCTACTAAAGAAAAAAAAAACCTATGAGCTCACACTTCCATCACCAATATATCTGTCATTTTTCATCAGTACCTGATACCTCCTTCATCTGTGCCAGATACAGTGTGTGGTCATCTTAATCTCCCTAAACCTGGCTTCACAGCATCCCTCCTAAGTATTCATAAGTCTCATCATTTCTTGGGATAAGGACTGGTTTCTCAATTTAGCAACCCAGAATAGGACCCAATTCATTCTGCCAGGTATCTCCCACCAGTCCCCATCCAGCTGGATGGAAAGGTCTCTGTTCCATAAAATCATTCTCACCTGGTGCCTCAGACCCCATCTTCATTTATCAGATTCATACTCTTTGATATGCATCTTAAATCACAGCCCTCTTCATAAAATCTTTCTTAGATTCTACATGGGACGCTCAAAGTCTATAGGTGCCTCTGTACTCATCGATAATAATTTTAAACTCTGTGGGCTTTATGGTTTATATGTGAAGTATCCACCAAAGGTTTAGACCATTTGTTCCAACTCTGTCTTCTAGAGATATTCAGCACCAGACTAATCCTCCTTTAGCTAATAGAATCAAACATCCCACCAAGAACGACTGTTTTCTAACTGATTCTCCCAAGGATCCATAGCGTGGTATATTCGTTACAGTCTTCATTCTAAGACAAAATACTTGACAAAAGCAACGAAGATAGAAAGATTTGTTCGTTCCAGCCCATAGTTTGGGAGTACAATCCATCAAGGCAAGGAAGATATGAGAGCAAGAGCACGGGGCAGCCAGTCACACTGTGTCTGCAGCAAGGAAACAGGGAGAGAGATGGATGCCCACAGCCCCCTCGCCTCCTCGTTTTCACCTATATAACAGTGCCTCGCTTCCCTTCTCAGCTCAGCATCTCTGAAAACAATCTCTCAGGCATGCCTAGAAGCTTGTCTCTTCCATGATTCTCAATCCTATCAAGTCGATTATGAAGATTCCATCACATTTGTGTACCCAAGTAATGGCAGTGCCATGCATATCAGAGTCTACTGGATACCAAATTTCTGAAGAGGTGACTATACCCATAGAGCCTCCCACCACTCTGACAAAACATTGTTCTTAAGGAAGGGACTCGGCCGCCAGACAAACCCATCTGCTACCAGTTTTCAAGCAGAACTCACCATGGTGTTTGTCAGCTACCCACAAACAAGTGTATTAAAGTCTCTCTGCCCTCAGAATTAAATTTCACATAATGAGAATATAAACTCCGGGCTAGAGAAATAGCTCAGCCAGGAAAGTGCTTGCCAGACAATCATAAGGACCTGAGTTTAGATGTCTGTAAACAGTTCTAGGGAGGTGGAGACCGCAAGACTGCCAGAGCTTATTGGCTACCCAACCACATCAGTGAGCTCTAGGTTCTGGGAGAGACCCTCTGTGATGGTTTGTATATGCTCAGCACAGGGAGTGGCACTATTAGAAGGTGTGGTCCTGTTGGAGTAGGTGTGTCACTGTGGGTGTGGGTTTTACCCTCATCTTAGCTTTGTGGAAGCTAGTCTTCTAGTAGCCTTCAGGTGAAGATGTAGAACTCTCAGCTCTGCCTGCACCATGCCTGCCTGGATGCTGCCATGCTCCCTCCTTGATCTTAATGGACTAAACTTCTGAACCTGTAAGTCAGCCCCAATTAAATGTTGTCCTTATAAGAGTTGCTTGGGTCATGGTGTCTGTTCAAAGCAGTAAACCCTAAGACAGCCTCGCTCAAAAATTAAGATGGAAAGTAATTAAGAAAGACACTGGAGGGCTGAGAGATGGTTCAGTGGTTAAGAGCATTGACTGCTCTTCCAGAGGTCCTGAGTTCAATTCCCGGCAACCACATGGTGGCTTACGACCATCTGTAATGGGATCTGATGCCCTCTGCTGGTGTGTCTGAAGAGAGCAACAGTGTATGCACATACGTAAAAATGAATTTTAAAAAGACACTGGATATTGAAATTTGGTCTTCCCACATATGCACACGCATACATGTGTGAACATACAAGGAAAGCATAAGCTCAGAAGCAATCTGGCAGGCACAAAGGTAAATGAAATATCTTAAAAAGCCTCAGAGGACAAAGGGCAATTTTTATTACATACTCATTCAGAATGGTTGAATTTTATTACATACATTTTCTACTTTTTCAACATACTAAAATGATCTCTGTGTTAATTCACCTTCATAGGCTAGCGTGGTGTAATCGGAATTGTACCTACTATAAGGAAAAGATAAACTCATTCATTTAAATCAACAACGGACTAGAGGAGCATTAGCTTTAAAATGGTACAGATGCATTCAACAGCTTTAAGGAGAACCAGAGTAAAGGCTGATGCTGCCTGGCCTATGTTTACAAATATCTGTCGATGCTACATGAGATGTAACTGGGTGCCTTATTTAAGGCTGTCACAACCAGCTACTTAGACACCATGGCCCACTAATAGGTTGTAACCTTTGTAGCTAAAGTTTATTGTCAACAGGATCTGGAGTTACCTAGGACACGAGCCTCCAGATACACCGCTGAGGGAATCATCCTGATGGCTTTAACTATGGTGGGAAGAGTCACCCTAGAAGAAGAAAGTAGGGCTCCCTGGGCTTGTGTACTGGGCTGCATAAAAAGCAAAAGGCCAGCTAAGCTGTAGATACTGTGTGACCAACTTCCAAAAGCTCCTGTTGCCATGTGTTCTTCGCCATGATGGATCAAGCTATGATCCAAAATAAGCTCCTTTTTCTCCCTTAGGTTGCCCTTGTCAGAATATGATATCACAGCAGTGGAAAACCAACCACTACTCGACCCATGCTTTGAAAAGCTCTGATCTTGTCCCATGTTCCCCTCACTCATTCACAACCATTTTTGGTAAACAAAGACTATATTTCAGCTTAGATAAATGGCTTTGTAAAGGATCATGTGACTAATGTACTCATTTAATGCCCGCTGCATGCCAGCATTTCATTATAAAAAATAGCAGGTATACAGGAAGCTGCAAATAATTGGAAAAATCAACAGGGAACTAATCACATAGTGTGAACTCTGCAGAGACATAGGTACAAGGACACTGGAGGTAAGCCCTGAGAAAGACAGGGCAGCAGTGGAAGACACCAATATGCTGCCTCACCTTACCACGGACATTTCTTCAACTATAAACCAAATTCACAACACACTTGGAGGTGTTCCTAGTTCTCACAGAAGCTAGACTTCTGGCCGGACTAGACTCTCTCTCTCTCTCTCTCTCTCTCTCTCTCTCTCTCTCTCTCTCTCTCTCTGTGTGTGTGTGTGTGTTGTGTGTCTGTATGTGTATCTGTGTGTGTATCTGTGTGTATATTTATGAGAGAGAGAGAGCTAACATTTCCACACACACAAAAAAAAATACACCCTAAAAATGGTGTAAAAATGCTTCATATAATAGAATCAAAAGCCTCCCTTAAACCTATTCTTTGGCCAGCAAGATGGCTCAGCGGGGAAAGGAGCCTGCTGCCAACCCTTACAACCTGAGTTCCATCTCTGAGAACCACATGGTGGAAAAAGAAAACCAACTGCACAAGTTATCCTCTGTGTCCTCTGTGGAATGAGCACCAACACACACACACACACACACACACACTCACACACACACACACACATACATGCACGCACGCACGCACACACATGTGCACAAACAAAATAAATAATTTTTAAAGTAATAAAAATCCTATCCGCTAGAATGGCTAGGGATGTCTGCAAAATTCACTCTATTATCTGTTTCTATTGCATCCATTTTCTCTAGGATTCACCTCGAGATTCCTTGGTGTCGCTTAGTTTTTTTTTTTCCTTTCAACTTAATACTTTTCATTCATAAATTAAATTAGCAAAATATGCTTTACTACTCTCCCAGGGAACTTGTAGAGATTAATGAGTTAATAAACAAAAAGGTGCTTTGAAACTGCTGGAAGGGAGAAGTAATCTAAATTCAGTTTCTGGGTATGTATGTATTGAGAGAAAACAGTTACATCATAATAATGTTGAATGTGAACAACTGGTTCTCTCAGGGAATCACAAATGTGCACTAAGTTAGTACAGTCTTTTTTAAGGTGCACTTTGATGCAACTGTAATTTTGTAACACACACTAGACTGCAACTACGCGTTGTTTTTACGTTTTCTTTTCTTTGGGATGGGTTGCTTTTTGTTGGCTTGGTTTGTTTTTGTTTTGTTGTTTTGTTTTTATTTATTTTTAGTTTTGTTCGTTTTGAGATAGGATCTAGAACTGAGTCTCACACTAGCCTAGATGAAACCCACCATATCTTACCCAGGAACATAAAACTCATGGAAAGCCTCCTGTCTCAGCTTCCCAACCATTCTAGGCTTACCTTTTTTTTCTTTTGATACTTTATTTACATTTCAAATGTTTCCCCCTTTCCAGATCTCCCCTTTGGAAACCCCCTATCCAATCCCCCCTCCCCCTGCCTCTATGAGGGTGTTCCCCCACCCACCCACCCACCCACCCACTCTCATCTTCCCTCCTTGGCATTCTTCTATATTGGGGTATCTAATACCCTCAGGACCAAGGTGCCTCTCCTCCTACTGATGGCTCACAAGACCCTCCTCTGCCACATATGTGTCCAGCACCATGGGCCCCTCCATATGCATTCTTTGGTTGGTGATCCAGTCTCCCGGAGCACTGAGGGGGCCTGACCAGTTGACACTGTTGCTCCCTCCCCATGGGGCTGCAAACTCCCTCAGCTCCTTCAGTCCCTTCTCCAGCTCCTCCATCTTGGGACCCAACGCTCAAACAGTTGATGTGAATTGAATCATGGGTGTTCCAAACTTTTCGGCTAATATCTGCTTATCAGTGAGTACATATCATGTTTGTTCTTTTGTGACTGAGTTACCTCACTCTGGATGGTATTTTCTTAGGCTTACTTTTTTAATATTCAAAAACCATCTCGCCTAAATAAAAGATTTAAGTAAAGTATCATCTTGTATTGAATGTATCTTTTGAGCCAGATACAAGACACCATCCTAGAAATCACACACACACACACACACACACACACACACACACGTGCATGCCAAATATGAAGTCAATGTGTAAACTAAAGCCCAAAGAGGCTAGCTCCCTAACTATATCAGTGAAAGTCAGAGATGGAACACCTACTCCAGTCAGCCAAGCACAAGGCCAAACACCATAATGGGATGACTCCTTTTCAAGAGTTACTCTCCAGGGGTCTCTAAACAAAAACCACAAACCATAAGAAAAACTGGTCATTGTGATGGATGGTTTTATGTCAACTTAAATACAAGCTAAAGTCATCTGAGAGGGGGTAAAACCTCGATTAAGAAAAATCCTCCATAAGATTAGGCTGTAGGCAAACCTGTAGAGCATATCTTTTAACTAGTGATGGATGAGGGAGGATTCAGCTCATTGTAAGTGGTACTATTCCTATAAGAGAGAAGGCTGAGCAAGCCACAGGGAACAAGACAGTAAGTAGAGGCCCTCCATGGCCTCTGCATAAGTTCCTGTCTCTAGGTTCCTTCCCTGTTTGAGTTCCTGCCCTGACTTCCTTTGATAATGAACTGTGGAAGTTTTATAAGCCAAATAAACTCTTTCTTCCCCAAGTTGCTCGAGTCATGGTATTTTTTGTTGTTGTTGTTGAAGCAATAGTAACCCTAACTAAGACAGTCTCCCATCAATTATTTATTTAAGTGTATCTATCTTTTTTTATTCCAGGCCACTGAAACAATAGACAAAGGGGTGCTTCAGAAACCCTATTTCTAATATGCCTAAATATGCAACTCAGATCTACATCGTTTCCTTAAAGCAGAGACATGACATAAGGAATCAGCGATGGACCCTTTCGTGACCTGGAAATAGAGATCTCTCTCCAACATGAAAGACTTAAACCAATACTAATGTTTGTTTAAAACTGACGATTGAAATAACTTATATAAAGATATTGATGGGCCTTAATGCCTCTCAGTTCACTTGAAGACTGCAAACACAATCAAAGCAAGAATTTGAACCAGGCACACTGAAGGATGTCATTTGCTACACAAATGCATTGGGTTTTAACCTTACAACTTGTCCCTTTTGTTAAGGAGTGAGCTTTTTAGTCATATTGTTTATTTATATACAATTATTTAGAAGCATGCCTTGGGTTTGAGAAAAGTCAGTGACCATGACAGGCTCAGCTTTCTAGCTGATGCCCATCCAGTGTGTCATGTGGACCTTCTGAATCGCATACTTTACTCAGGAGGTTACCGGTAACTCTTAGAAAATTGTCTGGTCTATATCTGAGAGGAACTCTACTCCATGTCTCCATCTCCCATCCTGGGGGGTGGGGGGGGACAATGTACTGTTGGGGGG
>JADRCH010000010.1:7814011-7916364 GCA_019843965.1 Rhynchomys soricoides | reverse complement strand
GGTGGGGACAATGTACTGTTGGTGGTAGCCAGAAGAGTAATTCAGGGTGGGAAAAGGAGGTGGCACGGTGAGAGGAAGGCTCTTGAAAACAATAGAAGGAGGAAAAACAGACAATGGAACCCAACCCAAGGCTACAAACTCTGAACATCAGGCTCCAAAGCCAGCTCTCTGACTTTTCCTGACCTTGGACAAATCTCTTGGATTCTTTGTATCCTAACTCCAGGAAGTGAGCGTAAATTAAACCAGAGGGAGGTTTCTTACTTCAATCTCATATGATGCCAAAGTCTTTCCTTCTGGTAAAGGAAGAACAGTTAAGACTATTCACAGCCACACATGTGCAAAGTGCTGTTAGTGTACTATTTATAAACACTCTCGTTTGTTGAAAATGATTTCTGAAAAATACACTTTTTTAATTTGTATATTAAGACATGGTCTCATTTTGTACTTCTGGCTAATCTGGAACTTCTTATGAAGGCCAGGCTGGCCCCAAACTTACAAAGATCCACCCACCTCTGCCTCTGGAGTGCTGGGATTAAAGGCCACCACATCCAGCCATACACATTATTTAAAGCCAACCTCTTCTTTTTCCTCTCCTACTTTCTGAATAAGACAATGTTTTGAGGTTTGCCTACAGAAAATTTTCTCTGACATTTTTTGATCCAATTTATTTCGAAACTTTAACTAAGTGCTTCCTTTTGAAATACAGTAATACAATTCCTCTTCAGAATTAGTGTCTCAGAAGTGTGTGTGTGTGTGTCTGTGTGTGTGTCTGTGTGTGCTGGAGTGTGCTTGTGCATGTGACTCCATCAACCCTTAGTTGTATTTTTAATCTCTCCAGTATCTTTTCTTTCTCTTCCCCTCTTCAGTGTACAGTATCTCTTTGTGATTAAAAAGACAGTCTAAATTCAATAGCTTGTTGTCAAGCCAGACAGTGAGACAGATCACCACCTCCCTGCCTTGACACTGATACCGCAGTACACGTAGCCTTGAGCTAAAATGACACTGGTAACCCATATATTGTCTGCTTTCCACTTAAATCCTAGATCAATTTCAGAGCTGCAGCTTGGAAGGGCTGTTTTATTTCAAAAAGCAATATGCTATAAATTTTTATCCCAGTTAATTGATTGTATTTAACAGCTTTTATCGTATATATTCATTTGAAAATTATGGTCTCATACTTTATTCTGTCAGTGTTTTTATTTTAATTACTAATTATTAGTGGGAGGGTACATGTGCCGGCTTACTGTGTGATAGTTAGAGAGCAGATTTATGTAGATTCCATGGATAGCCAGGTCATTAAGCTGACAGAGCATGCGCCTTTCCCTACTAAGGCATCTGGTAAGCTTGACAATTTTTTCTGTGTACATACCTCATACGCACACAGACACACACACACACACACACATGTTTCTGGGTGTTTTATATGCTCCCCCTCCCACATGCACATACCCACATACACACACACACACACATCCATCAGCTTCTGGATATGCCCACTAAGCTTAGAATTCGATAGATGTTCGTTAATGTCACTTTTATATTTCTCAAGGATTCCAATAAGAGTCTTGTCCAAGGTTAAGTAAAGGTTTGGCTGCTTTCTAACCATGTGATCTAAACAAATAACTTTTCTCTCTGCCTCTGAGTTTTATCACCATTGGCATTTGGATTTTAAAAACCATGAGAACTGACACATGTGGGCACTATGTCAAAGAGTCCAGGCCTACATACTCAATAAGGCCTAAACAAATGTTGCTCTGCCCTTCCCTTTAAATCGTCTGTGGTTTTTACATCAATGTTGATAACATGTGACCATGCAAAGTAGACTTAGATGGGGAAATGAAAGAACTCTGTCCATATAGAATATTAACTATTTAAAGTTTTAATATAGAATATTAAATTTGATTATTCTATACAGTACATTAGCTTTCAGTTCTCTTAATTTGACCCTAGTAGGAGAGGGGAAAGTCCCCTTTTCCTGCCTGCCTTTGGTTCTCTTAAAAATAAATAAGACCATCATAATAAGTAAAACCTCATGATTTAACTCTCCTTAAAAATAGCCACAGCAGAAGGTGAGGTCTTCAGAAACCTGCTCTGTTGTGGGTGGGGTTTGTCTGAGAAGTTTGGATTCTAACGGCAGTGGTAAGGGGTGGGAGAACTTTTAAGAGACCTTGGGAAGGATTATTGAGATTGTTGGGGTCTCTGATCTCTGGAGTAATTGATGCGCCTCCGGGCAGTTGTACGAGAACACCACCCCCTTGTCTCTCGGGCTTCCCGTTTTGCCATGAGACCTGTACCTCTTTCACACATGCTCCCACCATGAAGCCTTCACCAGAACCATAAAATGCTGTTTGAAGATACAGCCTCTCAAAACTTTGAGCTAAATAAACCTTATTTCTTTATAAAATTATACAGTCTCTGCCATTTTGCTATAGCAATAGAAAGCATATTAGTATATAAATCAAATATTATATCTCATTGATAGAGAGCCCAATACCCTACTTTCTAATGTGTCCAATACTGTTTCCATTTCTCGGAGATTATGGAAGAGTGCCTGCCCAACATTTTTAGTTGTGGCAGAGTGGTGGTGATTTCTGCTTGGTGGGACAAGTGTTGCAGGTGGTTGCCAGGGGAAGGCAAGATGTCTGCTGTCTTCTCCTACTGCTCTCCATCTTATTTTTCGAAATAGCATCTCTCACTAAACCTGATGCTTGTTGTTCTGACTAGGTTGGCTGGCTAGCAAGTTCCTGGGGTGCACCTGTTTCTGGGGTTACAGTCACCTAAGGCCATACCTGATACCATACCATGAGAGCTTGCGTAGCAAGCATTCTTAATCATTGAACTGTCTTCTCAGTTCCTCAGCTCCGTTCTTTAGGACATTAAGAACATTTTTTTTTAGTATTGGTTAATCATAAGTAACACAAAAACAAAGACATTCAGTCAAAACCAGATCACTAATTTCTTTTTGGACATTACTGGTATTTAAATAAAGGATGTTGGTTGTAGTGACTAAGTCCTACTAACTGAACCTGTGATAACCTTAAAAAGCATTATATAATGCTGATTCAGCACAAATGTTTTCATAATTTCAGGTTCCACCAACTCACTAGCTAAGGAACAGTTCACGTTTTTCATATCTTACTGGATAGTTCCTTGGAGATTTCTAGGCATAATTTTCAATAGTTATCCCATTTTAATTGTTAGCAACCATTAACCTACTAACTATAATCTTAGAAGCCATTTCTTTTTAAAAATCCAATAACTTACGTGCTTTGATATTTTAACAAAATCCTTCTCCTCGATACAAACCTACTCTGGCTTAGTAGGTTTTACTCTTGTTCACAATTAGAGGACTCTTGTTCACTGTGAAACATGTTCATGAAGTCCGTCAAGGAGTTGAGTCCATTAATCCTTAAGCTATATAAACTTTAGGTTTACTTCTCTGATCATATCCAACAACATCACCAAGTGACTCAGTTTCCCTCAAACAAGACAGCCAACAGCTTCATAACCCTCAGAAATAAATAAACATTATTGAGATATTTCACACTGAAATAAACTCCCATCGGTACAGTATTTAAAAATCTCTTCTCTGGTTTCCATTAACCACAAAATCTCTACTCGTTCAGAATTGGGGGCCTGTTTACCATTCAGACTGAAATAAAATAACATGAAATCTTCTCCCTATATAATTAGCGTTGAGCAACTAATGCTGCTGACAAGTGTATCATTAAAAAACATTTGCACATTAGCAGCTTGTACAATTTTCACTTAGCACCTCGATAAATAAGTTATATACACTCTAAACACATACTTAAGGAAACAACCCAATTACATTTCATAGCTATCTTCAGGCATGTCTTATAAATAAAAATGTGTATCTTTCATTAATGCTTCTAAGACAGTAGATGAACACAGCATAGTGGAAATAAAATTATCAATATAGCGCCCAGAGTTAGAAGACCAAAAAGAAAAATGCTGCAAGTAACCAAAAGCACTGATAAACCTCCATGCGGGAGGGCAGTACCGAACATTGGTTTCGAAGACTGGATTAAGAAGTTCAAACACTTCCCGTTGAAATGAAGTTTTTACATTAAATCAAATTAGCCACGAGTGACTTGTTCAAGGTCATTACATTTTAATTTACTATTAGGCAAAATGAAATGAATAAGTGTACCTACTTCTTTGGGGTTTTATGAGGATTAAGTGAGATTATTCATATAAAAGGACCCAAGATAGTACACAAGATGTAGCAATCACTCAGCAAATATTAGCCATGTTTTTATCATTACTGCCATCTAAATATACAAATTTAGAGCCAGGCCTCAAAATCTTTTCTAAGTGTGCAGGTGGGTCAGGCCTATAATCCCAGCTATGATGGCAGCTAAGAGAAGACAATCCCAAGTTCAAAGCCTGCCTGGGATACAGGGTGATTCAAGTCTATGGTGGGGGAGGGAGAGGAAATGAGTTGGAAATGTGGCTGAGTGGTGGAGCACTTGCCTGGCACACACAAGGCCCTGGGTTCAGCCGGAAGGGAGGACAAGACCATTCCTGTAAATATGCAACTAGGAAAGCAGTTGAATAAATTCAACTCTTCCATTTACAAACCAGACTAATGGACAGATGCGAGCCTGGTCGTGACCCCGACTTCCTTCCTTGGGTTTTACTTTCTGGGTATTAGACCATAAGCAGCTTCTCACTACCAGCATATAGGATCGACTTCAACAATCCTGACAATCTAGCTACTCACACTATATCACATTAATATGCAAATCCGTCGCTTTGGCAAGAAAACTACAAACAAGCAGTTCATTCATGACACGTTTTATTCATAACAAACTTGCCACCTAAAAATTGGTTTCACAGATACAGTTAAATAAACACAATCACATCCAGATACACTCAATGGTATTTTTTAAAAAAAAAGTATAAGCAAACTATTTTTTGATGGAAAGATAAAGTCATCTACTAAAGGTGGATTGTTAAGTGGTAAATACGTCAGTAAATAAACGCACCAGCATTTTGAAGAGAACAAGCTTAATTCAGAAGCAAACAGTTCACACAAGTGGCGATCCTGGTGTTTGGCTGTACTTGGTCAAGCATTGAAACAAGAACAGCTCTGAGCAGAGGAGAAAGACTGCCTTTTAAAGAACTGTATGTTGGTTTTAAAGCTTCTGCTTAATAAAAGTTAAAAGATTCCACTGAAACATGAAAACCTTTTCTTTTTCAACCTGGGCTGATTCACTTCTGAAAATGAAGGGTTGGTTTTATTTTTCCCCTCCCCTAAGGTTGAGTTATAATTAGAAATTAGATTCTTCAATCATTCAATGACCGAAATCTTTATTAAAGTCAAATGACCTTCTTCTAATTAAGTTTTCTCCTTAATATATAAGTTGTGCTAGACAGGGCTACTTTGCAGCTAATAAAAGTTTGATGCGCTTACTAAATGAGCATATTCTTCTCTGTTCATTATTTTCTTATCGTCCTTACAGTTGATATTGGTAAAACTATATAAAGTAGGAGAAATTACTAACATTCTGATAAGTGCTCTGATTTTTTATAGTCTCTATTTTTCATTTTATTATGGAAGAATGTTCAGAATTAAATATGTTACTCTCCTGGGCCTCTATTTTACTATTACAGAAAAATATAGCTAATGGAGGGAAATGTACACACTTTCATTATACAATTAAGAGTGTTCAGATTCACAAGCCTGGAGGGCAGAAATGAAATATATGCATATACTTTACATTGAATTCAAAGGCACTGAACAAAATATGTTTAAATATCTGCTCATCCAAGCAAATTATAAGGAAGATGCATAAAAACATGGATGTTTCATTTGAAATATAATTTTAATCCTTAAAAATGAGTATCATTAAATAACCTCTTGCCTTAGACCAGAGCTCTGAGATGACGTAGGCAAAATGCTTTGCTGTTGCTTTTCCTATTGAGCAAAATTTAATTATAAAACCAAGGAGCAATGGTCAAGGGAACTAACTACGCAAGGGTAGCTGCCAATTGTGAACAATTACACGGTTTTATCTTTCTAGTTCACACTGAAGCAAGAAAAATGAAGAATATCTCCTGAGAGATGGCGCATCATCCGAGGAAACGGAACACACTTTACAACGCTCACACCCAAAACTGTGGGACTAGTCAGTGGTACAGTTTACACATTGCCAAGCATGAACAAAAAGTAGGGGATAGAGAAACGCAGCAGGAACCCTCTGCTTCACAAGCCGCGCACCAGCCAAATAAAAGAATGAAGTGCAATCTCAGATTGCCCCCTCCAGCCCATCACTTTCATTGCTGCACCTTCTACCTGGTTTACTACTGGGAAACAGATTCCAGCCTTCATGATGTACTCCTCATGCAAGGCCATTAAGGTAACTTAATCCTGAATTGTTCACTGAAAAGAAAAACCTTGATTCCCGACTTAAAACAACAATTCTTCGGTGGGTTGTTTTTTTTTTTTTTAAATTGGGAGACATGAAGCTATAGCTACAATTTGGATTCAGGATGTTAGCTTGAAAACATGCTGGATAAACAAGAGCTTAAGGAACGCAAGAGGATGCTGGGGGGAGGGGCATAGAGAGTGCGAGAAAGATGCTGGTCAGTTCTGAGATGGTGCAGGAATGACAAGGCACCGGAACATCGCAAGTCCACGGTCACCCCTGGAGGTCTCGGGTTTTTCAGTCATGCCTGAGCAGTGAATGAGTGCACCACCACTGTATATTCTTCGGCTCCCAGGTAGGCAAGCATCTCCGGATAAACCTTCACAACAGGGATTTCTGGGTTCACACACCCCTCCTCCCCTGCTCGGGGCAGGCGACGACTGTCTCAAACAGTAGACAGATGAGAAGATCGGAGAACCAGGGCCAGGGCATGGGGGACGGGGGGGGGGGGGGGGTGGGGAGTGATACATCCCTGCAGCCGAACTGAGAGCCTCCCAGAGAGTGACAGGGAAAAGAGGGGGATGTTGAGCCGGAGAAAGAGAGCTGGGGACTGGAAAGCACCGGGCTGCGCTTCCAAGCTGCCAGGGGCTGGCGCGCACCAAGCCAGCGAGGGAAGTGGATCTCAGGGCGTACCCCGACTCTCCTACCGAGGGTGGGGAGGAAATGGCTTTGTATGGCAGGATGAAAGGCAGACAGGGGGTCACCACTGGGTAGAGAATGCAGGGACGAAGGATGCCCAGAGCAAGGAGGACCCCGCCCGCTCCAGGGACACTACTGCTCTGCCCCTAATCCGCTGCAGCCTCTAGACCACCCTCGGGCTCCCCACACCGTTCCACGTTCCAACGGCCTGAAACACAGGGCTCCCCCACGGACGCGCCCCCACCATGCTCCCGGTGTGCTCACCTGCCCACGAAGTTCTCGAGCACTGAGCTCTTGCCTGCGCTCTGGCCGCCCACCACGGCGATCTGCGGCAGCTCCAGCAGACAGCTCTGTCCCAGAGCCGAGAAAGCGTCCTGCAGACGGTTCACCAGAGGGATCAGCTCTTCCATCTCCCGGTTCCCCATCTTGCCTGTGCGGCCAACTGCCCCCACAGGTCCCCGCTCGACTCTGTGACCTGGCAGGCAGTCCGGGCCTCGCAGCACTTGTCCTGGTTGTCGCTGCGCGGGGCTCACACAGCTCAGTCACCGCACCGATGTCCGATCCCTGCCTCCCGCTGCTAGGCTCCTGACAGCTCACAGCCCACAGCGCGCTTGCGCAGCCAAGAAAGGCGAAGGAGGCGTGACCGGTCCTGAGACGGTCACGCCCACACCACGCCCCTCGCCTGCTCCTCCCTAGAGTTTCCAACCCTACCGGCTTAGCAGGGTGCGTATGCACTGCCTCCCAGTTTAGGCCAGATGCCACCGCCCAGGCTAAAGGACAGAGTACTGCACTTGGTCAAGGAATAGTCTGAAATCACACCCAACAGGAATTGCTGTTCCTTTTGAAGGAGCTACACCACATAGACGAAGCCCAGCAGAAAGCATTATCATCTACCATCAGCTAACAGCACGCTGACTTCAGCTTCACCATGCACCACTACAGTCATTGTCCGCACCAGAATACATTCCCTAAAAGGAAATCTCACATTTCACCCCCTATTCCAAAACCCCAGATCGCTGTGGGAGGCGGAGATAAGCTGGCCTTTTGGAGTCATTTTTTTCCTCCAAACTGGGTTATGTGACCT
This sequence comes from Rhynchomys soricoides, assembly GCA_019843965.1. Classification (NCBI taxonomy): domain Eukaryota; kingdom Metazoa; phylum Chordata; class Mammalia; order Rodentia; family Muridae; genus Rhynchomys; species Rhynchomys soricoides. Next base: position 7,908,186 of record JADRCH010000010.1, on the reverse strand, counting down.
TATTGAAGTACTCACCATTACTAGCCAGTCTGACTGACCTCCTGTAAGCTAAATTGTAGTTCCTTGAACTTTCTGTTCCCAACTCCTACCATAGTCATTCTAGCTTTTGGGATTCCTTGCCTGAGCCAGCTGTCCTTTTAACTCCTGGACAGGACAAAGAGATTGGCTGTGGAATCCATCAATAACCATGCAGTCTGCACGCGATCTGTTAAATTTAGCACACTGAGAAGATTCTGTGCCCAGTGATGGAGACACAAAGATAAGTGGCCACGCTTCTTCACCTCCTTACAACGGTCCTCTTTCCTGTGCGTTTTGGATACTAACACCTCTCAGGATTTAGTGTGGAGTATTTACTTGTCTCAAACATCCTCCATCTGATGATTATCCAATGGTTTAAGTAACACAAAGGCTAGAGACTATATAGGAAAATATGTTGTATCTCCAGCATCCTGGGGTCTTCGCTGTAACTTAGGCATCACCTTTGCACTATTGTCCCTCTAGGACAACAGCGAACTGGAGTCTGACCCTGCCTCATATTCTCTAAGCTCAGTGTCTCTCTGGATGTGGTATATGATCTCATAACTGAGTCAACTTTTCATGCCAGCAAAACCAGTACCACATAGAGTACAGTGCTGTGTTTTGCTGCCAGTTTGAGATGGAAACTTTGGACCACTGTTGCAGCAACCTCTGTGCACTGACCCTGAGGAAATATTTCTCTAGGCATCTGCTTTCCGAGAGCTGGTGGCAGGAAAGTATATGGCAGAAGTGTGTGGAAGCTGCTCGTATTGCATCCGTAGTCAGAAGGCAGAGAGAAACAAAGGCTGATCATCCGTTACCTTTGTCCTTCCTACAGTCAGAAATCTCAGGAGTCCCAGTAGAATAGTCCCACCTTTGTGAACCTAATCTAAATAATCTTTTAGAGACACACCCAGAGGTTTGTTTCTATAGTGATTCTAGATCCTGCCAAGTTAACAGTCAATATTAACCATCGAAAGTTGTAGCCTTCCAAGGTCAATGTATTTGATAGAAGGAAATGATTGTGGTTAAATGAAGTCTTAATGGTGGAGCTCTAGTTTGAAAGAGCAAGCATTCCTGTGATAAAAGGACACCAGAGACCCAGCCTCATCTGCCATAATAACACACAACAAGAAGGCAGCCATCTTGCAAGCAGAAAGATGGCCCTCACCAAACATCTTGACCTTAAACTTCCTAGACCTGAGAGCATTGGATAAAAATGTCTTTTAAAGTTATGCACACAACGGCATTTTGTTATACAACCGAAGCTTACTACAGATGTAGGGTATATTTAAAGGAACCTGTGATGGAAATCAGGGAATGGTGATTCCATCTGCAGAAGGTCATAGATAACTTCTGAGAAAGCACGGTCCTTGCTGGCTTCCTCCTGCACACCACTACATGCTGTATAAGATGAGTATACTGACTAGCCCATGTCCAAAGTCTTTTGAACTCCACTATAGAAGATGATGATGCCATTGTGCATTAGAAAGAACATATATCGGCTACTGGAAACTCCTAATCAGTCCTGTTCACTTAGTTCAAGAAGCCATTCAGAATTACTCTCGCCACGTACTTTTCTTCTTTATTTCCTTTTTCCAGATTATTCTGCAGTAACATGGTAGCAAGACAATCTGAATCCACGAAGAAACAGCCAAGGTCCTTCAGAGATATAGATTTCTACTCATAAGTTAATCCAGGTAAAATGAATAGGAAACAGAAATATGAAATGGAAAAGCAGACAGGACAATATCATAGAAAGCCAATGTCTACTTTTCTAATACATATGAAAGCTGAGGAGGAGTGTCTGCTCAGGGCCCAGTTTCTTGAATGTATCATACAGTCACTTCAACCCTGTCCCAACCCCAGTAATGGATGGCAGGTTCCTCTCCCTGGTTCTAATATTTATGTCATCACTACTCTCCTGGTATTCCTAAAGGCTCAAAATCATTTTTGGTTTCTGTGTGTTAGAAGTTAAAACTTTGATAAGCCCATAAGAACACTGATATGTAAGTGTGTATTTAACTTCATGGTTATGCTAATAGATGACCTTAATGTTTTAAAACTGATATGTATCCCCCAAAAATGTCACATTCCATGAAACACAGTCACACTTCACTTTAGATAAACAGAATTTTCTCCATTTTGATCACCTACCTTGTTTGTAAGACTTAGTTCCACACAGCCTTGCTATTTCCACAATTAAATCTATAAATAATAAACATATGTGTACATACACAGACCTATATTTTAAATATGCTGCAGGATGAAAGCATGCCCTGAGAGAAATTTTTTTCAATAATGAAAATACGCCTAGGAAAAAAAAATATGTAAACTCCCAAAAGATGACAGACTTGAATATATGAGTTTAGGAACACATGTTCTTAAAAATCTACCACTTATTACAAAGCCATATCTTGTTTATTTCCCATAGTGCCCAGAAAAACATTTGATACATTTTTATGAGGCAGAGCTGAACCAAAATTGTAAGCATTTACCATGCTATCCATTTAATATCTGGGAACAATACTGCTGCTCTGAGAACTATTTAGCATCTATTTGGGCTCTTCACTTCTTTCTCCAAAGGTTTCTTTTTCCCCTTGCACAGAATTTAGACATTTCTGAAAATCAGACTCACTGCAGAGGCCTATTCAAGCTTGTTAAACACGATAAGCAATTTAAACAGGCCGACTGTCCAAGCTGTAGTCATTCTGTGTGACACTGACAGCATCCTTTCTTTCCTTCGGCTTATCAGGCTGGTCAGAAGGTATGTACTCCCTACCCCATGTTCCCCATCTACTGCCAGGCATCAGAACAACTGTGGAAGAACGCCTCCAGGCTCCTGTTCCAGTGGCTTCTGTTCATTGGAGATTGACAGATGGACACTCACCAGTAGTCTCCTCAAAACATGGTCAAATTGACATGTATGCAGGGCAGAGAACAGCGGTGAGCAAGCTTAAAGCACTGAGAAAGCAAGGTCAAGAAAAACGGTCTGTGTCTCACATGTATGATTTAGCACACTGTCTGTGCTTCCTTCTGCCCAACAGTAAACATGTGTTCATCTGGAGTCACCTAGGAGCGGTCGCTTTGAAAGGAAGGCTATTCCATGCTTTAAATCTCACTTGTTGAGTTGTATCTTCACAATTTACAACTGAATTGTTGAATTGACCTCCCTGTAAATACTGTGGTGTGTGTGTGTGTGTGTGTGTGTGTGTGTGTGAAGCTATAAAGTCCCATTTAAAATTACATTTATGAAAATTTCAATGACACAGGAAAATGATCAAAATGTTAAATGAGTCTCTCTCAGTTCCTCCAGACCCAATCCCTCAGTCTCTTCCCTAGCGATACCACAGAACACCAGCTGCAGCCTCCATCCCCTCCCCCCATATCTCCTGTGGACACCACAGATCATGCCCTCCTAACCCCACTCCATCCTCACTATTCCCAGCCCCCAACTCTAGCAGACACCCCTGCTAAACCACAAGTCATGCCCATTAGAAAATGAGGTTGGCTGGAGGAAGACCTTCTCCTCTCTCCTTCCCCAGACCCAATCCCCCAATCTCATCCTACAGCGCACCTTGGCAGCCTTCCCTGTGCCCTGCTCCCTCCCATCTCCTGTGAAATCCACAGAGCTTCCCCTTCTGATCTTCCTTTCCCTACTTGATACTTGGTCCCAGCCGCCAACAGCAGCAGCCACTCCCTACTGACCCACAGACCGCTCCTGCAAAGAAATCAGGCAGCTGTCTTCCATTCTCCTTCTGTTCCTTAGATCTAAACCCCAGTTTCCTCCCCGGAGCTTTAACAGACCCTCCTGGGTGACCTTTCTTCACCAGCTCTCCTCAGTCCAATGAGGCAAAATAAGCAGATCCTGTTTTTAAAAACAAAACAAAACAAAAAACCCTCTTCTCCCTCCTTTGAACCCTCTCAGAGCCTTAGCCTATCTCCATCCCTGATGTCATCCAATAGCCAGAAACTCATTGTATCTGGAACCTCCAGGGCTTACAACTATCAAGTCCAAAGAATCCTACCAGGCAACACAAAGGCATCACACTCTCCAAAAATACAAAAAGGAAACAGAAACCAAGAAACAAAACACCTAAACAACAAAGTCAAATCCATAAATCACCACTTACATATATAATCATGCCAAACTCAGATGCCTAGACACCAGCATAAAAACAAAATCAATAACAGCCAGAACAATATGTCTCCACTAAAGCCAGCCCTGAATATTCCAGCATAGCTGAAGGACAGAAGAAGACCTTGAAACTAACTGCATGAAGATGGTAGAGATGCTTAAAGAGGAAATGAGGAAATCCCTTAAAGAAATACAGGAAAATACCAACAATTGGAGGAAAAGAATAAATCTCTTAAAGAAAACACCAACAGGTGATGGAAATGAATAGCGCTCTTCAAGACCTGAAAATGGAAACAGAAGCAAGAAAGAAAACACAAACTAAGGGAATTCTGGAAATGAAAACTTTAGAAATTTGAACAAGAACTACAATGGCAAGCATTACCAACAGAATACAAAAGATGAGAAAGAGAATCTCAGGAGTTAAAGATACAATAGAAGAAAATGTTAAATCAAAGAAAATGTTAAATCAAAAAATTCCTGACACAAAGCATCCTTGAACTCTAGGACACCATGAAAAGAGAAAAGATAACAATAATAGAAATAGGGAAAGAAAAGAAACCCAGTTCAAAGACCCAGAAAATATCTTCAACAAAATCATTAAAAAAAACCCAAAACTTTCCTAACCTAAAGAAGGCAATGCCAATCTGATAAAGGTATAAGAAGCATACAGAACAACAACTAGATTGGACCAGAAAAGAAAGTTCCTTGCCACAGAATAATCAAAACACTAAACATACAGAACAAAGAAAGAATAGTAAGTAACATATAAGAAAAACAAACAGACAAACAAGTATCATATAAAGGCAAATCTATTAGAATTAAACCCAACTTTTCAATGGAGACTCTAAAAGCCAGGAGGGCCCGGACAGATGAGCTACAGACTCTAAGAAAGAACATATGCCAGTCCAGCCTATACCCAGCAAAACTTTAGAAGAAAAAAATAAGATATTGCATGAAAAAAGTCAAATTTAAAGAGCAGTAACAACAGGATGGCTAAAACAGTCTTGGGAAAAAAACTGTTGGAGGTATCATCATCACTGATCTCAAGTTGTACTACAGAAGTAGAGTATAAAAACTTCATAATATTGGCATAAAAACAGACACATTAATCAACTGAATTTAACTGAAAATCCAATCATAAATCTAAACACAAATGAACATTTAATTTTTTATGGAGCCAGAAATACACACTGGAAAAAAAGCATCTTCATTAGTTGGTCAAATTAAATGTCTACAATGTAGAAGCATGCAAATAAATCCATATTTATCACCTGCACAAAACTCAAGTCCAAGTAGATCAAAGACATCAACACAAAACCAGACACACTAAACCTGATAGAAGAGAAAGTGGGGAACAGACTTGAATGCATTGGCACAAGAGATGACTTTCTGAACAACCCACTCATAGGGCAGACATTAAGTTCAACAACTAATAAATGGGACCTCATGAAAACTAAAAAGCTTCTGTAAGGCAAGAAAAAAACAAAACAAAACAAAACAAAACCACTGTCATTCAGTCAAAGTGGTAGCCTATCGATTTTTACCACGTCTACATCTGATAGTTGTCTCATAGTCAAAATATATATTAAAAACTCAAAAAACTAGTTATCAAAAAACAAATAACCCAATTAAAAATTAGGTACAAATCTAAACAGAATTTTCAATATAAGAATCTCAAATGGCTGGGAAACACTTAAAGAAATGTTCAACATCCTTAGCCATCAGGGAAATGCAAACCAAAACTACTTGGAGATTCCATCTTACACCTGTCAGAATTACAGAGATCAACAACACAAGTGACAGCTCGTGCTGGTGAGGAACATGAGCTAGGAGAACACACCACCATTGCTAGTAAGAGTGCAAATTTGTATAGCCACTATAGAAATCAATAATGGCAGTTTCTAGAAAGTTGGGGACTGATCAAGACCCAGCTATACCATGCTTGAGCATACACCCACAGGTTGCTTCATCTCACCTCCACGTTCTAGTCTCTTTGGTGCAGGAAGGTACTCAGCAGGCTACTAAAAGAGCAGCAAGGACACTAATCCAGCAAAAAAACCTTGACTGACAATCTGTCCTGCTGAAAAATATTCTAGGGTAATGGTGGCACAGAACTTGTGGGAGTGACCAACCAATGTCTGATTTTAAGGCTCACTCCACAAGAAAGACTCCGTACCTGACACTGCTTAGGTAACCAAGAACCAAAGATTAGATAGCCCAGAGACCTAGGGTAAAACCAAACGCTACGAGTCTAAAAAAAATCTATAAAATGTTTACTAATGACATTCTGCTATCCTCATAGACCAGCTGCAGATGGAAACAGCTGCAGAGACCTACAGTCAGTCATTATGCCAAGAGAGTCTAAATTGGAGGTCTCCATCAAATCTCTCCCCTCAGATCTCAGGGAATCCAGTAGAAGAGGAAGCAGAAAGATGGTAAGAGCCAGAGGGGATGGAGGACACCAGAAGAACACAAACCTCTGAATCAACTAAGCAAGGTGTATATGAGCTCACAGAGAGTAAGACAGCAAGTACAGTGTCTATACAGGTCTATACCATGTGTATATATTATAGCGATTAGCTTAGTATTTTATGGGACCCCTGACTGAGAACAAGTGGGTCTCTGACTCCTGTGCCTGCCCTTGGAACCCTTTACCTCTTGTTGGGTTGCCATGTCCAATGATAATATGATAGTTTTTGCTTCATCTTTTATTTTGTTGTGTTTGGTTGTTATCCCTTAGAAGCCTGTTTTTTTTCTAATAAGAGACAGAAAGGGAGTGGATCTGGAAGAGAAGAGAAGTTGGGAGGAACTGGGAGAAATAGAAGGAGGGAGAAATATAATCAGAATATATTGTATGAGAAAATAATCTATTTTAAGTAAAAGAAAAATCAAAACAACAGCAAACAAAAATGTAATGTGTTCCCCATAACTCAAAAGCAGCATAGCTTTCCTCGAATTGGGCACCATGCTCTGAGAAAGTCACATCCTAACTTGGTGCTGCAAAGCTCTCATGCGAAAAGAGAGTACAGACTGGTATCCTCATGGGTGTGGTCAGGGCAAAAAGTCAAACAGTAGTGCACTTACAACGTGAAGCTAAGTGGTCAGGCCAGTCACCTGGATGTAAAGGCACTGGATATGACAATGGCCACCTTTACATCCAGGAGCATACACTGACCAAGAGTTTAAAGTCAATAGGGAAGAGCTTCACTATCTAACAGTGTCCCACAACACAGATTGATATTATTAACTCTCCAATTATCTCAATGAATAAACACATCTCACAAGTAATTTTTGATCTTTGTCTCCTTCTCATTAGAAGAGGATTCTGGCAAGATTATACTATGGCTTTCTTCTCCATTCACTTTTTTCTTTGTGGTTTTAGTAAAAACAAAAAATATATTAAATCTACCATTCTCTATCAGTACCCTTCATGTGTGAAACATTGAAATTATTTTAAAATTATTTAAATTTAAGTGTACAAGTAATCTGCGTTGTGTGAAAACTTTGAATTTTAAACATGTAGAATATCAGTTTCATGATCATTTTAGCAATTTTCACCAATAAATCATTCCTTGGCGTCTGAAGGCAACTGCTTCCAGGGCTCCCCAGGGATACCGGAATCGATAGCTATGTAGATTCTGTGCATTCAGTGGAACAGTGTTCTCATACAGCCTGCATAAGCCCTCTGGTATACCTTAAATAGTCTTTGCGTTACTTCCCATATCCAATACAAAGAAAATGGCATGCAAGTAATTGGAAATAATGACAAAACAATCTTCACTGAGCAGAGATACAACCAGAGTGGGTCTGAATGTGTAGTCCAGGAGGGCAGCAGGGTAGCAGCATGCAGTGGCTGACCAATTCTGCGGAGCTAGTCTACAGTTGTAGAGGGTCAATTCTCTTATTTTATAAATTAAATTGTTTGACCTATTTGTCTAATAAAGCTATGAGCTTTGTGGGAGTGGAACAACTCCAAATCCTTATTCTGTTTGTTTTGTTTACTTGATAAAGTCACATTTTATATCTGGGCTTTAATACAAACAAGTGAATGCTAGATAAATAATATATACACATATATAATACTCATACTCGCTTTAACTAGCCATTTTGAAAGTTTCATAAATGTTCACATAAATGAAAAATAAAAATTAGTAGAACTATCAAATCTGATGAATTTGACTTTCACTTATAAGGTCTGATTTTGTAAGGTAATTGTATACATTCAATGGCAGTTTTCTCTTCACAAGGTGAATGCTGTACAAAATAAACATTCATCATAGGTGGAAAAATGTTTAATAAGAAAGGAGATAAAAATCACAGTCTATGTGTATTTAAAACACCGCATTTAGAAAACAGGAATTAATGCACAGATAGGATTATCTGTGAGATCGTATGTAGAGAATTTCATTGTCTTTTTCTTTTATTCCTCAGACTTTTTACCTTTTATAATTCAGAAAGTTCGATTGGGCCATAATCGACTCATGACAGAAGCTTCAAAGCAGAAGTGTTTCATGAAGTTAAAATAACGTTACAAATAGAACCAGGGGAGCATACAAACTCGCCAGCTAACCAAAGATAACCAGAACGGTAAGTTGGGACATTTCTTTCTGACTCAAGGAATAGAAATGCCATGGGCCCAGTCACATGGACCATTGTTAAGATTCATTCATCTTGCTAAACTGCAAATGACTCATAAGTGCATTCTTCATACAAGAAATAAGTACATGAAACACACTGTTTGCTTACATCAAATGTCATAGTCCATGGCACCAATAAGCCTATGCAAAAGACTGTGTCTGTATATAACGTTCTAAAGAAAGCAGAACTAGTCTAGAGTGATAGAAAGCCATCTGGGGCAAAGGGTAGGGACAGTAGAGTAAGGGCACACATGGAAACTATATCTTCACTGTAGTGATGATAGAGATCAGAGTAGGAAGCAAGCACTGTACACTGAAGAACACTCAGAGACACTCCCTGATACTCGTCAATGAGCTGTATTCAGATCGCCTGCCCAGGGAAACCTTGAACCTGGTAAAAGACTGCGTCTACATTTGCCAACTGTGTTATGAAAAGCTGAAAACTCATAGAAAATTATTGTCCTGAAAATAGGAATAAGAGAGAGACAGGTTTTATCTTCACATAAATCATTTCAGCTTCCGGGACATTGGAATTCAAATCCTTGATGTTTATATGCATTGCTCTCCTGGACCTTAATCTCACCTACAAAGTTGGTATACCTTAATTCCTAAAATTATTGAGAAATCAAATAAATAATGAATACCAAAATAGTCCATTTACTACATACGATCAAATTGTTACTTATAATAATCCAAATCTGTAAAGGAATTGTAAATATGCTTAATCAATTATCAAAAAGATTCTTCTATAGTAATTATAATTTTTATTCTTCTTTAAAATTTGTTTATTTTAGTGTGTGTGCGTGCGCATGCGCACGTGCGTAAGTATATGTGGACACATCACATACACTCAGGTGACCATGGAGGTCAGAAGAGAGTATGAGATGCCCTGGAACTGGAGCTAGAGGCAGTTGTGAGCCACCTCATGTGGATGATGGGAGCCAAACTGGCCCCTCTGCAAGAGCAGCAAGTGCTCTTAACCACTGGACCATTTCTCCAGCCCTTCAATTAGTTTGTCTTTTTGAGACAAGCTCTCATTGGCCTGGAACTCACTCTGTAGTCCGGGCTGGCCTTGAGCTCACATAGATCTACCTGCCTCTGCCTCCCTCTTCTGTTTCCCTCAGCATCCTGATCCTCCTCCTGTCAGCCTCCCTGCCCCCACTTGGAAAAAGTGGTCCTTTAGCAAGTTCGTCAACTCATTGCACCAAGGCCCCATCCCAAACCTTCCCAAATGTTAGTGCTACACAACTAGAGGACGCAGCAGTCACCCCGTGTGATGGAAGGATCTCTGCTGTCCCCTCTATGGTCTTCAAATCTCCCTACTCTAAAGTTACTCCAGGAAATCATTCTGTTTTCTCTTTTTCCTCTGTCCCCATGGAACTTTCCTACAGTTGTATAAATGCCAGCTAACTGCTGAGAATATAGGGAGAGAAATGTATGTAAAGGGTCAGAAACAAGTTTTACTCCATCTTCTCCATTTATTTTATTACAAAAACTGTCAAAAAATAACTATTGTTGAAGAGATAGGTTCTGAAAACAAAAACCTAACTTAGGAGACTAAGCCCCAGCTCCAGGGGTAGAAAATTCTGACTCCACTGGACACACCCCAGATACACAGTACTGCAGAGCGAGAGCTGGTCACATACATTCTACTGGTGGCTTTTCCTGCCATAGCAATACAGTGGGGGGTGGGGGGTATTTACAAAGGAACCACACTCAGCAGCACAGTTTTAAAGGCTCAAAGCCCAAGATTGGATGAGGTCCCACTGTTCTGGCTTCTAGTGACTATAATAGAGAATGGCAGTTCTGCCTCCCACATCCAAAAAAAAAAAAAAAATGTATTAGAAACAAGTGGCCCTATCTCCAACAGTAACAGAGACTGTGGAAGGAGTTCCTTCCATAACAGCCTTCTCAAGAACTAACAAGCTTCCATAAGAATGGTATCATGCCTTCAATGACCTAATAGCTTCCCATTCTGACCCACCTTTTAAAGATACACAGCACCTCCAAATACCTGGAACTTCTTCCTCCCCTCCCCTCTCTTTTCTTTTCTCTCCCTTCCTCTCTTCCCCTCCCTCCTTCTCTTCTTCCTTCCCTTCCTCTTTTCCTTACTCTGACAAGGTTTTACTATGTTATCTTGGACTGACTGTGGACTCATGGTAATCTTCTTGCCATAAGCTCTAGGTACGGGGATCACATGCACTTCTTATGTTACACAGGGTGTGGAAGACACAGTGGAGGGGTTCTGGTGTATGGCAGACCCTCAGCAGAATTTTAAGAAAATGGCAAAGGCTTCATGGGTAAGGTGGGGGATTATTGATTGTGGTGTGAGAAAATTATTTTCTCTTGACTCCAGTCGACTGTTTTCCTGTGGCAAGTGTGTCCCAGTTCACGTTAGAACTGCACTAGATCCTGGGTCAAATGGAAGAAAATAATGTCCAGCACCGTGGGTTTAAATCTTTCATCAGGCAATCTAGGGCTGGCTGCTCTGAAAGAGAATTTTCTGATTTTTCCCTCTGTTCAGATCAAGACATTATGCACCTTTGAGTGTAAGAAATATACATCCTTGCAAAGCTCATTTCTATTGGATGGAAGGCATGGCAAGAGAAAAATTTCTCATCTTACTGCAGTTCCCAGCTCCTGTAGCGAGGGAAATTATCCCCTTGGATAGAGAGTCAAGCTGACCCTCCAGCTCGTGAACAGAAACAAGTCCTTTAAAAGCCACGAAGAAAAAGAAAGGAAACACACAGGATTTAACAACAGCATTTAAAGTAACTTTTAAAGTTAAGTATATTTTGATCATATTGCTCCTCCCCCAAGTCCTTCTAGATCCTCTCCCCGCCAACTCACCCAACTTTAAGTTCTTTTTCAAAACATAAATATCCCCCAAGACAAGAAAACTATGCCTAAAAAGAAGAAAAAAAAAAACTTTAACCAGATAAAAACACAAAAAAAACCTGTGGAGTCTATTATATGTTGACAATTACTCCTGAACATGAGGCCTGTCCTGAAGCGGTTGACGTGTCCAGTGTCACTCTCTTGGAGAAAACTGGTTTCCCCTCTCTCAACAGGTGTAAGTGGCAGTTCAGATGCTAACCTTTATCCTAGAGGCTGGGTTTTCATTCATTCACTCATTCAGTTTTTAAAAAATAACATAAAACATAATAAGATAAAAACTATCACTTCAGAGTAGGACAAGACAAACTAACAGAAGGAAAAGACCCCAAGAGAAGGCACATGAATCAGACCCATTCGTTCATGCACTCAGGAATCTTACTAAACAGGAAACCATAATATATATGCAGAGGACATGGTTCAGACCTGGGCAGGCCCTGTGCAGGCTGCCTCGGTCTCTGTGAGTTCATAGGAGCTTTGCTCATGTTGATTTAATGGCTTGTTGTCTTGGTGTCCCCCCCCTCCTCTGGTGCGTACACTTTTCCGCCTCCTTTTCTGCAGGGTTCCCTGGACTCTGAAGGGAGGGATTAAATGGAAGAGACATCTCACTTATGGCTGAATGTCCCAAGGTCTCTTACTATCTGCATAATGTCTAGCTGTGGATCCCAGCTGTTTGTTCCCAGGTGCTGCAGGAGGAAGCTCTGTTGATAGCCGGACAAGGCACTGACCTATGAGTGTAGCAGAATATCACTAGGAGTCATTTTATTACTACATTTATTTTTTTAGACCAGTATTATCTGGTTTTCCCTTAGGTCCCTGGGCTATCTAGTCTCAAGTTCTTGGTCACCCAAGCAGTGTCAAGTATGGGTTGCCTCTTATGGAGTGGGCCTTAAGTCAATGAGTTATTGGTTGGTTACTCCCACAAGCTTTGTGCTATCACTGCCCTAGTATATCTAACATGCCACACCATTATAGAGAACGGTTGTGGCTGGTTTGGTGCTTACATTTCTCCTTTGGTAGGTGCAGAGCAACTTCCTATACCAAAAACACTAGAACATGGGGGAAGAGACAGTATTAGGTTTCAGCTCAACTTTTCCATGTTCAATGAGTTGTGTAGGCCTTGTCTTCAGTAATGGGGCCTTGCTGTCAGTTTGTAGAGAACAACCTAGTCATGGCAACAGCATGAATTGTTTAAAGATTCTTGAACTGGCTAGTTTTGTGTGTCAACTTGACACAAGCTGAAGTTATCTCAGAGAAAGGAGTTTCAGTTGAGAAAATGCCTCCATGAGATCCAGCTGTACGGCATTTTCTCAATTAGTGATCAAGGGGGGGAGGGCCCCTTGTGAGTGGTATCATCTGTGGGTTGGTTGTCTTGGACTCTATAAGAAAGCCAGCTGAGCAAGCCAGGAGAAGCAAGCAAGCCAGTAAGGAACATCCCTCCATGGCCTCTGCATCAGCTCCTGCTTCCTGACCTGCTTGAGTTCCAGTCCTGACTTCCTTTCCTGATGAACAGCAACATGGAAGAGTAAGCTCAATAAACCCTTTCCTCCCCAACTTGCTTCTTGGTCATGATGTTTGTGCAGGAATAGAAACCCTGACTAAGACAATTCTTATGGGGAGAAAATTGTTTTTATAAGAAGAGATAAACAAGCTATTTGAGATAACCAGCTCCATACTTGTCTTCTTGCTGCTGACCTGCTTCAGGAGCTGTTGATTTGGAGATGTCAATATCTTGAAAGTGATTCTGTCAATGGAAGTGTGGGCTGTGTGTGTGTGTGTATATACTATGGTATAAAGATTGGTTTTGTGTGTGTGTGTGTCCTATCACCAAATATTTATATATAGGAAAAGGAAAATAGGGAGGAGGGGAGGGGAATGGGGGAGGGGAGGGGGAAGAGGAGAGAAGGAAAGGAGAGGGGAGGGGAGGGAAGGAGAGGAGAGACAAGACTAGACAAGAAGAGAAGTTACTTTTATACTCAGCTCTTCTGCGAAGTCAGCAGAAATATGGCTCTGCTAGGGGAGTCTCAAGTAGCATCTATTAGCTCTCTTCTGCCTCCCAAGCTACGCAGCCAGAACTGATTGGTGTGTGCATCTGGCTCCTCATTGCTTTTAGCTCATTCTCCTTTATTCTAAAATGTCCCAACTTTGAACCTCATCATCTTTGTCATCATCCCTGCCTCTTCTTGTTGTAGACCTCTGCCAACCCCATGGCCACTCTCCTTATGTTTCAGAGATTGTTCAGCTCATGATTCACTGCTGCTCTCTAAGAAAATGCCTCTTCATTCCTGGTTATTTCAACTCCATACACTGCCTTCACTAGTCTTTGGTGTCTTCCCCTCTTAGGGTTTCATGTTACCCCCACCTCCACTAGTCTTCTCAAGGTCAACCTCTGATCCTGTCCCTTCCAAGATGCACAACCATTTGTCACCTCAAACATCCCATGCTCAGCTCTCAATCTACTCCTTCCAGTTCACTTCCTATAGTTCCCCTCTGCACCAAATTCTTTGCCCACTAGGACCTGCTTCATTAATTCTATCACTTTTTGTCTGTCACCCCTTCACGCTCTGACTTGCATCATCCTCTTTAAGTGTCATCATGGTCATATCATCATGGAAACTCTCTTGTACACAGCCTCAACTTCTGGTTTCTTCCTCAGGATTTCAGCCAAATTCAGTCCTACGTGCTGATAGGAATTGCTTTATGTGAAGAGCTCTGAACTTCAAATGGACTGAGAACTACTGCGGTCCTACAGCCCATGGCCTCTTATTCTACTACATGGTAATTCCCCACTTCTCCTCTCTCCTCAAGTCTCCAGTGCCTTTCTTAATTCTTCTCAAGTAATAAAAAAATAAAAACAACTGGAAGATAAATTCTATTGGTTCCCATCCTCTCAAATGACGATTTACCAGCTTCTGTGGCATGTTCTCTTCTTGGTCCAGTGTTTCTGCAAGTGGTCCACCCCATCTCTCAAGGCTAACGCCTCCATACTTACAGCTGCTCCTTCTTCCTGTCAACCCTTCCCTCCCATTGGATCGTCCCACTGCACACAAGTGTACTACCTCCCAAGCACACCGTCTCTTACTTTTCTTCCCTGTCATCATTGATGAAAATCATTCTCCCAGTTGTTGAAGCCAAAACACACATGATCATTGCTTTTTGGGTTTTGTTTGGTTGGTTCCTTCTTTTTTGAGTTTTTAATAGACACATTATCTTCAGCAATATAAATAAAAGCTCATTTGATAACATAAACAGTGCTCCAATCAACCTTTTCAAGCCCAAAGAATGGAACCTGTCAATTCATATTTTGCTTCAAATATTACAAACTCCATTCTCATCAACATTGGGATTTTAATCCTGCCTAACATTGTTGTATTTTTCATGAGGAAAAACTTTGACCAACCAGTGATGGAATCTGAAAAATCAAGCATGCACGTCTATCATCTGAAATGTTCTTCAGCAAATTCCATGTACTCACTCTTTTTAATTTTTTATTATTTAATTTTTTTATTGGATATTTTATTTACCTTTCAAATGTTAACCCCTTTCCTGATTTCCCCTCCAGAAACCCCCTCTCCCATCCCCCCTCCCCCTGCTTCTATGAGGATGCTCCCCCACCCACCCACCCACTCCCACCTCACCACCCTGGCATTCCCCTACACTGGGGCATCTATAGAGCCTTCACAGGACGAAGGGCCTCTCCTCTCATTGATGTCCGACAAGGCCATCCTCTGCTACACATGGTCCCTCCATGTGTACTCTTTGGTTGGTGGTTAAGTCCCTGGGAGCTCTGGTTGGTTGATGTTGTTGTTCTTCCTATGGGTTGCAAACCCCCTATTCTTTAATCTTTTTTCATGTGCTCACCTTTACATTTGATTTCTTTAGGAGCCTGCTGCCTGAGAGTGCTAAAAGATGACTAACATAGTGGTGTGCTCAAATATATAGTAGGGAAAAACATGTTGAGAGTCTTAACATTTTTCAAAATCATTAGATTTATAATTGGATGATTTGGGCACATTTTTTAGGGCCAATGGGGCTGTGGATATTTTCAGTGACTTCCAGCCAATCAGGAGTCCCCAGTGAGGGGGTAAGCTGGTATACAGAGGTAAGATGGTAGCTACTCTACATTCTTTTCAAGTTTTCCAATAACTTTCCCACTCCTCTTTTTTAAAGTTTGCCCATTTACTGGATGAAAAAAAAAAAAATGGGACCCGAGTTTTGTGATATTGGCTTGAATGCCATGTTTAACAAAAATAATGCAAGTAAATAACCCGAGTTTCTTTCTTTCTTTCTTTTTTCTTTTCTTTTCTTTTCAACTTGTTTTCTGTTATTTTGTACAAGGTCTCCTTGTAGGCCAACCTAGTTTTAACTTGCCATGTAACCAAGACTCACCTTGAACACTTAACCTTCATCTTCAAGGTACTAGGTGGTGGATTTCAGACCCGGGACAAGGGGCTGAGATGCATATTTTACCAAAGCAGACCTGGACACCAGGTTTTCCCAGCATCCCTCAGTCCTAGTATATTCTGCCCCCACCCCCCACCCTGAACTTTCCAGCCCAAGCTGGGATACCCTTCCCTATTCTGGTATCATGGCCAAGTCTTCCCCACCCCTTTCTCTCTCTCTTTCTCTCTCTCTCTCTCTCTCTCTCTCTCTCTCTCTCTCTCTCTCTGTGTGTATCTGTCTGTCTGTCTGTCCCTCTGTCTCCCTCTCCCTTTTTCTCTCTCATCTCTCAATGAGCACACTTTCTCTTTCTTCTCCCATCCCCCTTCCTTCCCCTTGGCAACTTCACTGGCCCAGGTCCTTGGGGCCAGCTTTCCAATAAAGCTGCCTTTATACTTTGGATTTGGCTTAAATTGTCTCATTTAACCAGAAGAGAAATAACTTATCAATAGAGTTACAAGTATGCACTACCAGGTTAACTGAATTTATAATTGAAGTTTAAAAATGGCATCTGCCTGTAGAAATCTATAAGTGACAGAAAGCTTGCCTATCACACACCAAAGTTCTAGATTCAACCCCCATTACCACAAAGGAAATATAAATTAGCCTTGATTTTAAAGATGGTGTTTTTAAAAGACTTTTTATTGATACCCTACAACCTAGAAAAAAAATGACTTTTTCATCTGCCCCTCTGGAGTGCACATAGGATTTAAAAGTGTCTAAACCACACACACACACACACACACACACACACACACACACAAACTATAAACTACAAATTTATTTTCTTAGAGAGTCAGGTTACTTTTTAAAAAAGTATGGGTTTGCTAAAAGTTATTTTACTTGGATAAAGATTTTTTTAAATTATTCCTGACATTAATAATTATTAGTTTCTATTCTTTCACAAGTTTAAGTATTAAGAAAAATTCTTTACAAAGCATCACTTTGGCTACTGCACTGGGTGTAGTTCCTGAGAGGCCAAGGTGGGTATATTCTTCCATATTCTCTCAACTGTAAAACACTCCCTCAGACAGCAAATACAGGAGCATAACAGTGAGTTTGTACAATGGATGGGAAATGTCAGACCACATAGATCTAAAGTTGCAGTTACACTCAGTAGGACTTTCTCAAAGTCTAGTGTCTACAGTGGGATAAATTCCATTTTCTTCTTTCCTCAGAGGTTTCAAACCGCTGACATAGGAAGCTGAACATGATGGCTGGCCTTAATCTTTGCTCTGCAAATATTTTTCTTGATTTCAGTCTCTAACTACATACATTCAATACTGTTCAATGGATTTGTAATGAGCTTGCAAAATGAAGGGAATTTTCTCACTCATTGCCTGAAATGTTGGCTCAAGTTCATCTTTTTAAACAAAAATTAAGCTCCAAAAATGACCACAAGTTCAGCTACTAAAACTCCTCCAAAGATTTTCCTAGCCTGTGGTCCATGGATTGGGTCATCCTGAGGCCTGTGCACCTAGACCCACATGGTCATTCTTGACTTCTCTTTCTTTCATATCAAATATACAGCCCACCAAGGAATTGTGCTGTTTTTACTTTCAAAACCCAGTTGCTTCTCAGCTATCCTGGTACTATACATGGGTCTAGGCAAATAGCATCTAGTGTCTAGATTAAGACAGTGGTCTCCCACCTGGACTCCATACATCTACCTTTACTGCCCAGTGCAGTAGGCAAAGCGATGTGTAAGCATAAGCCCACCGTGTTACCTCTCTCCACAAAGACCTGCAGTGTTTGCCTCATGTGCTCAGAGTCCATACAGAGACTGACAAGGTCTTTTCCTACCCATGTTCCCACCCTCATCCTGCTCCCCTCTGACTTGCTCTAGCTCTGCTAGTCATTCACTTTGCTACAGCCACCCCCTTTCTGTCTTACTCCTGGGAACATCTAGAACATTCTTCATAAGGATTTTCCCCACTCCTCCCTCTTCAGAAAACATTCTTCCTTCAGATGCCCATGATGGCCATGAGCCTTGTGTTCTTGCCATCCCCTTAAGGTTCTGTGTTTTCAAAAAAAATTAGTTTCTCAGGGACATTTTACTTAACCCCTCTACTTAAAACTGTCCTGTCACAGTACTTGACGTTCTTCCTTATTATGTCTTTTTTTGGTAACCCTCACCTTCTAATATCCTGCACAACTTCAAGTTTTGCGTCTTCACTACAGACACTGTAAAGAAATCAAAAGAAAATTGATTGATTCATATCTGTATTACCAGTGCCTAGTAGATATTTATCATATAACAGATGCTCAGATTTTTGTTAAATACTCTTAACAGCCCAGCTAGGTGATCTACATTATCTTGACCAGCAGCTGTGCTCACCACTTTACCACCAACAGTCTATATTATTTTGTACCCAATCTAGCAGTACCACAAGCTTTTTAGTAGCCAATCATAATTCCCTGAGTTCCTTCCACAGCACAAATCATAAAGATGGCCTTCCACATCATTATAGTTTCCTCTCCTGTTGCTGTGATAAAAATATGCTGACTAAAGCAATTTTAGTGATAAAAGGCCTATTTGGCTCAGAATTCCAGGTTACCGTTCATCACTGTAGGAGAGCCAAAGGGACAAGAACCTGAAGCAACTGGTCATGTCAGATCTACAGTAAAGAGTAAAGAAAAATTAATATTTATTAATTGATATATGCATGTTAGTGCTCAGCTAGCTCTCTCCACTTACACAATTCAGGTCTCACTTCCTAGAAAATGATGCTACCAATAAATGAGTAGGTCTTCCCATGTCAGTTAAGCCAACCTTACCCAGACAATTCTTCACTGAAATTCCCCAAGTGATTCTACATTGTGTCAAGCCTACAAGTGAAACTAACCATCACACACATTGCATGGCTATGGAATTGATCTGTGCTGTAGATATTGTCCTGACCACGGAGTCCTCACAAACCTAAGAGATAACAGGATGATTTTATTTTAAGACACTAGGTTTGGTGTCACTTATTACATAGGAAAAGCCTGTTGAGATTGAGACATCCATTTAATATGACTTTTAAAAAGTATGAACAATTCCCTTCTTATTAAATTAGATCTTCAACAGCCCCCCAGTGATTTAGACATCAATAAAATAGTTCAATCTACTATATATCTTCATCAGTCAAGTAGACCACTTATGTAGCAGATGTATAGATCATAAAATGCACAACACATTATAAGAAGTAAAGCAAGCGTATTCTTTGCTCACATAATAGTACATGGAAGTGGGTGGTTGTCTTAGGATTGGTTTCCATTGCTGTGATAGAACATCAGCTTGGGGAGGAAAGGATATATTTCAGCTTTAACTTGCAAATTGGACTCCATTACTTAGGAAAGTCAGTATAGAAACTCAAGATGGGGACCCGGAGCAGAAGGTGATGCAGAGGCCATGGAGGAGTGCTGCTTACCTGCTAGCTCTTATTTTGCTTGGTTTGTTTTCTCATACACTCCAGGGCCACCTGCCTAAGAAGTAGCACCACTCACAGTGGTCTGGGTTCTCCTACATCAGCCATTAATAAAGAAGGTGCCACACAGGCTTGCCTATGATCCAGTCTTACAGAGGTATTTTCTCAGCAGAGGTTCCCTCCTCTCAGATGACTCTAGCTATGTCAAATTGCCTAAAATAAAATAAAATGAAAATATAAAATAAAACTACTCAGCACTGTAATCTTCTTCCATGCAGTGTGTAAGTGATACATTGTGTCTAAGAGATCCATTGTTATCTTCAACATGTACTTTCCAAAGTCACCATGAAAGCTTTCTTTATTCTAACTGACCAAAATAGGAAATAAACATTCAGAAGCACACTTAGAAAGTTTATATGGGATAGTCCTAAAAGTGACTGTAGTGGCTATTCTTGGTTGTAACTTGACTATATCTGGAATGAACTTCAATTGGAGAATTGGAGGGCTCACCTGTGATTCAGCTCTTGAAGCTGGAAAATACAAGTTTCTGACCTGGATCTTGACATGGAGATCTTGAAGCATAGTGGCCATGAAAAGCTTAGTCCCAGGCAAAGTAGTACACACCCTTAATTCCAGGAGACTAAGGCAAGGGGATCTCTGAGTTCAAGGTCTGCCTGGGCAAAGCAAGTCCAAAATCCAGGTGTGGTGGTACACATGACTTTAATCTGGGCCACACCTTCTGCTGGAGACCTACATAAGAACATTGGAAGAAGGAAGATTCAATCTTCTTCACTTGCTTGCCTTGTGGGACTGAGCAACTATAAGATCCTTGGACTTCCATTCACAGTGGCTGCTGACCATTGTTGGGGAGTTGGACCACAGACTGTAAGTCATCAACAAATTCCCTTATTATATAGTGACTACCCATACATTCTGTGACTCTAGAGAACCCTGACTAATACAATGACTGGATAGACATTAAGGTTGGGTGGCTTCTCTCTGACATTCTTATACTGATACTTCCTTATTTTCCTCTAAGTCCCCAAGTTAGCATTGTCAGAATTGTCAACTCTCAAAGCTGTGGAGTCTGTATTGAATTTGTGGATGCTGATGGGGTTTGGTTAGGTTTAAATTTTCTGGCCAAGTGCTGTGTGATATTGTGGGAATCCACTCCGTTGGGTCACAGAGACATTCTGTAGGGTCTCAGTCCAACCTGTGGAGTTTAACTTCGGTCAGTGACATAGTAATAGCCCTTCAACAATAGTGGCCATGCTGTGTGGATTTTCCTAGGGAGACACCACACATTACCTTTAATCACAGCACCTGGGAGGCAGAGGAAGGTAGGTCTCTGTGAGTTCAATGCCAGCCTGGTCTACACAGTTAATTCTAAGCCAGCCAATGCTACTTAGTGAGACCCTAACTCAAAAAAAAAAGAGAGAACAACAACCACAAAACACAAGGTAGAGTCATTAAGATGGATCACCTAAAGTGCTTGTTGACAAGCGTGGGGACCCAAGTTTAATCTCTGGAACCCACACGGTCAAAGGATGGAGCCAACCTGAGACTTGACATCTGACTTCCATATCTGAACAGTGGCATACATACCCCCATACCCCCAAAATAGTGCAATAAATAAGTAAAAATAAAAGGTGGGTGGCCCTTGATTAATGACACCTGAGATTGTCCTCTGGTTTCCACATGCACACTCATGTACATGTACACACACACACACACACACACACACACACACATAACCAAAACCAAGTGTGGTGGTGCATACTTGTAATACTAGCACTCAGCTGAGGCCTAGGTTACAGTGTAAGACCATGACTCAAAAAAAAAAAAAATCAAACTAGCTACTACTCTACTGGATGTCCAATGCTTCCTCAGACCTGACTCAGCCTTTCTAACAGCACTCCTCCCTTGTTTCCATAGGTTGGCCCACAACTCCAGCAGAAGCCCCAGGCCCTACTGGAAACCATGCTGGCTGGTGTCCAGAACCCCAGTGGCCATGATGGTATTCAAAAATGTTATCAAGAAGAGTCACAATCTGTCCAAGTTGTCCATAAGCAAGACACAACAGAGGCTGACTCTTTAACTTTATATGAGGGAGCCACTGCTGGCAGAATACCAATAGCCCTACCACTAAGGTGGTTGCCTCACTAACCTGTTTGTGTAGAACAATGGCCAATGACAAAAGAAAAGTTACAGGCACTAGAACAGCTAGTCCAAGAGAGTGACCGATCATTTCATAAACATTCCATTATTAGAACTAGAGCACATGACCATATCCACCAGTAAGTGGCACTGGAAAATGTAGTCAGCTATGTGTCCAGGAAGTAAGATAGTCAGAGCTTTGAAAAATGTAAAAACAAAAACAAAAACAAACAAACAAACAAACAAAAAAAAAAACCCAGGGAATTCTATTTAAAAGAAAGTAACTTTTCTATTGAATATTCATATATTATATGTTATGAATATTCATAATTGTTGAATATTCAAACAAAGAGGAATGAGGTCCCACTATGTAGGAGGAACAGTGGCAGCCACCTCTATGTGAACTCTGGGAGCCCTGCAGCTGCAAAGGCATATCCTGCAGGAGGACATAATTGAGGACTACCTGAGAGACCAAGGATTGCTGACGCAGACAATGCCAGCCAATCAGGAACTGCTGTTTAGAAGAGATGCTTTTTTAGGACCAATGGGGCACAGTTGGAGGGTATCAAAGGAGCTTGCAGCAGTGTTCAGAGGAGCTTACTGTGGCATTTCTCACCTGTTCCCAGAGTCTGTGTCCTTAACTCTGAGCCACCTCACCTCCAACCCCCAAGGGCAGGTAGAGTTGGGCAGTGAGTTGTCCAGGGCACAGGCAGCACTGCTACATATCCTTTATTGGAAAATTTAATTATTTGTGTGTGTGTGTGTGTGTGTGCGCTCGTACATGTGCATGTGCGTTCTGCATGAGTTGATTGTACCACATGCATGTAGGAGCTAAGAGAGACCAGAAGAGGGTATTGGACCACTTGGAAGTGGAGTTCCTGGTAGTTCTAAATTGCCATGTGGGTGCTAGGAACTAAACTTGGTTTCGATACAAAAGCAGTAAGTATTTTTCACACGAGCCAACTCTTCGGCACCTTCACTATATATTTTTAATATCTCTATATTAATTATTTTTTATTGTCAACAGCAAAATACCTAACCAAAGCAAATTAAGGAAGAGGGGATTTGTCTGGGGCCACAGTTGAATATACAGTCCATCTTAGAAGGATGGACTGATAACGGGAGCATGAGGCAGCTGTTCCTACCGCACAGAGAGTCAGGAACAAAACAAAATGAAGGTAGGTACTCAGCTCTCTCTTTCATATGCAATCCAAGACTCTAGCCAACTGAGTAACGTCATCTATATTTTGGGTCATCCTTCTACCTCAATTAACCTCTAGAAATCACCTCATAGACATGCCCAGAAATTTGTCTCCTAGGTCAGTCTAGATGAGTAGTTCTCAACCTGTTGGTTGTGACCCCTTTGAAAAGGTCATTTAACTTTTCAAAAGGGTCACCTAAAGCCATTGTAAAAGACAGATATTTACATTATGATTCATAACAGTAGCAAAATTACAGTTGTGAAGTAACAACAAAAATAATCTTATGGTTGGGGGTCACTACAACATGAAGAACTATATTAAAGGGTCACAGTATTAGGAAAGTTGAGATCCAGCCAAGATCCTGGTCTAGATCCTGTCAAGCTGGCAACATTCACCATCACAATATCCCAGTCTTTTGACAACATCTGGTACAGTTTGGATGTATCTTAAATAGTTCATGTTTTGGACCCTTAATCTCCAATGCTAATGATGTTGAGAAGTGCAAGCCATAAGAGGCAGTTAGGTCATGAGAACAGAGTCCTTGTGAATGGATTATGTTTTTTTCATGGGAGTGGGCTCATTATTAAAAAATAAGTTTGTCACAAATTCATGTTCAGCCCTCTTTTTGCCATCTCACTGTTCAGCATAAGATGACACAGCAAGAAGGCCCCTGACAAATTAAGGGAACCTTGATACTGAATGCCCCAGCCTTCAGAACTGTAAGGAATAGATTTTGATTATTTACATTACACAGGCTGCATTACTCTGTTGCAGACGCTCAAAACAGATTAGGAGAGCATCCATTTCAGAATGCTCAAGACTAGTAATGACTCAAAATCAGCAAGATTGCTGATTCATTGGCAGAGTGCGCCAATGAATTCTCAAAGGAATGGAAAGATCTGCTTATGAAACTCAAAGATGGCTATGAAACCAACGAGAAAGGTAAGCAATGGTGTCTCTAGTCCAGCTAAAGATAATGGCCACATCTGGAAGGACCTTGTAACTCATTTACAGAAAAGCACCATTTGAGCATCACATTTGGTGATTACTTGTTGACCTCATTTACTCTCTGGCAAAATGTTTGACCTCATATGATACAGAGAGGAGATAGAGGATGGTAGAGAGAGCAGGAGTAAAGAAGACTCCTCAAACTTTCCACCTGGAAGCTATCAACCCTCTTTGCTGTCTACTTCCCCTACCAGGAAAATAATTTTAACATCACGTTACTTCCAGGAATGGTAGTGAGTCTGACAGTTTCCATCCAATCGCATACCTCCCAGCCTACCAGATGACTCCAGCTAAACTCGAAGTAACTGGTGACTAACTTAGGGAACATTGAGTATGGTTGATTGATTGATTGATTGATTGATGGTGTCATAAAACTACTAGTTTGGATAAATAGAATTGAAAGTTTCGTTGTATAAAGGTTTAGCCTTGGCTCTCAAAAGCATTTCAGAATATTCCTCATTATTAGAGGAAAGGTTAATTACTGGGGGAGAAATGAGGAAATAAAGAAACTGTGACTATCAGGAAGTCTGACACATTGGAGACCTCACTTTGTAGCAACATCTCAATGCTAGGTTTATTCTCTGAATCAAACTAACTCTGGAGAGGCAGCCTACATATTTAGAAAGGTATCAAACAATGTGGTTTCTATTTTCATATCGTTTCCCACATTTCTGTTTTATTATAATTCTATTTTGGTAGCTCTAAAACCTAACTATGTATGAGACTATTCTGGGTGTTCCATTTTCTTTCTTTCCAACAGGACACACATTACCATCCATTTGCCTTGAGATGCCAGAGTCAGAAAGAGGTAATGGCTTCACTGAAGGAGGAACCCAGGACAAGCTTCTTTGTAGATTTCTTCTTTAATCTCCATGCTCTTCCTCTTCCACGCTTATGTGATGAAAATGAAGCACAGAGGGACATCATAATGCAGAAGACAAGTTGGGGGAGGTGTCAAAGGTCAGAGGTCCCTCAGAAACAAAGTCAGGGTTGAAAAGATAGGATTTTGGTGAAACACTCTAAGATGCTCAGTCCTGCGTGGGCTGTGGGAGTTCTACTTGTCACATCTGTTCTTCTAGGGCAGGCTTTAAAATAAAACCTCAGGACAAAAAAAAAAATTAAATGTTCCATTAATAGCATAGTTTCATAAATATTGCCTGAGGAAAACTCCATCTACAACATTCCCTGTGGGTGTTTATTTTGCTCTGTTTGGAAGAAGCCAACTCCATGTGACTGAAAGAGAGCAAAACTGACATATGAAAGTGTGCCATCTCCATCCTGATACTCAACCACAAAGAGACAGTTTGGATTTTGTTGTTGTTTTTGTTGTTTGTTTGTTTTCTTTTGTTTTGTTTTGTTTTCCAGTTAAACTATGATGTAGCAAGAATAAAATTTGGCCAAATATGTTTGGTCTCCAGATGCCGGTTGTTTGTTCTCAGTTGATTTCAATCAATTTCAAGTTGCCTAAACAAACTGACATATATCTCAAAGAATGAATGTGAAGCCTGTGGTGTCTACAGGGCTCTGACTTCTGGGCTGGGTCCAGTGAGCTCAGGCCAGCCATGTCAGCATGCATCAACAGTGTTTTAGTGTCCCAGATGGGATTGTTTCCACTAATATTCGCACAAAGAAACTGGATAATATCACTTTAGTTTTCATTTAACTAGGCCAGTGGTTCTCAACCTGTGGGTCAGGACCCTTTTGGGGGTCACGTATAAGATATTTACATACAGGCTTAAGAGCACTGACTACTACTACTCTTCCAGAGGTCCTGAGTTCAATTCCCAGCAACCACATGGTGGCTCACAACCATCTGTAATAGGATCTGATGCCCTCTTCTGGTGTGTCTGAAGGCAGCCACAGTGTACTCATATACATAAAATAAGTTAATTTTAAAAAGGATATTTACATATGATTCATAACAGTAGCAAAATTACAGTTATAAACTAGCAACAAAATAATTTTACAGTTGGGAGTTACCACAGCATGAGAACTGTATTAAAAGGTCACAGCCTTAGGAAGATTAAGGGCCACTGACCGAGACTACCAACATTTATGCAAGTCTTTTGGTGCTAAACACTATTTTTAAACTTTGGAATGTGTAACAATTACCTGAGGAGACTCTCACCATCCTTGTCTTCTCCTTCTGAGCTTCAGAAATCAAGGACAAAAAAATGCCTGGCATGCCACACATTCTTAAGAGACCAAATGTCCTCTAGGGGAAAGTCATGCTTTCTTTTGAAATTATTAAGCTTTCTCAGTAATTTAAGTAATAAGTACTTAGTAGTTAAGCAACTTAGTATTTAAGTAATAAATATTACTAAAATACTAAGCCTATGCCTATACTAACCACTTGTCAAAAGCATAAGCTAAGCTCACACAGTGGGACGTCCCTTCTGCATCAGTGGTATTTCAAGCATCTGTAGAGGAAGTCATACAGAAACATCACCAGACTTGGGCTCTGCTACATGTTCTCTCATCTCAACTAACAAGTTAGTAAAAATACTCTTTATGTCCTCACTTACTCTGCAAGCATTTCTAGAGAATCTTCAGAGTTTCATGTCTAATATCATTGGACACAAAAAGAATAAGAAATACAGGTATTATGTCAAAGGATGCACTGCAATACCTTACCTTCACTTTGAAAGTACTTCCTAAACCTGAATAGATAATAACAATTCAACAGAATGGTAGGTGCCTCAAAACCAAGTTTCCAATGCAAACCTCCATTGTTCCTCATGCTCCTGTTTACTGCCCCTATCCCAAACTGGTTCCTTTTGTAGATAAATATTTCATATCTTATAGTCCTTTCATACACTGACATAGGGATCTGTAAACCACACGTATCTTTCTTTATAAGCAGATGACAAGCGTCTGAGGGAGGGAGTTGTGGCTATGTCTTGCCATGTCAACTTCATTTCTTCTTCTTTTTTTTTTTTTTTTTGGTTTTTCGAGACAGGGTTTCTCCGTGTAGCCCTGGCTGTCCTGGAACTCACTCTGTAGACCAGGCTGACCTCAAACTCAGAAATCCACCTGCTTCTGCCTCCTGAGTGCTGGGATTAAAGGCGTGTGCCACCACTGCCCAGCATCAACTTCACTTCTTATTCTTTTTATGGATTCTGAAGGTCCTAAAGAAATATTTGTTAAGTGGATCAGTAAAAATAAATATGGTATTCATACTACCTGCCTTGCTTTGTGGAGTCTACCCATCTTCAGTCACTATGGTACCACCTCCCCACCCCCAGCCCCTGCCAGCAAAAGATATGACCTACATATTTAGCAGGCTCTCCAGAGCAGCTGGTGAAGCAAATGGGATGTAAGCAGTTTACACTGGTAATCAGTACTGCACCTCCCCTCCTTGAAGCGAAGTGTCTATTCTGCATCTTCGCAGCCCACATTTGCAAAACCTTTCTGAGCCCTTCAAATCATTGGTTCCACACACACCCTTCTTTCTCTCTCTCTCAACTTCTCACTGATTCTTTGTGAAGTTAGTAACATGGAATTAGTCAGTCCAGCAGAGCCACTGGGTCAGCTTTCCAGCCTGTCCCAGCAAGGGCAAGGAGAAGGGCCAGCTCTCCTCCTCTCATGCCCTAAGCATTGGCTCTCCAGTGCTGACATCATCAGGATCAGCTCTATGCTGCCCAGAGGTGTAGGCCCACTCTCCAGAGTGCTGAAGCTTTGGAGGGATGAGGCCAGCTCTCCCACTATCTCCCATGCCTATGCCACCATGCCAGCTCTACTGTGCCACCCATGTGAGCTGCTCTTAACACTGAAATAATAGAGGGTCATTCCCACTTTACTATCGGAAAACTTGAGAACCACACACGGCAACTGACCTGCCTACCTAGTAACTTAGACTAGATTTTTATTTTCTCCACCGCTCCCCTCCCTGAGAGACTGACCCACATAGGCACTATCAACAGCTCACCTATTCTCCAGCTCTCTCTGAGACCCGTACCACTCCTTGTTGACTCCCCAGAACTTCACCCTTATCTTTGTGAATACTTTCAATTAAGTACTCTTTAATTGCCCATAGTAGATATACCACGTGTCCTGCTGGAATCCCGAGGGCTATGCTAATCTTGATCCTACCTTCTAGCTGGTGCCCCACCAGTAGACCTCCAACTCTAAGTGCTTGCTCGTCCTGATACCAAATTAGAAGAGCCATCTCCTCATTATGCCCCACAGCTCCTGCTAATTGATACGTGTAAGGGACTGCCACAAGAGCAAAAGCTCCCAGAATCAAGGTTGCTCCGCTCTGCCAGTGAGCTCAGACGACATCTGTACCTGCAGACAGCTCCAGCTTTCTCTCAGTAAACAAGTCTGCTCCAGCTGCTGGGACATTAATGGAAGCCAGACAATGCAATGACTCATCAGAGAGGCTGAAGTCACTTGACCTCCCCCCCCCCCCAGTCAGACAGATTCCGCTGTCAACAAAGCACTGATCTGAATAAAAACTAAACCAACCCTTTGCCTCCTGTGAGTCCCAGGCAATCAAGTAGATGAAAAAAAAAAACAAAATCCTGGGACTAAAAGCCTATAGGATGCTCCGTCCCCCTCCTCCCTCCCCGTCCCCCTCCCCAAATACCTTGTCCTTCAAACCTCCCACCCTTCCTTTGTTATCCTTCTCCTTTTCTCCCCAACTTCAAAAAAAAAAAAAAATATTTCTGAAAATGAATCAGATAGAGAATCACAAGGGCTGCATTTCCGAGATAAGGAGCAGAGGCCACCAGCTTGCCAGGCAGCCACTTTGCTTTAATCACTTTGTGATGCTCGGTACCCACGTCTCTGAAGCTTTGCTTCTCCATCTTTCCATTTTTGGCTCTAACAAGAAATTCAATTTGAGAGGCAAGTACCCTCAGCTGGCTTTTCATCCAGCCTCATCCTTAGTCCTTTCCTCTCTTGGTTAAGCCTCCTTCAGCTTTTGCACATTTAACAGCCTTACCGCTGACCTAGCCTTGCAAGCTTCTGAGTGTAAGAGTCACATAATATGTTGAGCATAGCATGTTCAGTGAGATAACACGGCGCATATATCAGGTGTCTATCACATACTGGGGCTTTTGCTTATCCATTGCCCTGTCTTAATAACTGTGGCAGACAGTACATATGTGTACATGTTAATGAAGAGGACAGGCCCAGACAAGGGTTTAGCTACAGTCATACATAACGGTGAAAAGAAATTTCAATTCTGCTTAGCCTATCCATACACTTAGCTATTATCCCACTTCTACGCGTGTTTAATCTCTTAAATTTCAGATATCTACAACTCTAGATAGAAACCTTCATCACAAATTAATACACATTATTTTTGGCACTTAAGCTTAGCACTTATTTACTGAGCACATACTATCCACTGATTGCTGTGCAGGAGGATACCAGGGGCACAAAGTTGGAAGTTCTCTTCTTCCAGAAAGCTCCCATCCTGATTAGAGGAGAAGCTAACCAATTTCTTTTAAAGCAACTGGTCCTTTGGGGCCTGGGATCATATAAAATATTCGGTCAGCATCAAAGCTGAGGGATTTCTACTTCTTCCAGGTATAACTGAGACGCAAACAGGTGTAGGACTGCTTATGGGAAAATTGAGGAAGCAAAGAGAAAACGTCAGGACGATAACCTCACCAGAGCTCAAGGGTACAAAAGTTTGAAAAAGAAACTATTTCCCAAAGTCTGAGGCATAAGTTACTGCTCCTCATAGCGGGACTCATTCATTAAACAAACATTTCTTGAGCACATGTGAGCTATAAATTTTGCAAAGGGAAAAGAGCCAGACAAGTAAGCCAATGTTTACAGCTCAACAGGAGAAAATTCATAGCAGCAATTATAACAGCCCACGAGAAGACAAGAGAGGAGAATTCATGGATGGAGTAGTACAGAAAGACCAGGGTATGATCGGAAGGAGACAGTGAGAAGTTCCAATAAGAATTAGCCAGCCGGGCAGTGGTGGCGCACGCCTTTAATCCCAGCACTCAGGAGGCAGAGGCAGGCGGATTTCTGAGTTCGAGGTCAGCCTGGTCTACAGAGTGAGTTCCAGGACAGCCAGGGCTATACAGAAAAACCCTGTCTCGAAAAAAAAAGAAAAAGAGAATTAGCCAAGAGAGGTAGTTGGGAAGAAAATTCAAGGTAATAAAAAGAGAGAGATGGGTTATACATAGGAATGGAGGTAAAAAGAACCTCAAGACTTTGTGTGGGAACCATTGAATACCTACCTAAGTTTACACCATTGAAGTCAACCAGAGTGGTACCTGGAACTCACTCTGTAGACCAGGTTGGCTTCGAACTCAGAAATCCGCCTGCCTCTGCCTCCCGAGTGCTGGGATTAAAGGCGTGCCACCACTGCCCGGCGAGAGGTACCTTTTTTAATTCAATGCTTTTAAGTAATACAGGTGTGGAAGAAAATTAACCATAAAAAAAGGAAGTTAGTAGGAAATCATATTCCCGTGCCTATCCCCATTCCCATGCCTATCCCCAGCCTCCCTCGCCCCACTCCCTCCCTCACCTCACACTTCTCACTCCCATCCTCAGCCCTTGAGGGCTATGAAGAGTGCTTATGCTTCCTCAGAACGCAGGCACCAGAGCCCTGTGGGCTCTGAAGACTCATGCGGTCTTTATCATTGTGTTGCTTGGGGAAAAGAAATTGTACATTGCAATATTTTAGAAGAATTATTTTCTTGGATCGCTATTATTGTTTGTTAGTCTTCATGAATGGAATGCCTCTGGAGTGCAGTATGCGTCCATCTGATAAACACAGAAGTGAGACTCGGAAAGGTCAGGTGACGACTTAGTTCTCCGTTTCAGAGGAGGAGTCCTACCATTCACACGATGGCTAAAGCTGGAAACCAGAGTCTTTCTCTCCTTATAGCCAGTCAATTGCCAACTCTTTCTGATTCAAAGTTCCCATGTTTAAACCCATCATCTACTCTTCACCGCCAACACCAGCCCCTTCTGTGGCTCTCACTATCCCTCACCCGGTCAATCTCTCTCTCTTTCTCTCTCTCTCTCTCTCTCTCCCTCCCCCCCCACCCCCCAGGCTGAAGTTACCTCTAATCTGTTCTCCATTCTGCTGCTGGAATGATCTAATACATAAATCTTGGGTGTTTTTCTGCCTCAAAATCCTTCATGGTTCTCAGTTTCTAAGAATAGGTATAAATATATAGATATATTTTGATATATAAATGTAGATATCAGACATGTTTGTATGGGGCCCCAGACACATTTCTTAACCTCCCACCACAAATAATGCTACAAAACAAAATAAAACAAAAATCCAATTTTCTAAAATTCTCCAGCCCTTTCACACTTTGGATCTTTGCCAAGCTAATTTGTCCAGCATACTCACCCTTCTCACCTTACAGCTTGTCCTCCAAATCATGTACTTGATTTTCTAGAAACCCCTTCTTGGCTCCCCCAAACAGAGACAGACCCTTTTTTTTTTATATGAGTTGCTTACATCTCATATGGTTTAAATGTCTTTTCCCCCAAATTAATGTGTCAGCAGGAGGTGATTGTCAGAGTCCTTGCACCAGGATTAATTCATTCATAACCTAATGAGTTAACAAGAGCCGGGCTTTATTATAAAATAAACTCTCCCTAACATAGCTGCACTGTCTTGATGCTACACCCTGTGTCAGACTTCTCAGCAAGGGTAGACCCTCACAAGGCCTGAAAAGCAAGGGTAGACTCTCACAGACTTGAGAACTATGATAAATCAACCTGGTTAGTTGATAAAAAGCTCAGGAAGAAATGTTCTTTTATAGCAACAAACAATATAAAGACAGTATCCACCCTATGACAGTCGTCTCCGTATTTAATGGTTTATGTTTCTCTCCCTAAACTTCATCTTCCTCCTCATACAAACTGTTCCCCTCTAATTTCAGGCCCACAGTCTTAGGATGGTATTGCTGATGTGCTAAGACTTTGGTTTGCGCTTCTGAATATTTATTACATGAATGACTCTAAATTCCAAGCTCTTTTCATCCATTGTTCCAGGTTGTCTCCCTAAATGCCAGTATTATCACTGATATGGCTCCACAAGGCTCATAAATCTGAAGAGAATTACTTGTATTACCAGTATATGGTCTAATCTCAATATGAATCAAGAAAGGTCCTGGTGAAGACCATTATAGAAAACTGCAACCAATCAAAACGTAAAGTTGTAGAGTCAGTCCCAACTGATCTAAATCACAATTCCTGCACTTAAGGCTCTGCAACATTTCAAAAGAGGCAAAAAAGACTTTAAGAGCCAGAGAAACAGAGCCAGAATATATACTCATAAATTCTCACCAACATGGCTGCCTACGTATGATCTGGATAAGGACAACACTAACAGTCACACTCTCGTGGACAGGGAAAGGCCATGTAAGCTCAGCCTTACAGAGAGCTACAGAAAACTGAGGGCTGGAGAAACAGGCTTCCCTAGGGATAAGCACACCAACTGATTATCTGATACCAAATGGTCAGCTATAAATAACATTATACAGACTAAGCAAGTTGTATTTAGGTATTTAGAAACACACACAGATAGATAGATAGATAGATAGATAGATAGATAGATAGATAGATAGACAGACAGACAGACACATACACACACATGTAACAACAGTTAATGGAAAAAGAGGCAATAAATTTGAAAGAGAGTAAACAGAGATATTTTAGAGGATATGGAGAAAGAAAGAAAACTGTACCTCTATTATAATCTCAAAAAAATATAACCTTTTAATATGTAAAATAAAGAAATACTTCTCTTAAGGGAAGAAAGAAAAGGAAAGGAGAGTCCTCTAAGACCCCAGTAATTATGAGGGTACGGGGAACTTTGAGGAAAAGCAGAATTAGTTGACTCAGAAATTAAGGCAAATTTTACCAACTTTGCCTTCAGAGAGTCTAGTTTCAAACAGATGTAAGTAGACTTTAAGCTTAATAACTGTTATTATTAATCGTGTGCTGACCACTGTTATGCTGCTATATGGAGCGAAGAAAGAAATCCTATAGCAGGAGCCCGGAATCCTAGATGAAATTACTACTGCATGAGCGTCTCCTCTAATTATTGATCCTAAGGGTCTGTATGTAACCACCATTCCCACAGCTGTCACACCTTCCAGACTCCCGATGCTTTCCTAACAAGCATCTATGTTGGGGGTTGGGGGTGGGGGGAGGAGGAGGAGGAGGAGGACTATGAGGTGCAGGTAATGTTTGAAACTGTCTTCAAGTCCTTTTTGCTATATATACCTGTGTCTGAATTTATTTTTCAACACAGTGTCTCATTATAAAGCCCTGGCTGGCCTGAAATTCGCTATATAGACTAAGCCGACTTCAAACTCAACAGTGATCCACCTGCCTCTGCCCTTTGAGTGCTGAGCTCAGTTATCAGTTATGCACTATTGTATCTTGCTGAATTTCTAGTTATAAATTAGATCATGCATAAATGTAAAATGAAAATAAATATAAAGATAATTTATGGTATTGTCTATCTGCACGCTGAGGGTGTATCCCAAGTATGCACCAATGTTCAGCCAAGGATGGAGAGTGCCTCTAAATGAAACATTCTCAATGGCTTCATTTAGGAAGATGTCCAGCTTCAAAACTTAAGCAAGTATCTATTGTTTATTCATGTATCAGACACTATGATAGACTAGTTCATCCGTATTTCCTCACTATTAACCCCAGAAGATACATTATCAATTATAAATAATACAGCTTATATGTAATCCCTGAGTATGTATATTGAAACTTAATTCACAATGCAATAGTACTGAGAAGTAGAATATTGACTAGGTTTTTATCTCATGAGAGTATGTAGGAGTGAGTGAATGTTGTCACGTGGAATGGATTTCTCCTCCTCCTTCCTTCCTGCCTCATGCCCTCTCAACCTTCTGTCTTCTGGCACAGGATCATGGAGCATGGAGGCCCTGTCCAGATGTCAGTGCTGAGCTCTTACTCTTCCCAACCTGCAGAACTGTGAGTCAAGTGAATTATACATAAATAATGTAGTATATCATATGCTGCCATAGTACCACAAGACACAGAAGGAATTGCTACCAAGCAAGGTCACTGCTATAATAATAAGTAACTGAAAATGAAGACATGGCTTTGGAACTAGGCCAGTGGGTGAAGGCCAGAAAAATGTGAGAAACTGGCTAAAAGGATGTCTACACTTCTGTACAGGGACTGTTCATTGAAATACCAGAGGAGTTGGGAGACAGGAAGGCATTTTGTGAATGTCTTATGTGACATGATCAGAATGTGTGTAGAACTGCAGATAGTAAAGGGCAATGTGACACAGTGTCAGGTGGAAAGTAGGACATGAGAGACAATGTGGCCTGGGCCATAAAGGAGCAAAGAACGTGGCAAAGCTGTGCCTGTGTTCTAGCGAGCATGTCCACCCTTCGGACACTGCGACATGACATGGGCATCTCAATGTTCATGCTCAAGAAACACTCGATGAATTACAAATAATAATAATAAAAATAAAAAACTGTAAAAAGAAAGAAAAACTTTTTAAAAAACCTTACAATAATCTTTGGATTCTGTTAGACCACATGTATGGCTATCCTCAACTTCAGGCAGCGGATTAGACACACCTAGGTCTCTAAGGATGGTAGAATGCACAGTGAGCTAGCGTATTCAGTGGAAGAAACATCTAAGCAACATACTGCAGGAGCTGCATGGTGACCTTCTCACTGGAACTGTACAGTAGGATGGTAGAGGAAGAAAAGAATTTTAAAACAACGCATAATATAAAAGAAATAATGCAAAACTATGTGGGAAATTTATAGCTTGTCTGGTTGAAAGTAAAGAAATATGTTTAAGAGCAGACCAAAAATTATTGCCAAATGACCCTTTGGTAAAGAATCATCTCTGAATGGAAGACCCTAAAGCTATATCTCAAATTTTAGAGAAGAGGGAAGGCTGCCTGTAGCATCTGGTCTAGAGCCCTGTCTTAAGAACAAGGGTTTCTTGTAGACAGGATAAATTTTGGGTCAAAGGTTTTGTGGATGCTTTGGTGTCCCTATGGCTCCGATGGGGTCTCTGCCTGGCTACAGAAGATGGCCTCTTTTGGTTCTATATCCCCACTACTGTAACCCTAAGCTAAAATTACCCCCATTGATTCCTGGGAGCCTCCCCCATTCTATATCTCTGGCATGTCCTCCCCCAACCCCCACACTGCAGATTTCCATTTATTCCCCCTGGCACTCTGGCCTTCTCTTCTGTCTCTCCCCACACCTGATCCTGAACCCCTACCCAATTCTCTCTCTGTCCTCTCTCCCACCCAATTCCTGCCCTTCATCTGCCCCCTATGACTATTTTATTCCCTATTCTATGTTAGATTCAAATATCCTCCCTTGGGCCTTTCTTCTTGTTTAGTTTTGCTGGGTCTGTGGAGTGTAGTGGATATCCTGAATTTTATGGCTAGTAGCCACTTAAAAGTGATACCATGCATGTCTTTTTGGGTCTTGATTACCTAACTCAGAATGATATTCTCAAGTTCCATCCATCTGCCAGCAAAATTCAAAATGTCTTCGTTTTTAATGACTGAATAGTATTCCATTGTACAGATACACCACATTTTCTTTATCCATTCTTCAGTTGAGGGACATCTAGGTTGTTTTCAGTTTCTGGCTATTATGAATAAAGCTGCCATGAACATAGTTGAGTAAGTGCCCCTGTGGTATAGTGGGGCATCTTTTGGGTATATGCCCGGGAGTGGTATTGGTTGGGTCTTGAGGTAGAACTATTCCCAGTTTTCTAAGAAACTGCCAAATTGATTTCCAAAGTGGTTGTACAAGTTTGCACGCCCACCAACAGTGAGGAGTGTTCCCCATCCTCCATAACCTTGCCAGCATGTGCTATCTCTTGAGTTTTTGATCTTGGCCATTCTGACCAGTGTAAGATGGAATCTCTGGATCATTTTGATTTGCATTTCCCTGATGACTAAGGAATATTTAAGTGCTCAGCCATTCAAGTTTCCTCTGCTTAGAAATCTCTATTTAGCTCTGTACCTCATTTTTTAATTGGGTTATTTGGGTTGTTGGTGTCTAACTTCTTGAGTTCTTTATATATTTTGAATATTAGCCCTCTGTCAGATGTAGGATTGGTAAAGATCCTTTCCCAATCTGTAGGCTGTCTGTCATTTTGTCCTATTGATGATGTTCTTTGCTTTATAGAAGCTCTTCAGTTTCATGAGGTCGCATTTATCAATTGTTGATCTTAGCGTCTGAGCCATTATCCTGTCTACAAGAAATGCAGGCACAGGGGGTGGAGCAGAGACTAAGGGAATGGCCAACCAATAACCAGCCCAAGTTGAGACCCATCCCATGGGCAAACACCAATCTCTAACACTATTAGTAATACTCTGCTATGCTTGCAGACAGAAGTGTAGCAATAACTGTCCTCTAAGGGGCTCCACCCAGGAGCTGGATAAAACAGATGCAGAGCCCCACAGACAAACGTTGGATTGAGCTAGGGACTCTTATGGAAGAAGAGGAGGAAGGATTATGAGTCCCAAAGGGGATAGGAACGCCACAGGAAGACTAATAGAGTCAACTAACCTGGACCCTTGGGGACTCTCAGAAACTGAACCACCAACCAAAGAGCAGACACAGGCTGGACCCAGCTCCCCCAACCTCCGCACATTTGTAGCAGATGAGAAGCGTGATCTTCATATGGGTCCCCCAACAACTGGAGCAGGGGTTGTCCCTAAAGCTGAAGTCCGTTCCCCTAACTGAGTTGCCTTGTCTGGCCTCAGTGCACCTAGCCTGATGTGCCAGAGTAGAGTAATATGGGGGGGGGGGGGGCACCCTCTCAGAGGAGACCGGGATGGGGGACAAGGGGAGGGACTGTATGAGAGGAGGATGGGGGGCAGCAACCGGGGTGTAACGTGAAGAAAACAAAACAAAACAAGGGTTTCAGAAAGATATTCTTAGGACCTCAGCACTCATTCTCCTGGGCTGCCTCAAGTGTCCGCTCCCCAATCCTTGGCATAAAACCTCCTGGCTGTCCCAGATGTGGCTCAAGTGTGCACAGATACAGCTCATAGCTCTATAGAGTCACACATTAAGCCTTGCCTATGTCCCATGATGAATTGTTCTGCAGGATACAAGGACTTTGGAGGCATACCACCT
Organism: Rhynchomys soricoides; assembly: GCA_019843965.1. Lineage (NCBI taxonomy): Eukaryota > Metazoa > Chordata > Mammalia > Rodentia > Muridae > Rhynchomys > Rhynchomys soricoides. Next base: position 7,871,169 of record JADRCH010000010.1, on the reverse strand, counting down.
ACTTCTAGAGTTCCAAGTATTTTATCCAGAGACTCCGGTAGAAACATGTCACAGGAATGGAGCTACTATGAGATGGACTGCCTCTGAAACATTACTCTGGAAGAGCTGTAACCAAAGCACTACATACCCGGAGAATGGAGGTATGCTTTAAACTCAATACAAAACAGACTGGAGACAGAGAATTATTAATATCATTTACAGAAATGAGATCTGAAAATTTTGCCTAATGTCACACAGAAATCAGTGGTGGGAAAAGAGTTTTAGTGGAGGCCTCGTGAGCCACACTCTGTATATTGGTAATGAGCTTCTGCGACTGCATGTGAATAAATCCAGCTATTGTGACTTAACTAAAGAGTGGCTTATATATTTAATAACAGAAGTGCTCCATGTATGGAATCCAGACTAAGAGGCCCCACTTAGCAAGTTATTTTGTCACTAATGTTTACCCTACCTCCAAGAATCATAACTATGTTCCTAACAGAAAATTAAAATGAGAGTGAAAGCTAAAAAGTCACTGAAGAGGTGACTCAGTCCACTGAACAGGCTTTCTCAGAGAGCCACTTGGATGGAAACTTGATCTCACATTTTATTGACCAGAACTATATTTCCAATCTGTATATCTTAAATTGTAATAATTATTATTATTTCTCATAAACAAAAGAGGGTTTAGGGATGACAATAAGGAACATCTGCCACATGCCTTCTGCCCTCACCCTAGAACTTACATACAATTGTGTCTATTACATAAACTAACCCAATATTGGGATTCCCCAAACATAGTATTTTCAAGTTGTGTTGTCTGTCTCCCCCTTCCAGTGCAAAAGCAATCTTCTCTTAGATGGGTGTTTATAATCAGCTAATGGTTTCTGGAAGAAGGAGAAAGATTTTCTTCAGCGGTGTAGCAATTGGTAAGGTGCTATGCTCCTTTAAGCAACCCCAGGGAGAAAAAGCTCAGAACTTAACCTTGAAACCTATTCTGTATGAAAGAGGACTTAGCTGCTAGAGTTTCTAGTCTAACTATAAGCAGATTATATATCACCTGCCTATCCTAGCTTCTTAGAATTAGGAGATATTACTTATCCATATTCGTACCCAGCATCACTACCACAAAGCAATGGCCCAAGAAAAGATGCAAGAAATAGAGAAATTTTCTTTTTGCATTGAAATTAAATGATTCTTCTAAATCTTCCTTGTCTCTCCTGGTCCATCCCATTCAAACTGTGCTGATAGCTCAGATAAAAAGCAATATAAAGAGTGAACTATTAGGTCACATCCCAGGGGACAGTCAAAGTAGTTAAAAGGCTCTTCAAAAACTCTGGAAATAATACTAATCGGGAAGGTAGCAGATGTGCTTGTAATCTAGACACACAGCACTGAGGAGAAATGGGGCTCTACAGAGCAGTCACTAACTGCAAATCCAAAAATTCACCACATTCCCTCTACAACCTGCCAATCTGTGTTCCTGTGTTCCTGCCATACCCTTAAGGGAAAGTTTGTCACCATGACTCAAGAAGACAAAGAAAATGCTATGTGGTTATGTGTGTTCAAACGACTGTCTCTCTGGGATGCTCCCACTCAGATAGCAACCTCCTAATCTGACTACTATCACTACACTCTTTGAGGATGTTCACACACAGAATTTTCACTCCAAGGCAAATAGAAGGAAACAAAGTGAAGAACCAGGTTCACGAGGTTCAAGAGAATAGAGACAAGTGGTTGAGAGCGATGTGTTCTCTCAGACAAATAAGATCGGATTTGGGGAGAACTTAATTTCTCAAAGCTTCTGGATACTCACTAATAAAGGGTTGGGGAGGAATGTTCCACTGTCATTTTTTCCAGTCCTACCCCATCTCCTAAAAGACTCAACCTCAAAATGCTAGAAACATATTGTTTGGTTACAAAGTCTCCCCTACATGAATTTGGGGAACACATGACATGGATGCCACAGCACTGTCTCATTCCAAGTGTTTGTTGCATATTTAGAATATACCCAACACCATGAGATCTAATGTCCCCCAAGGTTTCCAGTATAATCAATGATTGGGGATATGAATCTAAAATAATTTAAATTCATTGTTAATCTGACAGTAGACGTTGTAAATCCTGATGCAATTTAGAGAGAAGGTAGACTGAGGATGTCTGAATTAACAGAAGCTGTTATGGAGAACTCCCTCTGAGATCAGAGGGCTACACTAAGGGGAAAAAAGAGAACTAGATGACAAACAATAGATAGCCCTGAAGTATCTGGTCTGCCAGGCAGCTATATTCATAATCACTCACAATCTTCCTGGAAGGCAGATGCTTTTCTTCTACAATAAAAAAAAAAAAAAAAGTAAACTCGGGGGTCAGAGAGGTAAAGTAGTTTGCCCAAAGACACAAAGCATTTGAGTGATCCACTCAGGGTTTGAAAAAAGGTTTTACCAATAGCAAAAGTGGTGTCTCTTCTGCTCTGTGCTCCTCTCTGCAGTCAGGTAAAGAAAGAAAGAAAGGAAGAAAGAAAGAAAGGAAGGAAGGAAGGAAGGAAGGAAGGAAAGAAGGAAGGAAGGAAGGGAGGGAGGGAAAAAAGAAAAAGATCCTCCTGGCCCAAAAATGTTTCTCTTGAGTGTTCTTTCAGGCAAAAGGGCATGACTCTTAACCAGTCAGGAAGCCAAGGACTTCCTCTAGAAGAGCCCCAACCTGGACATTCAGTATATGTTACATAAACAGAAGTAAAATTGAGCTGAGCTCAGTGAGCCATTGAGGCTAGCCTCGGAAGCATCATTCTGTGAAATGGGACAACAAAAGGTGTCCCTGAAAGCTAGACTAAAATGTATGTCTGGGGACACCTTTCTGTTCTGACCAGTCAGCTTTGTTCCATAGCCTACTGGGGCTATAGCGGGCCTCCTAGGAAGAAGGAATTTGAGTCTCTTCATAATGGCTATGTTTCAGGGAGAGGCCTTTAATCACCCCATCTGGTCAGCAGGAGCAATTTATGCCATGGATCCCTGTTAAGAGGGGAAAGTACTTTGTATTAGTTTTATGGCTTTTATCTACTTGGTGACATTTACAGTTCAAAACTAGTTCCAATTAGAACTTCAAAGTTAGGTTTCTGACTTCAGGGAACAGAGTAATTGCCACCTACGATTGATGTAGCTATAGTTATTACGTTTTGCCCAAATTCTTACAAATGTAAAAATACTATAAAGGTGGTGAGAGGAAGAGTCTCCAAGATGTTAAAAGCCCTACTGGAACCAGCGGGGCAAGACACTGGATCTCTGATACAACGTTCGTGGTGTTCAGAGATTGTAGAAGTATGGGACTTTCCCACTGAGTTCTTCAGGAAAGTCAAAAGAGGAACAGAACCCTACAGTAACTGGTCATTCAGGCACTTGCTTATTTATCTATTAGAAGCATTTTGCTCGCCAAACCCTGAACTAAGTTCTCAGAGGCGACAGAATTTTAGGGAAAAATAATACATTCCAGGCAGTGGTGGCACGCATCTCTACTCCCCACACTTTGGAAAGGCGAGGCAGATGGATCTCTGAGTTCGAGGCCAGCCTGGTCTACCAAGCAAGTTCCAGGACAGCTAGGGCTGCACAGAAAAACCCTATCTTGAAAGAAAAAAAGAAAAGAAAAATAATAGAGTTAGGCTTTAGGAGGCATGAGAAACCAGGCTCAGTTTACAGCACTTAAGAAAGGAGAAGAGAAAACAGCCATGGTCTGCAAAAGCAGGTTCCAGACACCAACTGGAAGGTTCTTAGGGTCCTTTGGCATAGGAAACTCACGCGACTTGATTAGAATCATACAGATCTTTGAAATTTGAAACTGGCCTAATGTTCGGCCTCACACACTTTTCTGATGAAGCTCAGGTTTAGGAAAGAAAGACCCCTTGAAATGTATTTCCCTCAGTTAGCTTAAAACGAAGCTTTTACGAGCCATGGTCCTACCATAGAAAGGAAAAGTAAGAACAAAAATGTTCATAGTAAAATTGGATTCTTTTCTAGATTAAGTTTCATGATGTGAATTTTATTTCCAAGAAATATGTAGTGTCAGGGCCAATACTTTTCTCTCCTAGGTGAAATATAAAACAGAATACATTCAGCAATAAAGTACAATAATCATGGGAGATAGATGAGCGAGAGGAGTCATGTGATCGAGGCAGGTTGGTACCTCATGAGCTTGCAGGCAATGGCTCTGAGAGCAGGAACAAGCATGAGGCCTGGCAGACACCATGAGGTGAAGAGACATAACTGAACATCCAAGTAGATTAACTGGATTTTTTGGTCCCAATTTTTCTGTTCTGCCTGAAAAGACTGAAATAATCCCAAGAGTTGACACAGGGTCAGGAGCAGCTCTTTTGTCCTGACTGGAAAACTTCATGAGGCATAAGGTAAAGAAATAAAGTTTTACCACAAAAGTGGGGCAAAGTTGACTTTACACACTGATCCCTATTTCCACCTAGCAAAATTCATAAACAAGACCCTGAAGGATCAAACTATTTTTCAGTACCTTATCTATATCTTGGGACAAAGCTCAAGAGTATTCAGAGGCACACATACACACACATATCTAGCATCCAGTGATATCAAGTGCACAATATTCAGTATCTAATCAACAATAAAAAGCATATCAAAAATAAGAAAGAGAAGTATCCATAAAGAGAAGAAAATTCAACACCAAATACAAGACACAACTGACAGAATTAGTAGAAAATGGGCACTGAAGCCATGGTTGTAACTGTGTAATATGCTAAAAACTGAACATGGGTGAGGTATCTATGACTAACTATTGTGTGACACTTTTCTGGGAAGACCCATGCAAAACGTATACACACACACACACACACACACACACTTTTTCTGGGATGACTCATGCAAAAGACACACAAAATCTACTCACCCCAGATAGCCTGTAATAGACCAAAACAGAGATACCACCAAAGTCCAACTTGGTGCACCAGTTTTATTGGGGTCACTACAGGAATATGGATGGAGAGGACCACAAAAGCAAGAGGACTAAAGACTGCTGCTCTGCTGAAGACCCCCGCCCCCCAGCATAGGTGACAGTTCACAGAAGCTAGGAACCCAGAACACCTGCACAGCCTGCAGGCAGCTCAACAAGGGGAAGAGTGTTCTCAACAGGGGAAGGTGATTCAGCTGGTCTGAGTCTCTTCCAGGCAGCTAGACTTGTGTTTTAGTTATGGTTTCTATTGTTGTAATAAAACACCATGACCAAAGCAACTTTAAAAAGAATGTCCTTATTTGTCTTATGCTTCCACATCACAGTTTGTCATCAAAGGAAGTCAGGACAGGAACTAAAGCAGGGAAGGAACCTGAAGGCAGAAGTTGATGCAGAGGCTGTGGAGGGGTACTGCTTACTGGTCTGTTTCTCATGGCTTGCTCTTATAGAACCCATGACCACCAGACCTGGCATGGCACCACCCACAACGGACCAGGTCTCCTCTATCAATCACTAATTAAGAAAATGCCTTACAGCCAGATCTTATGGAGGCATTTTCTCAGTTGAGGTTCCCTCCTTTCAGATAACTCTAGCTTGTGTCAAGTTGACATAAAACTAATCACCACAGTTTGTCTGAGAATCTTCTTTGCAGCTCTGCTCCTCTGAAAGTGACTCTCATTAGCCCTTATTGTTTACTCTTGGGAAGGAGGGGCCTAGTGAATCTAATCAGTTTCAGGGACTTTCTGAAGCTATTTTAAGTTGTGCACAGTCTGTCTTAAGGAGCTTCCCTGGGGAATGGAATGTTTTAATATCCAGAGAGCTGCTACACAACACTTACAAACCTTCTAGATAGGAGACAACTATAATACTAGAGATTTAAAACAATAACAACAAACCAAAAACAAACATACAGAGGCTAGAGAGATGGCTTAGAGTTTAAGAATAGGAACTATAATACTCTTCCAGAGAATCCAAGTTACATTCCCAGGATCTGTGTTGAGTGGCTCACAACTGCCTGTGACTCCAGATCCTGGAGAGCTGATGCTTTGTTCTGTGCTATGCTGGCACCTGCACACATGTGCACATAGCCCCCTCAACATACACACATGTATATAATTTTAAAAATCTTAAAAACATAAAGATAAAAGGTTTTTAAGTATACAATTAAAAAAACAGACAACTGATAAGATTAATGGCAGATTAAACATTGCAGAAGAAAACACAAGTAACTTTAAGAACAGATGAGGAAAAATGCATAGAACACATATGAGTTATAGGGAGAATTTGGGAATCCTATGGTGTATGCAATCAAAAGAGCAGGGAATGAGGAATGAAAAGAACAAAAAGTGTGGAAAAGTCAACATTGATAAAAATTATAAATTTGCATGTAGATACTCCAGAGCTTGTGATGGAGTTACATCCTGATCAAGCTCTTGTAGTTGGAGATGGATTTAAACACCTAACATCACAGCTTAGCAACACGGTGCACTAGGGTGTGTTGGCAATTGACCCTGTGATAGTGTGGCTCACTGTGAGCAGTATTTTGACAGTGTGCTCGCTAGCCTAGGAAAACATCTAAGTTTAATATTTAAACCATAGTTTCAGCTAAACATATATTATTTCTGCATCACTGTAAATTAGAAAAAGTTCTGATTGAATCCTTAAAATCAAAGACCCTCTATCATCCATGAGGGGTCTACATTTGAGGACAATTCAAAGGGAAAGAAGGGAGGATAAGAGACAGTAACATCACATGTTACCACATGCAGAGTCCAGACTGACAACATGCAGACATGTTGTCATCCAGACATGACAACAGAAGTGGACTGCTCGGAGGGAGAAGAGGACCGAAATGAGAGTGGGGGACAAAAGGGGGCAACAGACAGGTAAGCATATACAAACTACAGTGAAACACGTGCATGGATGACGACACATGCCCTGGGGAAAGCTCTTTGGCAGAATCTCGAAAAAGCAAACATACACCATAGGATACATTCATTGCATGGTCAGTTACTTACCTTTTAAAAAGTAAAGAATATAGCCATGAAAAATGTGATCATGAATATTTATAGCTGCCTTACTTGTAATGGTCCAAATCTGAAAATGACCTACATACTCATCAAAATGTAGAAGGGTAAAGAACGTGTGGAATAGCCACATGATGGAAGGCTTCCGGCAATGAAAATGGATGAACTGAAATACACAGTAGCTTGACGGCCACAAAGTGGTTCAAACAGAAGAGAGCAGATTGCCACGAATAAATGTATAAGTTCCTGAACACGCACAGTCTACCGAAACAGAATCAAGAAGAGAAAAACCATGAATGCTGAAATTGAAGCAATAATTTTAAATCTCCCATCTAAAAGAAGAAGAAATCTAGGACCTCTTGACTTTACTTTTGAAATCCGTAAAATATTTAAAGAACTAATTCCAGGGCTGGAGAGATGGCTCAGAGGTTAAGAGCACAGATTGTTCTTCCAGAGATCCTGCGTTCAGTTTCCAGCAACCACATGGTGGCTCACAACCATAATGGGATCAGATACCCTCTTCTGGTGTGTGTCTGAAGACAGTGACAGTGTACTCACATACATTAAAGGAAGAAAGAAAGAAAGAAAGAAAGAAAGAAAGAAAGAAAGAAAGAAAGAACTGATTCCAATTAAAATTGAAATGTAAGGAACTCTACTAAACATATTTTTTTTAAGAAGGCTAGTATCACCTCTGACAAAAAAGCAAACAAAAACTGGGGGTGGGGGTGCATCCCTGTCATTGCCACACTTGGAGGTGGACACAGGAAGATCATGACCTCAAGGTCATCCTCCACCACAAAGGGGGTTGGAGAATAACCTGGGCTACATGAGATCCTGTCTCAAAATACAAATAAATATTTTAAATCAAAATAATCTTTTTTCCTTAACTCCAGACCCAAATATGACAAGAAGAGAAACAAAAATCCTCAACAAAATACTAGCAGGAAACTGACCTCAATGGCACATTAAAAAGACTATTACAGCTTTACAATGTTTTGAAATAGCCTATGACATGGTTGTAGATGCTGAGGACATGGTAGTGACTCAGTCCATGCTGCAGCAGCTATCTTTGCTGACACTAGAATCCCATTTCTTCAGTCCTCCAGCATGACTGAAGACCAGCAACTCTCCAAGAATCTTCTATTGGGACTGCTGGGGCATTCAGCTTCAGGGACTGTGCTCTCTACTAGTTTCTCTGCCCACCCCCACATACCCAGTGGACAGCCACTGCTGGGCTACCCAGCCCCTACTGTGCAATCCAATCTAATAAACTTTTTATAACACACAATCATTCTACTGTTTCTGTTTTTCTAGAGAACTCAGACTAATACAGTGATGTCCAGCAAAACAAAGTCAGAGGCACACAAAGCTGACTTGAGAACACACTACAAAGCTGTCCTAATTGGCACACAGCATGGTCCTACATAGAACTATGCATAGACCAGTAGAATGAAGTAGAGAACCCATGGTTTTTTTTGTTTTTCACCCTTGTACTGAGAATTTTGGTTTCTTTAAAAACCCAGTTGTGTAAATATGTTTTTGTTTTAACCCCGGGCGTGGGATGTGGAGCTGCTTCAGATTGTCCCACAGCAGCTATGATTTGTTACATGCTCTGGTAGGGGTGTGATTCTGCCAGCTTAAAAATAGTTTACATTTGGAATTCTGGAAATTCTTGAGAGGATATAATAATGTCAGAGTCCCAAGAGGTGACAGCAGCTGCTGCTCTCCCTGCTGCTGGTCCCTGCTGCAGCTTTTGCTGTTTGCTAGATTGCTAGTTAGTGATTGATTTTGCTGTTTGCTGGATTGCCGGTTGGAGATATCCTGACAATAAAGACTGGACCTGCTCCCAAGGAACTCCATGCCCTAATCAGCACGAAGTAGTCTAAAGAGATCTACCCTGGAGTGATGGCTCAGCGGTTAAAAGCACTGTCTGTTCTTCCAGAGGTCCTGAGTTCGATTCCCAGCAACATGGTGGCTCACAACCATCTATACTGGGATCTGATGCCTTCTTCTGGCATGCAGCCAAACATCCAGATAGAGCATTCATAAACATAAATATATCTTTAAAAAGAGACCTATGCCCCTTTAGAAGGGAAGAAGGTTCTTCCTTATCTACCTAGTGTTGAGGGGTTAGAAGGGATTGGGGTAGAGAAGGGTGGAGAACCCAATAAAGAAGCCAAAAAGTAAGGCTACACAACAACCTATTACATACTATCAAATTACCATAATGTACCCCATAAATATGTATAAAATTTCTATTTATAAAAAAGAAATGGCTTCCATCTTGGCAAGAATCGTGTGGGTATATCAGCTTGGACCCTCGTGTATCGTTTCTTGGCATTGCTCTCACTTTAGGCTTCTTCCTGTCTTACTGGCACCCTCCCCTCCCCACTCTGCCTTCTAAAATCAAAGGTGTGGAGCAAAGAGATACCCAGGTTTGCGCCGTTCGTTAGAGGCTGACTGAAACAAATGTACAGGGTACGGGGAAAGGGAGGCCAGAGGAGAGTGGTAAGAGCATTCGAAGACTGGAGAGGAATGTAGGCAACGCAGGGGAGTGTCCTCAAACCTGGAAGAATCAGAAGTACTGTTCAAGTCACTGTCTTGAGTCTTACCCTTCCAGGAATGTTATAGACACCATGGAACTTAAATGTGATTTCTAGCGCCATCTACTGGAAAGCATTGGGAACCAGCTAAACCTGGAGTTGGGGACAAGAGAAGGCAGGAACCAATGAGTCACTTTAAAAAGGCAGCTTTTCTTGAGATTGGCTCCATTTCTGTCTGTCCTAGTAAGTCTCTCAGAGACACCTAGGAAAGGGTCTAGCCATGTTCTATGCTACCTCATGGCCATTGGTTCCAGGACCCATCCATGTAAGTTATCAGTTGTTCCACTGTCTCCAAAGGAGCTGATACCTTCCATTTACATATCCTTAACATGACGGCATGGGAGAGCTTTTCAAGGAAAAAAAAAATCACCAATGAATATGAAAAGGGAAACTCAACTAACCAGTCCTACTTCTTATCGATGATTTAATAAATCTGTTGGAACCGCTCAGCAAGACCAGCCACAAGCAAAAGAGAAAGTGAACTGAGAGTGGTTTACTAGAATCCTGGAGCTCCATTAAGCAGAATCCCATGAGCTCACTGTTCTGTTATGGTGGGGCAGGAAGCTGCATGCTCCACAGAGGAAATCGCCCGCTGCTGCAAGCTTGTGTCCTCAGTTGACTCCAAGGACATTTACTTCGGGCAAAGGACTGAGGAGTAGGCTAGCAAGTGGTAAGACACAAACATTCACCAATTACCAAGTGATAGTTGAACTTGTCCCACAGACCGAACGAAGCTGCTATCTTGGTTAGGATGTCTATCGCTGCAGTGAAACACCGTGACCAAAAGGCAACTTGTGGAGGAAAGGCTTGATTTGGCCTACACTGCCACACTGCTGTTCATCATCAATAGAAGTCAGGACAGGAATCCAAACAAGAAAGGAACCTGGAAGCAAGAGGTGATGTGATGCAGAGGCCATGGAGTGCTGCTGCTTGCTGGCTTGCTCCCCATGTCTTGATCAACCTACTTCATTATAGAACTCAGAACCACCAGCCCAGGGATGGCCACACACAATGGGCTGGGTCCTCCCCCATTGAGAAAATTCACTAATTGAGAAAATGCCCTACAGCTGGATTTCATGAAGGCATTTCCTCAACATAGGCTCTTCTCTCTAATAACTCTTAGCTTGAGTCAAGTTGACACACAAAAAACAGCCAGTAAAACTGACCCCTGTCAACTTGACACACAAACATCACCATTAAGCCACAACCCTTCCTTTCTTACTCCTCCCCAAGATCCCACATAAAAAAACATACATAACTTTTTAAAATCCCACAGTCTTTAAAATTCAAACACATTAACATTTCAGTCCCTTTAAAATAGCCAATTTCTTTTAAAATTCAGTCTTTTAAAATTCAAAGTCTCCTCAGTAAAATACAAGAAATAAAACAAATATTTCCTTACTTCAAGAGGGAAAAATTGGGGCATGGTCACAATCAAATCAGAGCAAAACCAAACTTCAACCATCCAATGTCTGGAATCTACTCTGGGATCTTCTGGACTCTTCCAAAGGGCTTGGGTCACTTCTCCAGCTCCCACCTTTGCAGCACACACAGCTTGTCCTCCAGGATCCAGCTGGGTTCACTCCACTGCTGCAGCTGTTCTTGGTGGCCATCCCATGGTACTGGCATCTCCAGTACACTGGGGTCTTCTGCTGCAACTGGACTGCACTTTCACCAATAGCCTCTCATAGGCTCTCTTCATGGTGCCAAGCCTCAACTTCTCTGCATGACCCCCTTCAGTCCTGGGCCTTCAAATGCCACTTAGGCTGCTCCTTCACCAATGGCCTCTCACAGTGTCAAGTCTCAGCTGCTCTCCATGACTCCCTTCATGCCTTCAAAACCAGTACCACCTGGATAACTCTTACACATTACCAACTCTGGCTACAAACATGAGAAAGAACCTGGGCTATCTGGAACACAGCTTCTCTGTGCTTCAAGAACAAGTCTCGGAGTTCACGTCAGTGATGCTGGTCTCTTCTTAATCACTGCTAATTTCTTAGCTACATCTGACCAGCATCAATAGTCCCAGTAACGCAAAGGTTTCACTTCAATGGTGCTGTTCTCTTGTTAACTGTGACTGACTCTTCACCTCCAGCTGACCAGAATGACAGAATTTCAATTCAAAATAGCAAATGTCAACTTCACAAGCCAAGCCTCCATCTCCTGTGCTGCCCTCATTTTTTTTTTTTACAAGATTAATTTTTTTTCCCCCACAGTCCACAGAGGCGTTTTTTTTCTTTTACTTATTTATTTAATGTTTGAGTGTTCTATCTGCATGTACATCTGCATGCCAGAAGAGGGCACCAAATCATATTATAGATGGTTGTGAGCCACCATGAGGTTGCTGAGAATTGAACTCGGGACTTCAGGAAGAACAGACCACTAAGCCATCTCTCCAGCCCCAGCTATCAATATTCTTACCTTCCAAGCTCCTAAAAGAACATCCCATTGAGATATTAACATTCAATGGCTTTGCTAGCCAAAGTTCTAAAGTCCTTCCATAATCCCCCCCAAAACATGGTCAAGTCTGTCTCAGCCAATACCCCCTTACGCTATTACCAACTATTCTTAGTTATGGTTTCTACTGCTGTGACAAACACCACAGAAAAGCAAGTTGGAGAGAAAAGGGTTTATTCAGCTTACACTTCTACACTGCTATTCATCACCAAAAGAAGTCAGGACAGGAACCCAAACAGGACAGGAGCCTGGAGGCAGGAGCTAACATGGAAGGGGTGCTGTTAACTGGCTTGCTTGACATGGCTTGCTTGCTTGCTTGCTTTCTTATAGAACCCAGAACCACCAGCCTAGGGATGGCACCACCTACAATGGGCTGGGCCTTCCCCTATTGATCACTAATTGAGGAAATGCCTTCCAGCTGAATTTCACTGAGGCATTTCCTCGACAAAGCCTCCTTTCTGATGACTCTTAGTTTATGTCAAGTTGACACACAACCAGCCAGTAAAAATGCTGACCACTGACGGCAACTCGTTCCTGGTTCCCACAGAGTGTGTCCAATCAGAGATGTAGTCTTCAACTTTAGTGACCTTTAAAGCTGCCCAGATTAGCTTCCTAGGGCTGTGTGTGGCATGCTTCTTTGAGCTTAGATTAACTCAAACATTACCTTGCAGTCCTAAAATTCAGAAATCCAAAAATGCATCTCATGGCTAAAACTGAGTTGTTAACAGGGCTACATACAGCAATGCTGGAGTCCAAACAGCAGAGAGCCTCCTTCTGGTGAGCACTTGATTAGTTTTCTTACATTTCCCAGCTTCTACAGGCCATCTGTGTTCCTGGCCTAATAGCCTCCTTCCACCTCCAAAGCCAGCAATGACCTGTAGAGTTTTCCTCACATTGTTTCACTTTGATACTAACATGTCTGCCTCTACCATTTTAATACCCTCGTAACTTTGGGCCCACCTCAATAATTCAAACAACCTTCGTGGTCTAAAGTCAGCTGGGTATCATAAAGCCCACTTGCTTCATTACTTCCCCATCACAATGGGCTGTACCATATTCAGACTGCAGAAGTCTTTGAAAGGGAAGCATTATTCTGTTTACTATGTCAAGTGATTCCAGTGTGTAGTCAGGATAAGAACTGTTGCTATACCCATACAAGGCAAACGAGAGATGCCAGCCAGTGAGCAAGCTAAGGTGTGTCACACTGGGGTAGGTGAGGGACAGTGGCAACAGGCAATTTTAGCCATTCTGCACTGCCATAGGACTGTTTCGTAGGACCCACATATCGTCCCATGGTGTTCTCATCTGGCTCTGATTACTGAAAGTGAAAACTACACTCTCCCAGATATGAGACCAATATATGCAACCATCACCACTCTTGAACAGAGTTCTAAAACAAGGTAAGACTTTTCCAGTTTTGACTCTACATGTGTGATGATGTCTGCAGTTCTATAAGCTATCTCTTAGGTGGAAGATGAAACTTTCTGGCACACAGGTTAAATGTCTTCAAAATGTGTTTTGATTTGCTAACTCTTTCACACACACACACACACTTGGAATTCCTGGCTTGTCATAAAAACCTAGGCACACGCGAGATACCTTTGTGAGGATCTACAGGGCTTCAAAAAACACAGGGGCCTTGCATAGTATTTCTTCTCTGGCTTGCCTGTTTCCCTTAACATTTGTTTTATGCCTAAATCACTTTACAGTGTGTTAATGGTCTTAAGTTCACAACTTTCCTTTCCCAGTGCCTGTTATGCCCAAAGTTAGGCACAATTCTTACAAAGAGGGGAAGGGCTCATAAGGACCCACCCCCTCCCCAGAAGCTATACGGTTAACGTTTGTGGGGTTGAGAGTGGGAAGAATACTCCACAGTGCTAAGTTGCTGTGGCTCAAGTAAATAACCCTCACTCGTGGTCATGCAAGCAACAAGAAGTAAATGCAGTGGTCAAACAAAAAAGAAAGTTTTTTTAGGAAAAAAGGGTTTGTTGAGAGGGTTTTGGACATGGAGTCATCTGCCTGACATTAATGCAAAAGCAAATCATTCTTATTTGTTAAAAGTTTCTCTGTGCCTTGGCTGTCCTGCACTCTGTAGACCAGGCTGGCCTCAAACTCATGAAGAGTTTGATCCACGCTGGGACTAAGGGTGTGTGGCATCATGCCCTGCAGCAAGCCATTCTTTAGTGGGAAAAATGGGACACAGGAAGTGGCTCTGTGTACATAAAACCTTATTTGCAAAAGCTAGTTTCCAGTCCAAGAACTCAGACAAGGGATTGAGTACAAGGCCAGCAGCTGGGGAGCACATTGGTCCTCAGTGGTACTTATTTCCATTGTGTAGGAAATGAAGCTGAGAACTGCCTCTTTCAGTTACTATAAAAATACTTGAGATAAGCCAACTTTTGAGGAAGAAAGTTTATTTGGCTTAGTGTAGAGGTTCCAGGCTACCAGTGAGCAGACACATTCACTGTCCTTGTGCCTGTGGTAAAGCAGGGCATCATGAAAATGAAGATATGATGGGATGAATTCTTCACTTGACAGCAGCCAAAAGGCCAAGAGGAAAGCCAGTGTCCCAAGGGCCCCTTCAAGGGTACACCAGTGACCCAACTTCCTTCTACACAGTCCCTCCTAAAAAGTTCTACCATCTTCCAAAGGAGCCACAGGCGCCACAATACTGCAGTGCTCAACTGAAACTTGTCCTTGGTCTTCCCTCAGCCTCCAGAAGCAGAGGTGACCAACCCTAATCTTCTTCCATAATCAGACTTTTTTGTTTTGTTTTTCAAAAACAGGGTTTCTCTGTGTAGCCTTGATTTTGATTGTCCTGAACTCACTCTGTAGACCAGACTGGCCTTGAACTTATAAAGATCCATCTGCATCTGCCTCTGCCTCTGCCTCTGCCTCTGCCTCTGCCTCTGCCTCTCAAATGCTGGGATTTAAGGCCTGTGCTACCACCACCTGGCTTTCAAATTAAGACTTTAAAAAAAAATTAAAACTATCACCCCAGGTGCTGCCTCCCATCCCAAAAGGTGGGAAGCATGTAGCTGATTATGTGACCAAGAAAAACATGAGGTCTAAAAGTACTGTGCATCATGCTTTAGCTTCCAGCAGCCCAGGAGTTCAAGTCAGTTTGGACAGAAAGCTGAGAGTTGCCTGGACCCAGGGTTCACAAAATCTTCACAGTTTTCAGCATATCTGACAGGACATAAGTGTCGTCCCAACCCTGCCCAGGCTTCCTCAGGGTTCGCTCCAAAGCCTGGGCCATGTCCAGAAGCTCTGGTGTAGCAAGTTTCTGTTCTGAATGCAGCTGACAAAACAGGATCTCATTCACTTCACCTTCAATTCTCCGGACGTACAGGAGCGGGAAGGCTGCCCTGAGCCCAGCCAGCACTGAGTCCTTTAACCCCAAGTCACGACACACAAGGTTAAGGATGAAGACACCTGCGGAGTAGGAAGGAAAGAGGAGACTGAGCACAGATCCTGAGCCATGCATCAAGGAGAACACTAAGTCCTGGAACAGGGAGTCGGGGGAAGGAAAAAAGCCAGTAGATCTCGCAGAGACAGAGCACACAGAAGCATGAGGACTGTGAATATGTGAAGTGTAAGAAAACTTCAGCCTTATTTTTTGATATTTTCCACAGTATTCCCATATGTTAATATTCTCCATGCCTAAGAAATCTTTTCATTAAAAATTAATACCTTCCATAAAAGATACATTTATCAATTCCACAAGGATGTTATATTCTTGACACACACACCACATGAGTATTTACTATCCAGTAAAGTTATCCTGCCTTCTGGCAATCAAGGTTCTAATCAACCCAGTACACCAGAGGCCTTTAAAAATGCCAAATACTTAGGGGTTGAGAACACAGAACTGGAGCTCCAGCTCTGTCACTTTTCAAGTCACTCAACCTAAGTTCCCTCATCTGAAAGTGGGCTCATGTGAATACTAGCATTCTAGCATTTTTCAACACAAAGCCAACCTCACGGTATCTGGAAACCATTGAGTGGTAGCAAGTCAGCAAGCTGCTTCAGTGTGAACTCCTCAAATCACATGTGAACTGGTTGGCACTATCTACAAATGCTGAACATCCTCATGAACCCTGCAGCTCCAGCCCTATGTAGCTACCTAAGACACCTGCAAACAGCCACCAAGTAGCACAAGTAGCAGGAAGTAGACTTCCTGGCAACACTACTTATAGCACCCCCCAGTGGTGCCGGACAGATGAGCTCTAGCAGTCACGTGGTCCCAGTAGCATGAAAACAGACACTATAAACACAGGGCTATGGTTGAATCTCACAAACCTCAAGTTGAGCGAAAGGGAGCAGATGCTTTTAAAAATATAATACATTTGACTCTGTCTCTATCAAGGACATAAACTAAGCTATGATGACAGTTAAGACTGACCCGTTAGACAGGAAGAGTTACTGAGGAGATAAGGAGGAAGACTCCCAGAATGCTGGAAACATCTGTGTTTGATGCTGGTAGATAGTAAGTCTGGAAAAACTAAGCAAACCACACATTTAAATGCAATTTTTATTAAAGAATAATTCATGTCTTATTTTTTATTTATGTGTATACATGTATGTGGAGAAAGTGCATGTTGTAAGTGCAGACACCTGGCATCCAGGAGAGGGCCTCAATTCCTTGCAGCTGGAATTAGAGGCAGTTGATGTGGGGGCTAGGAACCTAACTGAGTCCTCGGCAACAGCAGCAAATGCTTTTAACTCTGTACTATCTCTCCGGCCCAAATAATTTGTTTTCAAAGGACCGACCCTTCCTTCTTTCCCTTCCAACCTCTGGTGTTTCTTACCTTCATGAGACAGGATGCTTTTGACCTTCTGCAGGAAAAGGTGGTCCACAAATGCTGGGGGAGGACAGCTCATCCCCAGCGTTGGATCCTTACTGTCTACATCAAACATTATCACATCAAAGTGAGGTCGTGCTGGGAAAGAGAAGAAGTGAGTCCTTGTCTTTGAAGGATAAGATGACATCATTTACGTTTCTATACACAACCTGCTCTGAAACCTATTGTGAGCACCTAAGTCTGAAATTTGACGTGTGGGTCCTCTGCCTACTGAATGTCATGGTTTAGACCAGTCTTTCTCCTCAAAGTTCAAACTATCCTACAGTACAGATGAGCGTCCCTCTGAATCTAGAAGTGCATTAAGACAGATATTACAGGCTCATTCCAACATGAATGCTATATGCTATGCTTGGGGGTTTTTAATGATGGAAGGAGTGAGAATCACCTCGGGAAGTTTCTACATACTTGAAGAATGTGGGCTGCACACCCAGCCATGTCAAAGCCCATGGTGTGCAAGAAGATATGAGAGGAGCTGAGAAGCCTGTGGTATTTTTTTGCCAGCTCATTAGGTAAATTCCAAAGTACAATCAAAACTGAGACCCAGTCATCTAGCCAAAGCAGCTGACTAGGCCTTTAAGGGCTGAGCAAGTATACAGTAACCATACGCAGCACCACAGGATCCTGTAGATGAAGCTGTAGATGGAGTAAGAGACCTACAGAATCTGGCACTTTATAGAAAAGTAATGTGCACTTCACCCTAGGTCTAAGGTACAAAGTAAAGAAACTCTGCACTAGCATTTCACAACCTCACACAGCTGACATTTGGACAGAAGATTTTCTGTCCAAAGTGGCAGTAACCTTCCCTCCAATTTGTGACAACCATCTTGGCAGACCTTGCCAAATGTCCCTAAGGCTGGAAGTCACTGACTGGTGGAAATGCAGTTTGGTTCTATTTCTAACTTCACCTACAGCTGAATGATGTAGTAAAAAAAGAAGAAGAAAATCTCAACATATGCTTTTAACCAGCTACAGACTCCAGTTTCCTCAGATTGGCAGGGAGTGGCAAGGTTACAAGGTCAGAGGGAAGACTAGTGGTCTGTTTTATTGGTTACCACACCCCAGCAAAGCTAAATCCATAAACAAATGAGCAGACAGGTGAAGGGCTAACGGGATGTGGACTGCCTCTCTTGGGATGTGGATTTGCCCCACCTGGAGATGAATTCGAGAGACCCCTGCACATCTGGCAACCTTGTCCCACAGTTCCGTAACTAACGTTCCTCCAAATGCTCTCTCAGTAGTACCTTCTCCTCCTGCCAGGCTGGTAATGTAGTCAAGGCCATCTGCAATGTGAACCTTCATCCGGTCACTCTGTGAGAAGCCAAACCACTGGGTGGCCACTTCCAACATGGAGGAGTCAATCTCAACAGCATCGATATGGGACTTTGGGAAATGGTCATGAACAAAGAGGGGGAGGCTACCCCCACCCAGGCCCACCACCAACAATGCCAGTGGAGTCTCTGTAATAAAAGAAGAGAATTTCATTTTGTGATCTGGTTACAGAAAAGTTCTGTCCAGGGAGAAAACAGGAGTCAAGATTGTTGTTCTGCCCAGTGATATCTGTAAGGTCTAGCCTTCTTGTCACATCCTAGAAACTGAGAAGTCTCCAGCCATTTGACCTTTCTACCTTGTCCTCATTTTGACAGATTAGGACAATGAAGCATGTGCTATGTTGTGCTCCCTTACAAACTCCTATGTAACTGTCACTACCAACAGTTCCTTGAGAGTTACTGGATGTACTCCCATCCTAGAAAATGGAGGCACGATCTTATCCAGTCATAAAACACTATGAACAAAATGTCCCTCACCTGGCTCTTAACTCAAAGGGCCATAACTACCTTTTCAGACACCCCAACAAAGTAAAAAATAACCCACTCAAGTTCTTTAAAGGACAGAAAATAAACACCCAAATCCAAGCCCTAAGCACAGAGAACCACAGTAACCACAAGAGTACTAAAGAAAGAAAACAAGCCACCAAAAATAGCTAGACCCCGAGATTAAATCAACAGTTAGGGAATTCAGGTGAACACGCGTGTGAGCGAACAGATCGAGTTACACTCTATGGAACAGGTTATACAGAAAAAGCCTGTCTGGCCCCAACCCCCCACTTCCCCCCAAAAATACTGGGCAGTGGTGGCACATGCCTTTAATCCCAGCACTTGGGAGGCAGAGGCAGGCAAATTTCTGAGTTTGAGGCCAGCCTGGTCTACAGAGTGAGTTCCAGGACAGCCAAGGCTATACAGAGAAACTCTGTCTCCAAAAACAAAAAGAAAAATAAATAAACAAACAACAATAACAACAAACACCCTTAAAAAAAGCCCAAACAAAAGAATTACATTTTGTGCTCAAATAAGACACTATTGAAAAACCACTGAAAACGAAATGAGATAAATGTACCAGCCAATTAACATGATTATATACACATGTGAAAATTTACAAATAACTTAAAATTTTATGGACAACTTAAATCTGTAAGCTTCACATACCTTACTGAATATATTTTATACTTTAATTTTAATGCAAAATAAACAGAAGAAAACAAAACTTCTACCCCAACACGGGCAGCTATTTCAAGATGGCAAGCCGTTTGAGGCAGGTTACCTCCAAGCTCATTAATGGGGAATGTGGCTGAGATGAGGGGGGACAGGAACCCTGGGCACCTGTCAGTCTGTGGTGACTGCTTGAACAACAAAGCAACATGCTCACTTCTGCAGGTGTAGATGCTCTAACTGTGGAAGGCAGCGGCATCTTACCTAAGAGCAGCTCTGGGTTTCTCAGCAGGGCAAGGCCAGCGATCATGGCTTTATGGTGTTCACAGCAGAGGTAATTCTTATCGATGGACTGCCCTGCAGGCGGGAAGTCCTCAGAAATATCAGCAGGTCGCTGTTTCCTCTTGTCCTTTTTCCGTTTCTTCTGAGCTAAACGAGAGAGTCACATTACTGAAGTCCCATGCTTCTAAGGTTAGTCCTTGGAAATCAAGGGATACTAGTAGCAACAGGGTGCTGCAACAGCTTTAAACAGACTGAAAGAGCCAATTCTAAAGTAAGCAGATTGGCTGACATCATACAGACGGCCTTTATCATAGAAACTGGCAAGTTCTACAAATCAGACCCTCCCCACAAAGACATTCGCCATACACCACTGCATTCCAAGTGGCCAGAAAAGGTATGCAGCCAAGGCACATTCTAAACCTGGAATAATTAAAGGCCCTTCCCTCTGAAGGTGTAAGACCAGTGACAGGAGGGAAGTGGCTCATTACTCTTTTACAGAAATGTAAAGTCACTAGTCTCCTTGACACCAATTACTATACAACACTAACTCCTAGCGTCTCAATTAGGTGCTGCAGGTAAGATGAACAGGGCCTACTTGTCTCCCGCGTCTATCACCTTCCTACTCCGTCCTAGACAGGACACTACTCCAGCCCAGAGAAAAGGAAAGCAGCAAGGATTTGTCTATCTTCTTGATTTTCTCAAAGAACCAGCTCTTGGTTTCTTGACTCCTTGTTCTCTTTGTTCTCTTTGTTGCCAACTGATTGATTTCAGCCCTGAGTTTGATTATTTCTTAACTTCTACTCCTCTTGGGTGGTTTTTTGTTGTTGTTTTGAAAAGCGTTCAAATGTAGTTTTAACTTGGTTTTTTTTTGTTTGTTTGTTTGTTTTGTTTTGTTTTCGAGACAGAGTTTCTCTTTTTGGTCCAGCTGTCCTGGAACTCACTCTGTAGACCAGGCTGGCCTCGAACTCAGAAATCCACCTGCATCTGCCTCCCAAGTTCTGGGATTAAAGGCGTGTGCCACCACTGCCAGGCTTTAACTTGTTATTATGAGAACTCTCCAACGTCTTTATGAGGGCACTTAGTGTGTTATGAACTTTCCTCTTAGCAGTGCTTTCACAGTGCCCCATAAGTCTGGGCATGTTGTACCTTCATTTTCATTGAATTCTAGAAAGTCTTTAATTTCTTTATTTCTTTCCTGACCCAGTGATCACTAAGTAGAGAGTTGTTCAGTTTCCTTGAATATGTAGGCTTTGTGTTGTTGTTGAAGTCCAGCTATACTCCATGGTGATTTGATAAGATGCAAGGGGTTATTTCAGTCTTCTTGTATCAAGTAAGGCTTGCTTTGTGACCAACTATATGGTCAGTTTTGAAAAAGGTTCTGTGAAGTGCTAAGAAGAAGGTATATTCTTGTGTGTTTGGATGAAATGTTCTGTAGATATGTTAGGTCCATTTGAATCATAACTGCTGTTAGTTTCATTATTTTTGTTTAGTTTCTGTCTCAATGACCTGTCCATTGGTGAGAGTGCAGTGTTGAAGTCTCCCATTGTTAGTGTGTGGGGTTCAAAGCGTGACAATGGTGAGCAGTAGTGGTGCACGCCTTTAATTCCAACACTTGGAAGGCAGAGACAGAAGGTACTGAGTTCGAGGCTAGCCTGGTCTACACATTGAGTTCCAGGACAGCCTGGGCTACACAGAAGAAAGACAGCCTCAAAAAACAAAAACAAACAAACACACAAAACCAAAAACCCCAGAAACTTGACATTGTGAAAAAACATGAAACTCAAACAGAAAACTTTCTCTTCAGCAATTTGACTGAGGTGTAGGACAAAATATTCACAGCCAGAATTCTGCAGCCAGAATTACCAACTGAGAGGTGGGAGCCCGCCCGCAAGCATGACAAATGCTCTAAAGGCAAATCAGTCTACCAGCACCGGACAAGGGTGAATCCGTGACTTCAGGAGTCTGAAGTCTCCCTCCAACTTCTTCCAGCCTTGCTGAGAGGACAGCATGGTCAAGCAAAAGCCATGACTGGGAATCAAGACACCCAATTTCAGATTTCTCTGTTGCCAAAATGAAGTTATACTTGAGAAGCGGAGGACAGGAACATTTACTTTTTAAACTAATTTTTTAGACAGATCTTATTCTATAGTCCTGTCTAGCCTGGAAACCACTTTGTAGGCCAAGCTGGCCTGCCATGATCCTCTGCCTTCTGAGTGCTGGGGTTAATGCAATATACCACCAAGTCCAGCCTTAGTTTACTCTAAATGTATGATTTTAAACTGGTCACTAGATAGACAGGCAGGCAGGCAGGCAGACAGACTGACAAGACAGGTAATGACAATACGAACATGCATAGCCAGGGAACAGGGGTAGGTAAAACAAACTAGTGATGTGTCCATTGATGAGATACCCATATAACATCTTAGACTTACTTAAGCATGCTCTTCAGTGGTTAATAACACTGGCTGCTCTTATAAAGGAATAGAGTTCAGGTCCCAGCAGCCATGGCAGATAGCTCATAGCTGCCTGTTAACTCTAGCTCCAGAGGAGCTAATGCTTTCTTTGGGCCTCCACAGGCACCTGTATCACATACATACAAATGTGCACATGTACGGGCGCAAACACACACACAGATGCACAATTTTTTTTAATTAAAAATAAACCATAAAAAAGAAAATGAGTATACCCGAGGGAGGTCTGGATCTCACAGGCCAACAATGTAAACATTAGACAGCTGTAGCAACATTCATTAAAATATAAAATAAATTTAAATTCAAGCCAGTGTGGTGGCTTGTGCCTGTAATCCCAACTCAGGAGACAGAGACAGGACTGCTGAAAGCCCAAGAACAACCTAGAGAGTATCACTGTCTTAAAAATAAAATGCATAAATAAGTAAAAATCCATTTTTAAAAGATACCAGTCACTCCAACCACATTCCATGTGCTCTGCAGCCATTTATAATTCGGGGTCACAATACTAAGCTCAGAAAGTAAGCATCTTCTTCATAGCACAGCTTCCACTGAACAGTGCTGGGCTAGATGGCAGGGAAGGCCCCCACCCGTGAACCCCTTGGAAGCAGCCACAGTGAGGGCACACTATGAAGGAGGGCAGGGCTTCATGCAACCTCCGTGTTTCTGGTTCATCTTACAGGGGCACAAGGGCATGTATGCGGAGCAGCTAATGAAACAGGAGGCACTGAAGCCATTACCACGTCTATTCAGCGCCACCATCCCCATCCCCTATCATTTCAGAGCCAGGCGTGTACAAGGCGTGAACGAGCACTTCTATTTGCTTATCTCCACTAGTACCCTGCCCAGATGGTGAGAAAGGAGAACCCAAAGAGCCCTGAGCCTCGAGTCACAGATCCAGGTCTGTCCTCCATCTTGGCTGAGCTCTCAGTTCTTTTGAACACTCTAAATCGAGAGGTCATCCACCTCCAGCTGGGTTCCACGACCACACCTGTGATACCTCACCTCTGTGAGACATATCCTTCAGCAGCCTTGCTTCCGACTGCACCACATTCCGGTTGCTGAGGAAGATGAGCCGCCGAAAGTACCGCCTGTCTTCCCCTTGCACATCCTCAATAACATAGTCACCACTCAAGGCACTGTGGTCTTGGTGCTGAACAGTCCGGACCCCAATGTCCCCGCCCACAGACAGGAAGGGCACCTAAAGGAGGCGACAGAGATGTGGCAAAAACATCAGCTCAATTAACAAGCATGTGATGTTATCCACCCTGCTTTGGTATGAACATGAGGACTTCCTCACACCAAGGACAGCACAGCTCCAAAGATTTGCCTTTCTACACCAGTGCCCTTCGGGGCCTTTCGATAGAGCTTAAGAGGTTTGCTCCACTTTAGAAACTTGGATGAACACACAGAGATCCCCTAACCACTAGAGACCTGCACCTGGTGCTGCCCAAGAAAGAAGTAAGATTTTCATCAGTAAGCACATGGATTGCCACACCCCAGGACAATAATGAATGAAGAGAACCACCAGGAAGGAGATGTAATGTGTGAGAAGGGATCTGGACAAGAACAGAAATAACAAAAGCCCAGGGGAAACAACAACCCCTCCTTTCCCCAGCACAGTCTCATCTTTGGCCCATCTGTCCACATCTCAGGAGAAGAGTCTATTCCTGAAACTTGCTCCTTCCCATCCATACTTCGGTCCACAAGGACCTTGTCAGCATATTTTCCAACTGTCAGTAATCCCTGCCCTTGCAGACCTAGCAACTTAGGCCTTCATGAGATGAACCTCTATAATTGATAACAATCCCAGAGTCTGACAAAAAAATCAGAGTCATGGTCAGCCCAGGTCAGCCCAGTGGGCAGGACCACAGGCTAGGAACCCAAGGAGATCCATCACTATCACCATCCGGAGCCCTGGCTTCCCTACAGTCCAGTTCTTACAACAGACCTGTCAATTTCTTGTGGTGACAGATGTCAACTGGTAAAGCCACTTCTTAGTATAACCTTGTTTCCTTTCCAGCAATGCTAACACCCTGAAGCGAGCTGGTTGGGTCTTCTCTCTTTTATATCCTCACATGATACTTCTGAGACACAAAACAAGTAGGAAAGTCCATTTCAAATGTGCAGAGGAGGGGCTGGAAAGATGCCTCAGTGGTTAAGAGCACAGGCTGCTCTGCTAGAAATCCTGGGTTCAGTTCCCAGTACCCACATGATGGCAGCTCACAACTGTCTATTACTGGAGTCCCATGGGATCTGATGACCTCTTCTGGCATGCAGACATACACGCAGAAGAAAGACCCATATACATAAAATACATAAATTTTTTGAAAAAAATAAATAAATAAAACAAAAGAAAAAAACAAACCATATACAAATAAGTCTTATTTTTTGAAAAATGTAAAAAATAAAAAACAAAAACTAAAAACAAAACCAAACCAAACCACCTCAAGTGGCTCCTCTTTCTCTCTCTGCCCCAGCCATTTAAATGTCACCTGACAGTGACTCTCCAGACTATGCTCAGATTCTAGTCCTGATTTTCTTAACTTTTTATAATTATTATTTAATGTGCACTGGTATATTGTTGGCATGTCTTGTGAGGGTGTTGGGTCCCCTGGAACTAGAGTTAGAGACAGTTGTGAGCGACCATATGGCTGCTGGGAACTGAACCCTGGTCCTCTGGAGAGCAGCCAGGACTTATAACCTTAGAGCCATCTCTCCAGCCTCTCAATTAAGTTAGCATACAAAGTAACGGGTTCCATCATGGCCTCTTTAAGCATTTCTGTCATTATACTTTGTTCTCACTGTTCCCCTCCCTGGTCCTAGCCCTTTAAAGGCTCCTCCTGTCTTCCTGGCTGCCAGTGGGACTCCAGAAACCAGCAAAAGCTGCTGTCAAAGTTTTGGTACCTGCTGTTGGGGAGGCATCCCAGCTGGGGCCAGCTCCATGACTCTGGTTGACAACTCTGCTTGAATGCGTTCCATGCCATCATACTGCTGGCCTCGATGAAGAGCCACGGTGACCAACCTCCTGAAGCCCGCACTGGCTGCCAGCTGCTTCCGGCCCTCCGCCATGCCAAAGAGCCACTCAGTCTCTCGACCCTGGGGTACTAGAAGAGACAAAATTGGTCACAGGGAGTGCTGGTGACATGTTCAAGCCCCACAATCAATATGTCCACATGGCAGAACCAGACACTGCTCAGGACCAGGTCCCTTCCTGTGACCCACTGTTAGCAATTCCCAAAGCAAAGCAGCCCAGCAGACATGAAGCAGGACTAAGGGTGGTACAAATGTGGGTATGTCTGAAGGGAAGGGAGACAGGCAAAGCGCGCGCACACACGCCCCAGATAATGCTGTTTTTCCATGCAGGCCTAACTCCAAGCTGTTTACAAATACAAATAATGGAATCCTCACAATGGCCCAAGACGAGCGTGGCATTATTTCCATCTTTGAGAATGAGGAAAGACGAGCACAGAAGTTAAACTACTCTCTAAATTCATATTGCTAGTGAATGTAGAGTTCACACCAGACGGTCTGGCCCACTGCCGCGTTCCCCTCCGCTCCACTGTTCACTGAGGTAGGCAGTAAGGATTACGGAATACTTGAAGAGGTGGCTCAGTTCTCAAGAAGCCAGGTTTCCAACATAACCACACCTTGCAGTCACCTACAATGTTCACATTTTCTTCACTTCTCCAGCTCTTCTGATCCCGCCACGCCTCTGGTACCTTCGCTTCTTCACACAGCAACGGCTGACATTCATAGAACACTTACCACACGGCCAGCACCATTTCTAAGAGAGTTTACATACACTTCCCAACTATACAAGAGAGTCATAGTTCCATTTCATTTACAGGGAAAATAAGGCACTCAGGAAGAAGTCACCTTTGCTGTGTCAGATCACCAGGAAGTACTAAAGCTGGGACTGGATCCCAAGAGGCTGCTGCAGAGCTGCATCCTGTCTGCTACCTCGTACTGCCTCCTCAAGTCTGCAGATGGCTTTCCTTCTGGAGTCCAACAGTACACATGCCAGCTAGAACTCGGCCAGGATATCCCGGCTAGCACCGACCAGCCTTGCCTCCAATCCACCACCACCAATGGTGGGTGGATCAATCCAATCCACCGAAGAACTAACCTTGCTATGCAATGTGTAATGAGTCTAAATTTGCAGTTACTATCTCCTGCCTACAGCCTCCATTCTCAAACTTCATTAAGCCTTGAGAATGGACTGTAAGAATGAGTGCAAGTCTAAGATGGTTCCTGGAGAGCCATCACTCCCTCTTCACTAGACCTTGGCTAACCTAACCGTAAGATAAAAACAGGCACGATATATCCAACCACCAATACCCGAGCCCAGCCCCAGCAAGCCAGCCCAACTCACTGATGAAAATGGCAAAATGATTGTCCCGCGAAGGTTTCACAGCGGGGTTGTCCACCACGTGGAGGGTGTAGCGTGGCTCCCCTGTGTCCCCACCGCACAAGTCCAGAGACACACTCCCCAGCCCGGCTTTGCGGTGCAGCTGACTACACAGCCAAGCATAGTGCTGCCGCTCCTGCACGGCCTCGGCCAGCCGGTCGGCACTCTCCAGCCGTACAGGCTTGCCCTGCTCCTGAGTACACAGCTCAAAGATCTGAAGGGCAGAGCCAGGGACTGGCCTGAACTTGGTCATGACGAAGGCAAAGACAGGCAGGGAGAACCGAGGCTCTGCTTCAGACACCTGGTCCTGGCTGTTGGCCACTTGGTGTACCCTCACCATCCACCCCTCCCGAGAGAAGTGACCCACTGCTTTCTTCAGGATGTGAGCCTGAGCCAGGGAGATGCAGAGGTAGCGACCGCCCACCTGCAGGACACGGCCAACCTCAGCCAGCATCCTGTCCACCTGACGCAGGGTTTCCTCCTCCTCATCTGTCAGGACAGCGTCCAGCGTGCCCTTGTCCAACACCACCTGGAATGTGGCATCAGGAAACTCCATCTGGGTCATGTCCATCTTCAAGAAACTCATGTGGGGCCGTCGACTGGCATTGCGTTCTCTCATTTGCTTGATGACAACCTCACTGATGTCAATGTTCACGATATCCTGATAGCCCACGTCATAGAGTTGTTCACTGAGCTCTGAGTTACCACAGCCGATCACAAGCACCTGGAGGAAAGAAACATGGACAAATGAAAGCGACCAAGGCAAAGAAATGCGCTTCAGATAGCTCAAAGACTAAAGACTAGTAGACTTTGGCTAGTTCATATTCTCCAAAGACAGAGGCACTACTGTGAGGAAAAAGCAGCACTCCAGTTAACTCTAGGTGCCATCTTAAAACTAGCAATGCAGGTGCGCACAATCGAGGGCCCAGCACAGCCATGCCTGGAATCCAAAACAAAACTGTAAACATTCTTAAAATATTGTGGAGTTGTTTGGTTTTTTGTTTGTTTGTTTTGGTAATCTTTTTTTCTGTGTCACTTGACTGCAAGGTTCTCAAGCATGAGCCTTGCAGATGACAACCTCTTCTCACAATGTCAAAAGCTAGACACACCTGGGAGGAATTCACTAATCCAAACAGTATTTTGCCACAATAAAGGCCATGTGAGAACAGGCTGTGTGTGTGGGGTGTGCGCTATTCAAAACTTTAATGTGTAGACTGGGAGATGGTTCAGCAGGTTAGACTACTGCTCTTGCAGAGGACCTACAGTCAGTTCTCAGCACCCACTCGGCACAGCTCACAACTGCCTATAACTCCATTTCCAGGGAATTTGACAGTCTCTTCCGGCTTCCACAACCTCCTGAACTCACATGATGCACATAAGCTCAGGCAGGCAAACACATATCTACATAATAAAATAAGGAAATCTTTGTTTTGAAGTTTGTAGGAAGTTGCAAAATCCAAAACACCAGTTGTAACCTCGCTTTTTACCGTTAAAAATGTAGGCTGACTGACAGAACTGTTTCCAACCACTCATACTTCCTATTTCCACAGTCAATAAAACTACCATTTGTGAGGATTCAGAACCTGCTCCCATCCCAGATTCCATCTCATGCTATTCGGCAACTTTTCTGAAGCCAAACTTAAAATGCAAATTGTTGTCTCTCTTTGTGGCACATTCTCCCGTTCATCTTTCAAATTTTCTAGATTTTCCGTCTCTAGAGGGAAAAGCATAGTTACGTGGGAAGTGATAAGCTCATGAGCCAGACAGACCTGCTTTAAAATCTCCATTTGACCACCTTACTACATGTGTGACCTCCAATAGTCACCTGAAAAAAAAATATGTGCAAAACTACCCGTCTGAATTTGTCGAGAATAAAAGGCCTGCCTGCGCATAACAGACTTTAAGTCTTCTTCCCTATCCGCCGCTTACAACTCCTCCCTACCCACTGTTTAACTTGGAATTTAACTTGGAACTTATCACTTTCAGAGTGTGTGCGGTTTATGCCTTCTTGCTCCTGTAGCTTGAGGGCCGGGCACAATGCCTGAAATTCGATGAGCATTCAGCAGTGACTTAATAAATAAACATATACATCATTAACGCCCCACGACGCTGCCTATTCCACACTTGTGCACAGTGACAAAACACCCTTTCAGTCTATTGACGAAGTCACCATTCCAAAACGGGTTAAGGATGAACTTTTAACTGAAAGTCTTTAAAAGCTATTTTTAAGATTGTCATTTAGCCGAAATGCTAGACGGAACTCTAAAATTACGAATCCGAGTGGGGTCCCCATGCCTGCCTGTCTCCTAAATTTAGGATTGTTATCTTCAGTTCCCAGAGGGTCGCCTGGCCGCACGCCTTACCTTTTCCTTGGGCTTGATGTATTTGTGCAGCACCTCACACAGCTCCAGATAGGTTCCATACCATTCAAAAGCTTTCTTTCCTCGATGCTGGAAGAACTTCTCCCAATAGTCAGCAGAGCCAAACTCCTTGGAGCTTTTAGGTAAGAGATTCATGTTCCCACCGTGAGCTGCGTCTTGGAGACCCCTGGTGACAGATCACCCCAGGAAGCACCGGGAGGCAGCAGCGGGAATCTTATCCATTACAGACACCATAGATTCGTTCTGCACTCAAAACCCAACCGAACGGCCCTGTGCACTATACGCGCGAACGTACCACTGAACTCGTCACGCGCCGCCCCCCTTTTTCGCACCCTCAGTACGCGCCCCACGTGCAACAGTCCCACACTCCGTCGGCTACTCTCAGAACCCAGAAACCGTATCCGGGTAGGAGGATTTGTGATTGGTCAGGGGCCCAAAGCAAGCCAACAGCTCATTGGTCACTGCGTCTCATTCCTGGCACTTCATTGGCTGGGATTCTCTCACCCCTCGGGCTTGATCGTGGGCACCGCGCGCTCTACGGAATCCGGTAGGGGTGGGCGGGACTTCCTGCCGATTCCGGGCGGAAGAGGCTGACTTTTGGGAGTCGGGAGAGGATGCGCGCGCAGCCTCCGTGAGCCGCGCTCTATCCCCGGCTGAGGGCGCTCGGGTACTGGGAGCCGACTTGCGCAGGAGCCGAAATGTGGGGCTGGGGGGAATCTCTTGTTCAGGAGGATGTGAGCATAGGGGTGCACAGTGAAACGCTCATCTCCTCTCCCCGGACTTACTTTGCCACTATTCTTGGTCAATTTAGAGGAAAATTACTGCTTTTTCTGCTGCAAAATACAGGGCTCTGCTATCAATACAGTAACGCCGAATTTCAGGAGGAAAGACTTAACTGATAATTAAGAAATGCCTCCCTTTCCCCCTCGCCCTTCAAAACACAGTAACCATTAGGAAGACGCTCGTTTTATCATCGGCGTCCTTAAATTGTCATTCTGATGTCAGTTGTAAAGACATATTTTATGTGTCTGATGAACAATACCATCCTTTTAAATGTTCATTTTATGAAAATATCCCAAGGAAATTCCTAGTGAAAAAGAGCTCTCATGATAAAGGAATAAGAGATGGAGCCGAATATGAGGGACCATAACCCCGGAACACAGATTTAGGTTCCTCAAATACCATGTTCCCATGACAATTTCATGGACTTTTTATAGTAACGACACAGAAAGTAGTAAAATGGCACACTTGCAAATACACTGGTGAGTGTATTGTAAGATGATTACAACCAGGCAGGAAAACCTAGAGATCTATTCACACTTTCCAAAGGTCTTACTACCTAAGGGTCGCAAAAGATGTTGCCAAGTACAGAGGAGGACACTAATTATTAAAGGGCCTGAAGATGCCTAGGATAATTTGGCCCTGGAATTGCAGCCTTTCAACCTCTTCACATCATTGAAGTTGTAATCAATGACCTTTGAGGACACAGTCTTCATACACAGTGCTAGCACAGACACTGAACAGTTAGAGTAGGCATACGTTTTAAAGTATCTTCAAACATTTCAGAAGCATCTATTGGACTTGTTTTTATTGAATTTTTTTTCATATGATATAGTCTGATCGTGGTTTCTCCTCTCTCAACTTGTCCCAGTTCTTCCATACCTCCTCAACTCCATGACCTTTCTCTCTAAATAAAACACACAGTTGTGTTTTGGTTTGGTTTGGTTTTTCAAGACAGGGTTTCTCTGTGTAGTCCCGACTGTCCTAAAACTCACTCTGTAGACCAGGCTGGCCTCGAACTCAGAAATCCACGAGCGCTGGGATTAAAGGTGTGTGCCACCACTAACAGTATTTTTTTTTTTTTTAAAGATGTATTTATTTGTGCCAAGAGTGGAGGCCCACGCCTTTAATACCAGCATTTGGGAAGCAGAAGGAGGTGGATCTCTGAGTTTGAGGCCAGCCTGGTCTACAAAGCAAGTCCAGGATATTCAGGACATATTACACAGAGAAACACTGTATCAAAAAACAACACACAAATAATAATAATAATTTGCTATTATTATTGTTGTTATTATTTACATTGTTCTGCCTGCATGTATGCCTATATGCCAGAAGAGGGCACCAGATCTCATTATAGATGGTTATGAGCCACCATGTGGTTGCTGGCAATTGATCACTCAGTTCCTCCGGAAGAGCTCTTAACCTCTGAGCCATCTCTCCAGTCCAAAACACACAGAATTAAAAAATAAATAAATGAATGAAGAAAAAACACGCAGAGAGAAACTACCCAACAAAACACAAGATTAAAAACCATAATATACAGGCAAAAGGCCAGTAAAGCTAACATGTCCAAACTAAGGACATGTTAGCCATCTATTGCTGGGCATGCGGCCTAACCTTAAGTGTGGTTAATACATAGAGAGAAAATTAACTTTTCATTTGCACACTGCTATCAATTGCAAGTAACTTCTTAGTTAGGTATTGACACCGGTGTCCACTCCCCCCCCTCGGGTTGGGCTCCCCCGTGGCTTGGACCTGTGCAGGCTCTGTGCATGCTGCCACAGTCTCTCTGAGGCCATTCACATATACATCAGTTGTATTATGTCTGGAAGACACTGTTTCCTTAGAGTCATCCATCTTCTTAGATTCTGTCTGCCTTCTCTTCTGCCTAGCTCCCTGACCCCTCAGAGGGGAAGGGTTTAATGAAGTCATCCCATTTAGGACACGGTGTCTGTGTTAGTTATGATTTTCTTACTATGAAGAGACACTGTGACTATGGCAACTCTTATAAAGAAAAAATTTAATTGGGGCTGGCTTACAGTTTAGAAGTTCAGTTCATCATCATGAGGCAGGAAACATGGCAATATACAGGAAACATGCTGGTGAGGTAGCTGAGAGTTCTACATCTTGATCTGAAGGCAGCAAAAGGAGACTGTGTGCCACACCGGGCATAGCCAGGGTATATGAGACCTCAAAGCCCACCCATACAGTGACACACTTCCTTCAACAAGGCCCCACCTACTCCAACAAAGACACACCTCCTAATAGGGCTCTCCCCTTGGACTAAGAATGTGTCTATGGGAGCCGTTCCTATTCAAACCACTTCAGTGTCCAGAATCTCTGTCTCTGCACATTGTTTAGTTGGGGGTCTCAGTAGCCTGATGATGTCTTAGTGTTTTACTGCTGTGAACAGACATCATGACCAATGGAAGTCTTATACAAAGCAACATTTAATTGGGGCTGCCTTACAGGTTCAGAGGTTCAGTCCATTATCATCAAGGTGGGTGCAAGGCAGCATCTAGGCAGACATGGTGCAGGAGGAGCTGAGAGTTCTACATCTTCATCTGAAGGCTGCTAGCAGAATACTGGCTTCCAGGCAGCTAGGATGAGGGTCTTAAAGCCCACATCCACAGTGACACACCTACTCCAACTGGGCCACACCTAATAGTGCCACTCACTGAGCCGAGCATAGACAAGCCATCACAGATGAGTTGCCCCACCCCCAGCCCCTAGCAAAGTTTTGATGTTTTAGTTCAGTGGTAAGACCCAGAGGTCTGTTTCTAACAAGTTGCCAGGTGATGCTTTACTCATGTTACCCCTGATCATCTGTCAGATCCTTGCAGGCACACCCTTTGTGATCATCTTGCTCCAAGACCACACTTTGAAAACCACTGCTTTAAAATGTAATTGAGTAATGAATGAAAATAGATATGGTGTGAGACAGAATAGAAAGGCAGGACAAATTAAGGGGACATGAGAAGGAAAAGAAGCCCCCCCTTAGAACATAGTCCTGTTTCCCACTAGCTGAAAGTCAATACAAAGCAACAACAACGAAAACCTTTACACAGCTGACAAATCCAGAATTACCTACAGAGATTGTGCTAGTTTTCCTAAAAATATATCAAACAAATATTTTTTTAAAAATGCCAAACAATGATGGGACAAACTACAAGCTGCTTACATGGGGCTTGATTGCTTAAACCCTTGGCTTTAACCACATCCGTGCTCCTCTCTCTAAGCCCAAACAATATACCATACAAAGCTACTTTGACAACTTCATTTATTTAAAAAAATTAAGATGAGGAAAATAAACAAACTAGCTCATATTTCTGTACATAATTCTAAAGCTTTGCTTAATTGTTAATCCTTGTTGTAAATTACATCCTTTGAGCAATGAAATGCAGCCATAAAGTCACATTATGTAGCCATTGTAAAGATACCTGAGTGATACTCTCTTGAGAAGGCCACGCCCACACTTGGGTATATTTTGTCCTCTTCTTAGGTATCTCTTCCTAAAAACAAGTAATTTACATCTAAATTGTGCACTATCTATCACTCAGACTTATCTAGGAATTCTTTTCTTCAGAGCAGCCAAGAATCTGTGTTCCCTGGGTGGAGGTCCCTAAGAACCAGAAGTCCTCAGGACATTGATGTCAGTTCCAGCATGTGTCTCCTCACTGCTGTTGATGGTTTTAGCTCCACAATTTCAAAGAGTTAACCCCAAAATACCCTACAAGAAACACTAAAGACTTTTTGTCTCCTGTTTCATTTCCTCGGTTTGCTCCCTCTCTACCCAAACTAAGAACTGAAGAGCTTTTGATGTGACTTTAGCTACTTCATCACACACAGCTCCCAAGTCTTTATTAGGAGTCAAGGACAACACTCAGACCTGAAAGACTTAGAAACTGCAGAGATGCAAAACACAGCACCCACCAAAACAAGGTCTCATCAGTTCACTAAGTATGTGGAATGTCTAATGTGAATGATCACTTATAATAGGCATGGTGAAAATAATAGATGAGCAATAAGCAAGACAGTCATGCGAAAGACATTAAGCAGTTGCAAACATCTTCAATCAGGGTAGTGATGCTGTAACGGGAAAATCTAACATTTTTATACCAAATACCTTTGAGACCTCTTTCTGGTCTAAGGTAGGTAGGCCCAAGAAGGCTTTCCTGGGAAAGGGGTGGGAAGAATGTATAATCTGCTCTGGTCTGTACTACATACGGGACGTTATTTCAATAAAAGCATGCCATAGGTGGAGGAGGAGGGAGAAGAGGAGGAGGGAGAAGAGGAGGGTTACGAGAGGGAGGCAGTTCATCCATCAGAGCAGAGCTTCTCAACCTTTCTAACACTGACCCTTTAACACAGCTCCTCACGCTGTGGTGACCCCAACCATAAAATTATTTTCTTTGCTCCTTCACAGCTCTAATCTTGCTACTGTTATGAATGGCAATATAAACATCTCTGTTTTCTGATGGTCTCAGGCAACCCCTTTAAATAGACTGTGTGACTCTAAAGGTGTCATAACCCATAGGTTGTGAAACACTGATCTAGAGGCCTCTCCAAGAAACTCTGGCTGCTTCTTTCCCCATTATCTCTACAGTTCTCTCTGTCAAGGTCATGGCGCCAGAAAAAACAACACAAGTACTGCCTATGCAGACATAACTCTTGGATCCTTACATACTGCCCCCAAAAGGTAATTACTGTTTACAGTATGTTCCATACCAAAAACGTAAGCAACTTACCTGTTACTATCTGTGCGTGCCCCCTTCTTTAGCCCAAAGGAAGCAATAGCAACCAGAGCAGTAGTAGAAATTTGCTAAAATGAGATCATTAATGCAGAAATATTTTTGAATATTCTGTAGTTCAAACATGGACTAGTCTTTGCTTATGTGAAATGTTTCTTGCAAGGTTTAACTATGATACATAATTAATAAGTGTGTGTTATTAATACAGTTAAAGTTAGATGCTAAAATGCTTTTTTTATATTAGGATTCCCAAACTGACTACCTCAGTGATTTAAAATAAAGACTGAAAGGCTGGAGAGATTGCTCAGTAGCTAAGAGTGTCTGCTCCTTTCACAGAGAACCCAGGGGCAGTTCCCAGCAACCCACATGATAGTTCAAAACCATCCATAACTCCAGTTCCAGGGAATCTGATGCCCTTTTCTGACTTCATAGGCTCCAAGCACATATGAACACATACATACATACAGATAAAACACTAAGATATATAACATAAATAAATTGAAATAAAGACTGGGTTTAGAAAAAAACACATTCAACTCTGTAGAGTTTACTTACAAAAGTAGGAATTAAGATGTCTGAATATAGGTGGTACTGGTTTTGAAACATGAAGGGGTAGCAGCTGATTCTTGGCACTGATGAGAGGTCAGGAGAGGCCATTGGTGAAGGTGCAGCCTCAGTGGCAGTTGAAGGCCCAGGACTGAAGGGGTCATGAAGAGAAGTTGAGGCTTGGCACCATGAAAAGAGCCCATGAGAGGCTATCTGTGAAAGTGCAGTCCAGTTGCAGCGGAAGACAGCAGTGTTTTGGAGATGCCAGCACCATGAGATGACCACCAAGAACACCAGCAGCAGTGGAGTACAGGCATCTGGAGCCTAGAAAACAAGCTGTGTGCTACAAAAGGCAGAGCTGGAGAAGTGACCCAAACCCTCGGAGAAGCCCAGAGGATCGTGAGTCCCAGATATTGGATGGTTGGAGTTTGATTTTGCTTTTGATTGTGACTGTTCCCTGATATTTTTCCCTCTTCAAGTAAGAAAGTATTTTAGTGAAGCCCACAGTTAAGAGACTTTGAATTTTTTTTTTTTAAAAATAAGATGTTTGGATATATCATTTGCATGTTATTCTTACTCAATTATAATATACACTTGAGGTTTTGCTGACAGTATTCAAAACTACTTTGTTGTTACGGCAAATAACTGAAGAATAAGAAGTAATAAATTAAATGTGCTTCTGACGATCTGGAGGGGGTGGGTAAAGGATGGATAGGTATGTAGCAGGCAGACTAATGTCCCCTAAAGATGGCTGCACCCTCATGCTCCAGAATCTGCAAATCAGTTACTTGGCACAGAGGAGTTAAAGGCAGTAGACACAATTAAGGTTGCTAATCTGCTGATATTAAAATCAGATTAGCCTAGATTGTCCATATGGGTCCAGTGAAATAACTAGGGTCCCTTTAAAGCAAAAGAGCAAGAACAGAGTGCTAGTCTGTTGTGTCTGGCTTTGAACATAGAAGACTCCATAAGCCAAGGAAAAAGAGTAGCCTACAGAAGCTGGGAAGGGAACCTTAGATGATTTCCTCTCCAGCAGAGCAGGCAGAAGTACTACAGGCCCTGCTGACATGTTTTTTTGTTGTTGTTGTTGTTTGTTTGTTTTTTTGTGGTCTAGAGAAATGCATGTCAGATTTTTTACCTTTGCAACAGAAAGATAATACATTTGCATTGTCCACAGCACTAAATTTTTTAGTTATCCATTGCAGAGGCAATGAAAAACCAGTACAGAGCATAAACATATGAGAGAGAGAGAGAGAGAGAGAGAGAGAGAGAGAGAGAGAGAGAGATTTTGATTGATTTGTATGCCTGGGGCAAGGGAGGGAAGCAGCAGCAAGTCAAACTAGAAACTGAGTTTAAAAGCAAGCTCTAGGAGTCTTCTGTTTCAGTCCTTTAGCTCAAGCCTATGAGGCCACAAGAGGCTAACAAAGAACCAGGACTGTGAAAGTTGGGAAGAAATGATCTGAGAAATATTCTTTGGAAGGACCAAAGAGTTTGATGACTTACTAGAAGGGAATAAAAGGCTAAGGGACTCAAAATGGTGCCCACATTGGCATCTGGACAAGTGAAGGACTAGTCTGTAAGAAGCACCAGGGGAACTAGAAAATCATTTGTAGAACTAAAAGATCCCCCATGCTATTGAATCCCAGAGCAGGAGAGGCAAAAGCTGCCCCCCCCATGCTCATCTCAGCTGATGCCCACCCAGAGCTAGTTGCAACCAGTGCAGGGGCACTGGTCCAAGGTCTGTAAATATTCAATGAGTGGGATATAAAACTGGATAAAGACAATTCTCCATGGTGGACAGGGAGTGGCTCATGTAATAGGGAAACTATTTCTTGCTGTCATCTTAGCAGATGGGCTGTTTTCTACGCTGGAGTTAAATGAATGGTCTCCTGTGTCTTGCAATAATGGAAGGCAGGCATAACAACCCAGAGTGATTTCATACCACTTTATTAGGTGGGTGTCAACACTTTCTTGAGGATATTGTTGACCTGCGAAGGAATTCACAAGCTACTACTACTGGATTCCTCATAGAAATACTGTGTTCTGTCTGAATAGCTCTTGTAGTTTGCCCAGAGTTTTTTCTTATACAATGGTTTGGAATTATGGGAAAGAGATTCTGTGCTGCTAAGTTAATTAATTAGTTTAAGGACTGACCCTATGGCTGGAAGAACATGCCAGTCTTGTTAAGTATTAATTAGCATCGTTCATCCCAGGAGATGGTCACATACTGGCAAGCATACACACATAATTGATAAAAACTCCAATTGCTTGAAAATAAGTAAAGGAAATTATACTTAAGTCTGATTGAGTTCCGTCACTCCATTCACCCCCCAGAATTCTCTTTGTTTTGTCGTTCCTTCTGTAACCGAGACTGTTGCTGTACAATTTTCCTCATACGTATGGATTGCTAAAGCAATGCCATTCATTTTGCTGGGGGAAGTAAAGCGTATAGGAAACAGGTAAGTCACTTGCCATTAGGCCTGGAGCAGCAACTTTAGGCAAGTTGGAAAGTGAGGTGAGGAGGGGATGGCCGGTGGGCCAGTGATTGGCAGCTGGCGTGTGAGACCCCTACACGAAAGGCTCACAAGTCTTCTTTTGGATCCTATGTGCAGCCTGGATATTGGAGAAGATTATAAGGTAGACTGTAACAGTGTTTACTCCACAGTTTTATTGTAAACCAGCTCCTGTGCAAGGGGAAAAATACCCTGAAAAACAACTTATTTTTCCCGTAACTGTAGCACTCACTCAGCACTCTGAACCATGAGCATCTCAAGTGTCCTGTCTTAGGGGATGATCTCTGTCCTTAGGCCATAACAAAATACTTTCCACAACCAAAGGAATGATTTTAAAATAGAATTCAATAAATAAAATTCATTGAAATGCTCCACCCAACATATTCATCGTAAATTTCTGATCCAGCATCCTTAAAAATACAAACCCCAAATTCCCTCTAGTCCAATGCAACCCTCTAAAGCAGAAACTCTTACCACAAGGTGTCTGGGGTACAGGGAAGCTCTTTCCCTAAGAAGAAGCTCAAATTATGGTGCCAAAACTTTTTATTGTCACTAATGATCTTCATCTCCGAATAGTTCATCTTTAGCTGGTTAGTTGTTGGCTGGGTAGTTGGGTCTTTGGTTTGGTTTTCTTTGTTGTTTATTGCATTGTTTTTAACAAGGTTTCACTCTGTCATCCTGGCTAGCCTAGAACTCACTGTGTAGCCCACACTGGCTTCAACTAACATAAATCTTCCTGCCAAGCCTAAGGAGTGGTAGGATTACAGGCATGAGCCACTAGGACTGGCTTGAATAGTGTCTTTATCTTCATCTCTTTGACATATTGTAGAAAAAGGCATTTTAAGAATTGAAATATACTCCATATAACATAAATTCTATCAATAATAAAAATATAGACATTCGTTACTCACTCCTATTTGTCCCCCTAACTCCTCTGTCTCCATGGATTTACATACTCTGTACATGTTATAAAAATATAATCATAAGACTTCCAGGTGCAGGTGATACGGGCTGGCTATTCAAGGTTTGATCTCATGGCTTCCTGCTGCTGACATGCCTGACATTGTCCTGCTTCTATCCTGACATGATAGACTTTCATGCCTCCGAAACGGGGCTGGTGATGCCTGTGATGGTTGTACAGTGTTTGTCTAGCATGCACAAGGCTCAAAGTTCAATCCCCAGGACCGCAAAAACCAGTACACATGAAGGATTTGAGGAAAAAGGAGAACCAACATTGAACCTGAATGTCTAAAGGTCATTCATACATCCTGAGTATGTAATGGAGCTGCAGATCAAAGCGACATTTTCCAGTACCTTGAATCACAGTGTTCAAAAATGATGGCTGGACTTGTAAAGTCATTAAATCCTCCAGCTCTCACTGGAGAAGAATGAACACACACACACACACACACACACACACACATACACACACGATTCATATGATTATAATATGTGGCTTCTTGTGTTTGGTTCTTTCACTTAGCTTATCTCCAAGGCTCATGTCTTATGTGTCATATATTAGTATTCCATTCTATTTTATGGCTGAATAAGATGGATATTAATTCTTTCCACTTTGGGCAATTATGAATAATGCTGCTGTGAACATTACACAGTATTTGCATTAAAGTATGTTATTTTTATTAAGATATATGTCTAGGAGTGAGATTGCTGAATCATGTGTTCATGATTATTTCAAAGAATAAATCTGAAGGGCTTGGTACAGAAAAGCAAGTTAGGCCATGTAATTTTTCTCAAGGCATTGTTATGATCTGTTTCATTGGCAGTACAATTACACAAAGAAAATCCTAAGACTCTTCCACAAGGAATACTGACTGAGAAGTAAAGAGAGAGGCACAAGTTGGTTGTGGCAAGAAGGCACCTAGTGTCCCCCAAAAGCCAGGACAGACTTAGAAGTACATAGAACAAAAGGTGGAGTTCACAGAGTTAATAGCTTAGAGGAGAAGAAGATTGAAAAGCAAGGAGGGGCTGGGAATGGGGATGCTTTTGGGCAGAGGCCGTCAGGTCTCTGTAAGTTTGAGGCTACCCTGGTCTGCATAAACAGTTCCAAGACCATCTGGGCTACATAGAGATGTTATCTCAACAACAACAAAGCAAGAAGGGAAAATAGTAAAACAAATGCATTATCTCTCTGAAAGCTGCAAAGATGCTAATGCTACTTGGTATTCCATGTGGAACGTATTGGTTTTGTGTTTTGTTTTTTGTTTCGTTTTGTTTTCCAAGTATAAATCTGATTACGATGCTCTCCAGTTGCTAAGTTCTTGGGACACTTTAAAGTGCCTTCATGGCCCAATCTCATATTCTGCTATACTCATTGTTAACCATGCCCCAATCAACTGGCCTGCCCTCTCTTTTCTCATAAATATCAAAATCCTGAGTGTTGAGAAAATGAGAAGCCAGTTGTAAAAGAATGAAGTTGATTTCCTATCTTAATCACATACAAAACTTAACTCAAAATGAAGAAAGGATCAAAACCTACAAAGCACAGGAGGAAGGCTTCACACACAGCATTGGATTTGGCAGGAAGTTCTTAGATATAACTCCAAAAGCAAAAACTGGCAAGTGGAACTAAACCAAACTCTAATCTTCTGTACATGACAGCAATCATTCAACAAAAGTTAATGGACAACCTACAGGACAGGACACAGTGCTTACAAATCATAAGTAATTAGGATTATCTAGAAAATCATCACTAATTAGGGTTATTATCCAGAACATATGAACAACTCATAATTCATCATCAATGGCTATTATAAAAATAGACAAAGGAC
This sequence comes from Rhynchomys soricoides, assembly GCA_019843965.1. Lineage (NCBI taxonomy): Eukaryota > Metazoa > Chordata > Mammalia > Rodentia > Muridae > Rhynchomys > Rhynchomys soricoides. The sequence continues at coordinate 7,830,872 of JADRCH010000010.1, read as the reverse complement.
TCGGGTATATATAATGCTACATATTGCCATTGTAAAGAATTATAAACCAAACCTACAAAACCACACCTGTAACCAGTGCTGAGAAGGAAGACGGCAAAAATCAGGCCATCTTGGACTGGACAATAAGATCCTACCTTAAGAGAAAAATAATTGAGAAACCATAACATACCACAGTATGAGCACAGGAAACCAAACAGGACATACCAAATGATACCGTGGATGTGGAGAAGTTGAAACCCATCTGTACTGTTGTGGAAATACCAAATGGACCTGTCAGGGAAGTTTCTCAAAAATTTAATACCAGTTATAGTGTGATCCAGCAAGCTGACCCCAGGGTCTACATCCAAAAAGAGAAAAACAAAAAGAAAACAGGAGTATGAAAGGAAAAGGCTTTTAAAACATACTTATTACTTGTGTGTGCTTCTGTGTATGCATATGTGTGTGGCACATGTGGGAGAGTTCCCAGGCCCACGGTGTCATACTTCCTGGAGCTGGACTTACAGGTAGTTGTGATCTGCCCAACATGAGGGCTGGCCATTGAACTTGGGTCCTCTGCAACTGCTGAGGCATCTCCTGAGTAAAGGGAAACTTACATATCATGTTCACAATAGCATTAGTCTCAAGAGGCAAGAGAGAGAAACAACTCTAGTGTTCCTAACAGAAGTAACAAAAGTGGCATGTATCTCCAGTGGAGTGCTAGTGAGTAAGTGGACAAAGTATGTATGGCATTCAGCCTTAAAAAGGAAATTCTGACACATGCTTAAAGACCCTACTCTGAGAAACAAGCCAGCCACAAAGTTACAAATCCCGCATGACTCCACATATATAATGTATCTGACATAGTCAAACGCACACAAATATAAGGCAGGTCTGTGATCAAGGTGTGGTGGCACATGCCAGGGCTTGAGAGAAGGATCAGGAATTCAATGTCATTCTTAGCTACATAGAAATACTGAAGCTAGCTTGGTGGCATGAGATTCCTTCTCAAAGTCTGGGGTGGGGCCGAGGAAGGGCAGAAAAGGAAAGTAGAGTGATGGTTGCCAGCTGTTGGAGCTGAGGACAAAAGGGATGTTGCCAGTAAGTATACTATTTGAATTTCACAAGTTATAAAGGTTCCAGGGTCTGATGCCCAACATGTGAGTGTACTTAACACTGAAAACCATCTACCTCAACATAATGAAGATGGAAAGGTTTATGTGGTTTTAAGCACAATGGTCAGAATATTATTTTTTGAATACCACATTCTTTCCTGCCTAGTGGCCTTTGCTGTCCTTCTGCCTAGAATATTCTCTCCCTTGTTTTTCACGACAGGAGCCTTTTATAGTTTAAGTCAGCTTAGATGTTTCCTACTCAGAGGCACCTTCCCTCAGAAAACCTTTTTTTTTCTTTTATATTAATTTCTCTTCTAGTCTTACTGTCAATAATTCTTTTACTGAGTCCTAGTATCCGTGGCAAGGTGTAATTATTTAATGCGCTTATTTCTGTTTGAAATTTAATCTACGGAGCAAGCAATAATGTATTTTGAACTATGCTCATGACTTAGTATCAGACACACAACAGGTATTAAACATATGAGTACACACACGTACACATATTCTAAATGAACAGTCAATTCTCTCCTACACCACAGAGATTCCGGGGATCAAAATCAGGACATTGGCTTTGCTGTCATACCCTTTACCAGCTGAGCCATATCACTAGTCCCATGTTTCTTTTTATATTCTTGAAATATCAAAAAAGAACAAAAACAAACAAGCAAAAAACCAATGCCAATGGGCCAACTCTCGCTAACCAATTGTGATGGCTTTTGTTGGTTGTCAACTATATCTGGAATGAGCTACAGTCCAGAGAGGAAGGGCACACCTATGATCCAGATCTCGAGGCAGGAAGATAACATGCCTTTAGTCTAGATCTGGAGGTGGGAAGCCACACCTTCAACCTACGTCATACTTTTGTCCCTTCGCATTGATACCTTCTTAGGAGTGCCCTCATTTTTTCTTTTCCAGTTCACAATCTCTCATCTGTATCTGCATGCTACCCCTTGCTTCTAAGGACAGGTCATCTCTCCAAGTCTAGAACTCCACATCTTATATTCTCCAACATTATCCTCTCATTTTTGTAGATATTTATAGTTGGGTTTTCAATTTCACTCTTACAGTGATTAAGTGCTGTTATTAGGAAATATAACTTATTTTTCATGGCAATTTGACTCCACAAAAATGTGTCTTAGTGACTGTTCTATTGCTGTGAAGAGACACTATGACCAAGGTAATTATTATGAGAGAAAGCATTTCATTGGGAATTTGCTTATTATTTCAGGGCTTAGTCCATTATCAGCATACAGGGAGCATGGCACCAGGCAGGCAGGTTCTGGAGCAGTAGCTAAATCCTGATAGCTAGTCAGAGAGAGCCCCTAGGCTTGGCATGGGCTTTTGAAACCTCAAAGCCCACCCTCAGTGACACACTTCCTCCAACAAGGCCACACCTCTGAATCCTTCTAATCCTTTCAAACAGTGCCACTTCCTGGTGACTAAGTTCAAATACAAGAGCCTATTGAAGGGCATTCTTATTTAAATGACAATAAAAAGAAATATGTAATTATACTAAAAATTAAACTTAACGACGTGGCTTCTGTTTTCCCCATGTTAACCAAAATACTTGTGAAAAATCAGTAATGGCCTAGGAGTCAATAAATCTAATGGCTTTTCTGTATTTTATTTTCTCTGAAGTTTTGATATGAATAGCTACTCAGTCTCCTTTCCACTTCATTGGGAGGGGAGTGTCTCAAGTGTTAAACCCCTGCTAAACAAGTGTTTTGACCAGCCTCCCACACACTTCTATTTTTGTTTTCCTTGTGACTGTGTGTGTGTGTGTGCGTGTGTGTGTTGTTTCACATTGCTGGGGTAGTTCTTGCTATATACCCTCAAACTGGCCTTGAGTTTATCATCCTTTGCCTTAGCTTCTCAGGTGTTTTCAGGGATGTACCATAAGCCCAACTTATCTTGTACAAGTGTGACTATTGGCAGTTCTTCATCCCTTCACCCCAAATGCTAACAGCCACTCATTCTCATAATCACGGGCTCTTGCTCCTTTGCTGTGGCCTGGAAATCCTTTGGGAATGCTTCCCAAAAGTTCGTGTGTTGATCTGCAGAGCAGCAATGTTGGAAGGCAGTAGAATTTTTAAGAAGTGGAGCTTAGGGTGGGTGGGAGAATACCCCTATAGTGGCAGGGGAGGGGGAGGAAATGGGGAGGTTCCAAAGGGGAGATCTGGAAAGGGGAAAACATTTGAAATGTAAATAAAGTATGAAAAATAAATTTAAAAAATAAAATAAAATAAAAGAAGTAGAGCTTAGTGTAAGGTAACTAGATCATCAAACATATCAAAACGATGGATGAGACTAAGAAGACAGACTCAAAACTTAGTCCCCAGAGGTAGTACCTTTGTAAGTGTTACAAACGCAGCACTCTGTTCTCCCCACTGTGCCTTTCTATTTTCCATGTAATCTCTCATCTTATCTGTGTTCCTTCCATGAGGCCATCTGTTATACAGTGTAGACAAGGGGGCCCTGACCAGAGGCCAATCTGATGGGGCTATTTGATCTTGGATTTTCTTTCTCCCAAATGAACCTTTTATGAAATATCCAACTCCAGGGGCTGGAGAGATGTCTCACTAGATTCAAGTATTGACTAATCTTTCAGAAGACACACATTCAATTCCCAGCACCTACATGGAGGCTCACAACTGTCTGTAACTCCAGTTCCAGGAAATCAACACCCTCACACATACATACATGCAGGCAAAACACCAATGCATATAAAAATAAACAAATCATTTTTTAAAATAACAAAACACTCAATTCTGATATCTCAATGCATAAATAGAAAATAGACATTCTTGTAAATATTCTTCCTTGGACTCTTCCTAGAGATGGCAATTGGGAGGATCCCTATGCTAAATGACTTTCTACCTTAAAAAAGAAAAATCGCGTAAGAAAGAAAAGAGAGACTTCACAATCTTTCTCTCCGCCTTCCACTACAATCCTCTTAGTTGGCAAGAGAAGTGGGAAGAGAAATAGATCAGGGTTAGCAATGGCTGTACTTCACTACCAGAAACCCTTCTCCTACAGCTATGACTTCCATCTTTCTTCTTCTGAGCCTACTCTTGCAGGAAGTGATCCATGCCAAGACATAGTAATGTCTTCCCCTTATTAGTAACCCCAAGGTATGACAGAACTCCCACTTGACTTCACTGTGGTTTTAGTTTACTGTTAAACTCAAACAGACACCTTCATCCCATTGTCCACCTGACTCTAAACCTGACTATATTCCTTTTCAACTGTTGCTTATTTTACAGTTTGGATCTTAAATGTCCCTCAAAAACCCATATATTGAAGGCTTGGTCTTGAGTTTGCAGTGCTGTTGGGAGGTCGTAGAGACTTCTGCATAGAGACTTCTGGGCTTATTGGTAGGTCTTACACTATTGGAGACATTGCCTCCAAAGGAACTGTGGGACTTCAGCCTCTTTGACTCTTTTTCTCTTGGCCACTATGAAGTGATCAGCTTGCTCCTCCAAGCATCCTTTGCCATGACAATCTATCTCATTTGGAGCCCAAAAGCAATGGGCCCAAGTAATGAGCTAAAATCTCGGACACTCATTAATTCAATTGACTTTTCTTCTTTTTATGCTATCTCAGGCTGTATTTGTTACTTTTCTATTGCTATGATAAAACACCACAACCAACTTATAGAGCTTATAGAAGAAAGAATTCATTTGGGCTTATGGTTCCAAAGAGTTAAGAGTCCATGATGGTGGAGCAAAGGCATGACAGCAGAAGCATGGAGCTTGAATCACAACAAACAAACACCAATCAGAGAGAGAGAGAGAGAGAGAGAGAGAGAGAGAGAGAGAGAGAGAGAGAGAGGCAGAGACAGAGACAGAACTAGACAGGTTCCTCCAGCCAAGGCCAAAGCTCTTACACCTGCCCAAACAGCAGCACCAAGTGGGGACCAAGAGTTCAAACACCTGGATCAGTGGGGGAGATTCTCAATCAAACTACCACACAATCATTTTATCATTGTAATGGATGGAAAACACACTTAGAACTGTGTTGCTGTATAAGACTGTATTTGGAAGAGTGTATAGTTCACCACTTTTATATCCTTAAACTTTAATAGAATACCTGTCACATGTATCTGAAAGATTAGCTGACTCACTTTGACATTGCACCTAAAACTAGCATTACCACTTTCAGCAAGAAAGCCATGTAGACCTTCAGCACACTAGAGCCTCCTACTTCAAGTGGGATCAACACAAGGTACTGAACTTGAAAGATTGCTTCCATATGGTTTAGGAACAAATTGGGGGTGTGGCTTTTCCACCAACAGTGGATGGGCTGTAGGAAGTCCACAGCTACCACTACAGGGTCAGACTGAGGTTCTGCTAAAAATAAAGCAGAAGAATCAATGACAGATAACTGCAAGGGGAGAAACTAACAGAAATCTATGTTGGCCTGCCATCTGATGCTGTCAATATGGTGTCAAATCAAAGAAAGGCAACAAAAAGTTAGACCAAAATAAGACCATGAGTCAATAACCAAGAGCTTGCTCATCAGTTCGGAAGAAACCCTGGCACAGGGGACATTTTCAGAGAAATTCTAAACATTTGTGCCTTGGAGTACCCTCTCTCCATCTCACTAAAAGTAACTAAAGCCATGGCTACAGGTTGAACGCAGTAGTGTACAATGTTGCATGACTAACTCCTCTAAATTGGATCATAGCTCTGGGAAGGGGAGGCTCACAGGATTCAGGAGGCTAGAGAATGCTACAAGGCTTAGGTAGTACAAGAGTCTCAAGACCCCAAGCTTAGAAAAGCAGTAAATGACTGCTACGTCTCTCTGGTGGAGTCATTTGCAAGTTGAGCAAGGAGCTTCTGGGATGCAACAAGCTGTTTAGGGGTTGGCTGTTGGGTGATACCCTCTCTGCTTTTGGGTCACCCATGCTCCAGGAAGTAACCCCAATAAACTCTTTGGTTCACCACAGTAGACTTGGGTGGAATTATTCTCTTGTCTACTGCTGGTGCCCTATCTGAGGATAAACAGACATTTGTTCACACCTCCCCAGGAAGTCATACAGCATAGAAGGAAGCTGGTCAGAGAATGTGTTTATTTATGGAACTTTCTTACCCGGGTTGTGGTAGTTGTTGTCTGGCCTGCTGCTGGGCTGCACAGCATTGTTCGCCATGGGTACTCAACACAGCTCACAGAATTCATGTCTTTTAACCAAAACCTTTCCGTAGGCTTTATATTTAAAAAGATATTTTTCTACTTATACTGAGATAAAATAATATACTGACTTTATATTTCATTATTTCCATTTTGCACTAATTTTTAACTATAAAGTTGATAAATAGATTTTTGCTATCCCGTTCTCTTATTATGTGGCTTACAAATGTTACTTTCCAGTATTAGGAACAATGTGTCACAATGCAATACTTAAAAATCGTTTCCTTTGAATGTTGGTTCTGTTCTGTTTTCTTTCCTTATTTTTTTTTTTTTTTATGTAGACCAGGCTAACAATGAATGTGCAGAGATCCACTTGCCTCTCTGCCTGAGTCCTGGGATTAAAAGTGTAGGTCACCTAGGCTCCTAACTACAAACATGCGATGACCACTGTCTCACAGTCTACCTTTGTATGATCATGGCAACCTGGCATGTTAATTCTAAACAATTTTCAAGAACTTAGCAGTGAAGTATCTAAAATATTCCTAATTTTACTAATGTAATGTCTATCTATTCACCACTGCAATCGACTTAATTTACCAATATACTTCCACAACTAAACATTTTCATCCTTCTTTTTAAAAAGTAAGAAGTGCCTAATTTCTATTTTAGGTGAAGCATGTGATCCATTTGGATAAAAATATTTATTTCACTTTAATGTAAGCTTATAGCTCTGCAGTAGTTATCAGTGTGTACTCCCTAAACCCTGAACAAACTACATAATCTTATCTCAGAATCCTGCTCTCTAAACTGACAAGGAAAATGATACTGTCATTGGGTTATTGTACAGAAATATCATGTGTTAATTATGAGGATGGTGCTTAGAGAAAGGCTTTTGACAAATGGTGGCCATTTCTGACTTAACAGGAAATTAAAACTTATAACACAACTAGATGTGTTTCTCAGAAGTTCTCACCTTGAGGGAGGGGCATTTCCCTAAGATAAGAGTCCTATAATGTAATAGTCTATCCATAACAAAAAAAAAAATGAGAGGAAAACAGGGTGTCTCTATGAACCCTTCTTATAATGTCATTTTTAAGGTTTCTGGGGTGTTCCCAGTACAATACAAATGGGATTTTTTTAAAAAAAAAATCATAGTCAATTTGTACTTAAAGCTATGCTCCACATAATTCACTTCATCAAATGGTACAAAGCAGGGACAGGTTTAGATTACTTAGCATTGTGTCCCAGATAACTCCTGACTTTGGTGCACTGTTTGTCCAGGAAAATATATATGCTTTCTAAGCAAGATGCATAGTCACCCCACTAATACAGAATGAGCTAATTCAGCTATGAAACAGCTGTTAAACACTGTTATGCTAATTCATAACTTACACTGCTATTTCCCAGTGATTTATATCCTTTGAGTCAGATTCCTGATGTACTTATAAGTAATCTCAGCCCAGGGATATGTTGCTAAAGAAATTCCATACATATGAACTGTTCTGCAAGCAAATACTATTGGTTTGTTTGCCGGAGAGTCTGCATTACTCTATTTATAAAATCACACTCTTGTTTGCTGTCTTAAGAATGTTTCCCTATGAAGAAAGAACAGACAGCATATTTTCTGCTGAGCTGTCTCCTACTGCTATTCACTGACAGATGAAACTCAGCATTTTATTATTTCTCGGTTATATTTTGAGTGATGTGGTACATTTATTTACATTCTTATAATTTACCTTCCTTTACTTTTTACCTCATAGGAAACAATAGCAACAAAATATTGAAAGCTGGAAAGTAAACAAATCAAGTAGCAATTGCCTTAGCAGATTTGAGACATAGGAATCCTAAGCAGACCATGAGACAACCTGATTTGCACACACAAACCTCAAACCCAGCTCAGGAATGGGAAGAAAGCATGAGATGAGCTAAAACTAAATGAAATGATGGACGGTCCACTTAAGAATCTGACACTTGGGGCTTGAGAGAGGGCTCAGCAGTTAAGAGCACTGGCTGGTCTTACAGAAAAACCGGTTGGATTCCCAGCACCCACATGGTGCCTCACAACCTCTGTTTTTGATGTTGTTCGTTTGTTTTATATTATTTTTCATTAATTTTTATTTATTCACTTTACATCCCAGTCACAGCCCCTTCTCTCTTTTTCTCCCAGTCCCACCCTCACAAGTCACTCCCTCCACTACCCTTCCTCTTCCTCCTCCTCCTCCTCCTCCTCCTCCTCCTCCTCCTCCTCCTCCTCCTCCTCCTCCTCCTCCTCTTCTTCTCAGAGAAGGGGAAGCCCCACTTGGGTACCATCAGGCCCTGGGATATCAAGTCACAGCAGGACTAAGAGCATCCTCTCCTACTGAGGGCCTATCGGCAGTCCAGCAAGGGGAAGGGGATCCACAAGCAGGGAATAGTTAGACAGCACGAACTGACCTCCAATTGTTAGAAGACCCACATGAAGGCCAGGCTGCACATCTGCTACAAATGTAACAGTCTAGGTCCAGCCCCTTGTATGCTCTTTGGCTGGTAGTTAGTTGACTCTGTAAGTCTTGTGGTGTCCTTTACTCCTCCTGCTATCTGTCTGCTGTTTCTAATGCAGCCACTAGAAATACTTAAGAGTCCAGGCCAGACATGGTAGCACATGGCTTTAATCCCAGCATTTAAGAGAGAGAGGCAGATGGATCTCCATGAGTTTGAGGCCAGCCTGATCTACATAGTAAGTTCCAGGACAGTCAGGGCTACATAGTGAGACCCTGTATCAAAACCCAACATCTTTATGATGCTTTTCTTTCTCCCTCTAGAACTGTGGTTCTCAGCCTACCTAACGCTGTGACCCTTTAATAGTTTCTCATGTTGTGGTGGCCCCAACCAAAAAATTATTTCATTGCTACTTCATAACTGTGTTTGCTACTGTTATGAATCATAATGTAAATATCTGTGTTTTCTGATGGTCTTGGGCAATCTCTGTGAACGGCTGCTTGATACCTTCTCCCAAAAGGGTTGAGACCCACAGCTGAGAACGGCCGTTGTAGATGAAAGACACTACTTGAGTGATTAACATGCATATGTAGAGTCAAGCAGGATTCTGAGCCAAAGTAAAGAAGATAAACACAATGAAAGCAGCAATGCCTGGCTTTCATACCACTTTGATTTACCTGTGGGCCCAAGCAAGCAAGAACTCAATGATCAGTGCTTTTTAATGAAAGTGGTTTCTAAGTTCTTGTTACAGAGATATTTATAATCATCCATGTTTACTGGTAATATGTGACGGTGGTGGTTTGAATAAGTATTGCCCCAGGAAGCTAATAGATTTGAATACTTGGTCATTAGGGAATGGCACTACTTGACAGGGATTAGGAAGTGTGTTCTTGATGGCCTTGTTAGAGGAACTGTGTTACTTTGAGTGGGCTTTGGGGCATCAAATGCTCAAGCCAGGCCTGGTGTCTCTTTTGCCTGCTGACTACAGATCCAGAATTAGAACTCTCAGCTCCTCTCCAGCACCACGTCCACCTGAGGCCACCATGGTGATAATGGACTAAACCTCTGAATTGTAAGCTAGCCCCAATTAAATGATTTCTTTTATAAAAGTTGCTGTGGCCATTGATGTCTCATCATAGTAATAGAACAGTAAATAAGACAATGACTCACACTGACCATAAAAATCACATTTTCTAGGTTTTCACAAATGCTAGTAATAGTCAAAGGGACTTTTTCACATTACTAAAGACGAGTGGGGGCATACGTTCCTGGCCCAAGAGCAATCAAAATAATTAGCCAAATTAAGGCATCATGACTAAATAAAAAAAATAATAATAGACTATTCACTAAAGCTAAAGAATGACATGTCTATTGTAGCTCTATGATCATATTTCCTTATGCTGTCAACAGACAAGGACATTAACTAGCTAAGAAAACAAAGCAAGGAAGTCCAACATAGTAAGCAAACATATAGATAAAAACATCAACTGAAGTAGCTGGAAAGACAGCTCAGTGAGTAAAAGCACTTATTGTTGTTGTTAAGGACCCAGGTTCAATTCCCAGCACCCACATGGCAGCTTGCAACAGTCTGTAACGCCTGTCCCAGGGAATCTAAAGCCCTCATCTGATCTTTAAGAGCACCAGGCATACACGTGGCGCACATAAATGCATGCAGCCAAAACCACTCATACACATAAAATAATAAATCTTTTGCAAACATCAAATGAATAGAAACAAACAAAAGGTCACCTCTAGGCTGTCTAAAGACTCTGATAATCTCACCACCATGCCCTGCCAGAGACACAGACTAAGATACTTCTATTCTGGACAGGCCATTTCAGTCCATGTCAGCTAAGTTGTATAGGAGTAGACTCTCAACAAGTGAGTCCAACATCAACCCTACACTACAGACCAGGTGGTAGAGGGTTTTCCCCTGAAATGTTCCTCCTCCTCTTTGTTTTCTTGTCCCTGAACATTTTTTTCTCATTTTTGTGTCTATCAAATACCTGGCAATATAGTTCCCCACAGTTAAAAAACTATTAACAAAGGACTCATAACCATTAAGTTTAAAAGACATTTAGGAAGTTAAATTTTAAAAAAGAAATACAAATTTCTACAGTTTTGGAATAAGTCTAGCGACACTAGACTTATTTAAATAAATATGCCAAGCAGAGAATGGGGAGATGACTATATTGGTAAAATGGCAGTGTAAGTGTGGTTTCCCGCCCGAATCCCTATGTCTGGATCTTGCCATTTAGGCTACAACCAAAGGAAATGAAACTGAGTAACCCTTACCAATTTTGTAAATGGTATCTGACAGATACTTCATCACATGTGTGCCCTTTGACTGAGCTCCCTCAGACAGCCTGCAAAGTAGCATCTTGTAAGGGACCTACATCTTTGTCACCCTTTTCAGCGCCAGTCTCTCAGAGACTTCTCAATGTTCCCTACTCATCCCATGTACAACCCACGTGCTCCTCCATCGGATCTGAACGTCACAACCAGGTGATTCTCCAGGATTAAAGGCCCGAGCGATCGACCTGTTCAGTGTCTCCATTGCCTGAACTTGCTCCCTCCGCCAGAGTACAAGACCCGGAGCGCCGAGAAGCTCGATCTCCGTTGCCTGAGCCCGCCCCCATGAGCCATCTCCAGGCCTCGGAGTACCGAGCGGCTCGATCTCCCTGGCCTGAGCCCGCCCCCTCTGCCCAGCGCCAGGCGGCAGAGCGCCGAGTCGCTCGATGAGCGGGGGCGCTGCAGCAGAGCGGAGCGGTGGCGGGTCTGCGCCCTCGGCCTTCCCCCTCCCACCCTTCTTCCTCAGCTTCCCGCTCCCTCCCCCGCCCGCCCTGCGCTGCCAGCAGAGACTGCTGCCCGGAGCTCTTCGGAGACCGCAGGTATCCCTCCCCGGCGCGCGTGAGGAGGAAGGAAGCCAGGCGACGCCCCTGCCTACCGCCCCCAACGTCCGCTGGGGCTGGGAGCTGGCCTGCGCGAGGGCTGGGTCTCGAGTGGGAAAGGCTGGGGCCCGAGGTGTCCTGAGGAAGGGGCGTGAGGACTGGGGAGCGGCTGGGGCGGCCGAGGAGCTTTGGGATCGAGTTGTCCTCCTAGGAAGGAACTGTTCCTCAGGGGACATCTGTACGGGGAGTGGGGGGCCAGAGTTCCGAACAGGTGTCGGGGTGCGGGGCCTAGGCCGGCGGCGGGGAAGGGAGCCGAGGAACTGGCCAGGAAGGCTCGCCTGAGGTCCTTCCTCAGGGGTTCGGAGAAAGCGCCAACCCTGCTGTGCTTAGAATGACCGGAGGGTGGAGGTGAATCCTTACGTGTAACAGGTTTTGCGAGTAAGATTTCCAGTCACGATTGCGTGGAACTGTCACCAGCCAAGATTGCAGATGAGAAATGAGGAAGAACCAGCAAGGGAATGGAGGCTGAGAAAAGGAAAGCTGTGCCTAGCCAGAGTCGAGCGTTTTAGTGAAATAAAATACACACAGCTTGTTTTGTCAAGTAAAAAGCCAACGTAGATTAAACAACAGGTTAGAACAGATTACGTGTAAAGCCACTGAGTAGAGAACGTATTACAGAAGATGCATACGTGAGATTTAAACGAGCGGGGAAGTACACGTTAGAGTCTTGCGATGTTGACACTTCAGTGAACCGGGTAGTGTTCATTCAGGACGTGCAAAGACATCATGATGACTCTTACTGCGTAGACAAGTTAACTGACAAGAATATTTTTGGTAGGAGGAAGTGTAGGCAGAATGTAGTCAACTCTAATTTCTGAGTATAGTTTATTCCCGCTACTTATTTTTAATCTATAAATATTAGTTGCGGGTAGTTCAAGGGTAGCCAGTTTATCTGTCTGCTGTTTTGCTGGTGGTTTGTTTAGTCTGGCCTGAGTTTGCTTCCTTTCTCAAACTGATAGCTTGGATTTTAGAACTTGAATAAGAGATTTACTCCTCATTAAGGTTTAGTGTAATACCTTGTAAAGACATTTTGTGAATTTCCTGTTGGCTAAGATCAGTTGGAGTACCTGTTCTTATCAGCCAGTTGTTTCTTTTGGGCTGTCAAGGATATAAATATATAGTCCAGATACAGTTAAAATCTCACTTTCTCCAATTCTTGTTTTATCAACTTTTTTCCCCCAGTGCATTCTGTAATATTTCTGCATGAAATTTATTCTGAGATTAAGATGTAAGGAATAAAATGGGCCAGATGATTCTAACAGAAGTAATGTGGAATAAAGTACCCCAGAGCTGTCACTCAGGCATGGATGGATAGTAGTTATGTTATAAGTGAAGCTGTTGGTTTGAAAACAAATAACAGGAAGCTGATTTCACTGATAATACTTTGATTCGGGTTTCTCTCAGTGCCTGACAATCAATAAACTAATATCTAAATTATTTAAAACTCTGTTTGGTTATTTTTTATAGAAGATGGTAGGTTGTTATAAGAAAGTATGTTTTTCTAGAACGGAGTTCTAGACCATGATGACAACTAAATGAATAAATGTCAAAATTGATAGTTCATAGCACTTACTGATCTGTTTGAATGGTGTGACATAACACTGTTAGTTACCTTACTAAATTTTCTTAATGCTTACTTGAAAGAAGTGTCAAGAATTAAAAACAAAAAACAAGAAATGCATAAGTAAAACTGGATGTTAAAAATGCTCCTGTTACTGAAGATGTATATATGTGTTTAGCACATACCAAGCACCTTATGGGTTTTTAGTCAGCCATCATCTGCTCCAAAATGCTGGAAATGTGTATTTGCATAGCAGCTACTTCCCTAGAAAAATTTGGTTATGTTGCATACACAAGTATTTCCTGGAAAAACCGAAGTGCACATTAACATAAAAAAGGCTGTGAGGTGGTTCCACAGCAAATGAACCCAGCTTTATTTAACCTCTTTGTTTTTATATATGAAAAAGCACATTTTCTCATGTCTGTGAACCCAGACAGCAAGGGGGGTGTTTTCCCTCAGAAAGCAAGAGATTCTCCAGGAGACACGAGTTGAAAGTCCTCTTAGTTTGTTTCTACCACTGTCTACTAGGAAATAGCCACAACTGTCCCCTTCTTCAGGTGGCCACTGAATAGAAAACATGCAGAAGATGCATACGTGAGATTTAAGTGAGCAGTGAAGTACACATAGAGTGTACTTCCAAGTTCCAGTACCTGATTGGCTGTAAATTGAAATAGCCACAGTCCCTTTGCTGGTGTCAGTTTGCTAGAGTGGCTCACAGAATGCAGGGAGACACTTTGCTTAAGTTTGCCAGTTTATTTTAAAGACTGTTATAAAGGGTGCAGATTAATTATCAGATAGGATAGATGAAAAGTATAGGAGGAGCCCAGAGCTCTCATGCTTATACCTTAAAGTTTCTCATGTTTATACCTCAAAGCTCCCTGGGATCTGGAGCTCTTGGATTTTTGTATCTGGGGTCCCGACCACTTGGCTTTTCATGGACGCTTTATTTGTGGGCTAGTACATTACAACAGCTGTCAGGAATCACTTCAGCCTTTAGCCCTCTACCTTCTCCAGATGTTGGAGTGGTGTGGACTGAAGTAGCTCAGCTTTTTAATCCTGACTTGGTTTTTTCAGTGATAGCCTCCATTCTCAAGCTGCTTATAGACTGTCACCTGTCAATCTCATTAGCATAAAAACTCATATTTATCACTCATGGGTATGGGGCTTTTAGGATCTACATGTCAGGAAAAAAGAGGAAGGCCAGAGAGAGAAAACATGTACATATACACACATTTGAGTACATGTGTACATATATGTAGTTTGTGAGTCTCTCATTCTCTCTCTCTCTATATATATATATATATACACATATATATACATACATATATATATTTGTTATTACCAGATTGTCACATTAGTACTTACAAACTAGCCATTCTCATGGAGCACCAGTAGACCATAGTTTATAAATGTTTTTGCATGTGTTATCTCATGTGACCACCTGACTTCTTGCAGAATCCTGGAAATCACTATTTTACAGATGAGGAACTGAATCGTTGCTTAAGCAACTAAATTAAAAGTGTAGTGACTAGAAGTATGCCATTGTTTTCTGACTCCCAGTGAAAATCATAAAGCTTTTTCAAGATTTAGAGACTGTTCCCATTTTTTCCCTCTTTGACAGTATCTGCTCTTTCATGTTATAAAATCCCAAATTTACCATATTCTCTACATGTTTCCTTAGTGGAATAACGTTCATTTTTATTATGGTTTTAACTACTTCTTCAATCTAAGACTTAGCATATAGACTGTAGTCATTGGAATGGAGCAAGAGTAGTTAGTTAAAGTTAGAAGTGAGGAGACGCTATGACACAGGGCACTGTACAATGTTAGGCACTTAGCTTATCCTCCAAGTTCCTCATATGGTGAACTTTGTTTTTTTGGTTTTTTTTTTTTTTTTTCTTCCTTAAGGTGGTGAATACTTATTCTGTTGGGAAATAGAAGAGTATTTGTGAGCCGAAAGTATGCCTCCCAAGTTCAAGCGCCACCTAAATGACGATGACGTCACTGGGTCTGTGAAAAGTGAAAGGGTAAGTTTAGAATCTGAAGCTTTAAAGAACTTGAATGTTAAGTTGCACTCCTTGCAAATGATAGAAGAGCACCTGAAATGGATGGAAACAGAAAAGGAGGGGAGCCTTTTCCTGTTCACCCTACAAGGTCATACCTGGTGCCCATAACAAATACCATTGGACTTTCTCTATGCCAGCCATTCTCCTGTGGGCAGGGAATTCCCTGTTTCTGATTTTTGGCTGACTTCAGTTGAGGTTTCATCTCTTCAGAATGATTTTCTGCAATAGTCTGAATCCCTTATAGTCACCTGTCACTTTCTGCCCCAGCGCTGTTTGAATTCTCTCCATGGCATTATTCTCAGGATTACCCATTACGTTGAGAGTTGAGACTTAGCACAGCTCACTTATTAAATGCTCAGTATTAGCAAGTATTTGTTAATGAGCATTTCATAGAGCCTTCCTTTTTTACTCTTTAGTATGTGTTACATATTAATTATTTTATGTATTGTACTGGCTGTTTTTGTGTGTCAACTTGACACAAGCTGGAGTTATCACAGAGAAAGGAGCTTCAGGTGAGAAAATGCCTCCATGAGATCCAGGTGTAAGGCATTTTCTCAGTTAGTGATCAAGGGGGGAGGGCCCCTTGTGAGTGGTACCACCTGTGGGCTGGTAGTCTTGGGTTCTATAAGAAAGCAGGCTGAGCAAGCCAGGAGAAGCAAGCCAGTAAGAAACATCCCTCCATGGCCTCTGCATCAGCTTCTGCTTCTTTACCTGCCTGAGTTCCAGTCCTGACTTCCCTTGGTGATGAACAGCAGCATGGACGTGTAAGCTGAATAAATCCTTTCCTCCCCAACTTGCTTCTTGGTCATGATGTTTGTGCAGGATAGAAACCCTGACTAAGACACATAGACATACAACTATCATTCATTCATGTGTGTCTGTCTGTCTGTCTGTCTGTCTATCTATCTATCTATCTATGCACATTTCTTTTATTTTCCCTCACACTTGTGCCACAATGGCTATTTTTCCCCTCATCTTTTACCTTTCCTTGGGACCACTAGGCACCTTAGTGAATTTATTCCCTTTCTTCTTCTTTCCTCTATTTTGTAAATATTAATTGAATATTTTAGCAGTGATACTTAAGTTGTGTCAAGACACCAAAACTGATCCACCTTCACTAGTGTACTTTTTTCTTTCCATTCCTGCCCTCATTCCTCACCAGAATGAGCACATCAGTACACGCCCACTTCCTCACATTGTACTCCCTCACTCAGCCTCAGAACTTTAATAGGACAGCTTTAAGCTCTCTTGGAGACTTCTTTTATGCTATACTTTTTATTAACTTATTGTTCACAATGAATTTTCATCATTTATTTTAGTATGTGTGTGTGTCTGTGTGTGTAATTATGGTACATGTATGTGTGTAAAGTGTGCTCACCTGTATGTGTGAGTGTGAAGACTACAAGTCAACATTGGGTCTCTTCCTCTGTTGCCTTCCACCTCATTTTTGAGACAAGGTCTCTTGCTGACCCTGGCACTTGCTGACTAAGTAGGCTTGCTGGCCAGAGAACACCAAGGATCCTCCTGTTTCCACCTGAGCACTGCATACAGACAGATGCATGGTGCCACACCTGACTGTTTCCA
>JADRCH010000010.1:7775567-7814001 GCA_019843965.1 Rhynchomys soricoides | reverse complement strand
AGCACTGCATACAGACAGATGCATGGTGCCACACCTGACTGTTTCCACCTCAGCACTGCATACAGACAGATGCCACACCTGGCTGTTTCCACCTCAGCACTGCATACAGACAGATGCATGATGCCACACCTGGCTTTTTAACATGGATGCTGAGAATCCAAACTCAGGTCCTCATGCTTATGAAGCAAGTACTTTACCTCCTGAGCCACCTCCCCAGACCTCATCAAATATTCAAATGTAGCTATACATTTGATTAGATCCATCTGTGTCTTAAAACTTATTCTTTGTGGCTGGTCTAATTCCTGGAGGAGCAATATCCTCAGAAAAGATACATACATGATTCATTTCCCATTTCTGTAGAAGCAAATGACCACAAAGTTAAAGCATGATAAAGCTACTATTTTATATTCTCTTAGGGGGAAATTGCTCTTTAAGACAAGCTGCTAGAGGTTACCTTACTTTCTTGGTTCATACCCTTCCTCCATCTTTAATCTCAGCCTCACAGTGTCTCTTGCCTCCTTCCTCTCTTGGTGTCATGGTTTGTATATTCTTGGCCCAGAGAGTAGCACTGTAGGAGGTGTGACCTGGTTGGAGTAGGTGTATCATTGTGGGTGTGGGCTTAAGACCCCCATCCTAGTTGCCTGGAAGTCAGTATTCTCCTAGCATCCTTCAGATGAATATGGAGAACTCTCAGCTCTGCCTGCATCATGCCTGCCTAGATGATGCCCTGCTCCCATCTTGATAAAGAGGGACTGAACCTCTGAACCTGTAAGCCAGCCCCAATCAAATGTTTTCCTAATAAGAGTTGTCTTGGTCATGGTGTCTGTTCACAGCAGTAAAACCCTAACTAAGACACTTGGAAAACCCATTTTCCTTAGTTGGGGCTTAAATGAATAATCAGTAGGACCTTCAGACTCCTCAATTACCCCTGCCAAGTCTCTTTCACTTCACAAGTTAACAGTCATAGGTTTGGTATTGGGACATGGATATCTTTGGGACACCATTACTCTGCCTACAAAATATATATTATCTGTGTCTGAAGGTCTAGATTTTGCTTAATTTTAACCTCCTGCTAGGACCTCATGATCTTCTTTTAGGGAGAATGTAGCACCATCTTCATTTCAAGGGAGACTTTCTGTTTGATGTGAAACTGTAAAGTTGCCTTGTTGGAAATTAGCATGACTATTTCAGGATAAGTATGTAGAACAGCCTTTATCTCTGCTCTAAGGTCCCCCCTGTACTCATTCTGGGTAGCCCTTGGACTCCACAATTCAGTGCTGCCAACAGAGAGGGTGGAGGCAGGGGGAATGATAGGATTCTGAGATGGAAAGCATTTTCTCTGGAAGATCAACAAACATTGTTCCATTTCTTCTAGCTGCCACAAAGGCATCTGTAATTTACTGTTCCCTTTTTCTGGAAGCTTGTTTTTTAAAAAATGTCAGCAACCTAGAACTTGTCTCTGAAATTTTGTAATTCCTCTATATCTGAAAACGCAAGGCCTTTTCATCTCTTGACAGAGAAATCTTTTGGAAGATGATTCAGATGAAGAAGAGGACTTTTTTCTGTAAGTTAATTTTTCTATCCGGTTGTAATTAACATACAAGGAAGTGCATCTAGTTATCATGTTCATGTGAGGTTTGACATGTACTAAAATCTGTGTAGTGTCATCAAAATAAAGAATGAGCACATGGTTGCCCTAAAACTTTGCTGCAGCTCTTTGTAAACTGCTGCTCTCCTGGGCTACACTCCTTTCTGTCACAGCAGATTTTGTTTCCCAGAGTTTGATATAAATGAAACTATATGCTGTGCCCCTCCCCCCATACATCTTTTTATATGTTTAAAATTGGCTTCATTTATATGGCCTGCTAATTTTGAGATCCATCTGTGGATGTAGGTCAAGTATCCACTCACTTGTATGTGAATATTTTAAGTGCTTTCTAGATATTTTGCGCAAGCATATAAAACTGTCGTAAATGCTTGTATATAGGGGTTTATGAGAACTCTCTTGGTCAAACCCCTACGAGAAGGCTCCTGCACACGCATATCTGTGTTCCAAACTGACTGCGTCACGACTAGAGCTTTGATTTAATTGAAATCAATTGTTTTACATATCTACCCTCCATTTCATCATTCCAACAGGGTCTCACTCTGTAGCCCAGGCTGGCCTCAAACTTATCACCTTGCCTCTGTTTCCCAAATGTATGTTGGGATTATAGATGTGTGTCACTGTGTGTCTGTCTGTCTATCACTCTTTCTGTCTTCCTTTTTCACTCTTTCCCTCCCTTTCCTTCTCCCTCTCCTCCCCCTCTCTTTTCTTTATTTCCTCATTACTTCTTAGATCATAAATACTATAGTGAAGAAATAATGCCATTATAGTAGATTTAATTTGTTTTCTTGTAGGCACATTATGGTTTGAACTTTTGACTTTTAACCCTTTAGGCATTTTAAGTTGAATTTTGTACATTGCTGAAGTAAGGATAAAGGATTATTTTCTGGCATATGACCATCTGATCATTCCAGAACCATTTAATTAAAAGATTATTCTTTACTAATGAGTTACCTTGGTATCTTGCTGTAGTTTTGTGAAAGACTGTTCATTCAGGGCTATGTATGTGTTTAGGAAGGACAACTTTGCTGTAGGAGTCTTGTGGCCAGGCCAGTGTAGAGACACATGGTCAAGATGGTCAACTTGTCTTCTGTCTATCACTCTTGTTCTTTCTCTTTCCCTCCCTTTCTTTCTCCCTTTCCTACCTCTGTGAACTTCTAGGGCCCTGAGGAAAACACTGTACTGAGGGACCTTAAGAGTCACATGCATACATCCAGCACTAGGAGTCTCTGCCTCCTTATCTTCTGGATAAGGAGTATATCAAACCCATCCAGGGTGATTCTTAAGGTCCCCCGGTACAGTGTTTTCCTCAGGGTCCTAGAAGTTCACAGAGGGAGGAGAGGGAGAAGGAAAGGGAAAGAAAGAAAAAGACAGAAGAATGATAGTCAGACAGACAGACAGAGACAAATTGACTATCTGCAGGCCTCATGAAAGAGGTTAATTTGGAATTCATCCAGTTGTTCACTTAGGTTCACTGATACTTTAAAAGGCTGCTTCCTCCTGTTCCCTGGACAAGGTCTTCACTGAGTAGTACTCATGGCCTGCAATGAACAAGCACCAGCCATGGATCCAGACCACATATCCCATAATCTGTGATGAACATTCCATATATCCAGCACTTGGAGTCTCTGCCTCCTGGTTCAAATCTTCTGGATAAGGAACATATCAAGCCCATCCAGGGTGACTCTTAAGGTCTTCCGGTACAGTGTTTTCCTTGGGGCCCTAGAAGTTCACAGATGAAAGGCCAAGCCTGTGCTGTTGCCCTTGGTGTCTCAGTGTGGCCCCTGATAAAGGTTTTCACCACAGTGCTGAGAACAGCTCCCAGGTAGCTAAGGTCATTACTCAGCAGTCTCTTCCCTGCCAGCTCCAGGTGTGTGGTAAGTCCTGCACACTCATCCTGACTAAGCTCATCCTGATTAATGCATAAGGGGAATGCTGCTGAGGGAAGATCAAGGCATCTCCTCAGGCCAACAGGAGAAACCCCTTCCCAGCCAGTCTGAGGACCCAGTCCAGGACCAATGTCAGTGCCGTGGCAATGATGGGAGAGAGCTCAGCTTGCCTCTTTTGACTCAGTAACTGTAGTCACAGACCATAACTCTGCCCTGGTAGCACCAAGATTTGTATCTCACAGACACTGAGGCAGACAGTATCCTGTCCACTTCCAACCACTGTTCCTCTGAAGCCTCTTGGTTTGTTTGTTTCTGTTTGTTGTTGTTTCTTTTTCTGTTTGTTGTAAATAAAATTATTCTGTGACCTTTCATTGAAACTGAGTACAGTGTCAGTGCCTGTAGTTCTAGCTACTTGGGAAGTGGGAGATTGCTTGAGCCTAAGTGTTCAAAATTTATAAATTAAAAATTAAATAAAACTGAAGCCTATGAAGATTGTTGATAGGCTACGATTCTAATCCAAGAATGGGAATAGTATCACTTGGGCAGAAATGTGAGCTGAGATGTGGAGATAACTTTCTGTAGTTAACACTCAGTTGGAATATTTGGTTTTTGGATTTCCCTACATAGCCCTGGCCTCCCTGGAACTCCCCGTGTAGACCACACTGGCCTCAAAATCACAGAGATTTCACCTCCCTCTGCCTCTTGAGTGCTGTGATTAAAGGTGAGCTCCACCATGCCCAGCTTTTGGAATGGTTCTAACATAGTGATTTTTAGGTAACTACCTACCTCATCTGTCACATCCTTTTTAATGACTGGTTTTTCATGCTGTTCTCTGATTGATTATAATTCCTCTGGTCCAGAATATAAAATACTGTGCTTTGACTTATCATTTGGGATAGAATGCTGGTCTAGAACTCCAGTATTTAGTTGGAACTCTGAAGAATAAGAGGGAAAAGCTTACAGACGTTACAGCAACATGATGTTTTCATACTTAGAAATGATATGATTTTAATGAATAGTTTGATTCTTCAAAAACAATTTCCTAGAAATGCATACTTTCTTCCTTTAGAAAGTTTCATGTGTAAAAACAAGAACATAGGTTGGTTTTTTGTTTTTTGTTTGTGTGTGTGTGTGTGTGTGTGGTTTATACCTTATTCTCTGTCTTCAGAAAAATATTTGTCAAAATATGCTGAAGTTCCCGTTCCTAGAACGTTGAAATGGATGGATCAAGGTGTTATATACACTTGACTATAACAAGATAATAGTAGGAACTTGAGACTGTTAAATACTTCCTAGTGTTCTTGCATTTTCTTCTGACATTGTGGGTATCTATAAGAAAAATATTCAAAAATAAACTTCAACATTTTAAATTTTTTAAATAAATTCAAAATGAATTACGTGTTTTAGTTCTAGAATTAACCATGGAGGTATTCGTAGTCACAGCTATAGTGACATGACATTTCAGAGTTTTATGTATAGAGGAAAAAATAATACTTAGGATCAGGATTATGTGCTGGGCAGTGGTGGCACATGCCTTTAATCCCAGCACTTTGGAGGCAGAAGCAGGGGGATCTATGAGTTGGAGGCCACCCTGTTCTACAGAGCAAGTTACAGGACAGACAAAGGCTACACAGAGAAACCCTATCTCAAACAAACAAGCAAGCAGATGAGGATTATGTAATCTGTACCTTCTCAGGAAGTTTTATCACTTGGATGAATTAGATTACAGCCAATGCTATATACCAGGAAGTCCATACATGATTATGTAGCATTTAGTTCTACCAACACCTGTAAAATACAGCTTTGTATGATTAATGATGATCCATATTTAGAATCTAGCTTGATTGCACATATAGGTGTAATTCTTGTGCTCATATTTGTGAAATATTGTCATTACAAATGTATACTGCATGTTTTATTTCCAGACGGGGACCATCTGGACCAAGATTTGGACCTAGAAATGATAAAATTAAGCAGTAAGTTCCTAGATACTCATTTGTTTAAATGATTGTGATAGTTCTCTGTGGACCACAGCTATCAGACTGTAGGCTATGAACAGATCTGCCTATTGTTTTTATAAACAAAGTTGTTTTTATTAGAACAGAGGCTATATCCATTTCTGTCCAAATTATCCATTGCTGTTTTTTTTTACCTACAATAGCAGAGATCATATGGCCCAAAATGCCTTTAGATTCATATTATATAGAAAGAGAAAGAGTGGCTAGTTTCCTGCACCATTGTCTCACACTGCAGCAATAATACCAAAAGGAGCCAGTAACTTCAATTCCATTTGTGAACACTGTGTTACAAGGGAACTGTTGCTAGACTTCAGCTAAGTGGTTTTTATAGTCTACATATATAGCCTGCAGAAACAGCATACTTCATCAGTACCTGGAAGTTTTAAGAAACTGTCAAATGATGGTCTTGTAAAGTACACAAGGAGTGGAGTGAAGCTGGCCTCACAAGCCATTATCTCAGGGGTTTAGTGGATTCACGGGACATTCTGCATATGTGTATATAAATATGCCTGCAAGGGTGCCTGTATGTAATTGTTGAGTCAGAGTGACTATCCATCCACATCATCTATTCCTCTCTCATATCTAAAGTGTCACTGGAATAGAGGAATCTAGAGATATATCTGGGTTTTTGTTCAGCCAATATACTTTGTTGCCATCTGAAATGCTTCTGCAGAGTGAACCTAATATAGAATATGGCCCACTGTGTCTCTAGAGCCACGCACAAATGATGCATATACGGAAACTATTACTGTAACTTTGACAATCACAGAATTTTTGAATAAAAAAGAATTATTGAGTGATGTAGTGGTTCTTACTCTAGAGCTGAAGGCTGGCCAGATTTAGTTAGAAGTCAGTCATCAAGCTTGATGGCTGAGCCTCATGAACACTAATCCCACATGACAGGACTCATCAGTGTGTACAGTGTGACACACTTGCCATGCCACATGCTTAAGGAAAACTCCCTGACATTAGTACACCAAATCTGTCATTTTATTCAACTAAGATACATTGTTACCACTTAATTTATAATAATTTAATGGAGTATTTCCCAGCTATATAGATCAGCAACATTGTTTGTATTTACATAATTGTTTGGATACACATAAAATGCATATTTAAAAACAACCAAAAAGAAAAAAAAGAACCCTCTTTTTGTCAACAGTACCTTAAAAGACCACAAGATGGGGGTATTAATGGAAACTTAGTGTTTCCTCTATAAAATAAGGAAGAATGTGTGTGTTGCAGAACATGGATTTTTTTTTTTTTTTTTAAATGGAAGAGCATTGACATTATCAAGTACATGGTTAAGCTTTGCACACCATGTAAAGTGTTTGAAAGACTATCACATTTAATTCTCACAAGTGAGACAAATTATCATCCTCGTTTTAAAGGTGAGAAAATACAAGGCTGAAAGAGCCTTCCTTGCAAGTAGCATACATATATAGTAAGTGAGAGGCTACACTGCAAGGCAGCTCTTCCTTGCTGTAGATCTGAGCTCACTATACACCATCTGCATCCCTGGCAATCATTAGAATAGAGACCGTGCAGAACACAGGTGCTTCACACTCTGCTTAAAAAGTCAACCCCTCTTCCTCTCTGTGTGTCTGATGACCTTTTCTAGTCCCGTAGGATCCTAAGGCCATGAAGCTGTTTCACCTCCTCTGTGAGCTGTTTTCTTAATTTTCTTCCAGCGGTGGCCATATCTTTCTCCCACTCAGCTGCATAGCTTCTAGATCTAACAGTCCTCGTCCCTTTGCTGTCCCCAGTTCTTTGAGCCACATCCAGTTCACCCAGTCCTTGAAATAACCCTTCCTCCTACAGATATTCTCTAGATAAATCCAGTATCTCCTGAATGTGCCCAACTCATTCTTTTCTGAAAATTTTAAATATATATCTTTAAAATATATATATTTATGTGTGTGAGTGTTTTACCTGCATAAATGTATATGTACCATATGCATAACTAGTGCTTGCAGAATTCAGAAGAGGGTGTTAGATCCCCTGTGACTGAAGTTAGGGATAGTTGTGAGCCACTATGTTGGTGCTGGGAGCCAAACCTGGATCCTTTGCAAAAGTAACAAGTGCTCTTAACTGCTGAGCCATCTCATCAGCTCCCACACACACCTCCAATTCCTTTTTTACCCCTCTGAATTGCTTTGGATATTTAGCTTCTTTATTTCCATATGAATTTAGAATTTTTTTCTATTTTTGTGAAGAATGTCATTGGAATTTTGATGGGAATTATACTGGCTCTGTAGATTGCTTTTGGTAATATGGCCTTTTAAGCAATAATCTCTGAACACAGGAAGTCTTCTTTTTGTCTGGTGTTTTCTACAGCTCTTCTACCATGCTTTAGAATTTTCAACATAGAGTCTTTTCCATCTTTAGTTAAGTTTGTGAATTCATTACTTCAAACTGTACTACAGAGCCACAGTAATAGAACACCATTGTGCTGACACAAAACCAGACACACAGAGACCAGTGGAATAGAAGACCCAGAGAGAAAATAACCCTACACAGTCACATGCATCTCATTCCTAATAAAGGTGTCAAAACATGCATTAGAGAAATGGCTGCCTCTTTAATAAATGATGCTGGGGACACTGATATCTACCTGAGGAAGACTGAAACTAGATCCCGTTCTCCCACTGTGCACAAAAGTCAGTTCAAAAATGGGTCTAAAGACCTTGGTATAAGACCTGAGACTCTGGAACTACTAGAGAAAAACACAGTGGGGACTTGTGCAGAGCAAGTTAGGTTTGCATCAAACTAAAGTGCTGTGCAGCAGAAGAACAGTGAAGAACAGGATGGGAAAAGATCATTGCCAGCTGCTCACCCAATATGGGATTAGTATCCTCATTAAATAATGAATAGAAAAAGAGCAGATAATCTAGCTACTAAAGGACACTTGTAAAGAAGTACACTTAGCCAAGACATTCCCAGAAGGAATATACACCATCTTCAGCTGTCAAGGAAATGTAAATTAAGACTACGTCAAGATTTTACCTCAGCTGGGTGATGGTGACACTTGTTATCCCAACTCTCAGGAGGTAGAGGAGGGTGGATCTCTGAGTTGCAGGCCAACCTGGTCTACAGAGTGAGCTCTAGGACAGTCAGAGCTACACAGAGAAACCTTGTCTGGGGGTGGGGTGGGTGGAGGGGAGAGTCCTTCACTCTGGTCAGAATGGCTGTTGCTAAGGAAAAGAAACAAATATTTGAAAGGATTCAGGATAAAAGGAATCCTGGCATACTGCTGATAGAAATGTAAATTACTCCAGCCAATACAGAGATCGCTGTGGAAGTTCCTGGGGGGGTGGGGGGGGGAGTTAAAAGTAACCCTACACTTCTGGGCACCGACCTGCAGCCCAGTAGTGGACTGGTGGGGACAGGAGAATTGGAAGTTCAGGCTTGTCCTTGGCTACATAAGTTCTGAGTTTGAGGCAAGCTTGGATTACCTAAGACCCTAACTCAAAACGATTCTTTTAAAGATTGAAAATTTTTTGAAAACTCATATGATCTAGCTATATTGCTTCTGACTCCCCCTAGCACAGAGATGTATGTGGTGCCCTTTCATCACAGCCTTCATAAGAGCAGCGGAACCAGCCTAGGTGCCCATCAGCAAGCGGATCTGCAGGGCTCCTCTGTGTAGCCTTAGCTGTGCTGGAACACACGCTGTAGACCAGGCTGGAACAGAGATCCTCTTGTCACAGCCTCCTGAGTTCTGGGACTAAAGGCCATGCACCACCATGCCTGGCAGCAAATGAATTTTTATTCAGATGTCAAGAAGAACAAATTACATTTACAGACAAATGGGAGGAACCGAAGATTGTTATGTTAAGTCAAGTCATCTGGCCTTCTAAAGACAGCACATTTTCTCTAGTGTGGTGTCTGGTGGGGGAGGGGTGGCTGGGATGGACACAGGTAGGAGGGGGGTAGGAATGAGAGAAGGCAGAGCGAGAGGGTGAGAACAGTATAGGGGACTGATGTGCTCAAATTACACGGATGGAAATGTCACGTTATTGTGTGTGCGCGCGCGCGCGCGCGCACACACTCGGGTGCTCCAGTCTGCCTTGACCCATGGAGTCTTTTGCTTACAGCAATTGGGCACATGACTATTTCTTCAACCTTTTGGTTTTATTTTAAAATTATGTATAGTATGGCATATTAATATTCATAATAACTGTAATCTGTCTGACGGTGGGTAGCAGCTAGAGTACATTTTGTTCATTTCTGTCCTGCTAGTCAACATTTGTGTAACATACAGATGACTACTTGAAAATGTCAAGACTGTCCAGGCTTGCCCCAGACTCACTACGTAGCTGAGGACAGCCCTGAACTCCTGATCCTCCTCTGCCATTCACGTACTAGGTATAGGTGGACGGCAACATACCTGAATAATTTTCATTTTTTTCAGGAACTTTCATGTTGATTTCTGTATTGGCTGTGTTAATTTACATTCCCACCAACAGTATAAGGGTTCACCTTACTGCATTCTTACCAACATTTGTTGTGAGCATAGACTTGTTTTCCTTTTTAATGGTTAGAGGGGTTTCCTGTCATTGCATTATAGCTCTCTAGACACTAGGTCATCTTTACACACCCTAATTGTTAACTTACCCAGCACAAACATTTACAATACTCTGCCGTAAGCCTGTTGTAGGTAAATCCGTAGGCACTCTCACTTCCTGTTCAGTCCTGAAATGGAAAAAAAAAAAAGTGTGACTGAGCTGGCTGTATTTTAGCTTTAGGATTAATAAAGTGTGTTGATTGTACATTTGAGAGTTATATAAATATTTATGCCACTGTTCTTTAGTAGGATAAACAACTTTAGCTCTCTGTTTGGATAATTAGGATTTACAGTAAAACATCTCTTGGAGATTCAGTGGCCATGTCAGATCTTTATGCATATCCCTGCTTGGTTGAGTTAGTCTTAGAGTCTTCAGTAGAATAATGTGTGGATGGAGAACTCTGGGAGGCTGTGATGAGCCCTGAAAACGTATGTGTCATGTTTCTAGTAGGTGGAAGATGAGCTCATCAGGCATAGTGATTGCTCCTAAAATGTGATGGTACTGCCTCTAAAGCACCTATATCTGAGTGGGCCTTCACCCTGTTTTGAAAGCACCCACTTTGACTAGCTCAAATAAAGGATAGAACTCTTTTTCATAATTGCATATGACTGGGTTAATTTACAGGGAATAGTGTACAGGACAGAAAAGAGGTGTGTATTAGGATTTTTTTTAAAAAAGCCCAGATGATCTCTCTGTCTTTCTCTGTCTCTCTGTCTCTCTCTGTCTCTGTCTCTCTCTACCCCCCCCCCACACACATACACACACGAAAAGACAAGTGATATTCTTATTTGCTTAAATATATGTGGGCTTTAGTGTGTATATAGTTGCTCATAGTCATGGTTCTTTAAACACTTTTTGAGTTAAAAGGACCAGAGATTCACTTTATTTCTCTTTTTAAATATTTCTTATTTAATATTTCTTATTTAAATATTACTTAGTATACAAAGTAATTTGAGATAGGTATTTGTTTGAAGTTAGAACATCAGAGGAATACTAGACATGCAAATAGTTCTGTGTTTTTATAGGAGATGACTCCTAAATGACAGTAGCTATCTGAGAACATTTGCCTAATTCTTAAGTTTGTTACAGTTCTCATTGAACAGTCTGAGTTTGATTAGAAGAGGCTCCCATCACAAAAGGAGGAAAATATCTTCATTTAAAGACTGAATTGCTTTTTTTTTTTGCCTGTTGGTGGGCATTTCTCAATATTACTGGGTGTTCCAAGTTGTCTTGAATCTTGCTTATGCTCAAGAGAAAATGAATGAGCACTGAAGAGTTGCATCCATTGGGTATCCAGTGCCTCACAGATGTGCTGTACATTTCCATTTTGGAAACTAGGTGTTTTTCATTAGTCTCCAGTAAACCTGATCAAGCACTGTGGTAAGTCTTCTGGTTGAAATGCGTTGCAAAGGAAGGTGGATTGTGATTACCAGTTTTACCCGCTACTTTATCAGTCTCCTGAAAAGAAAATGAAGCATTTAGAGTCACACTGAGCATTCTGTCAGTGTTTGGTTTGCTTGTGAGCTACACTGAAGATGGAATCAAGACTAAAAATAAGCTTCGGTTAAGTATTACTTTAAAGTGTACCCTTTGTCCTTAGTACTTGGGTGTTCAGACCCAGGAATGGAATGACAGTGCTTAATTTTGCAGTTTATTGGCAACCCTTAGTTCTCTGAGAATTTGCCACATCTAGTAAAAGTTCTAGAAGTGTGGGTATCTCTAAAGGAAGAACAAATGTCATCTTTTTTCAAACTAGTGTTCAGAATCAGGTGGATGAAGTTATTGATGTGATGCAAGAGAATATCACGAAGGTGATCGAACGAGGAGAGAGGCTGGATGAACTGCAGGACAAATCAGGTACTGCCCCCTGCTGCGTTCCTTGATGTTGTGACTGTGTAGCCAATGCATGCCTTCCTAACGTTCAGTTCTTAAGCTTGATTTCCATGGCTTAGTTTCTGCCCGTTAATGTGAATGGTCTTACTGTACTGTTTACTTACTCAGTTAAAAATGGAAAGTTTGTTTCCGAAAAGTTAAATCCTCTCTTTTCTCTTGCCCTGTTATATTGATACAATTTGTGTTTCTTAGGATGTCAAGATGTTAAAATCTAATCCATTTTTTTAGTACTCCTTTCAAACTTGCCTATGTTTATTTTGTCTTTCCTGGTACTTAGATAGTCTTTATTTTCCGACAGATGTTAGTCTCTGTGCCCATGATTCCTAGCACATATTTGGACTTCAAGTATTGTTTGAATGATGACTAGGCTTTCCCTGGAAACTTAGCAACTTTTGTTTACAAGCAGATGTTAGTCTTTGAGCCTTTAATGGTTCTTGGCACATATTCACCCCTCATGCTGTGTGAGTGGTGAATAGCTGCATGCCAGATTCATTCTTGATAGATTTGCTTGATTTTTTTCACTCAAAATCAGTTTCCTTTGTTTTCTAAAAATTAAATTTTTTCCTGTGTGCAATTTCTAGAGGTGTGCCAAAGTATTTATTTTGTTTCTGGTGCTGGGATCTAATGGGTACCATGAGGGATCTGCCCATGAGCAGCAACCCCAGCCCCTAATTTTAAAACCTTCTATTACATTAATTTGTGTGCATATGTTTGCATGGGAGCACGTATGCATATGTACATGTGGGGGCTAGGGCCTTGGCTCTGTCCTTCCATCACGTGGGTCCCTGTGTATCAAAAACGTAGGTCATCAGGCTTCATGTCCATCTTGCCTCTCCTGACTATTCTTGTTTTTAAACCCTGTTTTCTTACCAGGATTAAGTTTGTGTATAAGCATTGAGACCCTAAGAAGGGTTCTGGGAATCTTGAGTGGGTGTCAGGGTGGGGTGGGATCTGTTGGACAAACTGACCTTCCACCATGTTTTCCTTTGTTGTTTTTTTAATGTAGACTAACAGTCTGGGGGAACAAATTTTAAGCAGTAGAAATTAATGTCCTTTATCTTTGTGTGACCATGTGAAAGTGTCCTATTATGTCATTTAACCCTTCTCTCCACCCTCTGTGTGATATAGAAAGCTTGTCGGATAATGCAACTGCTTTCAGCAACAGATCCAAACAGCTTCGAAGGCAAATGTGGTGGCGGGGATGCAAAGTAAGTAAATGGGGGGGAGGGGAGGAGGGAGAAAGGTGTGAATAGAGAAGGTAGCTAGTCTCTGGGCTTGTGAGGACAAATACTGTAAGTGCCTTGCTTAAAGATTTCCTCCGCCTGGGAAATCTAAGGAACCGGGAAGTGTCTGAAAAGTTGCAGTTCTGCTCTGTCCATGAAAGTGCCCACATTGGCAGTGACTCAGCATCTGGACACATCTGGACTCATGGTGACAAACACACTGCTCTTCTTAGACCCACTTCCACTTCTTCCTAGCACTTGGAGAGTAGTTCATTCACTATGTACACAGTGGTTTTGGATCTGTGGGGTTGGATCTGGGTTTTGTTTTGTTTTTTTTCTTAATAGAATGAAAACTAAAGAAAAGTGTTATTTTTTTGGTAGTTGGAAAAACAGTAACTGTTTGTATGTCAGAGACTCTCCTAACAAAAGATTAAGGAAAAAGTCCCATTTTATTTCTTCATTATTAAATTTTAATAAAGACAAATGGAATCACTGTGTACTAATATTTCTGCCGAAATGAATTTTCCTCTTAAATCAAATATGAGCAATCATGAAAAATATCTTTTAAGATTTTAGAAACAAATTTATGTTATGAGAGCAAGTCTTTCCTTTTTCCTCTTGAATCTAAGTATGTGTTTTTATTTTGCCAAAATCTTAAACATGGACTTACTGGTTTTAGCCCCTCATTTTAGGGTTCAGCAATAATTTTCTAAAGCCAACTTTGCTATATGTTAAGGATATCTTCCAAGAGATGTCTTGGATTTACTGAGTTTTGTCTGGTTACCAGTTAAATATTCTGTTCCCAGAAATAGAACTGAAGAAATACAAGTTTCATTGTTCCCATCATAATGAACTTTTTTTCCATTTATTTTTGTTTGCATCAGAGAATCAATTCTGTATTTTCTTTAATTTCTTCTTCTTTGCCTCCTCATCTAATGTTTTAAAGAGATGTAAGAATACATAGGATTGTCTTTTAAAGAGGCTAGGACTCAGTTTAACTCTGTGGACCACTAATAGCATCAAGCATCTAATAAACAACATGGCATAAGTAGCAAGTGTCTCCTACTTATTCCTTCCTAGGGTTGTTTCTTCAGTCTCATCCCACTCTCTTAGCCCCACATTATGTTCCTGTTCATCTAGGGAGGTTCCCCAAGCCTCCCAGTTTTAG
This sequence comes from Rhynchomys soricoides, assembly GCA_019843965.1. Taxonomy (NCBI): domain Eukaryota; kingdom Metazoa; phylum Chordata; class Mammalia; order Rodentia; family Muridae; genus Rhynchomys; species Rhynchomys soricoides. Next base: position 7,799,636 of record JADRCH010000010.1, on the reverse strand, counting down.
GATTGGACTTCATTGTAGTGACTTAGGAAGGCTATTATAAAAAAGGAGGGAAAGAAGACATGAGAGGCTGCCACTGGGTGGAAGGTGGTTATCGGCTACAGCTGATGATGAAGGAGCTCTGTGCAGTGATGGAAATGTGTTTGCTTATGACAGTTTGAGATAGGTGCTTCCTGCCCCAAATTGGAAACCCAAGGAAGAACGCTCTATTCAGTACAGGTTCTTTACACTTTTGTTGATATTTCCATTTAAATTTTGTAAAGTTCAGCCTAGTTAATTTCATATTAATAAGACAAATTAATATATGTTTTAGGAAAGCTACTCTTAAGAAGTTCCATATTATTTAGAATTTTTTTTTAGGTTAAAGAATTGAAGTACTTTTTAGTATAATATAAGCTCAGGTTCAAGACTGTTTTTACAGTTTTAAGTTATCATAATTAAAGACCTGGCTTTTATATTCCAATTGGAAAGCTTTTTATATATTCCTTGGGTGACTTTGTTGGTGTCATGGCTGCAATGTCATGAAGTATTAGCAGCCATTCTATGTTTAAAACATTTAATTCCTGTTTCTATTTATAATTGTCACTAGAATGAATATGCCCTTTATAATATTGAATATACTGATTTTTTTTAATTTTTGAAATGAAGCTTATAAAAATCTTAGAAACAAAAAAATATCACACACCAAAATTAACCAGTATATCTTGATGACCTTTTATCTAGTTAGAACAGCTGCTCTGAAGCTGTGGAGGCTCACACTGGACTTTTCACTTTCATGGTCTAGTATATGTTTATGCACTGAACCACTAGCAACAGTGATTTTGTTTTTGGCTGGCCTGAACTCACAGAGATTTCTAGTAAGTTCTCTGTCTCCCTAGTGTTGGAATTAAAGGCATGATTACCCATGCTTGGCAGTCAGCCATTTTTAGTTATGTATGATGAAAATGTTTGATGAAAGCAAGGCTTTTGATTCATTAAGGAAATAAAATTAGTTTATATAATTATGAATTTAAAAAAGAGATGGAACTGTGATTGTGGCAATTCCATGTAGAAAAGATAACATGAGCTTAAAATGTCAAGCAGCTAACTGAAGCATGATCTTAAGGCTTCTCTTTCTCGCTGGAAACTGTACAATAGTTTCAAGTTACTTAAGTATAGTTATTCATAAATAGTCCTAAAAATGAAGATTAAAACATTGTGAAGAAGTAAGGTGAGAAAAAATTCGGGTACTGGGAGAAAACTGCCATGGCTCTTGCTGCCATGTGTAACCGTCCCCCATGAAGCCTGCAGCCACATTGACAGCAGTCCCTGGTCCATGGTTGTTTTCCATATTGTCCATATTGTTGCTTATCCACAGTGAGCTGCGGTTGGGGAAACCTGTTTATCGTGGCACTTGGAAGAGAAACACCAAATTCACTTTACCTGATCATATACTCATTCCATTTTGCTTTTGGTTATTAGTCTCTTCTATGTAATTTGTCAATTTATTGTCATAGGTTGCTTTTATAGGGGTAACTCCATCCATGTAGAGGATTTAGTATGATCCATGGGTTCGGGCATTCATGGGGCCAGGGCACATTGATAAGACAGGACCATTTACATAACTAGTACATGGACTGGCTGCCTGTGTTTTTTCATCCAGTCCTGAGCAGAGTTGCAGAAAGTACAATTTTGTGTCTCACTTTAGAAATAGGCCCAGCCCTGGGAAGGCTTCAATTGTGGCTGCTTACTGCATAGTACAGCCTTAGATAGTAACATCCAACACAATGATTTTGGCTATTTACACAAGAATATAAAACATCCATTATGTTCATGTGAGAAATAGTGATTTGAAAACCCTTCAGTGAATGTACCTGTTTATTAATGAGGTGGTATAGAATGGTAAATAGCAGAACAGATAGTCTTGTCTGTATTAACAAGTCAATCTTTTATTTGCCTTTTTGTGTATTATAGATAAAAGCCATCATGGCTTTGGCTGCAGCTATCCTTTTGCTAATGATTATCAGTAAGTATTTATTGGATTACTGTGTCTTGGACTATTGTGTTTTGTAAAGCTTAGGGTTTGATTTGGTCTTGATTTTTTTTTCAGAGACATAGTCTCACTATGTAGCCCAGGCTGTCCTAAATGCCACTGTGTAGCTCATGTTGGCCTCTGGCTAGGGTATTATGTTACAATGAGTTTATTTCCTTTCAATTTTAGTTAACCTAATGTATGAAATGTCAACATTGAATAATGATATGACTTGAATAAGGTGCCAACCTTTACCTAAAATCTGTCAATCTCTGAAAAATGCTTTTAAAATATATAACCTTCTGTGTGATTATACATGTGGACATTCTGTGGGGAGTCTATATATTTTGTTAGATTCTCAAAGGCTACTCCCTCTCCTGCCCCTCAGCCACACCCCAGCTACAGCACAGAACTCAGCTGTCAGCTGGGTTTTTTGGTTTTTGGTTTTTGGTTTTTTGGGGGGTTTTTTTTGGCTAAATCTGGTAAGTGTTATACTTAGGACCAAAATACTATTTTCTGTTGTATTCGAGAGACAAACCTAGTTAATTTCTCCAGATGATTTTATAGTGTGCATATAGATTTGAACTTAAGTTTAGTTCTGAAAGTATAACTCATTCTCTGGTTTTCTTTAATATTCTTTCCAAAGTCATCATTTTTTTATAAATGCTTTCTTCAAGGTCTTTATGTTTACAGAGATTTTATGAAGAACTAGAAAGGATCTCAAAAAAAAAATTGAAAAATTTTATAAGACTATTTTTTAAACTTAAAAAGAATTTTATAAAGAAATACAATCCAGTCTCATCACCTAGGCTGTTGTGTGAATTTGTTTTCTAGTTGAAGTGTATCTGTAACCCCTGCGTTAATGCTCATGTTACCTCCATAGTCATGTGCAGATGTGTTCAGAGCAAGAAGAATTTGTCTCCCTTGACCCATAGGTTTCTAGCTGGGGTCAAATGGAGATCTGCCTTTTAATCTCAGCTTTCATTACATACCCAATGTCTTTCTCGTAGACTGCATGGTCCACATGTTTGTTGACTTTATGGTTTGAAATAGACCTCAAGAATAGTCTAGAAATGTTATCCCCATTACTAAGTGTCAGCTGGCTGTGATACACCTTAACATAAAGTATTGCTGGCTAGGTACTGTTCAGTGATGAGCTCCAAGAGCTACTGGCCTTGACTTCATAGTAATATTTTAATTAATGATATCTATTAAACATGATGTCTTTTAACAGAAACACTTAAAACAAGACTATGTATTAATTTATTAAATCTAGTAGCCAGAGGCTCATGGGAACTTAACCCTGTATTTTTCCTAGTAGTAGTGGTTCAGTATTCACCAGTTGAGTGTTCGTGATAACTTTGCAGAACAGATAACAAGGTGGATACCATGCACAATACAGACTAGCACAAAACGGATCATAAAGTCCACTGTACTCTCACTGTGGAGCTAGCTGCAGTGATATAACTGTGTATTAATGTAACTGGTGTTATAAAGCCATGTGCTTTCAGTCGTTTCCTGTTGATGGATAAGCATGATTTTCAAAAGCTAAGATAATAGCAGCTATTTCTAATAAATATTTTATGCATTATTTTCCTGTATCATTAAATATGGTAATAATATTTTAGAAGTTATGGGCTACTGTTTTGTCATAGTTTATTTGCTCAAGAGGCCAGTGTTAGACACCTAGGTTGTTTATGATATCTTTGCATTCTTCTTATTTCATAGTTGTTATTTTAGATCAGAGTCTGGCCCTCATTTCTCCTTTAATGGCCAAAACCTACACTTAGGGTTGTGCTTCTAACTTAGCTGTGATATGGTTCTAATTTTGATGCATTCTTTTTCTTTTTTTTCTTCTTTCTTTCTTTCTTTTTTGTTTTTTTTTTGGTTTTTTTGTTTTACTTTTTTCTCTTACAGTTCTTATAGTTGTGAAATACCGTACTTGATTTGATGACAGAGATCCTCATTAAACAAGATCTGGGACAATAATATTTAAAGATTGCTGCATAATTTAAATGAAACTTATGTATATATCTTTCAAATTTTCTTTTTCAAGAAACTAAAAGGCAAGTACCAATTCAAATTGGAGCATTGAGAATATCTAATTGTCATCTTTCCAACTAACAAAATGTGTTTTGAATAATTATATTTGATGCAAAAATAACTCTATTTTGCTTTATTCCAAGGATCTAATTTGAAACTAGATACTTGCCAGTTTGTTATTTGTATATAAAGTTAAACACTGATGACAGTACTCCGAACTTGTGTTTTAGTTGCATTAAAAACATTATTGCATAAAAGTGGGAGTCGGTCTGGTGATCAGGAAGCCTATGTAGAGTCCTGACTCTTTGCTGAACGAGATGTGTAACCACCCTATCAGTATCTGCAAGAATGTCATTCTTTTCATATTGCAGTTGCTTTGCAGGCAATTTCCACATTTATGGATTAACAAAAGCTAAGCATTGTAAATGTTTCTGCCTTCAGCTCTACCTGAAAACATTCCAGTAAACCTACTCTGACTATATAAGAAAATACGTGGTAATCTTTTGGTATTTGGACTTTGAAAATGGGAAATTTAAACTATGAAAATCATAGTATGGTACCATAAAACTGGAGATAATAAAATTCCTGGAGATGTCATCAGAGTGTCTGAAAACGAGCAATATGTAGCTGCCAGTCTTGGTCCAGTGTCAGTTAAACTACAGTAAAAGGGGCTAAGTCTGATGCAAGTAAGTGAAATCTGTAGGTCATTTTTTCTTGATTTAATTTTTGTTAGTGGTTTTCTCTCTTTAATTCTAACTAACCCTGTGCCAGAAGTGTCGAAGTTAGCACAGTCATGTGCTTCCAGTGTCCTATTCTCATGTTCTCTGACCCTCTTGAGGAGATAGGTGTTACAAGGGTTCAAACAGCCAGTAGCAGTAAGTATAAGTAGCCAACTGTCAGGAGCATAGGTGACCTCACATAATCAGTGAGTAACCGATACTTAGGGGCCACCACTGTCCCCAGCCTCCTCTTATAACAAGATATGTTCATTGTAAAGAGTGCCAGCCTCTTCATATTGTTTAAACAAGTCAAAGTAAAGATGTCTCTTGATGTGCAGGGGAAAGGCAGAGACCACAGGAGCTTGTTCACATGGACATCTCAAGCTAAGAAGGGAGTTCACAGGTGTGGCCAGTATTTGGTGGGGGGGGGTGGGGAGCAATGGCTCTCTATAACTGATATTACTTTTTGTGACCATTTTAATTCAAAATGTGTAAAACAATTTGGATTTTTCTTTGTTTAATTCTACAATGGCTAATACTAACAGATAAAATGTTTAGAATGGAAAGAAATTTGAAAAGGTGAAAGCAAGATTAAGGGATAGCCTACACACTGCAAGGTCTAAATATAATTGCTGGAGTTTACAGTTTGTCACACACTGTGGAGAATGGACTCTGGCCTTTGTGCTCTGTTGGTCAGTTCCTGTGCACAGCATCTGTCTGATGATACATCCTTTGGAAAAAGATAGGCTAAGGAGTGGTCTCAGTCCCAGCAGTTGGTGGTTCAGGGATAGAGGTGTTTCCTTGAATCAGTGTGTTTGTCGTGTACCCTCAAGTCATTAGCTCCACTGCCTGTTGTGGAAGTCTACTTTCGCTCAGTGTCTGCTAGTGAAGATGAAGTGTTGGGTTTTTTTCTTAAAAAGACTCCAAATTTTCAATCTTCTTTTAATTAGGTATGCCACTTTTAAAGAGACAATTATAAAACATAGAATTATAAAATTAATTTTAAAACATTAAGTATAAAAAATTTATATTATTTAACTATGTATATATATATAGTTGTTTGTACTTAAATTTATCGCTTCTGAGGAAGCCCTGTTGGCATGGGACTGAGGATTTTACAGCAGTGATGGCTTCAATCCCAGTTTACCGCTTTGTCCCTTTTGATCTTACATAATCCTGAGACCTTAGTATGACATTAGCGAAATACTGGAAATGTGGGTGTTTCTACAGTAGGAAGCTGAGGAGAGCCAGGTGTGATGGCTCCCACCTGGAATCCCCACTCTATGAACACTGAAGTAGGAAGGTTTCCCTTACTTGGAAGCCATCCTGGGCTTCATGGTGTGTTCTGGACCAGCCTGGGCTATAGAGTAAGAACCTGTCTCAAAAAAAAAAAAAAAAAAAAACTCACAAAAAACAAAAAACCAACCAAGCAAACAAATCAAAAGAGAAAGTTGTTCAGATTGATGCAGGCTTGCCTTCATTCCCTCCTTAATCATTCTTTTTCTCATTCAGTTCAGATCATCCTGCACTTGAAAAAATGAAGTTTTACCACCATCAAAACTATCATTATTTAACAACAGTGAAGATCAACAGAAAAATTCAAGTAGCTTTGCTAATGTTAGTTGATGCCCAGTAAAATCAGGTCACCACTGCCGTGCCTGATGCGTGCCCTGTGGTTTGTCTGTAACAGAAGCCTCTTCCCTTGCAGCAGTTTGTGGTAAATGGGTTCCTCTTCCATCATAACCCAGTGTTGCCTGTGGTCTTTTGATTCCTTTGTCCTAACAAAACTCATTGGGAATTTTCCCAAAATTTTATAAACTGGGAAACTTATTAAGAGAAGGTCCAGTATTGATGATGGAACATTGTTTAAAATGGAGAAAAGGTAATACACATCAGGTGCAGAGGTACCTGTGATGGTGTTCCTGTACACTGTCATTACAGTTCACTCCTGGCTTCTGTGTTAGAAAGTAATGTTGTCATTTTGATAGCAGAAACTGGCACCTTTCTGTTCTGTGTGGCATGTGGGTGCCCTGTAAACGTGAATGCATATACAGGGTACCACTCAGATGTAACAAGAGCCTGATCTGTCCTTGCCATCTGTGGCACTGTAGCCCAAACAGACTTGTATTTACATCTCGTATATACGTGATGGCTAGAAAATATGCAAGAAGTTTTTTCAGTGTTGAAAAAAAATGTCATTAGATGTTCTTAGTTGTATTGAGTCAAAGTGTTCTAAGTTAGGGACTGGACTACTAATCAGATTTTGTGTTTTCACATAGAAATGTTATCGGAGTCAGTTTGACTTTTCTGTGAGTGATAGTAAGAACACGAGTCAGTCTAAACACATTGGGGGGACGGGATTACCAGATAGCATAAAGACAGTGGCTCAGAAGAAGCAAAAAGGGGCCATCTTAGTCCATAAAATGCTCCCTCCCTTAGACTGACAGGGTCTGAGTCTATCTTGTGTGTCTTGGTTTTTTTTTTTTTGGTTGGTTGGTTTTGGTTTTGGTTTTGGTTTTGTTGAGAAGCAGTCTCACTGTGTAACCCAGACTGGCCTCAGATGCACAGAGAGCCATTGGCCTCCCAAGTGCTGGGATTAGAGGTGTGTGCCACCACACCCTACAGCCTTTTTCTTTTTGATCAGAGAAGGAATTCCTGCGCTCAAGTGATCTTTCCAACTTAGCCCCAGAAGGCTAAGACTACATGTGTGCACCAGCATGTGCAGATGGGCCTTCTCTCTAAGCTTGATGTCAGTCTCACTTGGATATTTATTTCCATATGTCAAGCAGAATAAGGGGTGAAACACACTTTTATTCTGGTTCTTGTTTGTTTTACAAGGCTACTTAGAACAAGTTAGCAGAGATGAGAAGAAAAACCCTGATAGTCCAGTTGGGGTAGGTGTAAGCCTGCGCTTACTAAGCACGGGCCGCACCATGTTGTGTCTGTCAGCCACAAGTCCCTATGTGTGCCGCTGTGCCCCAGAAGTCACACCGTGCCGGTGGTGTCTAAGCGAGGGCTGATTTCCAGTATGTGCTGAGAGGTGACATGGTTGAAGTAGGCAAACCTAGAGATAAAAGGATTTTTATGATTTAGTACAGAAAAATTCTGGTTTTACAGTGTTGCATTAGGTTCTTTTCACTTGAAAAGATTATGAAGTAAAATCACATTTTAAAGCTGTAAGTTGTATATGTCTGAGGATTTAGTGAAATGTCAGAGATCAATCTATAAGAGAATTCAAACATTGTTTTTCTACCTTAGTTGTGTGTCATCATTTTAGACCCTACAACCCCTAGTTTAACCGTTCCGGCAAGTGCCTTTGACACATAAGGAGCATTATGGGAGATGAGCAAATGTAGGTGCCACACCCCATTTCCTGGCTTCTCAGTTCCTCGTGACAGCATATGTTTTACAGTGCTACAAAGTTCAGTCCTCTGTGTTCATATGAGATTGTATTGTAGCCTTTCCGTAGTAAACAGCAAAATAAACCGTTTTGCAGAAAATTAAAAGTAAGCACTGTGGCTTGTTCAGTGTGTTCCATATTGACATAACCGGCCTAACTTCAAAGTAAAGCACCTATACAAGCACCCGATTTCATTGCTCCCTGTTTCTAGTGAAGTACATGGAGGAAAGTAGAAGCTATCTAAAACGAATTTCTCAACGTACAACACCGTGTCGGCTGCAGAGAAGTGACCGAGATACTTTTACTTATCCTTGCTTGTGTCCATTTCAAAGAGAGAAAAGAGGACAAAGTCCACTTAATTTTAATACTTCAGTCCTAATCAGAGCTGGGCAAAAGGGGTATATATGCTCATAATCCCAGCACTCAAGAAGTGGAGGCAGACGATCAGGAAGTAGTTCAAAGACAGAGACAACTGCATAGCTTGAGGTCTGCCTGGGAGATTGTGTGTGTGTGTGTATGTGTGTGTGTGTGTGTGTGTGTGAGACACACCTACATCTCCAACAAGAACACCTGGCACCTACCTGTCAGCTATGCAGTGCTGTTCTTTACAAGCAGTCTGAATAGTGACCATTGTCTCCAGCCTCCCTCCAGACCTTAAATGTCATCTCTTTACTACTCCAGAGAGGGCTATAAAGTACTGTGGTCAGGAATAGAGCTAGGAACACCATAAGGACATTCTAATAATGACACTATTTAATATGAAATTTCACCTTATGGGAGAGCCAGTACAGAAGGCCAGGTCTTCTGTAAATCCAATAGTCACATTTAGACCCGCCCTTCAGTGCTAAGCACTGCTGTGCAGCATTCACTCTACTTTCCTGCTGTAGGTCCTTGACAGAAGATAGCGTGCTTAGGCAGTTGTGTGAGTGGACCAGATCTCACGAAGCATGCATATAAAGAGACGCACGTGAAGCCTATGAAATAAGTAATACTGAACTTGGGAGGGAGGGTGTGCTGGACTGATCCTTAGAACACAAAGGCTTGCTGTTCACTCCATTTAAAAAACTAGGGCCAGAGAGTTTGTTCATTGGATAAGAGTGCTTTCCCTACAAGCGTGAGGACCTGAATTCACATCCCCAGGATGCACATAAAATGTAGGCACAGCTCCATGTATCCATAGTCCCTGCATTGGGGGGCAAAGGCACATGGATCTAAGAGCTCACTAGCCAGCCACTCTAGACAAAAGGGTCATCCTCAAATTTATTGAGAGACCCTGTCTCAAAACAATAAGTCATGCCAGAGGAAGACACCTGAGGTCTTACTCTGACCACCATGTACACATGCAACCACACAAATACATAACCCCATCATCTTTTTAACCTTGTCCTGTCTCTTTCTACCTAAAACTTTGCTTTGTATGGAGCTTTTGGTTTATTCTCTTAAAGTACATTGGTCAAGTTATACATACATGCCTACCCAATCTTAGTTTCATGAAGGTCACCAATGACCTCTATGCTGACAAATCCAGAGGTCTGTATTCTGCCTTTGCATATCAGCATATCAGTCACAGTTTGTGACGCTATTTCTGAAAGTCCTTTTAATTTTACTGATTGGTACTTATCTCCCCAACTCTTAACATTGTAATAATATTGGATCCAACTTTTGCTCCTCTCTGAACACATCCCCTTAGTAATCTTACCTAATATTATCATGCAACATCTTTGTTCTGACATATCGCAAGTTCATGTCTCCTTTTCCTCTTGAAGTTGGACTCAGGGAGTAGTCCATTGGGCATCTTTCCTTCGTGCACATTTCTAGTTGCACATGCCCAAAGGGCAATTCTAATGCTGTGTGCTAGCACATGCCCGTAATCTCAAGGCTACCTTCAGTGTGTCATCAATTCTCTGCATCTCTCTATTCTAACATTTTATAGAAGCTAATTATTTATGCTTGTTACCTCTCTCCCCTCATCCAAATGTAACCTTCAGAAAAAAGGATTTTTGTCTCTTGTTCACTAATATTTCCCAAATCACTTGCTGTAATAGCAGTAATGGCTGTCTGAATGGCTCCATTATCCTGAAGATTCAAAGGAAGGCCATAATTTTGAAAATGATGTACTACAGGAGCTAAATTGACTTTTAGAGTATGCCAGTAATAGGATGAAAGATGTGGCCTCTGTGATTCAGAAAGTCATAGACAAAGGCAGAGGTAAAAATATAGTGAAATACATGATGAAGGCAACTCAGGTGAGCTACAAGGGAAACAAAATAACATGGTAGAGGGTGCCAGAGAGGTGTCTTAGTAAGAGAGCCTAGCGTGCAAGCATGAAGATCCAAGTTCAAATCCCCAGTATCCATGTAAAAAGCAAGGAAAAGTGAGTACTTATGACCCAGCATTGCGGTGACAAGTGGGTCCCCACAGCTCACTGGCCAGTCAGCCTAGCCTAAATAAGCCATGTCTGAAGGCAATAACTCAGAAAGCAAAAAAGAAAAACACCCAATTTCCATACACACCAAGTACATGCATACTATACAATGCACTAATAGTCATTTGTTAGAAAGCAAACTGCAACATGTATGCACATTAAGCCCGTCACAGAAGCAGCAGGGGATAGAACTGCTTGAGAAAGTCAGTGTAAGAAAAGGGTTCCAGAAGCGACCACAGACATCAAATAAATGGAAAGGATGCTAATTGGATCTTTAAAATTACTGAAAATAATACAGTGTTCCAAAACTAGGACAATAGAAGAGAGTTTCATGTTTTCCTTTGAGTAAAGCTTCAATTTTGAGAAAATAATCCAAGATAAAAGTTTTCTCAAATACATGTAGTTCAGTGGAAGAGCACTTACTGGCCATGTGAATTCCTGAGTCTCAGCATCAAAGAGAAAATCCCATAAGCACTGAGGGTACCTACAAGAATACAGATATGAAACTTGAAATCCTCACAGTCTCTAAACAACACATCACTAGGCTATTATCTATAGAGCTTCTGAAAGAACTGACTATGGAACTCCATACACATGACTACAAAAAGGATTCAAAAATATGAAACATTCAGTATTTTTCCTTGGAAAAATAACGTGAAAATTGAAAAGGAAAGGGAGATAAAAATTGAGAGTTAAAATCATTTCATTCTGTCAAAAACCCTTTGATGGATTCTCATTGTACATATGGTGAAAATTAGGCTTTCAATCTTGTTTCCCTCACCTCTGCCAGCTCTCTTGTTAGCTTTCACCTCACCTAATATACACTTCAATGAGGGAACAGGCAGGGCTTAAAGAAACAAAAAGAATGGGATCTAGGGACATCTGAATAGATGGCCCTGAGGAGACTCGTGTTCTCAGAACCCCAGAGTCTGCACAAGTGACTGAACTTTCTCTTACTGAACAAGAAAGTCCCACTTTCCACCTGTCGCTGGCCTATTAACCCCTCAGAAGTCTCAAACAAGGCAAATGCCTCCCAAGATACCACTAGGAATCGAAGTTCAAGAGATTGAACAGTGTTCCCAGCACTTGCACGTGTGATGTGTTACAGGTGAAGCTGAAACCTAAAGTGGAGGCAAGCACCAGATTCCTCAAGCTGCACCACTTGTATGGGCTGATCAGCTGCCCATATAAATCGCAAATTCTCTCAGTGCCTATTTCTGTTGTTGGTAGAAATGAGAAATAGATGGTCACTATTTCCTGATGGAGAAGTGTCATTAGTTCACAGATGTATTTCTTTACATTCTGTTCTGTGTTTCTGTGATGCTAAGGCTTGAACCCAGGACTTTATACATTCTGAACACGATACCACTACTATAGACCTGAGAAAGATCACAAGTTCTAACGATCAGGTCATGGGCCTTTTCACCTTGCTCCTGCATTCCTGTTAGCAAAGCTGGCTACAGCATTTCAGGCACCAAGTGTGGAATTAAAATGGGGTGAACTTTGCTCAAGGAACAAGGAGAGAGGGACTTTAAGGTACTAATATATAAAACATTTATTAATTATTAGTTATAAATTGTTAGTTATAAATTATACCAGGCTCATGAATGATCCCTAGGGAAACATAAAACCACAGTAAAATAAGACCTCACATCCTAGGATACATTAGTATGAAAGCCATTATCATCATGGCAGGAAACATGGCAGCTTCCAGACAGGCATGGGGCAGGAGGAACTGAGTTCTATATCTTGTTCCAAAGGCAAACAGGAGAAGACTGGCTTCCAGGCAGCTAGGAGGAGGATTTCGGAGTTCACCCTCATAGTGACACACCTCCTCCAACAAGGCCACACCTCCTAATTCCCTGGCCATTCCGTGGGCCAACCGTATTCAAACCACCACACTAGGTAAGAGACCACAGAAGGGAAAGATGTTGAGAAGAGGGGGAGGGCAAAGGGGTCCATGTAACATGAAAATAGGAAGGGAGCCAATAGACAGGAAGGAGGAAGGTGGAAGAGAAACAAGGGAAGCAAAAATCTGTTTGAAAAATGTTACCATGAAACATTTGCATACTTCCTGACCCTTTCTGGTGCTGGTGGTTCTCAGGTACCAGCCTAAATCAATTCACAGCCTCTGGTCAGTAGGTGAATGTTTGATTCACTTTTGTATCCTGTTGTGTTCATTATCTTAATCTTCAAAAAGGCGAAGTCATGGGGGCTATTTTTCTACTCTTTATTCAGCCATGTGGTCAGTCAGGAATATGCTCTAGCCATCTCTGCCAGGCACTCCTTTCTCTTCAAGCCTCCCATCTTCTTTCTCTATGGATCAAGAATGAGGAATGGGCCGGGCAGTGGTGGTGCACGCCTTTAATCCCAGTACTCCGGAGGGAGAGGCAGGTGGATTTCTGAGTTTGAGGCCAGCCTGGTCTACAGAGTGAGTTCCAGGACAGCCAGGACTACACAGAGAAACCCTGTCTTGACAAACAAAACAAAAACAAAAACAAAACAAAAGAATGAGGAATGGTCAAAGTGAAGAAAAAGTCCTCCCACATTTCCACTCCACTCCTCTTACATGTCTTCCTGTTTTTACTAGCCATTTACTCTGTGATCTGTACATTTATCCCCTTAACATGGTACACACTGCAGTGTGGCATGCGAGCTCAATGAAATATAATTGTACATGGAACTCGGTCCTTAGATGGAAGCGTTAAAGCACTAGCTCTGACAGGATGGTATTCACACTCTTTTGAAAGTGGCTCAGCAAGGCAGTGGGAGATTGTTAGGCGCCAGCCCTGGGGTGTGGCTCTGCAGGACTCTGAGCAGCAAATAACTACCAACGAAAAGGATGGAGTTCAAGAATTTACAACTGGCAGAACTGTTCATATGAGCCACTGGCTGACATGAGTCTGGCTCAAGGCAATGTCCCATTCTTACTTTCAAGAATCCCTCTGTGTGTGTGTGTGTGTGTGTGTGTGTGTGTGTGTGTGTGAGAGAGAGAGAGAGAGAGAAAGAGAGAGAGAGAGAGAGAGATTGGCACAGATGCAGAAACGAATCACCGCTGCTAGGACTCTCTGAATGTGGTACTTAGTGTAGCCTCCTGACTCAAGTGGAACTCCATCAATGTCCTCCCCTTAGTAGGACAAGCAAGTTAGGATGGATGTGCTGGTGGGTAAGGGGTGGGAAAAGGCAGCAGAAGAAAAGGAGAATCACCTTTAATCCCAGTGCTTGGGAGACAGAGGAAGGGGAATCCTTAAGTTTGAGGCTAACCTGATCTACAGAACAAGCTCAGTCTTAAGCTAACAGCTTCTGAAGGGTGTCTCTGGTCTGGCAGAAAGATCTGTGGGAAGAATACTATGTCATATGTCAAAATAACTGTAGTTATCCTGGTGTTATGTGAGAGGCTTTTCCTGAGGAGACACAATACATACATGCACAGACACACACATGCACACACATACACACATGAACATATATATATACACATGCACATACACATACATGCATACACACTCATGCATGCACTCATACACACACACACACACACACACACAGACACCTACTCACCCCAGATAAAGGAGCTCACTACTGACAAAAGCAATGACTGCAGCAAAGTCCAACTTGGCAAACCTATGGGTTTTTATGAGGCTGTGACCAGTTCTGTGAGGAGCTGCATACAGGAGCACAGAAGACTCAAAATTGTCGCCAAAATGCCTACCTAACACCTGTTATGACACAAAGAGTTGCACCTCTGCAGTTCTCTGCATGACTTGTCTGAAAGATCTCCTCTGTGCCTTCTCTCAGCAGTTGTTGAAGGCTTTTTTTTTTTTTAAGATTTATTTTTTTATTTTATTTATGGGTTCACTGTAGCTGTCTTCAGACACACCAGAAGAGGGCATCAGATCCCACTACAGATGGTTGTGAAACACCATGTGGTTGCTGAGAACTGAACTCAGGACCTCTGGAAGAGCATCTCTCCAGCCCTGTTGAAGGCTTTTTAAAAGCTATTGGGTCTTCCAGAATTTGTTTACCTCCTGAGTCTCATGAGCCACTGCCTTACCCCTAGAGGGAATGTTTCGGCTTAGAGAAAACTGTCAGGCAGAGAACTCATCCTTTCTGAGTCTTTTATTTCCCTCTAATGTGGAGGGCAATGGTTACCTCACAACCTTTCTAGTATCCCTTGCAAAGAAGCTAATTGATGTCTGCCCATTTTCAACTTATTGAGTGCAGTAACCAATTATTTACTGGCTGTATATACACAATGGATGTGGATTTCATTGACTTTAGATGAAATATGAGAAACTTGAAAGCATTACCAAGCCTGAGAGTAATATGCTATCTTCCTTTTCTATGTCTTCCCTGGAAATAAATCCTATTTGTCTGATGGGTGTGTACTTCTCACAAGGCCAAATTGGTAGTAATTGGTACCAGAAGATGCCCTGTATATAAAAGAATGAAGGCCTGGACCAAAAAAGTCAAAGTTTGATGAAAACCTGGTCAAATCCCTTTATCCCCTGTGACTCCTCCTTTTTCCTCCACCCTCCCTATTCACAGCTCTGAGCCAGTGCTGAGTGAGAAGCAGGCATGGAAAGCCTAAAGTTGCCTGGAGATATATCAGTGCCAAGAACAAACTCCAGGCCTTTCAAGATTATGTTGACATTGAAGACCATTCGTTTTGCTTAAGCTGCTCCTTTTCTCCCTTAACCCTTTTCCAAGCTAAATCAGTTTTCAAGGCAGCTCATTCTCGAGCCCCTGACTTGTGTATCCCAAGAATGTAGCCAGCAGACTTGGTGCTCTGCTCCCTCCTTTCTCTGCCACTGCCCAACCCCCACCCTCCACCCCATGCCGGTCCATCACCAT
The DNA here is from genome assembly GCA_019843965.1 of Rhynchomys soricoides. Taxonomy (NCBI): domain Eukaryota; kingdom Metazoa; phylum Chordata; class Mammalia; order Rodentia; family Muridae; genus Rhynchomys; species Rhynchomys soricoides. The sequence goes on along the minus strand of JADRCH010000010.1, from coordinate 7,784,187 downwards.
CATCAACAACACAGTGATTTTGAGTGCTGAAGAAATGGTGTGCTTTATTACATATCCCACTGACCCTTGCTTTGTTAGAAACAGTCTAATGAGGATAATTAATTTATTAAACAAGCCCACTGATTTCTTTTATAATCAGAAGGTAAATGTTTTGATTTTATTTATTTATTTTTTTTGACAGGGTCTTGTTGTATAGCTCAAGCTGACCTCAATGCCCTCCTTCCTTCACCTCCAGAGAGCTGAACTCACAGGCACTCACCAGGCATGCCCCACTCTATCCTGGTTCAGATAGTGAATTTTAAGTAGTTTATCTCAACATTTTTAAGTTAAGTTAGTGGCTGATTGGCACCCATAGGATGTTTGTCAGTGTGTGGAGACATTTTTGGTCCTCATAGCTGCTGGTGGTGGGGTTGCTGTTGGTGTCTAGGTGGTCAAACCCTTAACATCCAACCATGCATAGAATGACCCCTTGGTAAGGATTATCTGGCTAAAAGCATCAGACAGACTCGGGTTGATAAGTCTTAAGATAAATGGAACTTCTGTAGGGACACAGGAGCCACATGCCACTAAGAAAACCTTTACCTCCCATTGACGTTTACATCACATCAAACTAAGTCATTAGAAACATGTTTTGAAGCACTGAGAGGAACACAGCCAAGTACTTTTAAATCTCTATCACACAAAGAACAAAAAGTAGATGGTTTAACATCTTAAAAAATACCATCTCCTTAGTTAAAAAAAAATTTATTTAGTCAGTGAGCACTGTCTGCTTTTTACAAGAGAATTGGGAAATTTTCAATTTTTTATGATTTGACCTTTAACCTCTGGTATTGCTGACTGACTCTAAGTTGAACCTGTTTACACTCTCTTAACCGAATGCTTCATGAGTCTTTCTCCAACTGAGGGGCTTCTTCCAGATGGCAAAAGAAGGGATTTGAAAAAAGAGTTTAAATTTCTCTCTTTTAAACAGATAGCAAGCTCCAACAATAGCAATTAGCCTCATTTCTGATATTTAACCTCATATTCCATATCATGTTATCAGTTGCTTGTTTTCCTCATTCTATCTCTTTTCTTCAAGCAATGTCAATTTCTCCCCTACTTTCCTAAAGCCTTGATACCCTGCCCCTGTCCGCACTGTGCCGCCCTCCCTCCATACTGTTCTCCTACACCAGCCCCTGCAGACAGAGCCCACTCCTTGATGGCTTTCATAGTTGGCTTTCTTCAGATCCACTGTCAACTGGACCTAGCCAATTTGGCTTAGAATTGTATGTAACTAAAGTTGCCTGGAGATGAATTAGTGCCAGGAGCAAACTCCAGGCCTTTCAAGCTTATTGTTTATGTGTGAAGACCATTTGTTTTGCTTAAGAGCTGCTCTTTCTCTCTCTTTACCCTTTTCCAAACTAATCAGCTTTCAAAGTCTCTCATTCTAAAGCCACTGAGTATCCCAAGAATGTGGCCAGTGGACTTTGGATTCTGAACAGCGTGCTGATCCTCCTTGAGGGGAAGCTTAAAAAGAGAGAAGCTAGCCTTTCCAGAGGCATGCAGCTAAAATGCTCACCCAGCTACTTTTCAGAATTGGATGGTTTCTTCCTTCTTTGTTTTGTAAAAAGGGAGGGTTGAAGGTCATCACAGCTTCATGACTTCCCTTGGGTCAGGCATGTTTTTGTGAACAAGCTGTCTCTAGCTAAGGGCTCTCTGGTCTGTAGTCCTCAATATCTCCATCCTCTGTCCATTTTCCCATACTCTATAATTTGTGCTGAGATGCTCTCTATCCCATTCTCTGTCTATTGGATGCACAAGTAGCTATAAAGAGATTGATGCCTCTCCTTTTGCATTTAACTTATGATTGTAGTTGATACTGCAAAGTAAATATTAGGTCCTTGGATCTTCCAGCAGACCCATTTGTAAACTTACTCCAGATGTGTCTGAAGGCAGAAGCATGACTTAGCAATGAAAAGCGTAGATTCTGACATAATTTTCTACTTTCCCCCAAATAGTTTGCTTACTATAAATAAGTATTTGAAGTTAGATCTAAATATTACCACTCATGTAAACTAAGTCTTCTTCCTTTAAGTTCAAGAATTAAGCATTACCGTTTGGCTTTTGGTTTGTCTATCCTTCACAAAGGTTCTTAAAATTGCTTCCACTTAGAGGCTGGGTATCCTGTGTCCAAATGGCTGTGTTTGTTCCATGGTTGCCTTCATAGCAGCCATGTTCTGCACATAACCATCATTCCAGCAATTCTAACTCTCTAATTAAATAAAAAAAATTTCATATGATTGTGTCTGATATTCCTTTTGTGTTTACGTGTGTCTTTATTTGTGGCTGGATGTGTGTGGTGGTGGAATGCATGTGTGCATACATGTGGAGGCAGAGGACAACCTCCAGTACCATCTACCTTGTTTCCTGAGACAAAGTCTCTCGCTGGCCTGGAACTTACTCTTCAGAGTGGGCTCACCTCCCCAGCACTGGGATTATGAATACATGCTAAGGTCCAAATGTCCTCTTTATTTCTCAGTGTAAGAAAGATTTGATCAGGAAAAGTATCCCCTGTCTAGTTGGGAATCTCTGCGTCTTACTCCAAATACCTCCGAAGACTTTGCTCTGTATGATTTTCTTTTTGGTCTTGGAAAATGGATAAAGGAACTTTTTGACCTGTAATAGAGCCAACCTATCAAGAAGAAAAATCACTCAAAGGCCACATCTTAATGGGGCTGTTGATGGCCTTTGAGTACCCTCTGTGCTGTCACATTTCCTGTCTCTTAATTTCTCTCTGATGTTGTCCTTGTAATATATTGAGAGTTCTCCTTTTCAATATTTTCCCCAAATGCCTATCATTTTTTAGTAGTGTCATAGTTTTTTTCTTAGGGTTTCAAGTATTTCTTCTACGATGTCAATTATGGTTTCTTTCTATGGTTTGCGGCATATTATTGTTTAGAGATAGAAGGTGGTGAGTTTGGGCAACATTGATCAGAGCATCACTCAACCTCATCAGAGAAGCTTCTTCTTGTAATAGATGGGAATTAACACAGAGACCGACAACTGGATAGAGAGTGAGAGACTAGAGCACTCAGTCCTAAACAGCAGAGTTTACTAAGCCCCTCCCTCAGGGCTCAAAGGTCTATGTGGAAGAGGAGGCAGGAAGATTGTAAAAGCAAGAGGTGCTAGATGCCCCCAAGGAAACAGTGTCTTCCAGTCACAGCAGGGTTGATGCACATATAAACTCACAGAGACTGAGTCACCATATACTAGACCTGCACAAAATACCAGCAGAGGACAAAGTCCCACCCCTAACCATGGAGCTATTTGCAGTTGATACCTGCTGAGAGAGGGAAAGTCAGTTTTCTCCAATGGAATGTCATTGAAGATATCAGCCACATTCCTGCGCAGGGCATATGCTCAGGAGTAGTTGGCCAACACAAAGTAGACTTCATGTTTTACTGTTTTGTTTTGTTGGGTTTTTTTTCCTTGTTCTTCTTATGGTTTGGTGTCTTAGTCTATTTGGTTCAGGGTTTGTTGTAAAAATCATGAAAAGCTTAAACAACAAACACAACTAAATAAAAAAAAATCTACTTAATTTGAGCAGTACTGTGTTGTTGGAGTCTGGTTTTGTCTTTAGCAGATTTACCTTTTAAATTCAGTCCCGCTGTTGCAAGTATTAAAATCATCTGAGTTCTCTGGCACAGGCTAGATGCACAAAGTAAAGTAGCTAGGAGATTAGATTTATTAGGAGCTGGCTGGACCTGAGTTTTATCCACAGATAACCCACAGTGTGTGTAATTCCCAGGAGGATGCTTCAGAGCCAGTGACACAAAGACATCAAATTTTCCACATCTGATGTTTTCTGCTTTTGCATGGCCAAAAAGCCACAAAGAAGATAGTTTTTTCTGTTAAGGCAATTTCCCCCACTGAGAATTAGATGTAACCTCCCAGAACTAGATTTTTGAAGGACAAGCTGTTCTTGCTTAAAGCCAGATTTTGAATGTGTGCACCTACCTCCCTGGAGGTCTCTCGTACCTGACTCTGCTAGTGGAAGGCCACAATTTCTGTTCAAAAACAAAATATGTTATAATGCTTAATTTAAAAAGCTTTGAGTCATGCTTGCCGAAACATGTTATGTCACTTAGCTGTGGGGAAGAGGTTTTGTATCCTCTGCAGAATTAAATAACCAAGAGAGGAAATGAATTGATGAACATACCAGAGAAGTGGTGTCCCTTCCTTTACCATGCATGCCATGCTGAATTGCTGTCTGTTCTGTGGAAGATTTAAGAGTGAGTCAGATAGCTCAAGCTTCGAATTGCTTGTTTCCATTTTAACTCTCATATGTACCAACATGTCTTTGAAACTCAGAAACTGAATTTCATTATGACTAATAGGGAGAAAGCCACAGGTCACCTGTTATTATAGATAATCAGCAGTGTGTGTGAAGCCATTAATGTTTACAAGGACACAAATAAATAGTGGCTATTTTATCAGAAAGCCTAAGTTGGAGGTCAGTTTGGTCTACACAGAGAGTTTCCAGGCAATCAAGAGCTATATAGTAAAACTTTGTCACAAAACAAAACAACACAACCTACCAAACAACAAATAAAAACTAACTAGGCAAACAAATAACACTAAAAAGGGGAGCTACAGACAGGGCTGAGTAGTACTTGCTACTTAAGATTACCTGATAATTTTACAGAAGACCCACGTTCGATTCTCAGCACCCACATGGTGGCTCATAACCTCCTGTAACTCCAGTTCCATTGGATCTAGCTCTCTCTTCTGGTTCTAAAAGGTACCAGACATGCACACGGTGTACACACATATATATGCAAACATTCACCCAAACACATAAAAATAAATACACATTAAACAAATTAAAATTAAAAACCACGTAGGATTGCTGTGAGAAAGGAAGCTGAGAAAGACCAGGCCAGCAGAGACAAAAATACCAGCAAATCCAAAGGCAGGCAATACAGTGGCTGGCTTGCTTTAGTCACCAAGGGAGACAGATGGCTGCATGGGCACCTGCTACTCCTGTCAGGAGACACAAACAGATGCTTAGAGGACATCTGGCTTTTTACAAGAAAGGTCAAAAAACAGAAAAGGCGAAAGACTTAAAAAGCAACTAGAAATTATGTTAAACCAAATCAACAGAGCCTGTGTGCAGGGGCCCTGAGGCAAAGGCATCTGTAAACCAAGTTTTCCTAGAGTCTTAAACTCTCAAACAATAATTAGTTATCATTTTCAGTGCATAATAAATATTACATTCTTCATTATCAATTTAGTAGTGGTAATAGTTTTGTAAAATATTGTGCACAAGGGCAGTATGTTTCGGCTCCCAGAAATCATTAGAAGCCATGTCACCTCCACTCTACCCTTTCTAGACTGACATCTCAGGACCTCCATACAGGGATCTGATTCTCTTTCTGAACTTTGCGCTTGTTTTTCAGTCTTTTGAATGACATTTTTCATATGCCCATGTGCCTTGTAGACATCCCGTCCATAGTTGTAGTAAAAATCATTTTAGCATACCATATAACAAGCCTTCCCTCAGATGTTCAGGTAATGAAGGATAGAAACCACTGACCTTAAATTGCCAGCTGTGTTATTGGGATGATATGTGTGAAGTTTGTCTTTAATGAGATACCAGCCTGACATCTGAGCTCTCAGAGCTCCGCTGAGAAGATAGTTGCTATACTCATTTAGCCCTGTAGTATCCTGCCTCTTGGACCAGGATCAAGCTTCTGGATTATGTAAATGTGCCTACAGCTGCAGAGCTCAACTTCTGTAGACCTGGCTCTTTTCCAGATAGAAGGATGTCCAATACCCAGGACCAGGTCTGACTCGCTGATCATCACTAGGCAGCCAATGAACAAGCACTTGTACAATGAGACTGTACAAAACTCTCTTGTTTGAATCCCTCCCTCCCTTCCTGCTGTAGGTTCAAGAGTGTCAAGGGGTAACAGTGGCAGAAGGCAGCAATGAATATACTGTACATGTTTACTCTGGAAATGACCCTGAATTTCTTGATCTTAGATACAACCTAGATGTAGAGACCCGAGCCCAGTGTAGACCTGTAATCAAGTCTCCAAGAGGAGTGCTTTGATACCATCTTAACAGTTCCATCACAAATGGCACCTTCCCTTCAAGGCCCATCTTGTCCAAAGGCGGTCTCCCTCTTCTAGATTTCTCTGCCATTTACTTTAGGTGAGCAGTCTTATGTAACGTTACAGCTTCAAAATAGCACCAAGGAGGCAGAAGCAAGAGGAATATAACTTCGATGCTAACTTGGACTACATAAAAAGACTTTATCCCAACCCCAAGCACCACCCGAATTTTAAAAAATGATATCCTAATCTATCCAGGAAACAGATGAAAGTTGTCATAATCACGGAGAGCTTTGCCAGGAAGAACAGAGGAACTCTAGTTCAAAACCACATGCTCAGTGACTTCCTGACCCTAAGTTTCATGCTACTGGATTACTATTATGTTCTCCTCTGTGAAGAAAAACAGACAAAAAATATCATCCCACTTGAGATTGCATGCATGCTTGCAGGAGGATCTCATGCTGTAAAGTCCTTCCAGTTTCCTCCCCAGCTTCAGAAGTTCTACAAGCAACACCAGGGAGGTTCAGAGTATCCCCACCATCCTGTAAGATGTCATCACCTGACACCCTGCTCTCATCCCTTGGGGCTCTTTTCTATCTCTGCCTGCTGGCTTTTATTCCTCATCTTGTTTCACCTCATGTCATCTTGGTTTTGGAGACAAGATTCTTTTATGAAGCTCAGGCTGGCCTGTAATTTACTGTGTAGCCCAGTCTGGCCTTCAATTTACAGTCCTTCTGCCTCAGCCTCCTGAGTGTTAGGATTACAGACATAGGCCACCACACCTTCTGCATAAGTCATCCATTCATGCATCCATTCATCCATCCGTCTGTCTGCCAGGGTCCTGCGCCAACAATTAGGTTCCCAAGGAAGGCTATGAGGGATATGGCAACATTTAACTTTTTCTTGCTATTCTGGGGCCAAAAGCTGCTGGCTTCTGGCCATTATTGCCTGCTAATAGGAGCAAAAGGAACTTAGTTATTTGGGGTCTTTTCTCTTTGACTCAGGGACCCTCACTGATCAGGTACAAGGCTCAGAGTTTGTTAACTCTTCTGAGTCAGAGAGAAAAGAAAAGAAAGGAAAAGAAAAGAAAAGGAGAGAGAGAGAGAGAGAGAGAGAGAGAGACAGAGAGAGAGAGTCAGAGGTCAGAGTCAGGTACAGAGACAACATACACTGGATTGAAGCAGAAAAAGGGGCTCCACCATGGTTTATTGTTGTTCTTAGTTTTTATACCTTCTCAGAATAATTGATCACATGGTTTTTAAAGCATTTTTACATACCTTAAGTTCATAGTAAGTTTAAGGCAATAATTTATGTCATAGGATATTAAAGCTTAAGGAGTTACAGCAGAATTGTTTGCATGTCTTGTTATTAAGACTAGTACCTAACCATTCATTATCTGCTTTCTAGCCACCTATAAGTTCATTATAAGTTTAAAGCAATAATTTTTATGCCATAGTTTTGTCAAGAGACAAATCATCTGTCTTATGTCTCATTATTTTGAAGTCTTGTATAGATAAACTAGTCCATTAATTATTTTCTGTTCTTGTACCTATAATAAATTGCCCATTCCCAGTTATGATCTTTAGTTACCAGATAATGGCTTCATTCCTAACCTAGAAGGAATGTTTTCCTTGATTATAAATTTGTTCCAAGCCTGCTTTCTTTTCCTAGTGCAATTAGCCTGTGACACATGAAGGTTTGCAGAGTTCTATTTGTGGCTTTTATTCTATAGGGGGCTTGAGATTACTTGTATCAATTTAGAAGTTCTATAAAATCATTATCAGGAATTACGATATCATCAGTTCATCTACACAGCATTACTACATGAAAGTGAATCTTCATATTGGTTCTGCAGGAAATCTACCCAACAGTGTGGGCTGATGCCCAGAAAACATTAGGCTATGTGATAGTGGCAGGAAAGGCATATCAGCAGCAAGAGGCATTCCTGAGACGAAGTCCCTGAGGACTCTGCATCTCAGACTCATCATAGCCATGCAAAATGGTGAGTCATCTCTAGAAAACTCACTTACTTGCCATAGCCTTTCCTAGATGGCTTCGGACATCCAGCCCTTCAACCATGCAGCCACTGAAAGTTTATTGGGCAACCAGGTATGGTAGTGTTACAAACTGTACAGGATCTGGGATCACTTAGGAGACAAGCTTCAAGGCATACCTATGAGGGATTACCTAAATTGGCTTAGCCTCATGCCTATAGGGGATTACCTTGATTAGATTGACTGAAGTGAGAAAGCTCGCCATTGGTGGTACCATTCCCCAGGTTGGGATCCTGGCTGCATACAAAGGAGAAAGCAAACTAAGCACAAGCAAGCATTCATTGTTCTTTGATTTTTCTCTTGCTTTGTTTTAATTAATTAATTAATTAATTAATTAATTAGAGACAGTGTCTCAATAGGTAGACCTGGCTAGCATGGAATGCTTTATATATATCAAGCTATCTGAGAATGCTCAGAGATCCACCTGCCTCTGCCTCTGCCTCTGCCTCTGCCTCTGCCTCTGCCTCTGCC
>JADRCH010000010.1:7716199-7775557 GCA_019843965.1 Rhynchomys soricoides | reverse complement strand
CTGCCTCTGCCTCTGCCTCTGCCTCTGCCTCTGCCTCTGCCTCTGCCTCTGCCTCTGCCTCTGCCTCTGCCTCCTGACTGCTGGGATTAGAAGCATGTACCACCATGCTTGGCTGTTCCCTGCTTCTCAGTTGTAGATGTAATATGTTTAGTTGCTTTAAACTCTTCCTGTCTTGACTTCTCCAGCATGATGAACTGTATCTTTAAAGCATAAGCTTAATTAGACCTTTCCCCCCTTAAGTTACTTTTGTACAGCTATTTTATCAGCAACATGAAAAGAAAGAAAATCAGCCATATCAGTGTATCATTTTGGGGTGTCTTAGTCAGGGTTTCTATTCCTGCACAAACATCATGACCAAGAAGCAAGTTGGGAAGGAAAGGGTTTATTGAGCTTACACTTCCATGCTGCTGTTTACCACTAAAGAAAGTCAGGACAGGAACTCAAGCAGGTCAGGAAGCAGGAAATGATGTAGAGGCCATGGAGGGATGTTTCTTACTGGCTTGCTTCTCCTGGATTGCTTAGCTTGCTCTTTTATAGAACCCAAGACTACCAGCCCAGGGATGTCACCACCCACAATGGGCCCTCCCACCCTTGATCACTAATTGAGAAAATGCCTTACAGCTGGATCTCATGGAGGCATTTCCTCAACTGAAGCTCCTTTCTCTGTGATAACTCCAGCTTGTGTCAAGTTGGCACACAAAACCAGCCAGTACAGGGGGGTTATTATTTCTTATAGGAGACCCACAGGACAAAATCAGTAGTACAAATCTAAACCCACTGCTAAAGGAGGAAAAGCAAACACAACCTCGAGTGGTTGTGCAAGACACCCCTGAATAATGAATGTCACCTCCCCGGAGGGCCTGCTGCCTCAACTTCTCCAGGCATGCACCTTCCAAGCTTTTTCAGTAACAACTGGGCTGCAGCTGACCTGACACACCCCACGAGCATCTTCCTGGCATCTGAGCAGGAGACTCCCTGGCTCCTGGCTCCTGGCTCCTGGCTCCTGGCTCCTGGCTCCTGGCTCCTGGCCCCTGGCTCCTGGCTCCAGAAAGGATATGGAGATGAAATATAGTCTAACTGAACATTTGGAGTGGCCAGTGTTTCCTCAGTGGGAAAAGAATCTCTGTGTCCAGAAATCCAGGAGGTGGGGACTACAGGGAGTGGGACCGCTGGCCTGCCAGGAATGACAGGAAGGTGAAAAGGGTAGGCTAAATCTCACCAGATGTTCATCACTGTTGGTGGAGCAGGGAGGCTCCTGTTTCTCCCACAGAGCCCTTCTCTGTGCTTAGAGGAGAATGGGTCTATCTTATGAAAGGATGCACTTTCATGAAATCATTTGCTTAAAGCTCAAGGGGGCTGTAAGTTTTCCGGCACTGAAAGCTTTCATTTATTGGGCATAGAAGAAATCTCATTTCCTAGTGCATTGGCTCATGGGAGAAGTGACTGATGTGTCTCATGACTTCGAGGCAAGTGGTGGGTAGTTTCTCTGACTTGGCTGATGTGAAAAGGTGAAGCTTGGGAATCAGGAGGTTTTCCTTCTTGCTGTGCCATTCATTGGCTGTGTGACCCTGAGCAAGAGACTCTCTCCTTCCCTGGCTTCAGTTTTGCTCACCTCAGAGGGCCAGCAGCCCCAGTGTTCTGTGTGAAGGAGAAGCTGGGAGCTGACAGGAGGCTGAGCTCACATCAGTGAGCCGTGAAGAGGCGATGGTTGGTTGATGGAGGCAGAATGTGAATGCTCCATCAGTCCGTACCTGCCACCATAGGTGGGGGAGAGAAGTTGGTAGGGCGCTGGAGTGACTGAAGAAATGTACTCAATAACAAGAGAGCCCCCCCGCGCTCTTCCCCTAAGCATATACATCTGCCAGGTTTGTGCCAGGTATCCACAAATAGGGCTGGAGTGAGTGGAAATGCCAGGGACCACTGTCTATTTCAGCCCTGGTCAGGACCCACACAGCTAGACAAGGGCTGCGATGCTGCAGACTAGCCTGCAGCTTACTGTGATGAAGAGAGATCAATGGTGAGTGAAAGAGGCAGAGATCAACAAAGGACAATGCCCCCTGACTGTAAAAAGACCCCGGGCAGGGCAAGCTTGGATGGTAAGGCCCAAGCTGCGCTGTGGAAGGAAAATTGACTGAAGTCAGGAGCCCTACCCTAGAATTTTGTTCTTCCATCAGAAGCAAAACAGTCTCCACCACACACACACACCTTGCGTAAAATTTTCTTTCCCAGAATTCTTTTCTTCTATGCAGCTGGCAGGACAAGAATCATCTTAGTCCTTTCAGAAGAGATTTTCCTAAGAGTAAAGGCAAATAGATTTGAACCTCATTCCTGCTGACTATGTGGTTGTTTTTTTAAAAAATCATTTTCAGTAATCCTGATTTCTGAAATGAGAAGAGCACTTGTTTAGTCAGCAGTAAACAAGAAGCCATTCCCGACATCTCAGGCTCAGGTTTACTTTAGAAATCTTGAATAACAATAACAGCTTAGGAGGCAGGGGTCATGCAAAGGCTTGCTAAGCTAGCTTGGCCACTTTGGTTTGATAGCCAGTACCAATATTGAAAGCCAGGGACCTACCAGTAACCCCAGCTTTGGGGAGGCAGAGATACCTGGTACTTGCTGGCTAGCCAATCTAACCAAATCTGTGAGCCCCAGGATCAGTGAGAGAATCCATCTCAAAAAACAAAATGGAGAATGATAGAGACAACACCTGACACCAGCCTCTGGCCTCCACGGGTGTGCCTATATACATGCATGTGCACCCAAACAAATGAACACAGACACTCACACACCCCGCCCACACAAGAACGATCTCTCAAGGGACATCAGAAATATTTATTACACAAATATTGGGAATGGTATTATTAGTATCTGAGAACCAAAAAATTTCTCAAATGCAAATGTTGCATTAAGGTACTCATGAGGGCAGCCGGGCAGTGGTGATGCACGCCTTTAATCCCAGCACTCGGGAGGCAGAGGCAGGCAGATTTCTGAGTTCGAGGCCAGCCTGGTCTACACAGTGAGTTCCAGGACAGCCAAGGCTATACAGAGAAACCCTGTCTCGGGGGGGTGGGGGGGGGAGGGAGGGAGGTACTCATGAGGGGGCAGTGAGGTGACTCAGAGGATGAAGGAGTTTAGTGAGCAAGCCTTATAGACTGAGTTCGATCCCCAGATCCCATGCCAGAAGAAGAGAACTGGACCCCTAACGTTGTCCTCTGACCTGCACACACACAGCATGCATGGCACTTGTGCATTCATACCCCTCATGTGAACATATACCAGGAAGTAGGCATTTTTAAAGATTCTCATGAGGCTTTCACCCACACGCTGACTTGCATGGACTTCTGACAGTCCTTGGTACTTGGTACCCCTGCTCAGGGTTTTTGGCCTTGAACTCTTTTTGAGACTTAACAATTCCCCTACGTCTCATTCAAAGTAGTTGACTCTCTTTGAAAAGCAGGTGTTATTAGGTTATAGCCCATGAATTTGAGCTGGTAAACAAATTAAAGCTCTATTTCACAATCTTCTCACTCAGTTATTTCAGCTCCTCATGACTATCCACCTAACCTAAAGTCCTGCTAACAATCCTTGTGTTTTCATGTTACAGTTGATACGGGCTTCATGGTGTATACACCCAAAAGGACTTTAAAATTAGACTTTGTGTTGAATATCTTGTGTAGCATATATTTCAGGTGTTTCAATATTTTCATATTCCTAACTTAATAGTGTGTGATTCTTTGATTCCTCATATCTTATACATTTGAACCTATCTTTCAGAGATGGGTGCACAGGTTTCACCAGTAGGTTTTTGGGGGCACGCTCATCATAAATCCTGGTCCAGAACACTGGCACACGTTTCTGAGACAAGAGACTGTAGTTAGGGAGCTTTTCAAAGGATGCACACATGTTTATTTTAAATCTAGGGCTACATCATGTTCTTAGGCTCTCAGTAGGAGCCTGGAGCGTGTGGCATTGGGCTCTTCTTTGTCTGCTACAGGGCGTGTCTACTCAGGCATGTCTGTCTCCCTAGTTCCGTACACAGTTACTGGTCCAGAGCAGGGTCCAATGAAACACAAAATAGACTTACATCCCTATTCAAACGAGCACACAACCAGCTATTCCTGTCAGAAGAAGTGGTCATATGTACACGCGTACACACAAACAGGCTAGAAACTTAGGGGTTATTATTCGGATGTGGGATACGTTCAGAAGGACTTCTAAAGAAATAAATTCAAAATAGCCTCCGGCACTTTATTTAAGACTCTTGCTGGCAGTGTGAGTGCAATCCTTCTATCCCCCCATGGCTGGTCCAGCCCAGCTTCCTGTGATCCCCTCTCCCTCCCTCCCTCCACATAGGGCTGGCTCCCCAGGATATATAAACCTCTTTGGACTTCAGGCTTGAGCCAGCAGGGCCTCCCATCCAGACACCTTGCAGGAGAGCTTTCCAGAAGAAACTTCACCCAGCCTCCACACTGATGTCTTTCTGTGCATGCTGCTGCAGCTGTGGTCCCAAGATGCCAGCTCTCCAGCTGCTGTTTCTGGCCTGCTTGGTGTGGGGAATGGGGGCCAGGACAGCACAGTTCCGAAAGGCCAATGATCGGAGTGGCCGATGCCAGTACACCTTCACTGTGGCCAGCCCCAATGAATCTAGCTGCCCAAGGGAGGACCAGGCCATGTCAGCCATCCAAGACCTTCAGAGAGACAGCAGCATCCAGCATGCAGACCTAGAGTCCACCAAAGCCCGGGTCAGATCCTTGGAGAGTCTCCTCCACCAGATGACCTTGGGCCCAGTTACTGGGACCCTGGAGGTCGAGGAGGGGCTGCAAGGCCAGCTGGGTACCCTGAGGAGAGAAAGGGACCGGCTGGAGACCCAAACCAGGGATCTGGAGGTAGCCTATAACAATCTCCTGCGAGACAAGTCAGCTTTAGAGGAAGAGAAGAGGCAGCTGGAACAAGAGAATGAAGATTTGGCCAGGAGGCTAGAAAGCAGCAGCCAGGAGGTAGCAAGGCTGAGGAGGGTCCAGTGTCCCTCAACCCAGCAACCCTCTCAGGACATGCTGCCAGGCTCCAGGGAAGGTAAGAATGCAGGGTGGAGGGGCTCCCTGGCCCAGAGGCTAGCGAGTTTGCTGGTGCCCCATTACAGGGCTCCCAGGCTTCTCTTTCTGTTTTGTCTTTTCTCTCAGAAACTGCAAACCCAGTATGCAATAGTTTCATTAAGGAGAGCAAAGCCAACACTTTTGCACGTTTCTAGCAGGTTGGCTCCTTGTTTGGGTCAGTGGATCTGAGCTCTTGTGCCCAGTCATGACAAAATGATCACGGCCCACAGCCCAATGAGAAACATAGGGCCAGGTGCGAGCTACATATATGGTGAATAATCAATAGTAAAGGCCTGCTATGCCTTTGGATAATTCATTCCTTTTCAACCTTTGCTTAGAAATTGGGATTCCTACCAAAATGACCCTTATTTATAAGATGCCAAATGATTTGTGCAATGAAAAATGGTATATTGTTGTTGTTATATTATTGATATTATTATTATTATTATTATTATTATTATTATTATTATTAATGTATTTGGTTTTTTGAGGCAGGGTTTCTCTGTGTTGCCCTGATTGTCCTGAAACTCCCTCTATAGACTAGACTGGCCTTGAACTCAAAGATCTGTCTGCCTCTGCCTCCCCCAAGTGCCAGGATCAAAGGTAGGTACTACTATGCCTGGTGGTGTTTTATTTTTTAATCTCCTACCATGGTAAAGAAAGAGGAAACAATTTCTCTCTCAGGTCCCTTGGTATGTGGCTTTGGAAATTTTGACTTTTGTTGCTGAATCAAAGAATGCCTGCTTTTAGGTCACCAAAGGACTCTGCAGTGGCCCTTCTCACAAACAACCTTTTCTGTTTGTCCGGACTCCTGCTTGCAGAATAGTCACATGTTTCATGAACAAACACATTCAGATGTGGGAAGCCTGGGCTCCTTAAAAAGTGTCAATGACATGCACCAAGGAAATTGAGGGGAAGGGTTCATTTTAAACAAAGGAGGCTAAGAAACCTGATAACCAAACACATGGGCATCCACCATCAGTTCTCCACAGTCAGGTGACAGTTGGGATGATTGGGGAACATGGCACCTGTTAGAGGTTGATACGCTAGCACTGCATTTCTCAGGTAACTGTAGTTATGAGGGAGACGATCCTAAGCATGTGCTCAAGTACCTAGAGCTGAACTGTAGGATCTACCTGTACAGTTTACTCTCTGAGAGCGAGAGGAAGAGAGGCCATGCTAAACATGGAGTAATTCTGGATCCCAGTAAACAGTGCACAGGAAGCATGATCTCAAGTGTCCTACCACCTTCTTGGGGTCGAAAACCTCCAAAATGGCGTGATGGAATAAATATTTTTCTAAAAGAGATCCTTACCCTGAAAGGCAAGATCTGCATGACTGTGAGGCTCCACACCCTGAGTTGGCTCTGAGCAAGCTCGGGCAGGAGGCAAGCTATTTCCCTCTCTGCTTTGTTCTCTGTTTTTTCCTTATCTATAACAGGGCAAAGAATTCACTCTGTAATCACTTACGTGGGGCCCGAATGAACAACTGTCACATAGGAGTGATGCTTCTTGTTTTTGAAACTGAAGTTAGAATACAAAATCATGGACTTACCTGATCCTTTTTAGACACGCTGTTGTACTTTTTCTCTCTCCCTTCCTGTGCCCCTCCTGATGTTTACCTTCCCAGCTCGTTCCTGCTTTTACAGTGTGTATCTTCTATCGCTCTCTCTCTTCCTGCTGTTAATGATTACCTAGTTAAATATTAATATTTAAGCTGGAAGAAATCCAATTCCAAATTGGACAACAGAGGAAAGTTGAGGTGCTAAGCAGCTAAGGGACTGAGGGCTGCCCAGCTGCCCAGCGGTGGCTAAGACTTCAACTGGACTCTGAGAGGTCAGACTGGGAGCTAGGATCACTAAGTTATATGTAAATTTCAGACTTGAAGTTACACTCTCAACAACAACAAAAAAACCTTATGTAATTGTATCTACGTGGAATGTTTGTGTGCATGTGAAAATAGAGGCATTGCTTTATATTTTTACTGTCTTGTGGTATTTTAGTTTAAAGGTCGGGCTTGGCCTTGGGAATTTACTGGATGTGTTCTCTAATTTTATTTCCAACCTTTTCCCAGCAACCCTCCTTTTGATATAGGTGGACAGCCCATCGTAATGAACTTCAGATGTGGAAGTGTTCTTCTATAATGGGACATTATCAGGCCAGGGATTGTGTTAGGACATGAACGGATAACTAGACAGGAACCTTGAAAGTGTTTAGTCATGGGCTCATTGACTGAGCCCAGGTGGAAACTGAGGTCAGAGAGCCTGCTAGTCCCTGGTTACCTAGTCTGTGAACAGCACTATGAGAACCAGAATTCTGCCCTTCTAAGAGTTGATAACATTCATGACCCCTACTATCTTCAAGTTTATAGACCTTAAAAATGTCAGAGAGCGCCAGGTGGTAGTGATGTACGCTTTTAATCCCAGCACTTGGAAGGCAGGGCTAGGGGATCTCTGACTTTAAGGCCAGCCTAGTCTATAGAGTAGGTTCCAGGACAGCCAAGGCTACACAGAGAGACCTTGTCTGGGGTGAAAAAAGTCAAAGAGCTACAGAAATACCTGGAATAAAATCCATTTCCAGGCCCCACGCTTGGAGATCAGTAGTATTCTTCAGGGCTGGGATTCAAGTGGCAAGAACTGAGGTATGAAGGCCTGGGGTGTGAGTCTCAGTAGATAAAGGCAAGGCCAAGAAGGCAGGCTTCTTCTTACCACCCCCACACCCCACCACAGTTCAAACTGACTCCACCACTTTAGCATACAGTTGTTACATAGAAAAATAATCTCCTCAGAATCAGTCGCTCATGTGAATGCATATGGATTCCAGCATGCACACCTACACAAATATAGTTACTTCTATTTACCCTAAAGATGAAATACAGCAGCAGCTCCCTCTGAGACTGAGGAGTTGGACCCAGGCATCAGTGAGGGCCTGTGAGCTAGTTGTTTACATGGGCCCTGAGGCCAGGAAAAGAAACAGAACCCAGAAGAGAGTGATTCAGGGAATGAAAATAGGAAGGGGGGGGGGGCATCAAATTGATTGCCACACAGGAAACAAAAGCTCAGTTCCAGGGAACATTTATCCCTAGATCTGATAGTCCTTCATCTGAGAAATAAGATGCCAGGCTAGTCCTCACAGAACTCTTGCACAGTCAGAGAAACTTGGGCAGGAAGCTGATATGTGGTCCTGGCAGCTGATACCTCTAAGAGTCAGGTTGCCATAACAACCCTGGGGAAAGATGGGCAGGAGGGGGTTGAGCACCAGAGTGTTCAGCAGGACTCTGGGTTATCATGCTGAGCAGTAGTAAGAGGGGGAACAGCCTGGGCCATTTCTGACAGAGTGGCCACCCAGGCGATGGACTGCAAGTGTAATGTTTTCCTCTAGTTGAGTCCTACCATTGTGTGCAAATGTCATGCAGTCATTAAGCACCTCTGCCCATACTTAATATAAAGTCTCTGTAGCACACACTGGATCTAGAGATAGTACCCAGGACAACTGACCACCAGGCAAATAGCTAAACTTTCTTTTTCCTGAAGTATCTGTATCAACCTGGAAATATCATGGCATTGTTTTGACCTATTCACTCCATTTAAATAACACCATCTTTTTCACAGTAATAGAAAATATTTACAAAAACCTTTATGATGCCATTTGCATTTGCATGCAAATTAATAATTTAACTGGTCCATGGGTCCAGCTCCACTACGGTTTGAAGATCAGGCAGATAGTCTCAACAAATTTTAACAACAGAGGAATGAATCTCAATACCATTAAGAACAAAAATAAGCAAAAGGCATGAAAGCTTCAAATATCTGATACAATACAGATATTATTTTCCACAATCATTTGTTTTCCTTCTATATTCAAAATTGAATGTTCGTGGTTTTAAACATTCAAAAAAAAAAATCAGAGTTTGGGTATTTCTTTATTCGGGATTATTTG
Source organism: Rhynchomys soricoides (assembly GCA_019843965.1). Lineage (NCBI taxonomy): Eukaryota > Metazoa > Chordata > Mammalia > Rodentia > Muridae > Rhynchomys > Rhynchomys soricoides. Next base: position 7,766,526 of record JADRCH010000010.1, on the reverse strand, counting down.
CTCATGGTTCCTAGCTAATCTTCAAAAACAACCTGACATGTTTGTACAGCTCAGAATGCTGGTGTTCAGAGAGGTTGACTCATTTGCCCAAAGTCCCACAGTTGGGACACGGTGGAACCGAAGGAAACTACAACTTCTGGCTCAGGCCGGCCCCCTTTGCACAGAGCTTCCCTGCTTCAGCAGATGTGCCAGATGGCTCTCCTCTGGGAATCTGCATGCTGCCAGCAGCTCCTGGCTGAGATGACTACAAAGCCACCAGGAGTTTCCTAATCCTACCACCACACCTGCCAAGTGGAAATGAGTCAAGTGGTCTCTGGAAGGATTTCCTTGATATTCTGTGTTACTACAGCTTTTGTTTATCACAAGGAAAGTGAGTGAAGTGTGGTTCCCTATAAAGAGCAAGGGAAGACAGGATGAGAGCCAGAGCTGAGGTCTTCTGGTCTGAACCTTGGCATGGATCACAGTGGGACCAGGATGGGCACACATCCCATGCTCCTGTGCATCTGCCTCTCTGACTGAAGAGCTGAGGAGCGACTGTGCTCTGTGGGTATGCTGAGCTATCATCTAGGGCCTGAGCTCCTCCCCAGGAGCGGGTCACTCTACAGGAGCTCAGGGACTCTCCTGAGGCCTCTAGCCACTCTCTGGGCCGAATGAAGATGCAGAAGCCACTCAGTAATTATTATCATTCCTTTTACTGACAGCAGATATTTTTATGCAATATATTCTGATTCCAAATTTCCCTCCCATTCCTCCTCCTTGTTCCTTCCTGCCTCCCCTCTCATCCAGATCCATCTCCTTTCTGTCTCTCTTTAGAGAACAAACAGGCATTTAAAGAATAATAAAAAAATATAAGACAAAACAAAATTCAATCAGGATAGGACAAAACAAAAAGCAGAAGGAAAAGAGCCCAAAAAAAGTCACAAGAGATAAATACAGATGCAGAAACACACATTCGGAAATCCCAAACCATCACACAATTGGAAGGCATAAAATATATGCGAAACCTGTAGGGGAGAAAGTCCTGGTACAAGGAAACTCCAAAGACACCATTGAGCTCCTTTCTCTGTTTGCTGTCTATCTACTGCTGAGCATGCAGCCTCCATTTAAGAGTAATTTGTTCCCCAGTGAGACTCCCTTGGAGAGAATTCTTTGCAAATGCTTTGCAATTGGAGATGGAGGTTCTGCACTAGAGATGGGGTATGGTCCACTTCTGAGCTCTAGGACTCCATCTGGTGCAGACCTGTGCAGGCCTGTGCAGGCCTGTGCATGCTGCCTTGAGCATATACTGAACTCTGTGACTTCACATGTGAGTCAGTCTTGATTTAATGGGCCTTGTTTTCTTGGTGTCCTCCATCCTCTCTGGCTCTTTCATTCATTCTTTCTGCCTCCTCTTCTACAGTGTTCCTGAGCACTGTAGGAAGGGATTTGATGGAGATATCCCCTTTAGGGCTGAGTGTTACAAGGCCTCTCACTCTCTGCATATTGCCTGGTTGTGGGTCTCTGTATTTGTTCCCATCTGCAGGAGGAGGAGCCTTCTCTGATGATGGCTGAGCAGCCCTGATCTATGAATACAGCAGACTGTCATTAGGAGTCATTTTACTGCTATGTTCCCTTTGTAGAATAGTAAGTGTTTAGTTTTCCCCTGAGTCCCTGGGCTATCTAGCCTCAGGCTCTTGGTCACTCAAGTAAAGGCAGATGTGTGTTTCATCTCATGTAGTGGGTTGTAAATCAAATATTAGTTGGTTATTCCCACAAGTTTTGTGCTACTATTGGCTAGTAGATCTTGTAGGTAGGACATCATGGTAAATCAAAGGGTTTGTAGCTGGGTTGGTGTTCATGGTTCTCCTATGGTAGATTGCATAATACCTTTTGGTACCAAGAACACTAGCCAGTAGGGATGAAGGCTTTAAGTAGGCACCAGTTTAACTTCTCCATGCTAAATAAGTTGTATAGGTGTAGGACAGTTCTGATATTAAGGTTCCGTCCCCAATTGGTTCTTTATCTGCTAGTAAAGAAAGCCATGGGCCAATTGCTGGACAGAAGGAATAGGAGGAACTTCCAGGTCCCTGGAGGAAAAGCAGACAGACACAAGGGAGAGGAAGAGAGTTCACCATGCATTTGATGAAGAAAAATTGATCAGCCATGTGAGATCTTAAAATGGAGTGGCCACACAGTCTGCTCCTAGGTGGTCAGGGATGTTTAACAGGGACTAGATTTAACTGAGTGACTAAAGCTAGGGCAGGTGGGAGGAGCAGAGATATGAATATCAGCAAGGGCACACTTTTCTAGGCAGGAGATAGTAGTGCCCAGCAATTCTGCCAAGAAGGCAAGTTGGAAATGAACAACTGTGTGTGTGTCTGTTATCCACGGATTCAAGGGAAGCTGGGTGGGGTGTGTGTCTGTTATCCATGGATTCAAGGGAAGCTGGGTGGGGACTGGTAGTTAGGCCAGATCCTGGAGCAAAGGCAGGTAGCAAAAGTTACATGCAACATATAGGCAATACTTTTAGCAATAGGATCTTGTCATCAGTTTGTGAAGAGCAACCGATAACGTTTATGACAGCCTGAGTTGTTTGAGGGTTCACATGGTACCCCCTTGCCAACAACCCATTCCCAGTCATGAAGTTTCATTTGGTGATGTGAGATGTTTGCTTGGGGCTCCATCTCCCCTGCTAACTGGCAATTTCCTTTAGATCACATTTGTACATGTATGCTAATGGCTGTCATTCCTTGAAGCCATACTGTACTATCAATCAATTTCCCTACTGTGATTTATATAAATCATGTAAAACTCTAATTGTACTTTATTTTGTACTGAATACTCTCAAGCCAGTGTTAAACAGAAAGCTGTGCAATGTATTATTTGTAAGCTTTTTAATTATGCATATTTCCCAAGAGAAAGAATAACCCCCAGTGAAGCCATCACCCCAGTTCCAATGAGCTACCAATGTGGTTCATTCATGTTTCATCTTCCCTTTCTGGGCCCCCAAACCAAATTTCAGATATAAAGTATTTGAGAACATATCAAACGTCACCCTCCACACAGTCAATTCTTGTGCTCTTTCTTCTCCAAGTACCATTTGTTTCTTTGAATACAGTCTCTCAGTGGAATTTGGACACGTTGGCTTTCCAGGAACTGAAGTCAGAGTTAACAGAGGTTCCTGCTTCCCAAATCTTGAAGGAGAATCCATCTGGTCAACCCAGGAGCAAACAGGGAGGCAAAGGTATGAAGTTAGACTTCTCCCTTCTGAGCCTACCTGGCGTGTGTGTGTGTGTGTGTGTGTGTGTGTGTGTGTGTGTGTGTATTCGCGCGCACACACACACACACCTTGTTTTGTGTTCAGTTTGGACAGAGCAACTGTTCACCCAGAAAAGAAGACAGGTGACTCCTAAAAGGTAGAGTTGGGGAGAGGGAAGCTGAAACATCTCTGTGACTTTTCTAGACATATGTACAGGAAGCCAACCTTGGATGGCTGGGTATATACTATAGATCGTCTCAGCATGTCTGTTATGTAAGGGATTTTTCTGACCTTTGTCTATCAAGGAAAAGTGCATTTGTCCCTCAAAAAAAAAGTGTTCCACAGACTATAGCTGCTGTTTCCAGAAAATTACATTGACAGTGTTATTAGCAATTCCTGCTAACACTGAAGAGTATGTAGGGTGTCCTGAAGCATTTAAAGTATGATTCCCTGAGAGATAAGCATTGTTATTGCTTTTTGTGAGGAAATAAAAGCACCCATGAAATAAGAGAAATTTATCTTAAATCCACTTAACTGAAATTCTCAGCTATCTATTCATTACATTAAAAAATATACTGCTTTTATGACATTTAAATGAATGCATCAAGTATGTGGCCCATCAAATAAAGACTGAAAAACTTTGTCATATAGACTATGCTTACAATGAGCTGATTTTTCTTTTTAAGTAAAATAAACCCAATTTGAAAGTTGTGAAGTGCAAAGGAATAAATACCCACAGTCCCCGATATGCTCAAGGAGAGTTTGGACAGAGTCAAAACTCTATGCAGCCTTCTTCCTCCCAAGTAAGAGATCCACTCACCCACAAGACTCATCACATGATGTTTGCTGTGCATTTCTCTAGAGAAAGCGCTTGGGCATGTCTAATCACCTCTACATTGACACCCAAAACCTTTATCCCCTTATATAAATGAGAAAGCCAGGGGATGGAGAGATGGCTCAGTGGTTAGAAGCATTGGTTCTTCTTCCAGAGGACCCAGGTTCAATTCCCAGCACCCACACAGCAGCTCACAACTGTCTGTAACTCCAGTTCCAGAGGATCCAACACCCTCACACACACACACACACACACACACGCAGGCAAAACACCAATGAACACAAAACAAAACAAAAATAAGAAAGTCAAGGCTCACAGAGCTAAATACCTCACTGGTTACATGGTCAGTGGGTAGCAGGACTCAGATGTCAACCCACTCTGTCTCCGTCTTCTCTGCTTTGCTCCTACTGTCCATCCTGCTGCCTGTATTTGGAAGACTTACAGATATTAAATACATGGCAACTTTTTTTTTTTTTTAAATTCATCAGGATGTGGAGCACTAGTCTGGGTAGGAGAGCCCGTCACCCTGAGGACAGCTGAAACAATCACTGGCAAGTATGGAGTGTGGATGAGAGACCCCAAGCCCACCCACCCCTACACCCAGGAGACCACCTGGAGGATTGACACCGTTGGCACAGACATCCGCCAGGTGTTTGAGTACAGTCAGATAAACCAGTTTGAGCAGGGCTATCCTTCCAAGGTCCATGTGCTTCCCCAGGCGCTGGAAAGCACAGGTGCTGTGGTGTATGCGGGGAGCCTCTATTTTCAGGGAGCGGAGTCCAGAACTGTACTCAGGTATGAGCTGAACACTGAGACAGTGAAGGCGGAGAAGGAAATTCCCGGAGCTGGCTACCACGGACAGTTCCCATACGCATGGGGTGGCTACACAGACATCGATTTGGCTGTGGATGAAAGGGGCCTCTGGGTCATCTACAGCACAGAGGAAGCCAAAGGGGCTATAATCCTCTCCAAATTGAATCCAGAGAACCTGGAACTTGAGCGTACCTGGGAGACCAACATCCGTAAGCAGTCTGTGGCCAATGCCTTTGTTATCTGTGGTATCTTGTATACAGTGAGCAGCTACTCTTCAACCCATGCAACTGTCAATTTCGCCTATGACACTAACACGGGGATCAGCAAGACCCTGACCATCCCATTCAAGAATCAATACAAGTACAGCAGCATGATCGACTACAACCCCCTGGAGAGGAAGCTCTTCGCCTGGGACAATTTCAACATGGTCACCTATGATATCAAGCTCTCAGAGATGTGAGGAGTCTCTATCCCTACCAGAAAAGGCAGGAAAAGGTGACGTTCCGGGCTCCCAGGTGAAGCAGCTGCAAGGAGAGGCAGCCAGATGCAGGGAGCTTCTCCTGCTTCTCAAGATTTTGTTTGTCCGGGTCAATGTTCAGTTACCCCCTAACTGATATGACACCTTAGGGCTTGTACAGTTGTATATACTCTGTCCTTGTCTGTCAGCTTTCAAAGGGGTGTCCATCTTTTAAAAATCATATCATGCAGAGTCCAGAGAAAAACTAGAAGTAGGGTTGTTTCTACATGAAACCATTGCTTTTGCAAGCCGTATGGTTATCATAAGCCTTGAGAGGCAGCAGCAGTTCTTCGGAGGGACCACTCCTGTGATAAGAACTGCTCCTGCTAAAGGTGTATTTACTCCAGCAGGTTCCTAATGCTACAGATATAGCGTGTACTTGGGTAGTACGTGAACCCTTTGCCCTGTGAAATAAAGTTATCATACACGACATTACTGTCCTTGAGATCTGTGGAAATGTTTGCTCCAGAGTGTGCCTTGGCTTTGGGTTGGCTAATATGACAGCAAGATGTTACAGGTGTGCGTGTGCATGCAGGTGCAGGAGTGTCTGTCTGTCTGAGAGGCTTGTGTCTGTCCTTTCCTGTTTTGCCCATGATGGCAATAAGTCAACAGTGGGCTGCATGGCTTCCCACCTCCATCTAATTGTGTTCTTGTCTCTTTCTGAGCAATCTTGGCTTTTTTTTTTTTTTTGAGACAGGGTCTCTCTATAAATCCCTGGCAGTCCTTGAACTCATTCTATAGAACAGACTGGCCTAAAACTCCAGACATCTGTCTGCCTCTGCCTGCAGGGTGCTGGCGTTAAAGGTGTGCCCCATCACATCTGGCCCAGATAATATATTTTTAAGCCACAGATCTCACATGAGCAAACTTTTTCTTTTGCAATGGTAAAACTGGTGATAACACACATAATAAAAACGACCACCATACCCATTTAAAAATGGCTACATATGCTATAGAATGTGTGTGTGTGGTCAGAGAACAATGTAAAGGAGTCAGTTTTCTCAGCCTAAGATGTGGGACCTGAGACTGAACTTAAGCAGTCAGCCTTAGTGACAAGAGCTTTTACTGACTGAGCCAAACCATCACCACATATGGAGAACTCTTTCCATCTTACCAAAACTGTCCACCCAGAAAACAACGCTTTGCTTCTTGTGTGGGTGCATCTCATGTGTGCCTATGAGTATGTGTATGTGTCCATGCAGGTGTGGGAATCAGAGGACAACCAGAGACATCATTCTTCAGCCACTATGTTCCTATGTTCCTTTTTTGTGAGACAGGCTTTCTTACTAGCCTGGCACTTGCCAGACTCCCGTCTTCTCCCACAGTGCTGGGAACACCGCACTATACTCAGCTTCTTAAGTTTTCCATGGCTCCTGGGGGTCGAACTCGGTCTTCACGCTTGCAAAGCAAACACTTTACAGACTGCACTAGAACCCCAGAGCTTTTTAGGAACTGAGGTTAACCTCCTTCTCTGTGGTGTGTAGTGGTAGCGTATTTTATCTTGCCAGTTCAGCTTGGACTTTCTCTCACCGGGTGTCAATCACAGCTTTCCATCTCCCCCACATCTGTGTTAGGCCTGCTGTCACCATGGGGGAGAATCCAGGTAGATACCAAGTGTCTGTTACTAACTTTCGCATCTTCACTTCTGGTTCCACATCTGCCAACCTCCACAGTCTGGTGTCCAGATCTCTCGGGTGCATTGTTTGAAAGGCAGGAAAGGAAAGGAAGGCTTTTACATCTCCATGACTCGCCAGGCATCAGGAGTGGGCCTGAAGTAAAGGACTGTGGGTTCCCTTTGCTCTCTTGCTACTGTTCCTGCTGAGAATGGGCTGTTTTTCTCAGGGGCCTGATGAGCACCAGTCCCTCTGATTTCAGGTACCTGCATAAGGTTTTTGTACACCACATTCACATAGTTGGAATGTAATTTTTCATATTTCAGTGTGACTTCATTTTGATTGGCCCATCACATAAGGATAGATGAAGAAGTTCCCACTTTAGGCATTATGTAAATGCCCTCAAATTTTGGATTTTGGTGCATTTCAAATTCAGGACTTTTTAGTTTGTATTAAGATTAACACTTGAGCCAGGTAGAAATGGCACATGCCTTTAATTCCAATACTTGAGGGGCAGAGGCAGGTAAATTTCTGAGTTGGAAGACAGCCTGGTCTACAGTGAATTCCAGGACAGCCAGGGCTACACAGAGAAACCCTGTCTTGAAGAATACACAGAGAAACCCTGTCTTGAAGAAAACAAAACAAAACAAACAAACAACAAAAGACTTCAACATAGGACTTGGAGGAATACAATTCAACCCATAGCAACTGGGATTTAATCTAAACCCTCTCTCAGACCCACAGACCCAGGAGTCAGAATGCAAGGACTCTTTCATCCAAACAGCTGCCAGGTGTCCAAACATGTAGGAGACTCACGAGAAGTCTCTTTAGGTGATGAGAGAAATCACAGCACACAGACAGGTGAGGAAATCCAGTCAGCCCAACCCTACACTGACCAGGCTCCTTCTTTCTCTCCATCAGCTATCCCCTAGCTTTGGGAAAGAAGAGGTTGAAGCCAGATGGTCCTGTGTTTCTGAATATTCTTATTAATTCCCATCTTGTGGGACATCCACAGTCAGAGTCTTTATAAAGCTCTTTGGGATCCCCCTCCTCCCACAACTCCTCCTCCCCCTCCTTCCTCCTCTTCCTCCCCCTCCTCCCCCTCTTCCTCCCACATCTCCTCTTCCCCCTTCTCCCCCCTCCTCCTCCCACATCTCCTCTTCTCCCTCCTCCCCCCTCCTTCCCCTTCCTCCTCCCCCCCTCCTCCCCCACCTCCTCTTCTACTAATGTCTTGGCTCACTTGAGTCCAGCCAACCCCAACTAGCTTCCTTGTTGTCCTTCAAATACACCACCATGCCTTCCTCTTTAAACTTTCTCAGTGGCTCTTCACTCTGCCTTCAGCATCCACACACTTAACTCCATCACTGGGGCTTGATCTTTACTCACATGTCACCTTTCTAGAGAGGCATGCCCATACAACTCTCTTAAAAATCACAACCAGCCTGCTGTCTCCTCAGGCACATATAGTCTCCTTTTATTAGTTTATTTCCTATTTTAAATTTTCTTTTCTATTTTAAACCCCTGGTTTGTGATAGAATTTATGTTTTGAGGTTGTCAGTCTTTTCCTGCTGAAATGCAGTCTCCATTGGGATAAAGACTGATCCTCCTACATAATAATGTAATGCTAGGACATTGCTTGAATCACATAGCATGTTCTCAGTAATGTTTGTTGGACAAAAGAGTATCCTAGCATATGCTTAGAATCCAAATTAGAAATGAAACCAACACAGGAGTGAGTCCTTCCAACCCTCTCCCCTCCTTGATTCTAATCTCTGCTAGCAATGTGACCTTGGACCCTTCTCTTCACCTCTGTGGTATATGCTAGAAATTTCTACAGTCATCACATTCTCTATCTTCAAGATCCAAATAGGGTAACCACTGGCCACAGGTAGCTACTGAACAATTGAAATGTGGCCTGTGCAACAAGTTTGTTTTATTTGAATCATCTTATATTCAGATGATCACACATATAACTAGTGGCTGCATTATGAGACCTCGAGGGTCTGTTTCCTTACTTGACGAAGGATGATGTGGCGCATATCACTTTGATGGCAACGACAGGTTTCAGTGTATGCTTCCCCCCCACCCCCAACACTGGGGCCAAAGTTCACGGAAGAGGACAGCCTTGCTGACTGTGGGTAGGAGGATCTAAACACTTATGCAAGAAGAGCTTTTGCAGATGGAGATGAAATAAAGGATGGCAGTAAGCACACTTTCCCATGTGAGTCAGGAAGATTGCATTTCTGGTGCCTTCAAAGCACTCAGAGATGCCCTCTAAGTCATTGGAGGACCTGTGGGGTCTCCTGAGGGGCCTGGGTGTGACATCCAAGAAGTGTACTGGTACCCACCTGACAGTTGCCTTTCTTCAAGGGTGGGGTGTTCTGCTACAGTGTTTGAAAATAACCCCAACACCCTACAAGTAAACTTTGAAATCCTGACAATAACTTTCAAACTCCACAGCCCTAGTTAGGCCCATCACAGGGCTAGGAATGCAAATATCTTAGGTATGGAAAGTTCGTATGACTACGGAAGGGCCTGGCATAAGGCTTGATAACCTCAGACATCTCAGGATTCTCCGGATCACAGATCTCTCTCTCTCTCTCTTCAATTTTAAAAAGACTCAAATACAGCTGACAACTATCAACAGTCTATAAAGCATAGCCCAAATCAAAGACAAAAATCAGTCACCTCAGAGGCTCGGCTTGAAAACCTGTTACCTTGAAGTGTGTCAGTGGGGCACTAGTTTAGATGTGAACTGTCCCCACGGGTCCTGTGTCTGACTACTTGGGCCCCAGATGGTGGCATTAGTGGGGAGGTTGTAAGGACTTCTGGAGATAGACCTTAGCTGGAGGAAGTGTCACTGGGAGTCAGGCCCTGAGGTTTAGCCTGATCCTGCTCCCTGCCCTGCCTGTTTTGTCTAGTCTGCTGAGAGATAAGCAAGCAGCTGTCCCACACATCTACACTGTGAAGCCAGCTACCTGCTGACACACCTTCCATGCCGTGCTAAACTGTATCACCTCAAAGCATACACCCAAATAAACTCTCCTGTCCTTCCTTAAGTTCTTCTGCCAGAAATTCTGTCAGTGGTAGGAACGTTAACTAACACACAGGGCAGGCATCAGTCAATGGTGGCTCTAGAGCACAGAAAGAGAAGCCCAAGACCTCTGGGACAGTCTTCAAAAGCCTGCCCAGAGACCCTAAATGAGTTTGTGTGTTGGCACCTATGTCCACGCCCATTAAACAAGTTAATTTGTACTTGCTTATATCTGCAGCATCAGCTGGAGAAGGAGGGGGAGCAGGAGGCACCATGAGGTAGGCTTTGCTGGGAGACTCTTGGTCCACACCCATTCTGAGGAGCATTTCCACACCTTTGCCACTTTTCTTGGTGATTGTTTCATATCTAGGAGGAAAAACACTTTAAATGTTATTCAAGTAAAGGCGGGATAGGGTCTGGTGAGATGGCTCAGCGGGTAAAGGTGCTTGCCACTAAGTCTGATTATCTGAGTTCAATCTTAAGACCCCCCCATGATGGTAGGACAGAACTGTCATCTGAAAATTGTCCTCTTGATGTCCACATGAGTATCATGATGTCTATGTGTGTGCCTGCACACACACAGAAATGCAACTGTTGTTTTTAAAGAAGTGGGGGCGGGATCAAGGAAGAGAGAGAGAGAGAGAGAGAGAGAGAGAGAGAGAGAGAGAGAGGAGAGATGGAGGAAGGGAAGGAGAGAGAGGAGGAAGAAGAGAGGGAGGGAGAGAGGGAGAGCCGATTCCACAGGTCAATACCAAAGCAAACTACTTAATAATTTACAATTTTACAGGACATCCTCTGTTCATACCTTCATAGCTATCTACTTGCAAAAATGAGAGCTTAGTTAGGAGTCTGCCCTCCTTGGAATGAACTCACCAGTCCCTTTGGTCCCCAAGAACCAATGGGGTACGATTCACTCTCCTCATCCTTAGAAGAGTCTCTGATAAAGATCTCTTTGTTTACCTCCCCCCCCACCCCCAGGCCCCTCTCACTCAATCTGCCCTTAGTTCTCCAGACATCCTCAGGCCCATCCACGCCCTTGGGCTCATCGAGCTGATCTCCCTCTAACTGCCTTTCCCCTCTTCCAACCTGCTAGGTTCTCTCCTCTCTACTGAGGTGTGCTAGGGCTTTCCCATCCTTCTCAGGCCTGGGCTAACCCTGCTTGCAGGGGCATGGGATTGACATATTAAGCTATTACAGATTGGAATTTCGCTGTGCCCTGAACACTAACTACACCCAGGGTTTGAAAGTTAGCTATGAACTAGAGACTAATCACATGCTATATGCAGATTCTAAACTTCGCCCCACAAGAAGATCTTAAATCTTTCTGCTGAAGAAGCTGGGCTAGAAGGCAGTTTGCTGGGGGCACCTGATCCCAATAAAAACAACATCCTCGTGCTGCTGACAGGATTTGAGTGTGACTGCTTGGTAGTGAGAGCAAGGCCTCGGGATTTATTTATGTACACTTCTCCTTACAGGTGGACACCAGGGCGTAAGAACCACAACCCTTCTGTAAACAATACCTTCCTTGTGATCTAAACTACGGGCATCAATTGCCTGCACACCTATCGGCCAAGGTCCTCTACACCCACATGTGTGTACACTCAGAAAGCACACAGACTTCTCAAGTCACAAATACTTTTCTTCTTTGCCGGGCAGTGGTGGCGCACGCCTTTAATCCCAGCACTTGGGAGGCAGAGGCAAGCGGATTTCTGAGTTTGAGACCAGCCTGGTCTACAGAGTGAGTTCCAGGACAGCCAGGGCTACACAGAGAAACCCTGTCTTGAAAAACCAAAAAAATAAATACTTTTCTTCTACGCGCACAGGCGCACTGAGAACAATACTGTATGGAAGGCTATCTTCTAAAGTAACAATGTCCGTTCCTTTGGTCAGTTATCTTGTAAGATTTAGCAAGAATAGGGAGTCCAGGTTTCTAAGTATCAAAGAGTTAGCACTGGAAGTGCTGGCAAATTGTCAACTGCTGCTTTTTGCCACATCCAAATTATTTCTACTTGAGTTCTCTTGGAAGACTATTTTTTAGATCACATCTCCTTTAAGGGTCAAACAACTTATAAACCCATTAAACAAACTGACATGGTATCATTTGCTAAAGATGAAGAATTCTTTCTGCTCCTTGCCTAAAGAAGCCTGACGGTACCTCAACACAGTTGGGCCTACTGTGCCTAGCTGGGTGGCAATCTCACTAGAGTCCCACCATTCTCCACAGAGATGCCATCCCCAAAGCTGACATCACAGGCACACCAAATGAAGTAAATAAAAATTTGGGGAGAGCTGGGTGTAGGGGCATGCATCTCTAATCCTAGCACACAGGAGGCAGAGGCAGGGAGATCTCTGTGAGTGTGAGGCCAGCTTGGTATATATAGTGAGTTCCAAGACAGCAAGAGCTACATAGTGAGATCCCGAGTCAAAAAACAAAAACTGGGACTGGAGAGATGACTCAGCAGTTAAGAGCACTGACTACTCTTCCAAAGGTCCTGAGTTCAATTCCCAGCAACCACATGGTGGCTCACAACTATCTGTAGTGGGATACAATGCCTTCTTCTGGACTGTCTGAAGACAGTTGCAATGTACTCATATATAAATAAAATAAATAAATCTTTGAAAAAAAAATCAAACAGACCAAACACAGGGTGCCCAGTTAAATATGTAATTCAGATAAATGGCCAATTTGTAGTATATCTCACAGATATATTTAAACTTAAAATTTACTTAAAACTCAAATTCAGCTGAGGTTTCTGTATATTACGTGCCAAACCTACCATCAGAAGAATGCTCCTTGGCAGATGAAGACTATTAGGGCTGAAACACTTCTATCACATCATCAAAGACAAGGTGACTTAGTGGGATATAGGGCTGACTACACAGACCTGATGACCTGAGTTCAATCCCCAGAATCCTAGAGACAGACAGACTGAAGAACAGACAGACAGACAAGCAGGTGCATGCATGCACATATGGATGCAAAACAATAAAATTTAAAGTAAAAAAAACAAAACAAAACAAAAAAACACAATCACCTGCCCCCAATGATTTGAAACTCACTCCACCACCCACAGGAAGTCCAAACACAGACTACCATCACCTCTTGAAGGGACTGTGAAGAAGTTCTGCCCTACACAGTGGATGGAAATGTGTCAGCTTTGCCTCTCAGGTACAGCTAAGAGTACAGTGGATAAATAAATTCACAGGATCCCTGCTTCCTACAGCTTCTGCCAAACTAGCTGAGGTTCAGCTGTTTTTCTCCCATCTACCTGACGAGCAAGCTAAAGAACCTTTGGGTACCTTGTGGCCATGGCTGTTCTACGCTTGTTCACCTCAGAGACCAGGTCAATGTTCGGGAAGTCGATCTTGTCCACAGAGCTTTTCTGGACCATAGCTTCACTTGGTCCAATGGAGGATTTTAGATATGCTGCACCTGGGAAGCAGGAAATGGGTTCTGGGCGTCAGGCTGCTCAGCTGGGTCCAACTTAGTGTGCTCTGAAGAGGGCTCTCCTTGCCACATCTTCAAGACTTCATTCTCCCTTTGCAGCCTAGTCAAGAAGCAAATCCTCATACCTGGGAGTGGATGAGGGAAGGGCCCAGGTCTCATTGACCATTTAAACAAAACACATGTGCTTATTGTAACCACTAAATGAAGAAGCAGATCAGCCATAACTGGCCCTGGTAAGGGAGAGGAAACAGGGGCCTGAAGAAGAGAACTGAATCTCCCTAGGTTGCTCACTGGCCCTATCTCATGAGACTTCTCAACTACTGGTGCCAATCCAGGGGAACAGTTTTTCCTCCCAGGATTCTTCGGAGCATGTAGACCTTTCTTCCTAGAACCCTTGCCTTCTAGGGGATGGGGAAGGGCTAATGTAGAGCTAGAGCACAGAGTTAGGTCATGTACACCAATGCGCACAGAGCTTAGATCCCAGGGGTTGGCACTGGTAACAGAAGTATTGACATCCTACTCATGGGGCAGTGCCACACATCACAGGGCAGCCTTCCCTGTGAGTTTATTTGATAGCCACCACTTCTCTTGTATCATAATCATGAGAGAAATAGAGCAAGGGAACAAGAGAGAAGCTAGCAGAGTTCACCAGGATGTACAGAAGCCAAACCTGTGTCTATCTGATGTCAGAAATAACAGCTTTCTCTACAACACAGGCAAACAACCTGCAGGTCCTGCCATCATGCTTTGCCTTTCCTTAAGGAATAGTCGAGTCTGGACACTCCATCAGTCACACTGCTAATGTTACAGCATGAATTTCAATGGTCCGAGCTCAACAACCTGGGCTTCTGCCTCAACAGGTTGGTTCCTGTGGAGACAAACAACGAACTCACCTCTGAATCCCAGATCTGCTGATGGATGGCCACTTCCACACCTCACCTCATTTCTCATTTGCTAAGAAATGCTACCATTGCATTCGGTACTCACAGAACAACTGCTCTGTCACCTCAGAGAAGGAAAGAGCCAATGAATGACCAACCTCTCCATCTCCTTTACTCTTTTATCCTCCGGGAGTGAACCTCTCTCTCTCTCCGGAACTTGAGTTGATGGAATTCATTTGCACCTGCAGCATGCAGCAGCTGACACCAATGTTCTCTACCAATGGAGTCTACCAATTGCAAAATGCTCCTTGGTTGTTTCAGAGAGAAGTTGGGGGTCTTGCACAGAGAAGGACACTGTATGTATGTTACTTGGGCATCAGGGAAGGCACCAGCATAGACCATGGTGAACTGGCATGGCAAACATCTTGAGTACATGTTAAAAAGCAGGTTCATGAACATCTGTCTCCCCAGAGCTAGGATAATCAGTGCTCCTTCCTCTGCCTGAAATTACCTCTGCCGGACTTAGAAAGCAGAGGCGGGCAGATCTCTGTGAGATGGAGGCTAGCCTGGTCTACATATCAAGCTCTAGGCCAGCCAAGACTACATAGGGAGACCCTGCTTCAAACAAACAAGTTCTCTGCTGGTGTGCTAGGTGCTTTGGGCTCTGAGGTGTTAACACTTGGATCCCAAGCTTCCTCTTCTGAGCCGAGGGATCTTGGGCGAGTAACTTAACCTCTGAATTTTGATTTTCCTATTTGTCAAAGAATTTTATCTTACTCCTAGGGTAGGTGTAAAGACTGGGGAAATATTTGTTAAAAAAATTTCCTCTTTTATTAACTCTCCCTCCAGTCTTAAAAATGCTTAAATGAATGCCTGAATGTAAGGTTTGTTCAGCCCAGGCAGGAATGAATGTAGGAAGGAGACATGAATACTTGTACACGGAGATCCAGGTATTTCCACTCCTACACTGCCATCGATAAGCCTGGTTTCCCCCAAACCCAACTTCATAGATTTTTGAAAACAGGAGCCCAGCTCTGTCCCTGTATCTCAAGAGCTTAGCAAAACTGAACTCACGAGACCTCGACAACTACTTAAATTGTCTGAGCCATGATCTTGAAATTTCATCTTTTTTGTTTTGTTTTTAAGGCAAGGCTTAAACCCAGGGCTTTACAATCATTAGGCAAGTGTCCTACCACTGAGCCAAGTTCTCATCCCCTTGAATCTGAGTCTTAGCATTGTGTTCCTGTTTCTTGTAACCAGGTTATTTCCCAAGTGCCTAGTATCTACGATGTGAAGGGTTTCCAAAGCATGGATTTTTCTTTTTCTTTTTCTTTTTCTTTCTTTCTTTCCTTTTTTTCTTTTAATTTGCACTTGGTTGAAGGAGTCAGAAGCAATTACTATTTGCAAATTTCAGAAAGGCTAAGAAATTGGACTGATTTCTCAATGTTTCTTCCAAGCCTTCTTTCTGTATTGTCTTTCCCCTTCTTTCTTTTTTCTTTGACAGGGTCTCCTGTATCCCTAACTGGCTGGCCTCAAATTTGATAGGCTCACTTCAAACTCAATATGTAGATGAGGATAACCAAGGGCCAGCCCCAGCAATGCCAGGTCCTGCAGAGGAGATAAGGAGTCAGGGAGGAAGGGAGGGAGGCATGGGATTCTGGGAGTCTTGCAGCCTGACTAACTGGCAGTCAGGGTGCTTTGTTTATCCAGAACTCAGTTGGCAGGGATAGATTTTATATTGTTCCAATATATAGATCATATCATTTTTTTGTTCCTAGACGTGGGTTTTAACTATTGGCCATAAGTTTATCCATCGTTGATAAATACTGACGGAACAGAATTGTTTTCTACAAGCATTTTTCCACATCAATCCCATATATAAGAATAACCCATTGTCTAAGAATCTTGTGGTTTCAAGGGAATTAGACAGAAGAAAATCTCCAAGCCAGCCTGGGTACGTTGTCATGTCCCAGGCAGTGTATTATTAACTCTTAATGCTCAGAGTGTATAGTAGGAAGAGGCCTTTAATCTGATCTGCTGCCAGTTCCTCTAGGCCACTGAATCTTGTTTACCTTTTAAAGTTTACTTTGTTCTGATTATCTTATTCCTGAGTACAGGGGCAGATGCTCCAAGAGTATCTTGGAGTCAGAGCCTTGTAAGGAGACCTCTGGTGTATTAGTTTTTGAGTTACTACCTTCAGGGTGAAAGGAAAACCTTCAAGTAGGGCCAGATAAGGATATCTCCCTAAAAGAGGGAGGGGTAATGTGCACAGGACTTTACTGGGAAAGCTTAGGAGAAGTACTCCAGGGAAGAGGTAGAAATGATTCATAAGAAAATTTCCATCAAGCCAATATCTCAAGCTGTACAAATATTAAAAGACCCTCAGCATGCAACATGTGGAGACCAAGATGGAAAATGAAAGACCGAAGGACAGAGATTGTGTCACTTGGCTCGGCTTTGTTGGATCTTTGTCAAGCAGCTGTGCTGGCTTTATGGCCATCGCTGTTCCCGGTTAGATGTGGCCTTGTCAGAGGATGACCTTGAACTCCTTGTCCTCTGATCTCTATCACCTAGAGACCTGTTGCGGGCATGACTTTGTCGGGACTCACGGGTCTAGGTCCATCCAGCATCAGGACCTGAGTTAAAAGCTGGGCACAGTAGCATGAGTTTGGAATGCCAGTGTTGGGGGCTCAGGTGGGGAGACAGTCAGATCCCAGGGGTCTGTTGACCAACCAGTAGCAGAATCAAGTGAGAGCCAGGTTCAGAGAGATCCTATCTAAAAATCTAAGGTGAAAGCCAGACATGGTGGTTCACCTGTGCAATCCCAATACCGGGGAGGCAGAAGCAGGCAAATGTCTGTAAATATAGGTCAGCCAGAGCTACACAGTCTCAAACTAAACAAATAAATAAGGTGAAGGGCAACTGAGGAAGATACCTGATGCATACCTCTGGCTTCCACACTCACTCACACACATACAGAGAGAGAGGGGGGAGAGGGAGGGGAGGGGAGGGGAAGAGATGGAGAGGGGGAGAGGAGGAGGAATAAAAACAGAGAATAAGAAGAAAATGTCATACTTTCCTGGCTTTTAAAGCTGCTGCTGAGAAACGTATTATTCCATTGTATTTGCCTTTGTACCTGAGTTAGCATTTTTCCATTACATCTTTTAATATTGTCTTTTGTTTCGCATTTTTAGTATCCCGACGACAATATGTTATGAACAGGTTCTTCTCTGGTCTTGTCTCCTGGGGATTCCAAATGCTTCTAGTGTTCGGATGTCCACTTCTTCTCTAGAGGAAATTCTGAGGAATTTCCTGCTATGACATCATTGACTAGATCCTCTATGCCTTTAGCTTTTATCTCAGTTTCTTCTATTCCAACAGTGCTTATGTTTGACCTCTTGATCATATTTCAGAGTTCTTGCTGTGTTCTTTTATTCTTTATTGAAGTTTGAGTTTAGTGTTCCTCCATCTCTGATATTCTGTCTTCTGCTTGATTGACTCCATTGGTGACTTCCTCTGCCATGTTTTGGTTGTTGGTAGTGATGGTTTGTTTGTTTTGTTGTGTTTTTAATTTGTTGTTTTTCAATGGCTGATTTTTCTCATCCATCCTCCTGACTTCCTCTGTGTTTCTGGCTTTCCTTCTCCAGGTCTTGGGTTGATGTCTCTGATTTCATTCATCTGCTTGTTTGCATCTACTTTAAGGTTATTATTCATTTTAAAAAATATTTATTTATTATATAGATATGACTACACTGTAGCTGTCTTCAGACATCCCATTGCAGATGGTTGTGAACCCTCTGTGGTTGCTGGGAATTGAACTCAGAACCTCTGGAAGAGCAGTCAGTGCTCTTAACCTCTGAGCCATCTCTCCAGCCCCACTCTTCTCTCTCTCTCTCTCTCTCTCTCTCTCTCTCTCTCTCTCTCTCTCTCTTTTTTAAACTGGTGAACATTTGAAATCCTCATTCCCCAAAATAGTATTTTACTATTTCGGATCTTCCAGTCAGCAGTGGAGAGATGATAATCTTTCGTGGAAGCTGTGTTGCCTTGACTTTTCTTGTGTTTCTGTTGTGGTTCACACATCTGCTGCTTTGGTTATCACCTCCACTTTTCTTTGGGTATTTTTCTTATGGAGTAGCCTACTCTACTCTTGAGGGCTAAATCTCCAGTATCAAAGTAGAGAAATAAAATGGCTTCAAAAGCAATGACGTCAAACCGTACGTGACATGGACCAGTAAATGGATGATGTAAATGAGCCTGGCAGGGGAGGGGGGAAGAAATGAAGCGACTATGTGAAAAAAGATATAGTGCAGAAAGCTCTGAAGGGGAAGAAAAACTCAAGACATCAAAAAAGAATTAAAAATTCCCAATAATGAGAGAAGGCTATAACCCCAATCACATACATGTAAGAAGGAGGGTTCAAAACAAAAACAAAGTTTCAAAAGCCTAGAGTGGGGCAAGACCATAATAGTACTAAAAGCATAAGAGTAAAGTTTGAAAGCAGAAGGCCACCCCCCCCCATCAACAAAATGTTTGCCTACTAGTGAGTAGACAAATGTATTAAGATGAATAGAAAGAAAACATAAGAGCCTTTAAAAATGATGGAAGTGGGGTGATGTTGAGGATGAGAAGGATAACAGCGTGCTTAATAATAACAGGTGTGGTGGCGCACACGTTTAATTCCAGCTCTGAGGAGGTAGAGGCAAGTGGATCTTTGAGTTGGAAGCCAGACAGCTCTACATAGCAAGTTCCAGGACAGCCAGGGCTACACAGAGAAATTCTTCCTCAAACACACCCCCCCCACACACACACAGAGACAGAGAGAGACAGAGAGAGACAGAGAGAGACAGAGACAGAGACAGAGAGAGACAGAGAGGGGTGTTCAGTGGTTATAGCGCTTGCTGCTTTTGCAGGGGAGCAAGTTTGTTTCCCGGCACCCACAAAGCAGCACACAACCATTTGTAACTCAAGTTCCAGGAGTCTCTTTTCACACCAGGGAGACACAATACTCACATACAAACAAGCAGGCAAGCATTCATACACATGAAATAAAAATAAATCTTAAACTCAAGGGACAAAAGAACAAAACAAAACAAAAACAAAACAGATTGAAACATTGGTATTCCTTCCGGACTCAAGGTGGAGGGGGGGCAGGGAAGAGGGTCAGTTGAATTTGGGATTCATGCTGTCGTTCGCCAATATTGGGTAAATTGATCAACAGCCGCTTCAACAGGCTTTGCCCTTAGTGGCTTCCCTTCTTTATGTACTAGTGGCCTCTGCTGGTCACACATAGCTTTGCAGTATATGGTTTGGGATAGGTTTTCCTTTCCTCCTGTAGATTCCTCATTTGTAGGGCACAAGCAGTAGCTAACATTTCACCTGGGTGCTTGGGAGGGGGAGGGGGAGAGGGAGAGGGAGGAGCAATTACAGCACAGAAATACAGATGAACACCTTTTTCTTTGTAGTTTCAAAACCCACTAAGCATTACTTACCCTGCTAGAGGGATGTGCCTAAAGATGTCACGTGACCTGTTGTAGCTTCAGAGTTCTCTGGTGCTGACCATGGGCTAATGTCAGGCTCTGGATAATCAGCCTTCAGAGTTTTCTTAGTGGATGAGGTCTTATCCCAGGCACTGAGGGTGGGACCTAGACATTGCACTTGCTGAACTGGTTTGACTTCCTATGATTTCTACTTTCCCACTTGTCAGTACCCAGCACCCCTCACTCCCAGCTGTTTCCTGAGCTTTCTCACACTGGAGCTGTGGCAGACTGTGTTTAGGCTTTCCTACTTGTGATTGTTCCCTGGTCTCAAGTCCTTAGGATAGCTCAGTTTGAAGCACAGGGTGTCTTTCAAGATGGCACCTGGCCACAGACTTTGGAGCAAGAACTCCTTTCCACTGTTGACTATCCTGCCAGTCAGAGCACTCTGCAGAGCTGCAACTGTGTTTGAGATGTGTTTAGAACCATGGCCTATTTGGAGAACTGCACAAGGCTGCCAGGCTTACCCTTTAAATGAGATTTCTGGTCCCTTCCTGCATTCTGGGAGCATTCTGGGACTGTGTTCTGTTCACTTTTCTTCTCTTTGGTTCGTCTCTCTTTTGTTTCTCCTCCTCCTCCTCCTCCTCCTCCTCCTCCTCCTCCTCCTCCTCCTCTTCCTCCTCTTCCTTCCTTGGCGTGGGTTTCTGAAGCTCTTTTAAATAGTCTCCTTGCCTTCCCCCTTTATACTGGTGCCTTTTATTTATGTTGATTTTTAATTGTATTAATGACTCTTAGTTAAGAGTTTATTAATACTGTTCACCATTTCAAAAATCAACTCTTGGTTAATACATTTTTATTATTTTTTTGAGAATTTCATACACATGTACATTTTTAAAAATCCTATTCACCCTTCTAACTCCTCCCAGACCCACCTCCCAACTTCATGTTTTCCTTTTAAAGCCATGGAGTCCAGTTTGTGCTTGCCCTCATCCTCTCTGGCAAGTTCATGTATGTGGGTGCTGCTGGTGGTAAACCCAGCTTCTTCAGGATTCCAGTACAGACCGAAGGCAGGAGCTCCTCAGTACTCTTCCAGGACTCCCATGCCAGATTGGCATATCCTGCCTGTAGGCTGAACACCTATGAAATTCTTAGCCTTTCCATTGTGAGACAGCCATTGTTGAACTGCCTGGAGCACACCCTGTGAGGTAGTCTAATAAATCCCATATCTATCTACCTATCTATCATCTATCTATCTGAATGTATACTTATTTTCTCAGTTCTGTTCATTTAAAGTACCCTGACTCAAACACTGGCTTTACCAATTTGTTTATTTTCTAATTCTTATGGTTATTCTTCTCATGAGATCTATCCTTTCTGAGCGCTAATGATTGGGACTCTCTTCCTCACCTGTGTCTAGGTTTCCAGCAAGAGTCTCTTTTGCATGCTGTTTTAGGTGTCAAGAGCTGCTTTAATTTGTCCTTCTCTTGGAATTTCCTTATTTTCTAAAGACTCCAAGATAACTTTGCTGTATAATAATCTCATCAGCTATTTATTCTTAGCTCTTAAAATCAATCACTCTATGTGTCCTTGACTTTTAGGGTTTCTACTGAGGTAACGATGTAATTCTAGTGAATTTTCTTTTGTTATCTTATTGCTTCTCTGTACAGCTCTCAATGTTATCAGGACTACAACAGAATTTTAACTGTGTGACATGGAGAGTCCCTTTCTTTCTTTCTTTTAAATGTAGGAGTGCTCTATCTGCATGTACACCTACATGCCAGAAGAGGGCATCAGATCCCTTTATAGATGGTCTTGAGCCACAATGTGTTTGCTGGGATTTGAACTCAGGACCTCTGAAAGAGTAGCCAGTGCTCTTAACTGCTGAGTCATCTCATTGGCCTCTATTTGGGTTTTTAATGTCTCTTAGTATTAATCTTTCCCTAGATTTGAGGGATTTTCTGGTACTATTTCAGTGAACACGTTTTTCTTCCATACCACTCAGGCTTGGTTTCTCTCAGGCGTGGTCTTGAAAGTTGCAGTAATGATAATTTTCCTTTATTGCTAGCACAATGATTCCTTATCCTTGTCGTCAATCCTACTTGATCCACTGAGGGTTTTTGTTTGATTTAGAGACAGGGTTTCTCTGTGTATGGCCCTAGCTGTCCTGAGACTCACTTTGTAGAACAAGCTGGCCCTAGATGCTGAGATCCATTTGCCTCTGCCTCAGAAGTGCTGAGATTAAAGGTGTGCACCACCCCTACCAGGTGATCCACTGACTTTTAAACTTGATTTTTTGAGCCTTTCATTTCCGTGATTTATCTCCTTCCAAGTCTTCACTGACACATTTCTCATGCACACCTCTATGGCCATAGGCACTGACTCCCTTCCTCGTTGCATTTACCAGCTCTGAAATCAGGCCGAATTCTTGACTGACATTTCATTCATTCAATATTTAGATTCAGATTTTGAACTTATAAACTTTTGGAGGGGTGATTTTTGCCTTTTCTTTTTTCCCCTTTACAAATATATTGTTTGTTTCCTTGTAACTTGTTCAAATGTTGGTTTGCGTATCTTTTTCATACGGCATCATTTTAACTAAAGCTTTCTATTAGGCACCCACTGTCTCTCTTGCTCTCATTTCATGCACCTATGCAATGTACTGATTGTATTCACACACACCCATTGCTGTCTGGTACACCATCCCTTTCCTTTTGAACCCCTTCCTTCCACCTAGTTCCCCTAGAAGAAGTGACAACCCCTCCAGCAAATATCGAGCCACGAGATCCCCAGGAATAGATAGGTACTTACGGGTACCCCTCTTTTCTTGGTGGAAAGTTGAACACAATCTTTTATTCAGGTGTCTGTATGGCCTTTTCACAAATCCTTTTTTTAAAAAAAGTAAAAGAACCCTTCAATGTCCCAGCCTCATTTAAGTCTGTCATATCTACAGCCCATCCTTGACATTTCCATATCCCATAATATCTTCCTTTGAGGCTTCAAAGCCCACTATTACTCAGAAGAAAATGGACCAGTGTAATACAAGAACTGCACAAGTAAGTCAGACATTTAAATACAATGACACCCACACTAAGCACAGAAAAATAGCTAAAGTATTTATTGGATAGACTGGAACTTAAAAGGGAACAGCAAGCCGGGTAGTGGTGATGCACGCCTTTAATCCCAGCACTTGGGAGGCTGAGGCAGGAGGATTTCTGAGTTCAAGGCCAGCCTGGAATACAGAGTGAGTTCCAGGGCAGCCAGGGCTATACAGAGAAACCCTGTCTCGAAAAACAAACAAACAAAAAACAAAAACAAAAAGAGGGAGAACAGCAGGTAGTTAAAGTATACAGGAAGAAAAATGAAAGCGCAGGTGAACAAGACAAATACACAAATCAGCAACAATTATGCCCTCCTTCCTTGCTGACTTGAACAGATATGCTTCTATTTATCCTTGGCTTGTTTACTTGTTAGGGCAACAGAGATAAGCAATCATTTCCTCTGCTAGATTCAAACTAGCCAGAAACTTTCCTTCCAGCCCTCAGCCACAATGACAACCGTTGGACAGAATTCTTGCCAGTGTTTTCCATACACAGGTGAGTATGGAACTCCTCTCAAGCTATTCCCACCAGCTGAGTCCATGGGCAAGCAAGTTGGGTGTCCTTTTATAGAGATGCACTCTGCCAACATAATGTGGTTATAAGAAATGCTAGGGAGGTGGCTGTGCTAAAAAGTCTCTGAGGGTATATGCAGCAGTCCAAAGCAGACTTGTTCTAGGAGTGAGTGACTGACTGATGGCCCACCCATACCTCTCACAGCCCACCCCATTTCAGAGGTTGGGCTGCAGTTCCTGGGTGGATGATGCTCCTACAGTGCAAGCACACATCTTGCATTGCTTAATCGTCCCGAGCTGTTTTCAAGCTCCAGGTTGGTGCAATGATTTTCCAGGAGGCCATTCCCTTAGGCAGTTGGATTTAGAGTAAGGTGAGGACTTTGGAGTCTATCGACAAAAAAATGTTGAGGCTTCTGTCCTACTCCCTTGGTATCTGACAAATACACAGAAAGGGAATATCTAAACATGATGGGATTAAAAAAAAAATTGGGGGGGGGGCTTTTGTTTGTTCAAGACAGGGTTAAGAAATGAGAGCTAAAGAGATAGCTGTCACAGAGGGATGGTGGTGGGGGCAGAGCAGCAAAGGAGCCTCTTTTGAGCAATCCCGAGAAACCTGGGATCAATCCTCAGAACAAAGACCTGTTACTACCTTTGAGTGGTGACATTGTTCTGCATGATACAATGTAGGTATGTATGTATGTATGAATGAATGGATGACGCTGTATTTGAGAAAGTGTTAAGTCAGGTACCATGAGAGCTGTCACAGAAGTCACAGTAGATTGCTTAAACTAAGAGCTCCAAGTGGTGTTGCATGATTCCCGTTATGGGCTCTGGATTAAAGGTGCAGACCCACGCTCCAACACTTAAGAGTCTGCAACATCTAAGATGGCACCAGTGAGCTAAGGACACTAACTCGTCTTTAGTTATATTTTAGCAGAGGACCAGGATTGGGCGTAGCTGCTGAGTCTCCCTTGTTCTTCTCCTTTGCCTGAAGCCCTGAAGGAGACTCTCCACTTCCAAGTTCCCTATTATTTGTTTTCTGTGTCTGTGCCCTACAGTGCTCGACCACACCACAGACCTGGAGATGCAGCACAGATGCAGGAGAGTGCTACCTCTCCACAGTTGAAAACTTTGCAGTACATTTCATCTTGAGGACCTTGAGACAAAGCAACACATTCTTGACCCGAAAGAACCTGGATACTTGCTATTCGGAACATTTTCGACCAACTGCTTACACAATGCGAAACTCATTGCTAATAAACTATTAGGGAAAAAACCCTGGTGATTGAACTAGAAGAACACACAATCTAAACACCTTCCATTCTGGTACTGCCAACTCACAACCTATAACATATTCTCACTCAACCTTTTAGATCATGCCTCCAGCCCAGAATTTACATGAAAAGAACTTTCAAAATTATGCCTACCCTTGTCTTAGTCTACCACTCTTTCATTGAAATGGCAATTCATTAACTAAGTGAAAACCCAAACCCTGCTTTTCCAGGAGCAGCTGAAGGAGCCTTGGCTGCTGAGTTAACCTTGGAGTCAGAAGACAGTTAAGGACTGTAAGTTGCACTTACCACCAGTGGCCCTCACCCTTCCTAATGCTACACCCTTTACATCTCATGTTGTGCTGACCCCCAACCATAAAATTGCTTTGTTGATACTTTATAGCTGTAATTTTGCTGCTGTTACGAATCGCAATGTAACGAAGTATTTCCCAATGGTCTTAGTAGACTCCTGTGGTGGTCCCCCAAAGGGGTCAAAGCCCACAGGCTGAGAGCTACTGATTTACAAATTTCCTTACTTCCATTGGATAGGCTGTTGTTACCATTTTCCATTGCAGACAAGGCAAAAAGTATCAGTGGTGTTTTATTTTAGCACAGCAGAGTAGCAGGTACTGGCATGCAGAGACGATGTAAGCTATACAGGCTTTTAAAAAATCTTTTATGACCCAAAACTTAGATGTAAGGTTAGAATATACAAGGTAGTTGGGAAAGTGACTAAGGCAGGCCAATGTGACACTAACTATAGCTCTTTAACAGTTTCTAACCCTCTCATCCCTTCTCCCCATTTCCTAGAATAAGCCAGAACTTTTGAGAAAATCACAGACCCAAAAAGCTTAGTTAATGTCCTTGAGTGTTTAGAAACCATGATATACTGATTCAGTGACACATACATTGATTCAGTGACTAGCTCTCCTAAAACTGTCTAGAAGCCTTATGTTCCACATATAGGAATAAACAGTTAAAATCTCCCCGAGCTTTGCCAACTCAGTAAACAATGTTAATGACCACGAACATGCCAAAGAAGATACTGAAAAATACACATTCAGGTCTACTTCTGGTCCTCCCATTTATGTCCAAGAATAGTAAAACATTTTTCTATCTGGCAGTTTCAATCAAGATCAATTGATGTCTCCCCCCCCCCCCCCCCCCCCCCCATTTCTCTGTGTAGGCCTGGGTGTCCTGGAATTCACTCCTGGACCATTCAATGGACTGGAACTCAAAGATCTGCCTGCCTCTGCCTCCTGAGCGCTGGAATTTAAGGTATGCACTACCATGGGTCTCCCTAGGTTTTCTCCAAGTCAGGATCTCACACAGTCCAGGATGGACCTCACAAACTTGCTACCTAGCTGAGAATTGCCTTTAACTCCTGATCATCCTCCTGCTTCCATCTTGCTATCAAAGTTTGATCATTCTGAGAACAGGAGCCGTGCACATTACTCTCAAACACCTTTGACTGAGTAAGCTCTAAGATTCTTAAACTCAGGGCAGTCCTAAACTCTTTGTATAACTGTAAATGTACCCTTGGTTGTGGTCTCTGATACATTACAAGGCCTTACTTCAGATTTTGGAATGGATTAGAAGTTCCAAGATGCATTATTTAGAGAATACTTTATTAGTTTTTGTAATCAAACCCACGTAGATAAGACCTTACATATTTAATACAGTGCGTTACCCCTGTACAAATGGAAAAAAAAATTAAGTTCAACATTTCTAGACCAATATGGCTGTTAATTTCTGTACAATGCCAACTCAACACAGTAAACTGGGATACTTTTTTCCAAAGTTGACAGCACAGCTAAAGTTTCCAAAAATTCAAATTATATATATGTATATATATATTTATATTTATATAAAAAGACCAATAATAGCAGTATGTTATGCATCAATAGCAGCAACAGCTTTTCCAGGTTCTGCAGTCATTTGAACAAAATTGTAGAGACATCCAGCACACTCTATTAAAAAAAAAAAAAAAAAAAGTAAAAAACAAAACCCCAGAAAACAGCACAGTTCTGTTGCTCCTGTGGTTCCTGGCACCATTTTTTTTTTTTTTTTCTTTTTTAAATTAGCTTCTCAATCATCATCTGGAAAGAAAACATTCTGAGCAACATCATTAAAAACAGCTCTGATAAAGCACGGTCACTACTACGTATCATAAAGCAGGTACAAGCTATTTTACATTCACAGAGGTATGATACAGTACTGTCCTACGTCTATAATACTAGAGGATACAATTTAAAAGGCATTATTTGAGACTTGATTCTACTTTTCCAGCAGAGGGCCCAAAGGATGGTGTGACACAGCTCTGTAAAGAAACATACTCTTAGATAGGATTTCCTTTCACTAGTGGCACAGTTCTAAGGATTCATTCTCTCCATGAATGTCAGCTAAAAACCGTTATTAAACAATGAAATATCCCTAAAACAAAACAGTATAACCACTGGATTCATATGAAGATGACCTAGTGGAGACAAGCTAGACCTCACCTTACCAACACTGTTGTATCAAATCTGTTATGTTTAAATGATGAGACCTCCACGGAAGGAGATGCCAAGTAGTGCTTCAAAGCTTCGGACCACAATCAAAGAAAGCATCATTTTAAACAGAAGCAGAAGCCATATGTTGCTCATCTGAATATACTCAAGGATGCTGACATCAGTATTTAATCATCTGCTCACTCATCCAGGAAGGGGAGATCAGTTACCACTACACTTTATTTTGTTCAACCAAATCACCATGTTACAAAAATAGCAAGCTGCCATAATAAAAAATAAGGCTCCTCTATCCAGCACCAGTTAGCATCATTTTACTTTCAAGCGTAGAAATGCCATAGACACATCCAAAGACCACGAGGGAGCAAAAGAACCACAGCTGATATATTAATGGGACCACCCAGAGTCTGTCCAGCTGAGCTACTCTGTGGTCTCACTCTCCTCCTACTTCTGCTGTTTCATGCTCCTTAGGACTAAACTGTATGTATGCACTTACAGGCTGTTTGCACACTTGTATATAAACCAATTGAAGATGCAAATGTTACCCAGGAGGTGCAAGCCTGTGGAGCCTCATTGTAATTGGTGTAGCAGCTCTGTCAGTGTAAAATGCTCTATGCCCCTTGTGTGTCTCACAGGATAATGTCACAGATCACTTTACCCCCGTGGCTGCTGGCATTATTTGACTTCACTTTCCCTGCCCGCCCACCCACCCACAATAAACCACAGCCTTTATGATTTTGTTTCTTCGGTTTTGATCGCCTGAGGTTTGATTGGTCCAGTTCTAACAGGTTTGGTGGTTATGGTGGGTGCAGGGGGTGGCTTTTCTTCTACTTTTTCCTGACAGGTACCAGGAGGGTCACTCAGTGTTTCAGGTTTACTTGTATCACTGTCCACTCTCTGGGCTTTGCCTCCTATCTGTTTGCTCTGTTGCTGTTCAGAGAAGAACCGCTGCGTGGACTGAAGAACCTCTGCTCTCTGCTTTGCCTTTAAAAATAAGAGAACAAGAACTGAAAACACAGCAACATTACCTAACATTACCAAAGCCTGTCAAATCAATCTCAGTTCAAATTTTTGTACCAATCACAAAAATCAGTGTTCCCTAAGTTTGGCCCCATTGATCTTTCAGTTTTTAATGCATAGGCTTCTCCTAGCTCTGAAAATACTCTGTAATTTTTTAAAAAACACCTGAAACAAGACCACCCCCCACCGTCTTTCTAGCGTCTGCCCTCTTATAAACAGTAAAATACACATTGCTGCTGGTTCATATCTTTTTTTGGGAACAGCTCACTAATACCAAACTTTATTTGGGGAGGCTGCTTGCAAAAGCTGAAAACATACATGTAATGTAACACTTAAAACTTCTAGTTATCAATATGTGGTCTACAACAAAATGAAAAGGAAGCACTTATATTGTGGCATTACCAACACCTAGGACCAAATGTCTTGTGGCTGAGTCCTCTTCCCACAGCTCTCTTCTGCAGGGGAAGAGCATCAGAAATTAGTAACTACAACTTCACTCGATCACTAAGTTCTGATAGCTCCTACCACATTCTGAGCTGGTAAGCAATCTGTTTCAATGACAATGTGCCCCAAAGATTATACTTACGTTAAATCTGTAAATTATAGTACTATACTATATCCAATTAAACTTAACTTTCTACTCCTTTTGCACATAACAAAACAAAAACAAAAAACCACAAGAACTCCATGTTCTACAGGTAGACCTATAGTATCTAAAATCTAAAACAATTTAAGAAACTTATACTCTCCCACCCCATTAATATTATTACGTTCTAATGTCATTTTTAACATAAGAATGTTTAAAAACCAAGTGGCAATTAGCCAGGAGTGGAAGGCTACACAATCTGCAAAGCTTCTGGCGCTAGTAGTAACAAACAAATGGAAACCCTAGGCACACAGCCTAACAACACTGAGTAACGTGTCATGAGAGGTCTCCTAAAGGGGAACCTTTAAATTGGATTACTCAGCTTTAGAAACACAAAGTGACTTTAGTCCGTTAACTGAATTTTTTAATAGTATTATCACAAGTATGTTTCTAATTCAGAGTAAAGCATTACTGTGCACTTTCCCTTGCTCGTAAGCACTGAGCTTTTCTCTGTTCTAGTCTAATCTACATAGTGATAAAACATGTAAAACTGCTAAGATTCTTAAAGTCAACCCCAAGGTAATTACAGAAACAAACTCAATTGGTTGTATAGGCAGACGGGTGAGAATTATACTAAGAACTGTCCCCACACAGACTCATAGTGGCCCTAGCAAACCCATGTTTATTTGTGCCTTTTACCATGAAGGATCCCAAAGTGCTTTTCTGAGTTCTTCATCTATAACTGCATTCTGGAATATGGCCACCTCAGGTGGCAGGCAAAAAAGGATGTGCAAAGTTTAAGATAAAAATTACTCAAATGATCTCTAAAGGAGTAAGAATCAAGGCAGCTAACACGCCTTACCCATTCCAGAGTTCACATGATCATGATTAGGTAATAAGTTCACATGATCATGATTATGTAATAAGTTCACATGATCATGATTATGTAATAAGCTGGGTGGGGGAGGGAGGGCAGGGAAGAAAGAAAACGGGGTAACTGGTAACAGACACCCATAGTACTTTTCTTAATATTTAAAAATACGGCATCTGAACTCAGATCTCCCTCAGATACTTCTTTCATAAGCAATCCGTTTGGATATAGTTTAAAATGTTAACTTGTTCTCTGACTATAGTGGCAAAGGGAGGGTCATAAAAAGGAGGAAAAGATAAGGATGGAAGGGAGAAAAAAAACCAAACCAAAACAAAAAACGGGGGTCTGGGACGAATAAAAGCGTTAGCTTGGTTAAGTCTGGTAAAGACAACGAATGCCCGGATACGTGGCTATGGGCCAGAGGCATTTTAGACAGGGTTCAGAGACAGACTCTTGCTCTGTTGGCCGTCAACACTGTACTAACCTTCATATCTTGTTCAGCCTTCAACGCAGCCTGGGCCTGATTACCTCTGACTCCGGATAGTGATCCACAAGGACCCCTGGCTACATGTGGCAAACGAGCATGGCTCATGAGGCCTGTGGTCAGCGGAGGAGGCATCTGACTGGCCAGTGCCATTGGTGGCCTCTGTACAGGCGCTGGGAAGGTGTTAGTATGTGGGGCTCTTACCAATGGAGGGACCAGGTTAGGCTGAGAGAGAATCTGAGTGAAAAAAACAAAACATACAACATTGAACTGTTAAAAAAAAAAAAAAAAAAGAAAAAAAAAGAAAAAAAGCCAACTATACTAGGTTGGCTTACCCCAGAGTAAATCTGTACCCATTCTGCCAGTGACAGTTTTTGGATCGTGCCATTCCATTAATAAGGACAAAGAATAGATGGGCCATGCTTATAAAGTTTAACAGAAAATTTAGGCAAAGCATGCTATGGCACTTCAGGTGGAAACTCTCAGGGGTAGACAGAAAGGGACAAGTGTAGAAAAGCACACTTCTGTACTAAATATAATCTGAAGGTATGGTTACAGTTAACTCAACAAATGTGTTCCTTAGGAACCAATGGTAGTCTGTGAGTTACTAGTATTAACCAGTCTTCAATATGACTCAGCAAGGGGAGGAGAAACACACATACCTACGCATTACTTAAAACATCCCGAAAAATCTTACTTCAACTGTGCAGGTACCATAAGAACAAAACCCAACTGTTGGCCTGGGAAACGTAAGCACTGGGACCCTTCACTGAAAACCAAACTTCTTCTAAGAAGACAAAAGGGATGGGACTTAAACTGTCAGAGCTGTGTGGGGAATCCTGAGCATTTCTAAAGTCTGCTTTAGAACTAAACTACTGCAGCTGTCTATTTATATTTGAGCATCACACATTCACTTTTAAAACCAGACAAGTTTTCATTCAAAGGTGTACACCGTAACTGCTCACCTACATTATGATTCTAAAGCCACAGCCTTAGTGGGATTAACCATCATTTACAAGCTCTGTACTCACTCCCCTCGGATCTGCCTACCTGGGGTGCAAACTGTGCAGGAAACGGCTGTGCCATTCTCACTGTGGCAGGGGCTGACTGGAACTGTTTCTGATAGACAATGCTGTTCATTTTGCTAGACTGGCTGTTTGGACTTGTGGATGTAGCCCTTGGAAAAGAAGTCACTGGTTAGTACAGGAGGGCCAGGTAAACAATGCGGTTAGATTCTAAAGGCATTTACTTTGGGATTTTCATCACTTTTAGAGGCTGAACATGGTAATGCTATTAAGAGCAGCAAAAATAAGAGAGAGTTCCTACACCTGTATAGGATGGTAACATCTTACATAAAATTAACAGAATAAATGTCTCAATAACCTCTGCTTAACATAGGACAGGTAACACCTTATGAGTTTTAATAACTGAATTTAAAAAATTTCAAATGATTATGTAATTTCCTAAGCAGACTTAAATGTCCACCTTACCTGAATGGACTAGACGTTGGCGTGGTGCTTCGACCACCAATTGGAGGTGTTCCTGGTTTGATATCAATGCCACTCCCAAAGGCTTTTAGTTCCATTTCAGACATCTGAAGAAGATAAAAAAGAAGCACAATAAAGTTAAAATTCCTCTAATTCTGTCAGCAATGTGTTCCGCTTCATGTCCTATATATGATGGTTAACCACAAAGTGGTTAGAAAACAAAAACCTTACTACAGCCGAAGGACCAAGCAGACTGATTAAGTCTGAGAGATTATGTAATTCTAATGCTTCCACAAAAAACTGAATTCTTTGTTATTAGGCAAAACTAGGAAGTGTGAGAAAAGCAGCAAATAATAATGTAGGAAAAACAAAAGCACACACCCACTCTCTTGAGGTTGCAGTGGGGTTGTAAAAATTGATGTTTGATTTAGTGTGTGCACACTTCTTCACCCTCAATATGGGGGTCAATTTTTGAATTATTAGTTTTCTCCTTCCATGTGACTTCCTGGCATTCTGAGGTCTTGGTAGCGGGAGCGGGTGACTTTCCCCGATGAGCCATTTTAGCACAGATGTAACATACACACATATCTATCGTCTCTGCCACCCAGCAGCTGTACAGCCTCATGTGCACTAGCCAAGTTCATGTACCTTTCCTGTGGTCGCCACCATGCTGTGCTGTGCTCCAGCAGGGATTAATCCTCTGAAAGGCTGGCTAACTTGGGCAGGACGGCTCAAGCTCTGAGCCTGTGCTTGTGGGGTTGTGTGCGGTAACTGAGGCTGAAGTGTCTGAGGCAAAGCAATCAGAGGTTGTCCTGTAGACCCAAAATTAGTCAAGGAAATCTGGGATGCTGGTAAAGGTACTGTAACCTAGAAAAAAGAAACAAAAAGAAACTGTAATCATTTGCTTGTAATTATTATATGTGTATGTGTGTGTATCTACATATATAGCAACAGAGATTTTCAAAATAATTTTCAAATTAAAAATGTAAGTAAAATACTTTCAAATATATACAAATCTTTTAGGTAAGAACTAGTTCTGTCTCTCCCCCCCCACCCCACTTTAAGACAGGGTCTCACTAGTCCTGACTGGTTTGAACTCAAAGAGATTCGTTTGCCTCTGTCTTCCAAGTGATGGGCTTAAAGGTATGAACCACCCACCACACCTAGCCACTTAGCCCTAACTCTATCTGTTCTTGTAGCAGAGATGTGACAACAATATATAGCCTTATTGCTTAGAAACAGGCACAGGTCTCGAGAAATGTGGTATTTGGTGGTTTCATTATCACAGGAAGGTCAAGATTTATAGTTCTGTATATGTTAACTGTAGTGAAGAAACTGTATACTGAAATGGTCACTAACTTTGAAGATACCCAGAGCACAAATCAAATATCAGAAAATATACATTTAAAATAGCTCAAGTTCCCACCACCAATATTTCTACATTATTTACAGGTTTGGTCAAATCGAATGTTTGTAAGTAAAAGGTCTTTTTAGTTTTCAAACAAACAACTCTTACTTGACAATAAGATGATATTGCGAACTGTCATTCCTTACAATAGCAAGCCAAAAGATTAATGGCTTGCTTTTCTCCTCCAGCTTTCTACCTACCACACATAATAATGTCAGATAAGAGCATTCACTTGCCATTGAGAAGTCCAACCACACCCATGCTTTTAAGATGGCTGTCTTAGTGCTGCTCTGCTATATTATACTAACTACCTTAGAGTCTTCTTTCACCTCAAACACTAAATGTACTATACTTTTGAATAAATTATTTTCAAAGTTCCATATTCATGGATTCCTTTCTTATAAACCCAGCTTATGAAAATTAAGTAAACCTAGAATGATTTAGAGGCGGTAGTACAGTGAGGAGGAGCTGGCTGTTACAGGAGTCAAGGAGGCACCTTCCACTTTCAATAGACCTATGGGATTCCCACAACATTCCAGTGTAAATTTGAAAAGCACCCCCTCTATCTTGGCTCTATATAAAAGTCAAAATAACAACAAAACAATACAAAGAATAATATAGAAAATTGAGGAAATTTACCATGCCATAGTTTACCTGCTGGAGAGCACTTGGTGATTGGGCAGTGTTATAAAAATTTGTCTGACCAGGCTGCTGTACTTGTCCAGAGTAAAGATTTGAGGCTTGAGTAAGATTTGCTCTTGCCTAGAAAAATTTACAAGAAAACAGAAGAAAAACTGAGAAGCAAGTCCCATGCAAGTTGTACCAACAGTATTATCTTAAAAGAGAAGATCACAGCTGGACATGGTAGCGCAAACCTTTAATCCCAGCACTCAGGAGACAGAAGTAGGTGGACCTCTTGAGTTTGGAGGCCAGCATGGTCTACACAGAGAAACCCTGTTTCAAAAAACCAAAAACAACAAAAAGGAAGACCTTGTTTGTTTTTTACTCCCATTCTATCTTTTCATATTTACCGCGTACAGATTTTTTCTTTGTAAGATATAATTATGGGCCTCAAAGAATCTAGGTTTAAAAGCCCAATAAGACCACCACAAGGAAGCACAGTCTTACCTGAAGAAGATGTGTATCAATCAGCTGAGAACTTCCTAGCCCTGACGCCTGCCCCAGCTGATGTTCATACAGTATAGGGATGGGCTGAGTATTTGAAGTCTGCTGAAAGGCAAGACCTGATTGTGCCTTGGCAAGTTCCTGGTGCTGGACAGCTGGGAAGTTGTGGATAGCTGTACCAGAGAGGACCACAGAAGGCTGGGAAAGACTGCTTTGCATAAAGGCTGGCTGAGATCTATGGAGAAGGTCATGTTATATATACATTAATTTTATTTAGAATGTGAAAATCTTGTGTCCCAAATAACCACATACAGTAATTAGGCAGGGAAGACAAGGTCTTTGACCACTTGTTTCGAGATTAACTCCTGTCTGCAACAGACCTCCAAATGTAAAAGTTTGAGGGAAAAGCCTGCTCTTGGCAACAAATAGTTTACATGCTACCTTTTAATTATAATAATTATTTATATTTTACATGTTCTCTACAAAACTGAGAGTCAAACCTAGTTTTCTTTTTGGTCTTGAAACCAGTTGGAAGAAAGTAAAACCTCTTGTTTAATTGCTTTGAGCAGGATTTCACTTTACGACCCAGGCTGGCCTTGAACTCACAATGATCCTTTTGCCTCTGCCTCCCGAGAACTAGGACTCTAAGTGTGAGTCAATAGTTCTTATTAAGACAGTTCATGGGTTATGAAAATTCTATCTGAACAAAGTACAAGAACAAAAGAAACCAAGGCATAGTTGAAATCACCAGGCACAGGCTTGAAAAATATAATGTATACACTTAATTATTTAGTTTCTAATAATAGGGTTTGGGGAAAAGGAATTAGTACTAGATACTGCATAATCTTCAACTGTTTTATTAAAAACGATACAAACAACTTTAAGGCAATTTACCTATATGGTTGAATTGAAGAACTGAATAATTCCTGAGCCTGAGAAACAGCAGGCCCAGCCCCCAAACTCAGCTGGGCTTGATGCTGCCCTTGCAGTGGTGCATAGATAGGTATCGGAATCTGCTGAACTGATGTTGGCTGCAATGCAATAAAAAATGCACATGTAATAAATAGGCACAAGCTTCATATACACAAATCCTAAGACTTGGAAAATAAAAACAAAACTCTGGACATAAAAATAAGATTTATAAGTATATATCAATCATTTTAAACCAATTTTGTTTTTAACCTATGTCTTACTGCATATTGGTATATTAAGCTCTGGTAATGTATAAATTAAAAATTTCTCCAAGTTTTGCTAACAGCCTATCCAAAGTAACTCAAAGTCGATTTTAACTTAAGCAAACCTAATACTAAAGCCCAAGATACAAAAGCCATAGAATTATCAAGAAATCCAGGATCAGGATGTTTACCTGCGAGAGACCAGGCTGAAAGCCCTGCTGCTGAGCCAGGGATGGTGGAGCCAATCGCGCATGCTGGGTATTGAATAAATGACTTGTATCCATATAGAAGGCTGGGATTTGAGCTAGATCACCAGGAAAAACAAACACTATTATCAAAATTTCAGAAATTTCCAAGCAGGAAACCAAATTACAGTTTAAAAAAGAAAAGATTTTCTAGCCGATTTCAAATGTGAGCATTCTGAAAATAGTCACTAAAAAAAGTATCAATGTAAAAAGATATAAAACTTCTAGTAGAAAAATGCATGTAAATAAAACAATGTAAATTTGGTGCTACTTGGCCATACAACATAAATGTTCTCATATGTTCTCAATTAACTACATACTGGTAACATTTCACACAAGAAACGAACCTGACCACTAAACCAGCAAATCCACTCTAATATTAAACTTCGGGGTAGAATAGGGCAACATTGAAAACAATCAGCACTTAGTGATTAAAATGTTAGGTATAGATTTTAAGTATATTTTTACATGTTTTCAACAAGCAATTTTGATGCAGACAGGAATTAAGATTCCTATCTATAATACAGTCACTATAGATTAGTACAAGTCTTAGAAGATTCTTAAAAGAATTGTGGATCCATGTGCTTTGTGAATTATTAGTAACACAGTATCTTTAGACATTAGGCAATAACAGATGAATTTATGGATTACTAGTAACATGGTATCTTTAGGTATTAGGCACTGAAAGTACTTTGAGGTGACAACTGGGACAGTCACCATCACAGTGTCATTCTTGTTCGCTACACTGATGTTCTCTCTACCAAGAACTTCATTATTTATTATCTTTCAAGTAACAAAGTTCTGTGATTTTAGTGAAATATCAGAATATGCATACATTATTTTGCAAACTTTAAGACACTAACTTGTCATAAATGTAGAAGACAAAAGTGGACACACACACACACACACACACCCCTTCTAAAAGTCCCAGAATTCTTGCCATGGATGGAAAGTATTCAAACCTAGCGAAGTACATTTGGAAAAAAAAACCCAAAAAACACCCTGTAAGCATTAAAAGGGTCACGAGAAGAAAAGAGCGCACAAGCGTTCATTTTCTAAATTCCTATAACCAACCCTAGAAACATTACCTGCTGCGGACTGAGACACATAAACTTGTGGACTCTGCTGTTGCTGTGCAATAAGGGAAGGCATACAGCTTAACTGTGAAAAATGACTTGCAGAGGGTAGGCTGCTGGTCTGTAATTGTTGGGGTTTTACTTTACAAATATTAGGAGGGTCCGACGTGGCTGTAGATTTTGTACTCAATGAAGAGGTAGTGTAAGTACCAGCTCCTGCATTTGAAGAAAGAAAAATATAGCATGTTTACTGTCCATACCTATCATGTCTTCTGATTCTATGGGTTCCATGGGTTTTATCTATATTAAGTCTTCAAGCAACCACAGATCAAAAATATTTGAGGGGGTTGGAGTGTCTCAGGGGCTAGCATCGTAAAGTAGACATGGTAGCGCATGCCTGTAATCCTAGCTGTGCTATTTTAATCTCAGGAGGTACAGGCTCATTCTTATTCTCACCTACACAGGTCTAGGATACAGGCAACCTTGTCTTGAGAAGGGAAATAAAATGATGTCAGTATGAAGGATGGACGGCCTTTCATCCTTGTCACTGTTTGCTCAACAATATAACGGAGACAATTAGCTTGACCTTTCTTTGGATTCTAAAGAAAGACTGAAGAACTTTTCAACTCTTCCTATGAATCTGTTTGTTTTATACAATTCCCACTAAAGTAGAGGAGTTCAAGCTAGTCTGAAAAATGGGCACTGGGGAAGACTTGACAAGTTTCAAAGAAAGAAAACAATGTAATCAAGGCATGGTGTGGCATGTCATTACAAGGCAGGAGTCCTCTCCAAGGCTTTTACTTTCATTTTCTTTTTTGAGACAGTGTCTGCCTTCATAGTTGTCTAGGCTGTCCTCAAATTTCCAATCTTCCTGCTTCATCAACCAAGTGCTGAGATCACAGGTGTATACTACAACGCCCACTTTGGGATTGTCTAAATATACCTATTACAAATAATAATAATAATAAAAAATCTGCTATAGGACAGCCCAGACACCAGTAGTGGAGTGGGGTGGATTCTTCAAATTAGTACAATATGGCAGAAAATGCAAAAACAATGCTGTAATCACCAAATAAAGAACAAAGCAAGCAAATTCTGTACAAGGTATATTTTTTATCCACTGGAAAGGTTTATTTTCCACTGTTTTGGAAACATCAGGGAATACATAAAAACCTGAAATAAAATTTGTTTTTAAACAGAAGAAGCATAGTTAGGTAATGGGTAAAGTACAAGGGACAAACCTCCCTACAAGCAAAGCATTTAGAAACATTTGCCATTCTTTAAGAAGCACAAAGCCTCTAGGTTGGCAGTTGTAAAAAACTGCCCAGCACGGTGGCTTCTTCTAACTGCAGCCTGTGATAGTGCCCAGCACCACTCAAAGAGTAACACTAACCACCCACCTTACCATTAGAAAATATAACTTACTCCATTAATGCCTTTAAATCAGAAGAACTGAAAAAATTCATTTAAAAGTGGTGGGAATTTATATTATGAACTGTGTTTAACTACTCAGATATAGTAAAATTGACAACAAAAGGGTGAGCTTCACAGAAAAATTTGGAAGACAGGATTTTTCTCAATAAGGGAGGATTTGGTAAAATCTTTCCTACTAAGTAATCAATAAAATAGTCACATTAAAATTTTGAGCCACAAGTAAAGTGCAAGTGAGGGAAGGGAGCAATCATAAAACATTTTGTCTGCTCAGGGAACAGCAGATCATGTAAGTTGGAGTGTGGTTCTGTGGCACAGTGCCTGTCTAGGAACACTAGGCAACTCAAACAGAAAGGTACACAGGAAAGCTAAGACAAATCTCTACCTGACAGCGCTGCTGTAGGGGTAACTGACGCAACTGGAATCTGAGGTACTGATGCACTGGAAAATGAGTTGTAATTAGCAGTGCTTGGTCCACTGGCACTGCTGCTGACTCCACTCACAATTGGAGGTGCAGCAGAAGTTACTGGGGACCCCTTTTCCCTTAGATTTGGAGAATTTTCCCATGCCTTCCGTGCAGACTCCATCTGCAATAAAATAGACTTCTGTTAAAGCAAACAAAGTAAAAAACAAGTAAGAAAAACCCAACAGACCATATCCTCTACACCCCAGTATGTAGATTCCAAATAGTATCAGCTTTAGAGTTTTCAAACTTTCTACCCAAACGGTTATTTCTTATTTTTCTTAGAACAGAACTTATTCAAAGCTCTGGGAAATACACACTGAACCACAGCTAAAGCACTTACCAAAAAGCAGACAGCCCCACCTCCACCAGTGCAATAAAGAAGAATGGTTCTTCCACAGGACAGACTTAACCTTCTGCCTGCTGTCAGCAAGGGCCTTAGGCAGCACCGCCCCGTTCATTTTAAACCAGTAAGTCTCAAACATAAATGGTGATGTATCAGGACAAGTACTGTCTTAGACATGTATATCTGTGGCCCTGGTTCACATGAACTTTCATGTTTTAAAAGACAGAATTAGATTTTTAAGCAGCAGTGTCCACTAACTTTCAGATAACAATAATGCCTGCCACACATGAAACTAAATTTTTCTACCTACTGCGTTTTAAAAACTAAAAACAAAAAGGCACTATTAATTTGGTTAACAGATAATTCAAAACAATGCATTTATAACTGAAATAATAATTGATGTAACAGCATTAAGACATGTTTTTCTCTTGTTTGCTTTCACTGTTTCACTGTGGCACAGACCGGCCGTAAACTCCTTGTGCACTGAAAGATGACTTTGAACACCAACTCCTGCTGCCTTCATCTCTGAAGCCCTGAGATTTACACAGACGTCACCTCACCCATCTCCCCTTTAAAAACCGCATTACTCATCACTTCATCTAGGCGGACCACCATAGTTAAAACACTCAAATTGCATGACTCAAATGTTTGACAACAAATATATATTTCGCACACTCACTATGCCATTCATATGTATTTTATTTCAAAATAAAAACTGTGGAGAGGGCAGGATGGGACCCCAATCTCATCCCCCAGTTTGTAAGATCCTTCCTACGTCTAGACTAGCACTCTCACAGAGACCTCTCTGCTCCTGCACTGCCCTCTGGTTTGGAGCTCTTATTTAGGATACGTACTCTGGTGTTTTAGCTGAGTTTTTCATTAGTTGTTCGAATGATGGAACCCACAGCCAGAGGACTGCGGTATTACCTCCATTCCTTAAAGAATAACCTAACTTCTGACAGAAGACCGGCCTTGCTGATGTGCATCCAGTCTTATTTTACATTTGGATTCTCCATATATAATGTGATAAGACAGTCTGAAGACATCATTTTTGCTTAATTAGGAGATTCCTTTTGAGATAAAAGTAAATTCTACCTATCTTGGGAATGCCAACTTTTGATCTTCATTAAAATCTGTTGATAATAACTGCAAATCAAAACAAAGCATCTTGTTGAAAACTTAATACAACTATGCTAACCACTGTAAGAGTAACCTGACATTTTAGGGTTCTAGAGTGTGAAAGAATACTAAAGCTAACATTTTATGATATATTATTGACAGTTTGCCTTTGGAAATTCAAGGATATTAAAAGTATAATTATTTTACATGCTGGCAAGAGTGCCATATAGAACTTCTCTACTATTAAGTATTTTTCCAAGATAAAAGGGTGTGTGTGTGTGTGTGTGTGGGTGGGTGGGTGGGGGGACGACACAAAAGCAAAGAAACGACAGGGTAAGCTTATTTAATTTTAACTTTGTGTAGAATAATTTTGGAATGTTAAAAATGAATCAAAAAGGCAAACCCAACAGATATTCTAAAGAATTAATAACTGGCTCAATAATAAGTACACATGATATTTGCTTACGTGAAATTTGATCAATATAATCATAAAAATCATCTGAATTATAAACAAAACAAGGTAATGCGCCAAGATTGAGACAGTCCTCTGAGTACAAAATCAGCAGCAAGGCTAAACAAGAATTGGTGCTGAACAGTAAGGACTGGGCACAATATCTCATTTACTAACCTTCTTACAAAGAGGTAATCATGAGGTTATGTAGAGTGTGTCTAGAAATGAACACTGGCCAAATGACTGAAACAACTTAGCTTCCTCTTCCTCTAGTGCATAACATAAAGGTTCACTATGAACCAATCAGGAAAACCTGCCATTAGATGTTAAATACTATGCTGAATAGATCATGAACAAAGAGAACATTAATTAAGACACAAACACACACACAAACCCAATTCTGCTTTTTTCCCCCTTAATCATTAACTTACAAACTTCAAGGTGAATCAGAGATTTATAATAATCTCAAGTAATTTTCTTATAAAGAATATAGATCAAAGATCAGGACAATAAGACGCTAGAAAAACACAGCAAAGGCCAGCTAGAGGTCCGGACTAGAACCCTTGCTATGTAAGAAGGAAGGCAGAAGGACCATGGACTTAAAAGCCAGCCTGGATTACTTAAAGAGGCTGTGTCTAAGTAAACAAAGGACTGGGATGTGGCAGTTAATCAAGTGCTTGCCTCAAATGTGAGGTCCTAAGTTCAATCTTCAGTATTTCAAACCAAAAATTCTGTTTTGCTTATAAAGCATGCCTGTGCTAATAATAGCCTTTTCATAAAATATTCCTGCATCCATTCAATTTACAAATGACTTAAAAGAAAAAAAAATTCTTATTATA
Organism: Rhynchomys soricoides; assembly: GCA_019843965.1. Classification (NCBI taxonomy): domain Eukaryota; kingdom Metazoa; phylum Chordata; class Mammalia; order Rodentia; family Muridae; genus Rhynchomys; species Rhynchomys soricoides. The sequence goes on along the minus strand of JADRCH010000010.1, from coordinate 7,725,159 downwards.
ATTAGCACTTTGTATGTGAGTATAAATCATAAGCTATAAATTCTATCTTTATGACAAAATGCACAAGCGACCTTGACATTGCTAAGCAGTTCTAAAAGCTAGAATGATTTTTAAGGAATAATTTGACATCATGAGAGAGAGAGAGAGAGAGAGAGAGAGAGACTGAGACTATTATTGTGTACTTGGCATTCCTTGCATGCAATAATTAAGGAGCCACAGAGATGGATGTCGGACATACCTTGAAGGTGAGGCTGAAAGTCGTGGGAGGAACGGAAGTTAGGCCGGAGCTTTGCTGTATAGTCTCTCTCTTAGGGAGGGGAAGGGTGTTGGGCAGGGGCACCTGAAAAGGCAGGCAACATATTACAATCTAAGTATGCCACAAAAGCCCCGTCAGTCCAAAAAGGAGTATCTGATTACTTAAGTTACAATGCTTACAGAGGCTGACAATTTTAAAGAGAAACACTATCCACTTGGATATGTACAAATTATCAGGAAAAAGGAACTTGTCTCAATTGTAAAGTATATACTACTCAAGGCAGCACTCTGACACTTGAAGGGAAACCATGTGTCTTCCCCGGGGTGGGGGCAGTGAAACTACTACTGACCCCCCAAGAGCCATACTCTGTACACTGAAGTTCTAAGGAACACAACTTTCAGCAGATATGGCGTACAGGTTCCTAGGTTGAGTATTTAACACAGTGGTGCAGACCTCTTCCCTAATCAGCCTCTTAGAACTAGATAAAAAAACCAGAGTAACCTCCGGAGCAAAGTATGGAATATACCTCATCACACCAAACTGTTCTACTATGTAAAGACGCAACTGTAGTAAACACTGGTAGAAACTTTAAGGTGGTATGCACTATTCCTACCTCACAGATCCCTTACTCTGTGCATTGCTTTATGTTTGCTTTTAATGATTCACTCAGCTATTCAGAAAATAATGGCTGGGATGCTTTCAGACTTTAAGAAGATCATACTTTGGACTACACATCAAATAGAGATCTGTCAAAACATACGCTACCTAAAATATTTTAAAGTAAATCTTAACACCAGCTAAACCATAGTAATAAAAATTGTCATCTATACTTAACTCTGTGGGACATTCAAAATACATAATAATTTTAATACTGGATAACAGTAATTACCACAAGTTAAGATATTTATTTTAAAAGCCTATCCTGGGGCTGGAGAGATGCCTCAGTGGTTCAGAGTGCTTACACTGCTTTTTCAAAGGACTCAGATTCCATTCCTGGTGATCCACCATGATTCAGTTCAAGTGTTGTCTAACATGTTTTTCTTTGGCTCTGGGGGCTCATGCATGGAAGCTGTGCACATAGACTCACTCAAGCTCATACATATACACATAAACATATATTTTAAAAAAGAAGCCTATATGAAGTTTCAACAGAAATAAACCTAAGATATGTATTTTTAAAGACAAAAGTTCTGCATCTTAAAACGGAAGCTTCCAACAGACTAATGAAAAGACATCTCAAAAGCCTTCAATTTTTTTCCCATGGAAAACTTTAGTTACCATAGAATCACTACCACACTTGGCCCAAGGAAACAACCCTGATGTCATCTATGCCAAATTTACAATACCCTAACCTAAATTTTGTTTTTTCATTCATAGATGCCTTAGATACACTGCTAATAAGCAAATATAGACCATTCGCCTATACATGAGACGAGTCTTCCTCATATCGATCAGTGTACAAAGTCATTATGCTAATTGGCCTTAGGAGGCACAGAGACCACTGAAATGCTTATGTGCATATATATTTTTCAATGACAAAATGCTACAGTTTACTCCTTAATGTACAGTTTAGAGAACGAGTAAGTGACATTTTACAAATATTTTTTAAATGAGAAAAGACAGCACAATTAAAGCATATATTTTACTGTAACATTACAGATAAGCTAGCAGTAGAGCTGGCATTTAAACTTAACAAAGGCTTTCTTCTAAGTTTCCTATTATACAGGAAACTCCTCTCATAAAGGTGGGGATGGTAGACTGATTATTCCAGGCTTTGGTGCATGGAGCAGCCTTATAAGTTCTAAACACTAGACAAGCTAATCAGTTCTCAATACCAAGTACATCTGACTCCTTTCCATTCCTTTTCTTCAGCTATGTAGAAGCCTTTTGATTTGAGTATAATTTGATTAACTGACCCCTAATGTAGCTCACCTTTCTAAAATTCCACATACTTGATGCTAGAGGGATGGACAGACAGCATGAGGGAAACAAAAATCAAGATTTTTATACCGAAAATGATAAAGTCCTTTTGAAGAAATCTTTATAGCTATAAAAGTGTTTTTGGAAAGAACAATCATTATTTGAATATGATAGCTTTTGCTTATGTTAGTTTTTATTCAAAAGGGAGATCAGATGACCAAAATTTTCCCTATTTATTCTCAAAAGCAAGAACCATACAAGAAATTGAATTTTAAATGTCACAATTATGCATGAGGCCACAGCTAGTTACTTTTTAGACTAGTTTTTCATCTATACTGAACTCGGCAACATGGTAAAGTGCACTGACTTAAAACAGCCAGCTATAATCAACTATAATCTGGTCGCTCTGGGAACTAGGGCTTCATTTGCCACACAGCTTACCATCACCCAATATGAGATACTTCAAGAATTATGGAATGTGTATGCTCATATTACAGCTCAACTTTTACAAAAGCAATGTTGGCAAGGCCTGGTCTATGTACTTCAATTTGAAAATACTTGGGTTTTTTTTTTTGTTGTTGTTTTTTTGTTTTAAAGAACAAAACCCCAGTTTCTTTTATTCTACTGACCTTAAATGAGTATGGCTCCACTTAATCATAAAAAGTCTTATTTGTGAACAAAATTACCCAACCAAATAAGGGTGAACCCAAATCTTTTTACCAAAATAGGTTAAAAGGATGAGTGCTCATAAAAAAGTCAAGTCCCAGCACAAGTCTTTGAAAGCTGACAACTTAAACAGGATTGTGGGAAGAGGGGAAGAGAGGGAGGTCTAAACTGTGATTTTAAAGTAGGTATATTTATACACTGCTCGAAATACAAACTTACTATCAACTCATTTCTTGTTAAGAGTCAAACATTGTTCACAACAGTGTGCTTTAGATACAGTGATGTATAAGATGAGTCAGGTTCCTTCCAAACCTGCTAAATCTGATTACTTACATTATTAACCAAAGTATCCTCTATCTTTGCATTATTAGTAGCCACAGGGTTAGGCAGAGAAGAGGAAGGTGTAGTGTAGTCTGTTACAGACTCCTGTGGAGAAGTAACAGAAAAACAAAGCTGAATTTATAGGTCACTTTTTGACAATCTAATAGAAGTAAAGCTGCTTTGGAAGGAGAGAGATAATAAACCACTATGCCCTAAAATTTCAACCCACCAACTAACAGTAGGCTGAAAGCATGGACCTACCCTCAAGAGACAACATCTTAATTGCTGCTAGACTTTTAGGCATATTTAAAATCTATTTTCACAGCTCAAGGTAGGAGGCTATCAACAGGACTAACTATTCCTGTGAGCTATGTCCCCAAATGAGTACAAGTATCTGTTTCTAGTCATTTAACATAACTTGCCGTTCTGGCACATCGACTTACATACTGGGCCTGCAGAGATGTGAATGCTTAAGTCTTACATAAAAAAATTATGGAATTTTCTCTACATCACTAATAGCATGTAATATAGTGACATGTTCTGCCAGTGGATGTTATAGTTTAATGAAGACAAACAAAAACCCAAAACAATACACCTCCAATTTTTGAGGAAGAATAGTTTTGATCCATATTTGAATTCATGGATCCTGAACTCACAGACATAAGGGAGCTGATTGCATTTTAAAAGATACATGTCTTTCATTCAATGTAGCAACCAAAACCAAGTCAGTACTACTTTTAGTGTTCAACCTCAGAAACAGTGATTTGTTCCAAGTGTGTCTCACTTTTAGTTTAGAATTACAGTAGAAGGCAAAATAAAGCTATACCAGACAAAGACAATTTTGAATGCTTACAAACTTAAGGGAAAGAATTCTGATCTTTTACAGGTTTTTAAGCCATTCAGGCAAATTATAGATAAACTTCTGCAAAAATGTAACCTTTTGCAGAGACATTTACATCATATGATAGAATATCACAAAGTAAGTTTGCTGTATGCCAGGTGGTGGTAATCCCAGCCCTCAGGAGGCAGAGGCAGGTGGATCTGAGTTACAAACCTGGCTCATAAACAGAACTAACAACAACAACAACAACAACAACAACGTTACCAAAAAGGGCTTGATACATACAACCACCATTAAAATCAAATGCTCAGCATAAAAAGTACATTCTTAATGTTCCTGTCACTCATTTTGGACCTCATTTGTGCATCAAATAAATGGTCAGTGTATACCTACCTTTGCATCAGTGCCATATTCTGGAGATGATACTGATATCATTGCTCCTATTTCAGCAGACATTTCTGAGACTGCTTTGGTTTCTTTTGCTGTTCCAGGATCTGTGCTTCTGACCACAGCTGGGTTTGGTTTCTCTTGTCCTTCCGGCTCAACCTGCTGGGCATCTTTCACTTTTCTATTTTTTAATGATCGTTCCTTTCCAATGGGACCAGGTTTATGTTCTTTGTTTTCTACCAGACTCAAGTCTGGAAGCTAAAGTCAATGTTATGACAAAATATATCACAATGAAAGATTTATTGAAAACTAAATTAAATTTTAAAGCAATTATGTCCATTCCAGAATCACATCTACCTAAAGAACAGAACTTACTTTCTGAGCTTTAATGGGCCCTGCCCGAGGCTGTTTCTGACGCTGCTCTTTAGGTTCAGGAGCTTTGTCGGTTGGTTTCTCTGAAAGCACAGGAACCACCTCATTTTCATTCCCATTTGAGGCTGGAGCACCAAACTGAATTGTGTCAATTCCAATTTCAACACCACTCTCTTGACCATTTCTTGTTCCCTAATAAAATAATGTTTTAACACTTGGTATATCACAATAAACAAAGTTCAGACTTGACTGAAAGATGTATGCAGTGCTATACATAAAAAACAACTTTAAACTTAACCTATAAATGGCCAAAAGTTCTTGTAAGTCTGTTCTGATAGTAACTTAAAAATAAAAACCTCAACAAAGTACTGTGTGATCAGGAAGGTAATATATATATACCCATGGAGTAGAGTTGCCAATTAAAAAGCTAATTTTCTGAACACATTCTTTGTGCTAGTAAATCTCACTTCAGTTATACTAGATAAATTGAAAGAACCAAACAGTTTGGAAGGGAACATAAGAAAAGCTAAGATAGAAGATGGAGAAAATCCCTGAGCAAAACATCCTGGAAAGGAATAAATACCAGGAGAGAGTAATGCCAGAAAGAATATGGAACAGCAACTTATCTGTTAGACCAAAGCAAATTTGGATTTTGTTTCTAGCTTTGCTTTCTGTTTTTGCTTTGCTGTGAACATAATTAAGTCACTGTAGTAGCTCCATGCATCTAGCCTCTTACATGCTGCCTTCCATCACTGTTCAGGAGCTGCTGTGCTCCAGCCTCACTAGCCATTTGTGCTGTTTTTTAACTTCTACAATAAACAGCTTTCCAATTTTTCTGAGAATCCCAAGGAATGATAGATACTCCAGGATGACCACTGATCTCCACATGCACACACGTGTGATACACGTACACATGTATACTCACAGAAAGGAAATGGAAAGCCAGAGAATTCTTGTCATTGTCTGAAATGTCAATTTTGCTAATTTAAAAAGCTGGAAATTGCAAAGAACATGAGGATGATGAACAAACTATGAAAGATAAATAAGATACTACCAAAACATATGGTTTCAGAAAGCCTATAGGAGAATTTCTGCAGCCAAGAAACAAAACAAAATCTCCATACTGTCCCCTTCAAATCAGCATAAATCAACTGACTTTTCAAGAAATGCACTCCATGATGAATCTTTAAAAATGCCAATATTGGGGGTCTGGAGAGATGGCTCAGTGGTTAAGAGCACTGACTACTCTTCAGGAGGTCCTAAGTTCATTTCCCAGCAACCACATGGTGGCTCACAACCATCTGTAATGGGATCAGATGCCCTTTTCTGGTGTGTCTCAAGACAGTGACAGTGTATTCATACATTAAAAACAAAACAAAAAAAGGTATCAAATAAAGGCTTTCAAACAGGAAGCACAGAGACTCTTGGAATTATTAAGAAGAGTTCCCCAGAGAACTTTAATACCAAAATAAATGATGAGGCCTTCTCCAGACCTGCTTTGTGAGAATACTGGGAAGGTAGGGTAACAGGAATACTTTAAAAAGAGAAAATACTCACACCCTGACCTACAGTGTAACTGTGATCACACTGCATAACAAGAAACATTCTGAGAAATACATCGCAAGGAAATTGCTTTGTTTTTCAAGTATCATAGCATACTAAGACTACTATGATGTCACCAGACCATACCTTATATGCACGCCATGGCATTTGCGGTCTCCAAGTGACATTCCAACCAAAATTCTATGTAATGAATGACTGTATCTCGAAGCTCTCTATTCACCTCGTATTTTCTCAATTTTATGTTAATGTGTTTTCATGTCAATGTTAGCAACGGGCCCTATAGCATTAATTTCTACTGCCAATTCAGTATATGTACCACTTGCTCTATCATATCAGCAGTACTGGACACGATGATCCACCCCCCCTTCTTGTCTCTCAGATACTTCTTTTTATCAGGTGGCAACTGCATCTCCCACATTTCTCTGAGCTGGAAAGCCTCAACACTTAGTTTAGATTTTCCCTCCTTTGCATCTTCATAATTCATCTTACCTGGGTAATTTCATCCAATCCCATGAATGCTGGGATGTTGATGACTTAGCAAGTAAAATCTTCAAATCAGACTCTCTCTGATTTACACACTCTGATAGCTAATTCTTAATTGACATTTCCACTTAAATTTTGATGTGTTAGCATGTGCAGGAAGGAATGTATACCTGAGAGTGCCAGTGCCAACGGGTGCCAGAGATATCAGACATCCCTTAGGCATCTTGATCCACTTGTTGTGAGTGCTGGAGCCAAACTTGGGTCCTTTGCAAAAGTGGTAAGAACTTGAACCCAAGCAATAAAAGCAGCTCTATGAACTTCTTACCCCCACACCTAATCTCGATCCATTTGTATCTACTCATTTTAAACTAATGAAACCCTTTTTCTTTCTTCCTGTTCATACCACCAGTCAGCTTTGGGTTAATGGCTCATCTTCTCCTGACATCCCACATTAATCATTTGACTATACTGTCACCCTTGCTCCCTCACCCACAAGACAGTTCTTAACAATCTATATATTCACACCCTGCCAGCCCTTTGCATCAAAGCCTCCAATGGTTCTCCGTGTCTTCTGAAGCCCCTAAAACCTCTCCACGCTGTGTTCTTCCTCTTACGTCACTCCAGTCAGCTGGACTTCCTTCCCTGAACTACTTCCAATACACCAGACACCCCCCCCTTTTGTAGATTTATTTATTTTATATATATGACCACACTGTCACTGTCTTCAGCCACACCAGAAGAGGGCATCAGATTCTACTACAGATGGTTGTGAGCCACCATGTAGTTGCTGGGAATTGAACTCAGGACCTCTACAAGAGCAGTCAGTGCTCTTTAACAGCTGAGCCATCTCTCCAGCCCCCATCAGACCTGTTTTTGCCTCATGGCTTTCATAACTACTATTCCCTGAACTGGGAATTGACCTTTTCTCAGGTATTTGAATAACCTACTTCCTTTATCTTCTCCAAATCTTCAATCAAATGACACACAAGTAGGATCTCCTGGTCTTTAAACTATCTTGGTCACTTTAAGCTACCTCCATATACTTTTGGGAAAATTCTTTGCTATCATCTTGATTAAACAAGTGTACTGCTGATTCTCCCATGAGGTCTTTTGTTTCTATTATCTGTGCCAGTTTTGTAAACTCAGAAAGGAAACTCGCTGGCATATCAAAAATACTTCACAACTGTGCATTCATTTAATGAATAACCACTGAGCAATACTGCGGATGGTTAAGAAATGACAGAAAAGCAAGCTGTAGATTCTTACAATTATCCTAGTACATAGGAATGAGGCAAGCCAGGAAAATAGTGACTCTATTATGTTCTTTACAAGGTCCTTTCTCGATATTAGAATGAAACAAATGTTTAACCTTTAGCAGCCTGTAAATATGGAGGACTAGCAGCATTAGTATCATCTGGGTACTTGACAGAAATGGACTTAAAATCTAACCCACACCCAACAGAGCAGAAATTCTAGGCATGAATTTAACCTGTTTTAGTGGCCCCAAGGTAATAATTAGACACAATGAAGTTTTGGAAATGATTTTAAAAACTGTCACTAACTCCCCATCTATGCTAGGAAGTCTATTCTTACCTCTGGTGAAGTTGCTGATCCAAATGATGTTAAGGGCTTATTCCATGCGCTGACTGAAGGTGGCTGTGGTGGACTAATAGGACCTACTAAAAAGAAGCCAGAGGAAATGTGACCATTAAAATTTAGCTGCTGAAGTCTAGTACATTCAACCCTTTATTACAATGGTGGCCACACAATGAAACAATTCTCCACATCATAGATTCTTTTTTTCCCAAGACAGGGCTTCTTTGTGCAGCCCTAGTTGTCCTGGATCTTGCTCTGTAAACCTGCCTTCATCTGCCTCCTGAGTGCTGAGATTAAAGGTGTGTGCCACCCCAAAAGGAAGGTTTTTTACACATCCCTATTATCAATTTTTAGCCCACAAAGCACACGTTCTACATTTATTTCACTGTTGCCCTTCTTCCTAGCTATGCGAAACGGTTCGTTCCCTGTCCTGATACACAAATTAGATTTCGTTTGAGAAACCCACACTTTTAACCTTGTCCCCTTAATCTTTATTTTCACCTGTGCATGCACCCTACCACAGACTCACCTGTGCGTGCACCCTACCACAGACTC
>JADRCH010000010.1:7572145-7716189 GCA_019843965.1 Rhynchomys soricoides | reverse complement strand
CAGACTCACCTGTGCGTGCACCCTACCACAGACTCAACCTAGCGCTCACAGGGAAAAAAACCCTAAGAATCTCACGAATCTACTTTGTTTTGTTCAACAGACTGATTTCCACTTCCATTCATTTCTCTGTAAATGACAGACATCATTCCTTATGGCTGAGTAAAATTCCATTGTCTTATACTAGATCATTATCAATTTATCTGTTAATGGGCATTTGGGCAGATTACTTATCTTGGTTATTATCCATTTTGTTAACATCAATGTACACATTTCTCTGCTAATCTAAATCCTTTTAGATATACACCCAGGAAGGGAATAGGCAGATCCTATGGTAATTCTATTTTTTTTTTTTTTTAAACTCTCCTTACTGATTTTCACATTGGTTGAGCTAATTTACCAGTTGTATATAATGGCTTCTCCCCCCAACCCCCATTGGCATTTGTTGGTTTTCTTGGTAGTAGCTATGTCTAATTAGGGTGAAATGAAACCTCAATGTAAAACAGTATCCTGTTAATTGCTTATTTTTAGAAAAATAAAGGAAAGGAAACTAAGCTACTAAAATAAAGAAAGCTAAGACTATTTAAGTAAGATATAAAACAAATGTCAGTACTTCTGTGTCTTTTTCTACCCCATGCTACTCTGTTGCATACTTACATTTTTTAGAAATGTCATTCAACACAGCCGGAGCAGCCACTTTGTTATCCCACAACTCAGCTGTTAGAGAGCCATGTGACTGTGACGTCTGCATGGATTTCCCAGTGGCTACATAATCTGTGCCATTAGATGTCTGAGCTGAAGGTAATCTAATCGAAGGTGGTGGCTGCTTTGAAGATGGTGTTGAAGGCGGAAGTGGACTCTGGACTGGTTTGTGGGTCTGTGTCTGCGTCTGTACCGTTGAGGCCGGGGGTGGGGCAGTGGATGCAGCTGAGGCTGGAGCAAGTGGAACTGAGGCTGTTGGGGCTGAGGCTGGAGCAGCTGGTGTTGAAATAGATGGCACAGCTGTAGCTGAGACCACTGGGGTTGGAGAAACTGAAGCTGGTGCCAGGGCTGAAGCAAGGATAGGAATTGAAGCTGAGGTGAGAATAGGGACAGAGACTGTAGTTGAGGCTGAGGCCAGGATAGGAGTCGGAGCTGGGACTGATGGTTGGGATGAGGAAGAGGTTGTGACTGGAGATGAAGTGGACGCTGGAACAGGAGCTGAGGCTGAGGTTGGAACTGGAGCTGGGGTTGACCCTGGAACTAGAGCTGTGGCTGGTGCCAGAATGGGAACTGGAGCTGGGGTGGAGGCAGGAACTGCAGTTGCTGGGGATGTTAGGACTGGAGCTGAGGAAGAGACTGGAACTGGCACAGAGGGTGGAGCTTGCACTTGCTGAGTCCCAGTAGCTTGTTTTTTTGCAAACCTTGGAGGAAGCTTAGAAGTCTGACTTCTTCCTTTTTCACCTATATTTTTTTTGCTCCACACCTTAAAAAAAAAAAAACCAGATCATTTTGTCATTAATTTATTTTGTCACTAATTTAACCAAAGAAACAGTGCACATATGTAATTTCTACTTCCTATTGTTTCTAGAACTTTCTACTCCTAATGCAGCTATTTCAGCTTTCTAAATTGGACAGTCTCAGGGTACTAATGAGATTACAATGTATAAGAAGTCAAGATAGTATGGAGACTATGGACGACTATAATCGTATTTACAAAAGCTTACTCTTCCTTCCAAAATATGAAATAACTAACAGAATTTGAAGTAAAATTGACACTTTCACCAAAAACAAACAAACAAACAAAGTTATTTCTGGATCAGGGCACTTGTGTTCATTCAATTTCCAACATAGCTTTTTTAAAATTTAAATTCTATCATAGAACAAATTAGTAAGAAATAAGATATATTGTTGAATTAAATAAACTATGGTCTGTTATAAGGAAAATATGAAGCCATAGTAACATCTCATTTTAAAATTATTTACATTCTGGGTGTGAAGATAATCACTCAACTCTCTATGACTTTTATGAGTACACAGTAGCCCTGGTCATTTGCTAACAAGTTCTGAACATCACTGTGCAAAGCTAGCAAGAAAATGATGAGCTTAAACCTGTACAACTTGTTCTTCTTTCTTCCGGCGTTCCTCATCCTGTAACCGCTTTTGCTGTTTTTTAGATACAACTTCAGTAAAGCCATCATCATTCAAATTTGACTGGGGGTCTTCAATTACAGTTACTTCAGGATGATCATCAATGATAACAACACCTGCAGGCAAGGGAAAAGATTTCTTTTAATTTGAGAGTATAACTTATTTCCTGTAAGAAGGCCCATAATGAACTAGCAAATTCTGAAGTTATTTTACCTTTGTGAAAAAGTTTCATAGACAAGATTAAAAAGAACAAAACAAACAAACAAACAAAAACCCCTAAAACAGCATGCTTTGAATGATAGAACCTTTTGGTTTTTGAAACAGGGTCTCATGTAGCTCATACTAGTCTCAAATTTGTACAGCTGAGGCTGGCCTTGAACTCCTGATCCTGCCTCTACCTGTCAAGTGTTGGGACTATACACATGTGGCACCATTTCCAAAAGAACATTTTTCTCCCTTAGAATGTGTAACACACATAAGCGTGTGAGCTCCCCCCTCCCCACAGGTTCATTTGAAAATAAAAACAAACCAAAAGTATATTATGTCTTCTCGGCCTCAGATATGTGTAATGCTCACTGAACAGTAGTACTTTATTTCACACACACATGATCAATCTAAGAAGTGGGAATTATTATGTATTTTCAAATCATAATTTTGCCTAAAGTTACTATACTGTAGACAGAATAGCAAATCTCAATCTGTTAAATAATGCTTGAAAGTCAGAAGAGATGTGACTTTTGGCTACAGATATAATACTGAAGGAATCTACAGAGAATCTACATTTCTATTTTCTTAATTAAAATTTTATGTACAGACCAAGGAAAAATGAAAATCAAACACTAAAACTGGCTTTTGTGGGTGTCATACTACTTCAGATTGATGAAGTGAATTTACCACAATTCTCTCATTTATTGCTGTTTTGAGACAAATTTTCATTTTGTAAGCCAGGCCGACCTAGTATTACTATGTAACCTGGAACTCTTGATCTTCATGTCTCTACCTTAAAGCTGTTAGCATTATCAGCATGTGCTACTACACGTGACTAATATCATAATCCTAACTTCACTTCAGCTTTTCACATAACAGGGTCTGAGCTACTCCAGGTATGGGCCAAAAATGTAAAAATCTATACTGCTTAATTTTAAATTCCATGACATCAATCATCCAGTGAAAACGCATGTCATCCTGCCTGAAGCATTTGTTTGTTCAGCTTATTAAGAACAGCTGTCCATGACTACCTGGTAGCTGTTTACCAGGCCAAGTCGGGTATCACCCGCCCTGCTGATGTAACTCTTGTGGAGTAGCTGACGGCACACCCACTCCTCTATCACTCATCCACCTCTCAGCAGCACAAAGGGGCACAGAAAACACAAGGTAACGTCTGAAAGGAGAGGAGCATCCTTATAACTTCGTACTACTGGCTGTTTTATACACTGTAGAATCCCTACAGTGGCATCCCTGTTCCTCTATATTCACAGTACTTCATCCCAGTTCTGACAACTAAAACTGACTGTCAAATGTCTCAGAGTGGAAAATCACTTATATTGAGAATCACTTTTCTAAATAATCTAGCTAAAAATTCCTAAACATGTAATTAAGATCAATTATTTCTTTCCCATTTTCCCCCATTTGAATTACAAATACTAGTTCTCAAAATTATATTCAATACATTTGGTAGACAAGAATTTGCATTTGAATTTCCTACTGAGACTGAAAACCACACCTTGAAAACCACTGGCCTAGAAATAATGTCTGAGGTTTGAGTCCAAACAAATAAGGGTTTAATAAAAACAAACACCAAAATGCCACATACAAGCCAGGCAGTGGTGGCGCACGCCTTTAATCCCAGTACTTGGGAGGCAGAGGCAGGCAGATTTCTGAGTTTGAGGCCAGCCTGGTCTACAGAGTGAGTTCCAGGACAGTCAGGGCTACACAGAGAAACCCTGTCTCAGAAAACCAACCCCTACCCCCCCACCCCCCCAAACAAAACCCACACAATTAGAAGGAAAAGACACCTACATCTCACACTGGGGTAACTACCTCACCTAACCTTCCATTATTACTACCTCATTAAGAAATCTGTTTTATTCACTGTTTAGCTTTGGTTTCATCTGAACGAATGACAAATATACTATTACAAGTAAAATCGTCTAAAGTGAGATAATTTGTACTAATTTCTTCACTCAATATTTCCTTATTGCTTTTTATCCATCATGTTCGATACATGTTCATTTTGTAGCTTCCTTAATTTGCCTACATTGTATTATTACTTTTTCCTTTTTTAAAAGAAATGTTCAGAATTGCTTCAGTTCTAACTTAAAATCTTCACTTAATGTTTTTCTGTGCTTTCTCAAGCATGTTTTGCAATTTTACTGGTTTAATCAATTTCAACCCCCTTCCAATGAGAACAGTGAAATCTTCCTGGAGTATCATTAACAAAAACTGTACCTAATGTGCATACCATGCTAGAGTTATTTTAGTTAGTCTAAGTCAAGTTATCATTTTGGTCAGCCTCTATGTCTAACATAAATGCATAACATTCTCCTTCCTTATGGTTTCATAATATTTGCTTCAATTTACCAAGAAGTAAAACAAAAGATTCGACAACATACTTGCATAGTTGTTGAGATCAAACTGTGACAAAGCATCCACTTTCTCTTTTGTCTTTTTAGGACCTGGTTTGGTATCTTCTCTCTTCTTCCCAGTAGCATCCTTGGAATTCCTTTGTCCTGCACCATTAGGCACACCTTCTGGGTGGTGTGCAGGGTTACTACTGACAGGGTCAACACCAGCTGTGCCTGAGGACTGTTCATCAAATGGTCTAAAGAAAATCATTTGAGATGATTTTGACATACTCCAAAAAGCCAAAACCGAGTTTCCTGGCAGTTTGTAAAGTCATACCCAAGATACAACAGCACTGAAAAGGAGCCAGTCATTCTCAGCAGCCTCTGACCATCATTAAAACTAAAGCTCCAATACAGCAGCCCAACTCTTTCAAGTTCTTCCCAACAATTAAAGTCTAGAATTCTAATTATCCCCAGGAGATCACTGGGTCTGTTTGTCCAACATTTTATAAATGAGCTACAATATGGATATAGCAAAAGAACTTTTATAATCAAATCAGGACTAGATCTGCTACTAAAGTGGGCAGCATACAAAAATAGGATTTAAAACAGCATTCTAAATGTTTATACTGTTTGGCATACATATTCATTAAAGTTTAACCAGATTCATGTACTGATGGAAATGTTAAACATACCTTTAACATGAAAACTCACTTCAAAGGCAAAAAAATATATCCTTAGTTTTTGTTCCTTAACATAACAACATACCAATTCCAGGTTTATTTTTAAGAAATTCTCAGATGAAAACATAAAAACGGGCTTACTGTTTAATTTTCGTATCCGTCTATACAATTTCTCAAGATAAAGGATTACTGAATGTCTGACATGACTTCCAACAGTTGGACAATGAATTCATTCCTTCCAAGTGGGCCTTTCCAAACTCTGCTGTAACTACAACCATCCACTGGCATTTCTACATAGTTTAAAGTTGCTGCTATCTACACAACACAAAAATCAGATCAAGATTTTAAGTAGTACTTGAAATTCTAATAATTCAGTCTGGCTAAATACTTATTATGCTGCTTTTGTTGTTATCCTGACTCTTGAACATTCAAAGTGAAATTTATATTGAACAGGTATTCAGAAAACTTGGTCCATTACTAATTACATACAACTAAGAAATTGAGATTAACTGCAATATTGTGCTAATTCCTAAACAATGGTGTTTTGCCTGCATTTATTTCTGTACTCACATGTTCATTGCCCAGGGAGGCCAGAGGAGGGAGCTGGATCCCCTAGCACTGGAGTTAGCTACCATATGGGTACTAGGCATCAAACCTAGATCTTCTGGAAGAGCTATCAGTGCTCTTAGCCTCATAAACCCTCACCCCATGAATGCTTATGGTACATGATGTGTGCTACAATATCCCATACTCTAGTTTTTCCTCGTATTATATAAAGCTTCCATCTTCTACAATAAACATGTCAAAGATCTGAATGGAGCCAATCTGCTTAATAGTGAAACCAATATTAACATTATAACCAACATTTTAATATTAAAAGAAAAGAGCAACTTAGCAAACTTTATTAAAAATTTCTTTTTTTCTCTTTCGGATGCAGAGTCTCTAATCTCCCAGGCTGTGTCTGAACCATCTAATCAAGGACAACCTTGAGTTTCTGATTGCACTGCCCGCTACCTTCCCAAATGCTGAGATGACAAGTAAGCACCATGCCTAGTTTTATGCAGTGCTAGGTAAACACTTCTACCAACTAAGCTATTACACCCTCAGACAGGAAGTCTTTAAAAATTAATTAATATCCATTGCCAGAGAACTCATGTTGGCCACTAGATAGGCAGGGACTGGCTTTCTGGGACTAATACAACTCCAGAAGGAAATAGAATTTATGACAATTCACAAAGGATTTCTGAGATAACAGCACAGAGTGCCAGACTTATGTGGCTTTAGCACATTCGAGTCTTAAAACACACCTGGAGAAACTAAGGATGGAGAACTACTCATTGGCACAAGAGCACTTCCCAAATACAGAAACTGTATGTTCACCTCTGGATGTACAAGTACTTCTAAAGCTCCAGTATTGGGGAGCACAGGGTCTTGTTATCTAGCCTGGCACCTTGTGTACCTTCTTTCAAGGTATGTTTTAAGTCTAAATTTCAGTACTCACCCTCTCTTTCCACTTTTTGGTGGTGGGCCATTTCTTCTTTCAGTCCTAGGACCTGAAAAATTCCTTCCTGATTTGGGTGGACCATTGTTGCCACGACGATTCTGTCGATCAACTCCAGGTCTCTGACTAGAAAAACTTCTCTTTGCTATTTCCCTTTTTGGAGGCAAAACACTTTCTCCAACCTTTACAACTGCTTGTGAACTCATATCAGCATTTTTTTTCTCATCCCTCTCTCGCCTCTCATTAAAATCACTGCTTTCAGAGGCTGTCTCCCATTCTTCGTTTGCCTGATCTGAAGAGTTCTGGTTAGACAAATCTGGTGTCTTATTTCCAGAAATGTCCACGGGTGGATTAACTGGTTCCTGAACATTATTATTAACTGTCCCATTTGTGGGTACCAACACCTCATTTGTCTTTGAAGCAGCCTCTCTCTCTCTTAGTCGTCTAAATCGAGGAGGCTTATCTTGCCTTGGTGGTCGGGTAGGACGTTGCCTTCGGGGTCTCTCTCTAGCTGGGTCAAATTTTCGCTCAAATTTTGGAGGTCGCTTATCTGCAGGTATAGGCACAAACTGCTCATGTCTTCTTGGTGGCTCTCCATCTTCAGGTTTAGGAAGTTCTGCCTGCCTTGGGTTCCACTGATTGTCCCGATAAGCAGGTCTTCTTAAGGTAGCAGGTCGTGATGGCCGGCCTCCAGGATCCCTTCCACCTCGCCTGAATGTTCCTCCTCTGCCACGCCTTGTAGGCTCCCCTTTTGGAAGGAAACCTGGTTTAGATTTATCCTCATCTCTTATGTAAGGTTTCTCTAATGGCCTATTATCTATTCGGACATGATTTTCAGGCTTAAAAGAAGACTGGGGCTTGACAGGTTTTTTGTTTTCAGACCGTTCCTCTCTTTTGGGAAGTTTCCCTTTGCTTAAACTGTCCTTGTCACTTGCACTTTCATGGACTTCACTGTCTGTGTCAGTCTCAGATCCCCTCTGTCGCCTTCTTTTGGGAACAACTTCAAAATCAGAACTCTCACTCCGTGTTTCGCTTTCTTCTCGTTGCCTGAGAGGTCCTGAAGGCACATGTTCTGTTCTTGGCTTATTGTCTCTATACTGAGGATAATCACGAGTGTGCCCTCTACCACCTCTGCCCCGACCCCCGTAAGAGCCTCTATAGCTTCGACCTCTGGAGTAATACTCGCCTCTGCCTCGGCCTCTGTATCCTTGGTCTGGAAACCAATCCCTATCTCTAGCTTCTTTCCAATAGGTCCTAGTGGGTAAAGGTGAGTCTTTTTTAACTGCCGGTCTAGAATCTGGGCGAGGTCTTTCTACTCCAACATCTTTGTTGATGACTTTCTCAGGTGGCTTTTCTTCTTTGACTGCTGGTACTGCAACACTTTGTTGGTTGACAGCTTTAACTACAGGTTCTACTTGGACACTACCAACAGGTTCCAAAGGTTTCTCATCCTGAGATGGCTTCTGAGTCAAAGCTGATGTTTCTGTTGATGGTAGTTTCTCTGGTTCTGGTTGTACTGGTGGTGAAACCAATGACTGTGGCTGAACTGGTGCTGGAGGTGGTAGAGGAAGAGGAAGAGGAAGAGGAAGATCTTTCTTTTCTGTTTTTTCTGCTTTAACAACTTTTTCAGGCACCTTCTCAACCTTTTCACCTTCTTTCTCCTTCCTCTGTTCCCGCTCCTCTTTCATATCTCTAAGTACAGGTTTTTTAATGGGACCCGACCTTCTCACAGGCCTATCATTACCTTCTTCTCTTCTGCTGGAGCTTGGTCTTGGACCCCACCGAGTTTCTGATTTAGATTTATAGACTTTCTCTGGTTTAAGCCCTTCAGAAGACCGCAGAAAGCCATCTTTTCTTGGCTTCTCCTCTGGCTTTTCAACAGTTTCTTTGGAATCAATACATCTGTTGGTAACCTTAGGTATGCTGACAGATGGCTCAGTTCTTTGTTCCTCTGCATTCTGAGCATGGTTAGATCCATGGGAAATACTTCTTTTTCGGGCAGGTTGACTTTCTAGTGCAGAGATCCGCTCTTCTGTAGGAGTAGGTAAGCTCTTTTGATCAATTACATCAAAACAAGCAGACTGATTATTTGTATCAACATGGTGAGGTCTTACATCTTCCACTGATCTGCTTAAAAACTTTTGTCCTTCGGTGTCAGTCAAGTCTCTAGCAATGTCTGTTTTTGAGTGAGTCTCCAACTGACTATGTTCTACAGGATAAGCAGCAGTCATCTGTTCACGGTCCATTGCAGTTTCAGGCCTGTGATGAGAATTCAAAGGTATTACCAACAAAACAACCTTACCCATGTGTACTTATTACCCCCCCCCCTGCAGCATTACACTATCCCCCAAACTTAAATTATTAAGCATAGAATATAAAATAATGAATCCTAAGTATAAAGAGCACTGTTATTCCCCAATTTAAAACAAACAAACAAAAAAAACTTTGTAACTAGAAGAACAGAGAATGTCTATATAACTGAGTGAATGAAGAAAATATGACAATGTTATCCAGGGAAATAAAAAAAGATAACTGTAAAACAATAACAGATAAGAGTTTTGCTGGTAGCAAAGGCACTAATTCTATCAAGGGTGCAAATATATATATATTACCCAACCTCATTCAAGCAGAATATAGAATGAAGATTACTAGAGGGCTTAGGGCAGTCAAAACGTGGAGAGGCTGTTCTAAATAATGGGGTAAGGCTTCAGTCATACAATATGAAGCTCTGTATCTGTAACTGCAGACAGTAATAAGGATATGTATACTTACCTAATGGGTGCTAAAACCTCAAACGAGAAATGTTTGGACCACTTATATAAGAACTTCTAATACACCAATTAGTTAGTATAACTAATATACTAGAGCAAGTCTATCTTCTTGGTAATTACAAATCACTATACAACATAATCATTAAAATACATCCCATAAAAGAAACATTAACCATCTGGCTATAGATTAGAGTTCACATCACTGCCCATTATAAACTATCATTTCGCTTTAAATTGTGGTCTTACATATTTTCTATAAGGACTGAAAATATCTATCATTTCTCACCACTACAAGAATCTTATCTTGTATCTTGGCCAGAGTATAAAAAAGGGCAAATTCCTGTTTTTACAAGTAATTTGCCCTAGTTGATTTAAAAATATAAGAAAAAGAGAAAATATGCAGAAAGATAAAATAAAGCACCATCCATGGCTTGGCATTAAATCAGAATCTAATCTTTTAAAAAATGTTAATGTGTGTTGCTTTAAGAGTGGGAAGAGCTTTTGTTGTGACACAACTGTGGAGATCAGAGGACAACTTTTGGTAGTTGGTTCTCTCCTTCTACCACATGGGTTCCAAACATCAAATTCTGGCCACCTGGCTTAATGGCAAACACCTTTGTCCACGAATGATCCTGTTGGCACCCAGAATGACCTTTAGGAATGCAACATTCTACTTATCTTTTAACGATTTAAACAACTGATTACCTTGCATCCCCAGTTTCTTCTGCAGATTTGGGAGTAGCTGCCTGCTGAGGCTCAGCATGATAGGGATCTGACCCCCACATCATTCGAGGTTCAGATATCGAAATTCCGTGATCTCTTGCAGATCGAGCTATATGCTCAAACGACTCAGAGGTATTAGGTGACCCTTCCATCTGGTCTCTTCTGATTAATGGCTTAGGAGGAATCATTCCTGTAAGAAAAGTTCACACACACACACACACACACACACACACACACACACACACAAAGAGAATTAAGCAAAGTGAAAGAAACAAAACCATGATAAATACATACAAAATGAGTGCTAAAAAAACCAAGAGGGGAAAATACAATAGGAGTCCACTTTATTTTAAAAGAAAAAAATATACATACTAAAAACAGCTAACAGGAAAATAGAGATCAGAATCATACTAACAAGGATAAGTTTTGGGAAAAATTATTTCTTACAGCAAATTTTATTCATCTTTTCTGTTAAAATAGGTTAACTCAGCATTCAAATAGTAAGATTTATAAATCAACAAATCAACCCGTCAAGATGGCCCTAAATTCTGAGCCTTCTGGGTCCTGGGATTATGGGCATACGTCACTATGCCTTTGAATGAGCTATGATTTGTGAACAGCTTTTTAATCACTCCTAAATCTTTCACAGTATAATTCTGATGATAGATTATCTGGCTTAATTCTAAATGGATCCCCAAAAGGGATGGCTTATTTACTTTTTGGCTAAGCTAAGAAGAAATTCAAGTTATGATAATAATTAATAGGGAATTAGAAAAAAGAATATGTGAAGAGAAAATTTAAATGATGAAATATTTGGCAGAGTGAAAATACTAATAACAGATTTTAGCAAGAATAATTCACATCTCAAAATTTTAAATTTCTAAAACAAAAAAGCTAGTACACAGCTGCCACAAATGTCTACACTAGAAGCTCTAACTTCCTGATATCTATAGACCTAGATATCCTATTTTAAGATCTTACTAGATTTTTGCTATTGAGGGAATTATGACAAAAAGGAGGTGACAGGACAAGGTAACCTTAAAAACTGAAAGTAGTAACACAGTCACTCCAACACACCAGGATGAATGGGTGGAATGTCCATAGCAGGCCTTCCTGATATCATCCGAGGATCCATATAGGACTGCATCATGAGCCACCTTGGATCAAAACCCATAGAAGCCAGATGCTGAGGGTGGGGTTGCATTGGCTGGTAAAGGGGTCTGTGTGGTGGAGGAGGGACTGAACCATTAGACGGCTGTGAAGGCACAGTCTGTGGAAGTACGCCTTGCTGCTGCTGCTGTTGCTGCCACTGTTGCTGTTTCATCTGCTCCTGGAAAACCAAAATCACACTTATTGACATTTCTATTCTATCATCAATTAGTGTAATTGATTGGAAAACAATGGTGTTTTGGGATATTTAAAGATAAAAACGGTTAGCACACAGTTGGCAAAAGACCAAACAAGTTACAGTACTTTCTTGTAATTTACATAAGCACCTCATCATTTCCTAGAAATAGAAGATGTGTCTACGAGTCAAGCTTAAGATAAAAAAAGGCATGACAGTGAAAGTCAACTTAAACCAATTCTCAAAAAATGTACTGCAAAGAAAAGAGGAATTAAGGGAAGTTTCTATGCCTTATGTATATTGTATTATCAGAATACTGAAAGATAAGTATTTCCAATTACATATATGAGGTAAAGTATTTTTGGTTTCAGTATTACCTGTTGCCGCTGAAATCGTGGTGGCAATGATTTCTGAAACTGTTTGAAATAGCCAGGTCGGGGTTGAGACCCTGATTCAGGTTCTGCTTCTTGTACCACTTGTGTGGTCTCCTTTTCACTGCGATTGCTGTCCTGTCTAGTAAAAACTGGTTCTTCTTCTGCTCAAAGAAATAGTAAAAGATAATCCTATCAAAAATGTTAAAGAGGGAAAAATCTCCATAATACTCCAAATCATCATTTTGTAACACAATATGGAAACCACCAATAACAGATCACTAGGTTATCAACAGATTCTCATATAAAGCTATGGAATCTAAATATATCACAGACCTAAATCCTTCATTCACATATAAATGTATTTACTCAACAAAAACCCAAGGTTCTAATACTTCCCATTTATTTCAGTAAGTATTAATGTTAACACTCAGTATTTACATGATATGATCTATACAGGGAGCAAAACAAAAACAAGTGATCTATATATATATATATATTTTAAAAAAGCAGTTAAGTGTGATAGCACATGACTTTAACCCCAGCACCTCAGGAGACAGCGGCAGTCAGATTTCTGAGTTTGAGGTCAGTCTGGCCTACAGAGCAATTTCAGGCCAGCCAGGGCTACATGGCAAGGATCTGTTAAAACAAAAACTAATGCATCTTAAAAAACAAAACAAAAAAACAAAAGAAACAAAAAAAAAAACCAAAAAAAACCTCAGAGTGATCACTAGTTATACTGAAACAAATTTATTCATAAGTTATTCCCACTAAACCTCAGACATAACTGTTTTTATCCTGAGGAAAATTAGTTCCCATCTATTCTAGAGGGCGACACATCACAAGTATATACGCAAGGCCCTGCCTTCACTCTCCACCATTGACAAACGAAGGAGAATCCATAACTAACTATGAGATGTGGGCCGGGTACCATACCTTTCTTACAGCTGCTCTCACGTTCTTGGTTGTCTGCCGCAGGCTCTACAACAGGCTCTTGGGGCTCGACTTTTCCCTCTTTTTCCTTTGCCTTCAGCTCGCCCTCCTTTTCCTGTTCTCTCAGCCTTTGTAGTTCCTGCTCCTTTTCTCTCTGTTGTTCTAACTCTTTCTCTTGCTGTCTTGCCCTCTCCATTTCTCTCTGCTTTTCTTGCTCCTTCTCAAGCTCCCGCTCCCTCTCCCGTTCCTGTTCTTTTTCTTTTTCAAGTTCTTTCTCCCGCTCCCGCTCCTTTTCTCTCTCCCTTTCTCTAAATTCCTCTGGAGATGGCTGCTTTTCTATGATCCCGAGCTTCTCATCCAGCTGTTTCAACTTCTCTGCACATGCTGCCTTCCTCTGTTCCTCCATCCTTCGCTCTTCCTCCTCACGGCGTTTACGAGCACGCTCCACTGCTGCAGATATTTCAGACTGTTGTTTTCGTCTCTGCTTCCATATTTCATCGTTATCAGGTACTGGAGGCTTGGAGGGAAAGGGTCCTTGTCTTCCAGGTATTTGTCTATCTGGAGGCGGGGGATGCTGAAGGAGTAAGATACCAGATGAAGACAACTTGGTATTTGAAATAATTTGTTTTACATCTACTTGTGTGTGCACATGTGCACATGTGGTGGTCAGAGAACAACTTGTGTGAGTCAGCTCTCTTATTCCATATGGAATCTCCAGAGTGAACTCAGGTTACCAAGCTTGGCAGCAAGCACCCTTAACACTTGAGCCACCATCAGCCTGTTAACTTTCTGTGACTGATACTGTGTGCCATAAATATGGAGAGATGGGAAGAAGAGTCAAAAAGAAGGAAGGAAAAAGAAAGGAATTCTGTCAAAGCATAAACAAGGTAATGAAAAGAAATAGCACCAGCAAGATGGCGATGGGGGGTAGAAGGAACTTCCTGCCAACTTGGACAACCTGAATTTAATCCCAGGTCCCACACTGTAGAAGTAGAGAACTGACTTTCCAAACTTGAACTGTGACCTCTGGTATATGCATAAGACTCTCAAATATTACGTTTAGACAATGTACTAAATTAGGAAGGGAGAAATTAACTGGGGCATCAAATATCGAGTGAAGAAGTATCACTGTATTAGGCATTACGGCTCACTCAGTTTATACTAAAATAAAATATCAATTTCGAGATAACAGAAATTTAAGTGTATGCTTTAGTAGTAGCTTCCAGACAAAATGCCTTAGAAGGGAAATCTCTTTTCATGGCTTCATCTATAGCTCAGAAACGAGATGAGAGGATAGCAAAGACTTCACATGAGGATGACACACACACAAAACTTCTTTGCACCACATCACTTCTGCTCTCACCTTAACCCTAACACTGCTTTTCCTGCCCTAGAATTTTGCAGACAAGTCTTTTGTGTTATTCTCTTCGGCTTACTGCAGTACTTTGGGGGTTATTTTGTGGTGGCTTACACCACCTCACTGCCGTTCAGTATTCCATTATCAGTACAGGAAACAATGACAGATGTTTATCCTGGGGTACAAATGTACACATCTGCATATTTTCATTCCTCTTGAATAAACAGGTGGCAGTAACCCTCTCAATTACGTTTCCTTAACAAGAAACTGCCAAGCTGCCTTCCTACACTGCTCAAGAGTACACGCTATCCTATGTTATTACTATAGGGCAATGATGGGTGCAAAGAAAGAATATCACCGTGATTTAGATTTGCATCACCGGGGTTATTAGACAATAGCACAGTTATTAAACATCCTCAATACTTTTCCACGTGCTTACTGACCACTCACATTTTTTCCTTGTGAATGTGTGTATATGATATGGTTTTTATATACATGAGTATGTTCATATCAACACACACAAGGTACAGAGGTTAGAAAACAACCTCAGGTGTTATTCTTTAACTTAGAGTGCCACTGTTAGTTCATTACTGTGCACACCACAAACATCCATGGATTCTCCTGTATGTGGATATCCACATGCTTGTACAGCAAGGACTTTACTCACTGGGCTGTCTCCCCAGAGCACATTCACATAGTTTTCTTTGTGAAGGTAAAGATCATTTTTACGGAGCTATGTGTTTTATTATTATTATTGTGTGATTTTTCTTAACATAATCTAGTACAAGTTCTTTGTTAGATTAATATTTGGAAATCTAATTTATTAGAAGAGGCAATGGATGTGTATGTGCGTTCATACACCATTCATGGGAGTGGTGGTTAACTTATGACTCATCCAGCTAAGTTTAACTTATTAAAAGAATTTCGCTATGATGGAAAACAAAGAAATAGAGCAGACGATGGAAGAGCAGAGCAGGGTAAGGTGCTCTGTAGACAGGAAGCAGCAGGACTGCCTGCCATCAGGGAACAAGTAAAGGGCTACTCTTAGAAGTAAGGGCAGCTGGAGGGACGAGTACATCCGTGAAGGCATCACCTATCAGCTCTGAGCTTCTTAGATGCACACTGCGCTTGTTAGGTAAAAATGGTTAACCAGAAGGAAAACACGCAAAACTCACAGAGTGAACAGTGTACAGTTGGTTAATAACAAAGTCAAATACAGCACAGTATACACCAATCCTTATTTAAATTCTACCTGTTGTGCAAGCAACTTGGGAGGTGGTGGCAAGTGTGAAGATGGGCCACGTTCCTATAAAGACCAAGAGATTAAAAAAAAAAAAAAAAGATTTAAAAAATTACCCTACACATGTATGATCACAGTGTGCTAATTTTCTCAATGAGTACACAAAACTGTTCAAAGTCAACCCACTAGGCCTGTCTTAATTTTAGTAAAAAGGTCATCAGTGACTGTAAAATTACTTTTACAGACCCACAGTCATATCAGTATAAAAAGCAAACCTACTGCAAACAGTAAAACACTTCCTTTCCCTTTCAAAGACTGGCCGCTCCCACCTTCTAGCTTACTAAACAGTGTGTTCTTCCATCTGCTTTGTACAAACTCAAATACCACCTACACACTCATAGCCTCTTTCAGCTTATAGTGTAGCTACTGCCACACCCTCTCAACTCATGAGATCAAAATATGGTTCCCATATATAGTCTCCCTTTCATATCTTTTCTAGAATAATCAGGTATTGTAAGTCACCATTTTCTTCAGATTAAAATTTCTCTACAGTGTATTCTCTCCCACACAAGTACCAAGATGTCTAAGACATTCAGTAAATGGTAAAGCACCTTGTTTTGAGAAAATATCCCTCTACGTTGATCTGACATGATCTTCAGTTTGGCTTAATAATTTAGCAACCATATCAATAATTTCATTTAACAGGCAATAAAAACAGCAAAGAAAATACACAGCCCAGTCAAGTACTGTATCACATCTGACAGTTCAGCAGCTAGAAGAGGAGAGGCAGGAGGATCTTATGTGTGAGTATAGCTACAGACCTTGTCTCAAAGAAACTAACTCAAAACTACAACCAGCATCCCATGCCTGCCTGCCAACCACACAACCCCTTTCCCAAGTCACTGCAATTTTGACTCTAAGATCAACTCATCCAAAGTACTGGTAAGGATAAGGATCTGCCCAGGCTCAACAAACCTGATTAAATGGTGGCCCCTTCCCATAAGGACTTTTAGAGACTAGAGGCTGAGCAGGTGTCTGAGAAGATGATTTAGTGCTGGAAGCTTCATCTACTTCTTTTCGGTTTTCTGTACTTTCAGGTGGTTTTGAAGTTTGATCCTCACTGAAGAAGGAAAATGGAGAAGAGCAATGGAGCAAAGAAACAGAAATTATGTAACAAGCAAATGACTTTTCCTCCATTTAAAAAAAATGTTTTCCATATAATTTCAAGGAAAAAAAAAATATATAAAGCAATCAATGACAGGTTTGTGACTTAGTGATGTTAATTCATTCTGTAATATACATGATGTTTCTGTAGTGCCCAGGGGACTAGTTAGTTCACACTGTCAAAGTGTAACTAAAATAGCAGTACAGCATAGCTGCTCAAATTGGATACTCATTTGTGATGTAAATGAATCTAAGACACTATTTTTCTTTTCTGCCCTCTCAAAATATCACCTAAATATAAACAAGTAATATTGAAAATATTATTGACTATATTCTAATTTACTCTGGTTCAGAAAAGATACATTAGTATGTGTATACATATACACACACACACACACACACACACATATAAATCTCAACATATCAGGTATCTCACAGATAATCAATCATGAAACTACAGCAGACTAAAATGCCATGTCTGAGAAAATTACAAATGAGGCATGTAAAAGCCCAACTTTTTTTATACATTAGCCCACATATTCCTTACTTGGATGCCCTTCAAAAAGTAACAGAGATAAAAAGCTCCATTTCCCAAATCTCTAATGCTGCTTGCTAATAAGCTTTTAAGGAATAACAAATAAAAAATGTAGAAATAAAACAAGAACCTGAAGCAATTAAGTAATCTAAGACAAATGAAGAACTTCTACATAATAAAAAAGATGTATGAATGAAGCAGCTTTGCACCAACAGCTCATGTTCTATCAACAAAATCATGCTATCAATAGCAAAGCTGTCACAAATTACCTGCTGTTCTCTTTAGGACTAGTACTCCCTTGCTCGTCATCATCACTGAAATTCAACTGTTCTGTATAATCTACTTCCATCTGAGCACCTGTTAAAGGAAGGAAAACTTAGATAAATCTCATAAAAACACCACTAAATTGTGTCAAATTAAACCCCAACCAGTTTAAAGTGCTTAATGAATTTTCTTACCTGCCCAACCTTCATCGGCTTCAGCATCTAGGTTATCAAATTTATCAAGCTCCTTCAATTCTGACGCACTAAGGATGGATGGGCGTTCAGGCTCAGAAGCCCAAGAAGGAGGAGGACCTCTTCCTCGAAGGCCTCTAATTAATAGGACAGAGGAAAAAATGCACAGGTTTTAATTATATTGAGTTGAGAGAAGCAAAATACTGGAATGTAGTTCGTTTCAATTCGACATTAGTGTTGCTATTGAAAATCATTAATATATAATTAGCTTAAATAGTTCAATTTTTTTTCATTTCAAAGTATGTAATAAAACCATTACTTCAGAGGATACTAAAATTCCCAGATTAAGAGAGAAGAATGAGCCAGGCAGTGTTGGCGCACGCCTTTAATCCCAGCACTCGGGAGGCAGAGGAGGGGGATTTCTGAGTTTGAGGCCAGCCTAGCTACTATTTTAGCTTTATCTTACAAGAGATAAGCAATTATACTTTTGAGAGTAAAAAAAAAATTAACCCTCTATGTTCAAAAAAATCTTAAGCACATATCCCTTGTAGGCTCTGTTGAAGCCTTACTTGTTTGTTTCTGATAAAGAAGGTGGGAACCTCATGGGACCATGCAGAGGAGGATATGCCATCCTTGGGTACTGCTGGAACATCTGGGTGGAAAAAAAAAAAACAAGAAATTTAGTAACTTATGATATACAAGTTCAGTTTGAGTAGCTCTTAAAATTTAATAAAGTATGAATGATTGAAGCAAATAATATGACTATTTAAGTCTGTCGGCTATTAAAGATTTCTACTCCTCCTCACTAACAAGCTATTTACAGAAGAACAGTGATTCCAGGAAGTCTTTTTTGTTTTTAAAGCAGGAATCTCACTATGGCGCCTTGGTTGACCTACAGTTTTCTATAAATCAGCTGGTTGTGACCTCGGGATCTGTCGTCTTAACATGTGCCCTCACACCCCACCTCCAGAGATCACAACACAAACACCCTAACTACCATACTGAAGAACCTGTCACATTAATGTAATTTTAATTTATGTCATGACACAAAATATAAAAACCACAAATTTGTAATACAACAAGAAAGACTCAATGATAAAGAGGAGCTCACTTCAGAACACAGAAATATGTTAAAAATGGCATAGAAAATGCGTTCTTAGTCAAGTTTCTATACAGAGGACAATTTAAGTACTAAAAAACCAGTCAAGGTAATTTCTGTGAGATCTCAGCTTTGGAAAGGTAAGCCTAAAAGTGGGTGGGTGGGAGGGCAGATTAGGAAAACAGTGGTAACTAACAGATTCAACTTCCATCTGGATGCAGACAGTCTCCACAAGGATTTATTCATTTACAGACACATAAGCCTGAAGTTTGCTTCTACTAAAACACAAATCTTTTTAGATAAGGAAATCACACTCTCCTTACTTAATATCCAAACACTGTATCCAGGATTGATTTAGTTAACTTAAAATCACGGAGAGTGGGCATTTACCACTCTTCTTCTGTGAAACTTAATTTAGGTAGATGGAATAGAGCATGTTTGTAACCTCAGCACTCAATAGCCTGGGATAGGACTAATCTTGAAGCCTACTTGAACTATACACAGACCTTGTCTCATAAAAGAGCAAAATAAAGATTTAAAAACTTAATTAGAATTTAAACAGTTTTTCATATTTAGAATTAGAATTTAAACATTCTTTTTGTTTGACCATGAACTATCAGCTGGGCAATTTAGCAAACCCAATGAACTTAACATAAAAAAGTTTTAAGTCTATAATCTAAAATACTCACTAATACAAAGAACTGCTATACTAAAATTATATTTCCACAATAATTAAAAGTTGAGATCCTGCAATTAACATCTGTGCTTTTGTTTGTTTTTGGGACAAGGTCTCACTATGTAGTCCTGGTTGGCCTAGAACTCACCATGTAGACCAACCAGGATGGCTTCAAACTCATAGTGAAAGAAAATATGTGGTCTCTGTTAATGATAAAGCTACTTGTGCTACTGAAGCATGCGACTTGTTTACTTTACTATACTCACAATTAATTTTTAGTTAGAAGTTAATGAGACCAAAGACCACATCCTCCCCATTCCAATTTTCTTGAGTCCCAGAGTAGAAGATTCTTTTGACTGCTTGCCATGTTTAGCAATACTCACATATGGAGGCATCATAGCTCTATACTGAGAAGCAAGCGCAGGCTGCTGTCCATTCAGTTTGGCCTGTGGAGGCCCACAAGCTATCCTCTTTTCCACCACCTTGAGAATATCATTTTGTTCTGATGTTATGGCCGTGCTTTCATCCTGGCCAAGTTGCTTTTCATCCTGATCAGAGGAAGGTGACCCAGCAGACTTACCACCATCTCTCCAGCAAGCAACATCTGGTAAGGAGGACAAAAAGGATGAAGAAAATATTAGTAACATAACAGCAACACCAAGCTTAGCATATTTTAAGAAAATGCCATTAAGTATGGTAATGGAGTGGGGGAAACCCAATGTGAGGATCTGCTAAGTCTCGGAATGCAGACTAGAGTCAGGGATTGGGAAGCAAAAAGGTCAGTATATGTAAGGCAGCCAGGACAACTCAGCAAAGGAGGTATCAACTCGTATAAAGCTTTCTCAGTATTTCTGTAATGGTTCAAAAACCACTACTTTCACTTGGTCTGTCAGGAATCTAGACGGAAAGGAAGATGGATGAAACTCTACAACTCAGAAAAGCTCATGTGGATGTCCACATCCATTTACTTTTAGTCAACTAAAATTACTAGTTACGTGGGACCAAATGAGCAGATTCAGTGACATTATCTTGTTTAAATCTTTAAGGAACACCACTCTGCTTTTAAGACTATTAAGAGACAAATATCCTTCCTTCTAGAAAACAGTCCAATCTTTCACATTAGTCTCTCTCCATCACTTACTTTGGGGAAGGCATGTCATGAACAGTACCAGCAAAGAGGGCTGCAAGAGAATCCCTTAGTCATAATGTTTAACCAGGCCTCTTTTGGATTTCAGAAACAGTGGGAGGTCATGTGCTGGGTTCAGTTTGTTGATTCAAGCTACCACATTTATTAGGAGATAATAGGTCAAAATTTAACAAATTGCAGAAATAGTGGAGCCGACCCAATTTCTAATGAGTAATTGATTATGTTGTGGTTAAATAAAAATTTACAATATATTTAAGTTTGACAGGAAATAGGCTAAAATGTAAAATGCAATATAACATTAAAATATAAACCTATAAAATTCTGTCAAAGGAATCTCATAGGTATAGTGCCTGTTGAAATGTTTAGTGATGACAATATGAAGCTAAAACATTTACATGTGTCTCAAAAATTTCATATTTCTATTTTTAGTTTCTGCTTTATAATGCACATAAAGTACCCTTTATTATCCAAAATATTTCCTCATTTTGAGTCCAGAAAGCAAGGAATCATGGAATACAAATTAAAAAAAAAAGGGTAGATCTTACACAATGGGGAAAATGCTAAAAACAAAACAAACTTGTTAAACACACACACACACACACACATACAGATGTACAGATATATATGGCTAGGCACAATAGCATATGCCTATAATCCCAGAGGCTATGCCTATAATATAATCCAGACCTTGGGAGGCTGCGGCAGATACGTGCATGTGAAGAAGAGGGAAGGGAAGAGGGTGAACAGGGCAAAGATAAGGGTAAAAGAATTGAGTATTATTTACAAAGAAGATACCTGGGTACCTTACAAATTTTGACTAAGTCAGATATAATTATACATTTCCAACAAGCTCTACAGTTACAGTGGTACTATTGTTGGCACAAAAATCCTCTATTTTAAGTGAATACAACACTAGCCTCTAGAAAGCAGGCAAGTACACAAGAGCACATGTGAGGTAACATTGTAAGACAAAACATGTAGAACGCATTCTCACTTGGTGGGCGTAAACTGGGTCCAGGTCCATAGTTTTCATCATTTGCTTCCTTTTCTTTTTTTTCCTGATCTCCAGCTGCCTGTAGACTGGGAAATTCCTGTTGAAATTGACTATTCACTTGGATTCCTAAACATTTTTCAAAAACACATTAAGGTAACTTTTATAATGAAGATAATTCAAGCAACCCTCCCAGGATAGAGCTCTTGCTTCTTTTTTGATGAATTAATTATTCCATATTCTAATGATTGTTTATATCAATAAAACTCATAAACTAAGCCTTTGAAAAGTTAATGAACAGCCACGAGAAGACAAAAATCTGAGAGAGACCTTCCAGATATTCTTCAGGAGTCTTTGTTGCTCTTTCATTATGACTCCTACTACTGAAGACCAACTTCTCTGCTAAAATCTTTTAACAACTAGTTTAAATTGGATTACTGAAATAAACTTAGACTAAATACCAAGTCCTGAACAAGACTAAGATGTTTTAATTTGATTTACTACTTTGATTTACCACTAAATAGCTAAGGGCAACTCACTATACATTAAATGTGTCCCTTTTTAAGAAGTATTATTATAGCTACTGTGCTTAACGAACGTTCTCTAATCCTGACAGGATTTCTGTAAAAACCATGTGGGACTTAGGGTACCAGGCAGGTCTGTTGCCCTGTGTCTTAATTCATAGAAGTTCTTTAAAAGGCAGAGGATGACTCACACGCTCCTTACATCACATGATTTGACACTGAAATTTAAGCAGCTGAAGAGAGTTCAAGGACATGACTATCTCCTTTGGCAATGCTCTCTACCTTTATCCGCTACATGGCTGTTCAGTAACTACTAAACCTCACCAGATCCCCCAGATTTTGTCCACTTACCATCTCCTTGCCCACCTTGCTTGTTACTGGCCCATGATTTGGGAGCAGGTGCTACTTCTGGGGGAGCTGCAACCCCAGGTTTGGGCTGTGCTGGTGACACTTCTGGTGCTCTTTAAAAAAATATTAATCCATTATTTCAGATATTACATATTAAAAAATGTTTAAGTGCATTGTAAATTAAGTGTGCTAAGTTTGGCTACGGATTTATTAATACTTATGGGTTACAGCTGTATCTCTCATAAGTGGTTTGCCTCTGTATCATTACCTTTAAAGTTATGTCTGTTTTCTCCCAATTATCTCTACCTTTGAATAACAGAGATGACAGCTGCCTATTTTCCATTTTGTTAAAAAAATAAATAAAAAACAACTTGATACTGAAAATAGCTACCAGTAATGTTTCAAAGAAATACATATTAACAGAGATCTAAGTATATGCAGACATTCGGTTTACACTGGGATAATTAGGGGCCAAAGACTATGCAAACTCCAATGTCAGTTGATAGATACATCACTGCATTACATGTAATAACATGTAATAGCAAACATGCAAACACGTAATAGCAATCTGCCTAATCCATTCTCACAAATAAAACATGATTAAAATCAGTCTACAGTTTTATGTAATCCTTGCAATATGGCAATACTTAAAAATGAAAAGGCTATTATTCAAGAAACTAAAGAATGCCAGTATTATTTTTTGTACATGCAGCCCTTGCTCACTTTCTACTATAAAATAATTCTCCAGCAAACTAAAGTTTCTACAGAGGAGGTCAAATATACTATATAAATTAAGCAGAAACATGGAAATTTGATAAGACTCGTGCAAGCAAACAATGTAAATCCTACCAGTTGACCAGTAACTATTTAGTATTTAGCTCAGCTAATAATCCGGTACAAACCTTGACAAATAGAAGACAAAACATTTACTGAATGAGTAAGGAAGGATTGAGGCAGACAGTGCTAATTCTTATTTTTCACTTACTTTATAAGCAATGCCTGAGCACCCACGATATACCAAGCAGTTTCAACGCTGGAGTCAGAATTTTTAGGCAATTGGATTTAGGTAACAGCACCAATTCCTTATTTTTCTTTCTTTCTGACCCAATTCCTCACCTCCCATTAGAAAGAGAATGCCTGATTTGAACAGGGTGGGAGAGGAGGCAGTGCGGTACCGGCCATGCAATATAAATAAACTTGTTTATTAGCTACTCCGTCACCTGTTCTATAGATAATGCCACTGGACTCAAAGAGCCTAAAGACTATAAAAGTATATACACACAGTTATTGTACAATTACTTTAAATGTGTATATGCACACTTTAAATATAATACATGAAAAGATTTATAGTATCTATATCGGGGCTGGAGAGATGGCTCAGTGGTTAAGAGCACTGACTGCTCTTCCAGAGGTCCTGAGTTCAATTCCCAGCAACCACATGGTGGCTCACAGCCATCTGTAATGGGATCCGATGCCCTCTTCTGGTGTGTCTGAAGACAGCGACAGGTACTCATGTACATAAAATAAACTAAAAAATGAAACGTGTTCCTATAATAATCTATCTTTTTAACACTTTGAATTAATCAAGGACTTATTAAAGCAGAATGCTGGGTTTCACCCTCAGATAAAAGTTTGCAGTAGATGTTGGTTGGCTTGTAGATTTGTTCCTAGGATGTTAAGTTCATTTTTCATGTTTTTGCTAAGTAATAGTGTTAAGAGAAGTCCAAGATTTTATTCTTAGAGATAGCAGGCATCAGATGACCATGAAAGGGTAAGCTGACTTGTGTTTTCATCTGATGAAAGAGCTCTCTGAATTATGTCATAGAGTGTTTTTATCAGCTCAACTCGGTGCCCAGCGGTGAGTTTCCTACAATGAGAGAAGTATTTTATTTTTTTAACAGACTTTGACTCACTTTTCTTCTTCGTGTTGCTCTTGTTTCGATGCCCATCCTGTACCATCTTTAGGCACAATATTCACATTAGGATCATTGCCTTTGTTTTCTGCTTTGAGACTTGGGAGGTTAGCAGGTGGGGGCATCCGCCGTGAAATACCAACTTTTCCAAGACTTTGTAAGCCATGTCGAGCTGCAACTAAAAGACCAGTAACATCAATTTCCTTAGAACATCTACTGTATTATCCATTTTATTCCTCAAATAATATAGATGGATAGGAGTCAACGAAATCTCTGACTAGTCCCTAATCTTAAAGTAGAGCTCTGTAAACTCAGTTTATAAACCTGCAACATTATTTCAAGGTAAAAAAGTAAACAATCCACTCAACATATTAAGCCATCTTGGGACCCCAGCAAAATTTGTCTCAAAACAAAACGAACCCACTCACCAAAACCCCCTAACTTCTAAATATGGAATACTATATACTATGGGCCTGGGGGCCTGGGGAGGAAGAATGCTAGTTTTGAAAATGTTTTCAGGCAATCTATTCTAAGTAAAAAAAACCTTAAAATGTTAAGAGAAGAAAGTTCAAACTACTTAACTTGGAAGGTATAAGTGGGAAAATAGCTCTATGCTGGAGGCTGCCCTGATCCACAGTAAGTTCTAAGCCAGATTGGGTTACACAGTGTGATGGTTTGTATATGCTTGGCCCAGGGAGTAGCACTATTAGGAAGTGTGGCCTTGTTGGAGGAAGTGTGCTATTGTGGGTGTGGGCTTTAAGACCCTTTCCTAACTGTCCAGAAGCCAGTCGTCTCCTGTTTGCCTTTGGAACAAGATATAGAACCCTCAGATCTTTCCTGCACCATGCCTGCCTGGATGCTGCCATGATCCCACCCTGATGATAATGGACTGAACCTCTGAACCTGTAAGGCAGCCCCAATTAAATGTTGTCCTTATAAGAGTTGCTTTGGTCATGGTGTTTGTTCACAGCAGTAAAACCCTAACTAAAATACACAGAACAAGATCTTGTCTCAACACCTCCTAATCCCAAGCAAACAAAGCCCACAAAAAAAGAATGTTACGGAATATGTTCACAATACTGTAAATGCTCTACCTTTCACTGGCACAAGGGACCCAAGTTAATAAGACAGGACTTTTGCCCCCTGTAGCTATACAGTGTACTCATACACACACACGGCTCTTTGTCTCTTAATATGGTTTCTTTTCTATAGACACAAGGGTGAATATAGAAATGTATACACATGAAGTTCTGTGAGTGGCTGTGAGGTTAAGAATACAAAACCTATCTGTAACTTTAGCTCCAAGGGGGTATACAATAGCTCTGACCTCTGCAGGTCTCAGCACTCACTTCTCCATATCCACACGAAGACACATACATCTACAACATCTATACATAATTAAAAAATAAAAATTTCAAATGCAAAATATTTAACTCTTATTCCCTAAAAAGAATGTGAATATATACAAAAAGGCCAATATAAATGGGCTCATCTATGCCGGGCAGTGGTGGCGCACGCCTTTAATCCCAGCACTTGGGAGGCAGAGACAGGCGGATTTCTGAGTTCGAGGCCAGCCTGGTCTACAGAGTGAGTTCCAGGACAGCCAGGGCTATACAGAGAAACCCTGTCTCAAAAAACAAAACAAAAACAAACAAACAAATAAATGGACTCACCCTGGCTTCTAATCATAAACATTAGATATAGTGCCATCTACATTAACAAATCCACAAACCACATAACTTGGACTCCTGGATCTACTCACCTGTAGTCTTCTGTGTTTCCAAGGACTTTCCTTTGTAAGTATTAAACAAACTGAGTGTTGCATACTTCTTCCCATCCTTTGCTTTTGTGCTCTGGCCTGACTTCTCCGACATTTCGGTGGACACTCATCTAGTCCAAAACCTCCTGACACACCCCTTAAAAGTAGTCTTTGTGATGCATACAAGAAAAAAAAATAAAAAAGAAAATTTTAGTATTAGCGACTTCCAACAGTAAGTGATCATTCAGACTACACACTACTCAGGGCTGCACCCCGTTGCCTAATTATCTTTCTCTTTTGAGCACATTTTCAACCTTACACAGAATATAGGAATATTTTTGGTTGTTAGCATAGCCTTTAATGGCTGAACTCCTCAGCCTGAATAAAGGAATATTTAAGAAGGGCTTCCCTATATAATCCTAGTACTCACTATGTAGACCAGGCTAACACTGAAATCACAGAGATCTGCCTGCCTCTGCCTAGGATAAAAGTATGTACCACCATGTCTGGCCTTATACAAATATAATTTCTAAAAGCACAGAATTTGCAGCCATAAAAAAGAAAAATAGGTAGTTAAAAAAGGGCAATCTCACCATAAATAATCGGTTTAGTTAAATTAAAGTTAAATTTTGCCTATTTGCTTTCTAGTGTTTTGCTTCTAAAAGGCTTGGGGAATATCTTTCTACTCAGGTCAAAAACTTTAAATAACACACACTTGAGAGAATACCACTGACTTGTTCAGAAATGAAGTCAGCCACCAACATAATCCAAACAACTCAAAGGTACCATCAAGATTTAAGTGTTTAAATGAGTTATTTTACTTATTTCCATCCCAAATGTTGCCCTCCCAGAGTCTTTCACCCTATCCCTACTCCCCTTTGCCTCTGGGACCCCCCCCCATCCCCCTTCGCTAGGGCATCACATCTCCACAGGATTAGGAACATCCTCTCCCACTGGGGCCAGTCAGTACTCTGCTACATCGGACCAGCCGTGTATGCTCTTCAATTGATGGCTCCCTGTGATTCCAGGTTAGTTGACACTGTTGGTCTTCCTATGGGGTTGCCATCCCCTTTAGTTCCTTCAATCCTTCCTCTAACTCTTCCATAGAGGTCCCCAACCTCAGTTCAATGGTTGGCTGTAAGTATCTGCATCTGTCTTGGTTAGCTGCTGATAGAGCCCAAAATTTAATTTTTGAATTATTATAATGAATCACAGAATCATGATGTGGTGATTTGAATAGGTTTGGCCCCCATAGACTCATGTGTTTGAACTCTTGGTCCATAGAAAGTGGCACTATTAGAAGGTGTGGCCTCAATGGAGAAAGTGTGTCACTGTGGTAGAGGGCTTTGAGGTTTCCTATGCTCAAGCCAAGCCAGAGTGGCACACAGTCTCCTTCTGCTGCCTTCAGATCCAGATGTAGAACTCTGAGCTTCTCTAGCACCTTGTCTGCATGCTTCCTACAATGATGATAATGAACAAACTAATAAACTTCTGAAATTACAAGCTAGACAATTAAATGTTTTCCTTTTTAAGAGTTGTCAGTGTCTCATCACAGCAAACCCTAAGATATATGGCTACCTAAAATTTTCCTAAGAAACAAACTAATGAGCAACATAAATATCACAGAGACATGAAATACATCAAAACCAACATTAAAAGTAAATGACTGGGAGTAGTGGACCACACTGTATCTCAGCACTGGAAAGCTAAAGCAGAATCAAGCTGATCCAGATCAGGCTATTCTACATACCAGATCTTTTCTCAAAACTAAAAATCAAACCAAAAAGACACACTATCAATACAGCCATGTATGCCTGTAACATTAACTAACAGGTAGAGGTAAGGGCAAAGGATAGATTGGGTGTGCTTAGCTCCAAGTATGGAGTAGGATACACACAATGTCCTCCCCGACTGGTTTCTTTGTACATTTCCCCCGACCCCCCGCCTGCCCCCGGCTTCCCTCTCACTGCCAGATAGTTTACGCAGAATTGCTAGGGCCAGGCCAAGTAAAGTATTCCTTGAAAAACATGCCCTAAGTGTCTCTATAGTTCAGCCACAGTTGCAAAACACTGAATTTTATGTCCCAGAAGTGTAAGGTCAACAGTAAAATTCATGCCTAAAGGAGAAAGGGAGTAGATGAAGTTAAAGTAGACAGAAATCAGACTTTATAGAGCTCTCTTGGTAGACAAGTACTTTCTTGGGTTTATTCTACTTTCCAAGAGCCACCAGAAGAATGCTGTGTGACTCCTTGGCTTTGACATCACTATCATAACAAACTAGTACAATGTAATTAGCAATGCCCAAAAAACCCTTCAAACAGTGAGTTC
This sequence comes from Rhynchomys soricoides, assembly GCA_019843965.1. Lineage (NCBI taxonomy): Eukaryota > Metazoa > Chordata > Mammalia > Rodentia > Muridae > Rhynchomys > Rhynchomys soricoides. Next base: position 7,687,636 of record JADRCH010000010.1, on the reverse strand, counting down.
AAGAACTTGTTTTCAGCCTTTGACTTCTGATTTCAAAAATGTATTAGCATAATTATGGGGACTGAAAGCACTACATTCTCTATCTGCAGCATTTCTAATTTTAAAATACCTCTTCAAGGGAACAGAACGACTGAATAGCCAGAGGACCAAGTCTCTCCCGCAAGAATGTCTGTTACATAGGACAGGAAAGCTGCATCCATGAAATCAAACAACACAGTCACCTAGACAAGCCCGGGAACAGTGAAAACACCAATTAGCATGCCAATGGAATACTGACAAATGAAGAGCTGCTGAGAGAGGGAGAAATCAGTCCTCTTCAGCAATAAAGACCCTGATAGGCTATCCAGTCAGTGCTAAACACATGTCCATTGGAGCAGCACTAAAGGGATTCACCAGGTTATATTTATAATTATATACGTGTAAGAACAAGAGGCTATGAATTTGTAAGGGAATGGAGGGAAGTAAGAAGAGTTGGAAGGAGAGGAAATTATGTAAATATAGTACTCACATATGGAATTCTCAAAAAAAAAAATTAATAAAAAAAGCCTCTGGACTAGATAGAGAGATGGCTCAGTGGTTAAGAACAATGACTGCTCTTCTAGAGGACCTGGGTTCAATTCCTAGCACCCACTTGGTAGCTCACAACTGTCTCTAACTCCAGCTTCATGGGATCCAACACCCTCACACACATACACACTGGCAAAACACCAATGCACATAAAATAATTTTTTTTTAAGAAGGCCTCTATAGTTGTATAATATTAACAATAATATATGATCATTCATACTAAGATCCCTAAATATCTGAAGAACTCAATCTGTATAAACATCTTTTAAATAACTGCCACCCACCCCAATCCTGCTTTTAGCATTAAAAAAATAATCATTCTCTCTAAAATTAGAGGCTCTATGACTGAGAAAACCCAATAAAAATGGCATTTTCCACTGAAATTAGATATGGTGCATATGCATTTTCTAGATTTTGTGCAACTATATATTGTTTTCTAACAGATTTTGGCCAAAAATAAACATAAACAGATACCATAAAATTTTATATGGCAATAAATGGGGTATATATAGGAGACAAATGTTTTTAAAGCAAGTAAAAATTTCTAAAAGATGTCAATGACATTTGGAAGCAGTTTATCAAAATATAATAAATAAAAGCCTTTCGAGACGAAAGGATGCTACCACACAGGGCTAACAATGACGTTTTCACGACTGCTCAGCTAGAATGATGATAAACCACTTAAGTGCTTTCTTAATATCTGAAAGAGATTGGCTATGTCTAAAATCCCCTAAGCTTACCAATTAAAAAACTCTAGATTTTAATACTGCAAACATTACATAATCTTTACTATTTAGCATATGTAAAAATAATCCCTATATTTCAATAATATCCAATCTGCCCAATTTAAATAAGCAACAGAAGTACATTTCTGGTCATGAAGGTTTCTAGATGTTTACCATCCTCACATTACTCATATATAACAATGTAGATCCCCTGAAAAACACAGCCCAATGTCTCATAGATTTATATGTGGCAACATTAAATAAAAATGACCTGCTTAGGCTGAAAAGATGCCTTGGCTCAGCTGTTAAAATCACATAAGCTGCTACTGCAGAAGATCCAGGTGTGACTTCCAGCACTCATAACAATCTGTAACTCTAGTTGCATTTCCTATTCTGGTCTCCATGAGCACTGCACACATGGTGCACAGACATGCATGCAGGTAAAACACTCAAACACACACACACAAAAAATTTAAAACACAAAACAATAATGTGGTGGTTTGAATATGCTTAGCCCAGGGAAAGGCATTATTTGGAGATGTGGTCTTGTTGGAGTAGGTGTGTCATTGTGGGGGTGGGCTTTGAGGTCCCATGATTTAGCTCCAACCAGTGCAGAAGAGAGTCTCCTGGAGGCCTTAGAATCAAGATGTAGAACCATGTCTGCCTGCACTATGCCTTGCTTTCCACAATGATGATGATGGACTGAACCTCTGAAACTGTAAGCCAGCCCTAATTAAATGTTTTTCTTTCTAAGAGTTGCCTTGGCCATGGTGCCTCTTCATAGCAATGAAACCCTAACTAAAACAGCAATAACAACTAACAACAGCAATAATGAAACTGCAATCTAGACAGGGTGGTGGGTATAGCTTAGATGGCAAAGTTTACCTAGGATGTAAGAAGCCTGGGATTGGACCTACCTAAACTGATTGTGGTGACTAATACCAAGAGTGGTAGTGACTGGAAGATCTACTATATAGATAAAATCCACTTCTAAAAAAAAAAATACTGTTTTGTTGTTGTTAGCTTCTGAGATTTCACAATGTAGCCTTGAAGTCCTAAGAACTCTTCCTGCCTTTGCCTCCTGAGTGAGGGAATTAAATGTGTATGACATCACAACTGTCTATAAGTTGTTTTACGGAATAAAAATAAACACACATATTAGCAACTGATAAGAGCCAACTATCACACAAATATATAAAAGCCTAATAGCTTCAGTATAAGCCACGTAGTTTATGTGGCTAACTTTTCTCCCCATTTTCTTACCTCTTTGGTCATCTAGAGTTTATTCCTTTAAATATTAACAGTAAAGCTAATGCCTCCAAAATTTCCTTCAAACTACAATCTTTGAGACTGTTTTAAATTGCTAACATACTAAAATACCATGTAAGTTTCTAGTCAGAGCTGCAAACTAATGCAGCTAAGGTAAATGTTTTACCCCTACAGTCTTACAAATATTTACTCAGTGCTTACAGAATACCACAAAGAAATCGTGACCAGGAAATATATTATCCTCATGCACTAAGCAGAGATATGAGTTTAGAAATTTGAGATTGCAAAGGTATAAGAAGCAAATGCAAAGACAGAAAGCTAACTTGTGACCATCTTTTGACTTTCTACCATTACTTCAAGTGTTCAAGCTACATTTTGAAAGCAAAGCCTCTGGCTCTTAGCAGCCTCTACAACTGAAAGAAGTTTTGTCTCAGGCATGTTACAACAGCACTAACTGATGAAAGCAGAAAGGAATGAGAGAGGAAAGCAAAGGAGACTAGTGACTTCATTCAGCTACAGTCACCAAAGCGCCTGTCAGTAACAATATGTACAAAGTAATGTGCGAAGAATCAAACATACTTATGAGCTGGTTTTGATCATTTACTAAATCAAGTTCAAGAACTACTCTCAGAAAATCACTGACATAAGAGTATGATTTTCAGAGACTACAGTGTTTAGACCTAGACATTAAAAATCAAACACATAAATTGTGTCAGTGTGTGCAGAAGTAAATGTTTACACAGAAGACAAAGAAAATAAGGTAAATAGTTACAGGCAGGACACCTGGATAAAGAAATATGGACATTCTCTACCATTTTTTAACTTTCTAGAAAAATAGTGTTGGTGGACTGAAGGAGCTGTGGTGAGCCAGTGAGCTTCCTGGAAACAGTCCACTGTTTTACACAACTGTGATGGATGTACCTCAGAAAGGCAAAGCACCCTCTAGGGGTGGGGGTTGTCACCAAATTGCTTCTTGCTTCTGCTATGCCTTCTCCTGCTTATCATTGCTATACTTGTCCTGTATCATGGTATAAATGGGCACAGGAGACCCCTCACTGCCTGTAGTATGGTGTGATTGTTTCACGAGAGATAACCCATTCTATTGGGCAAATTTTCTGCAGATCAATATGAAGATGAACTTTTATAGAATAATGCTGTTTAAATCAATTAATTTCACAGACTTCCTGACTTGATTTAAATAGTTTTAGGAATTTAGTGTGGTTGATAAGATTCAGGAGATGGTTTAAGTTGCTTTGCCAGGAGGATGTAACAAAGATAGAACTAAGAGTAGAATTGCCCCCCCACCCCCCGTAGAGCAGTGAGGGCTGCAGAAAAGGAGCAGTCAACTTTCAAGCACTGCAAGCACATAGTGGTTCTTGTAGAAAGGAAAATAGGTTTGAGACAGGTTAATGATCAAACAAAACATTCATTTGTTCTAAGTTGGGTCTGAGTTCCTTAATCTTGTGATCTAAGGATGTGGTCACAGGTTTTAGTGTGCACCATGAGAAGGCAGAATAGAGAACAGATGATTAGCCAGTTTAGCTATGGAAGGTTTCAAAACAATATGTAAAAAAAAAAAAAGATTGGTTTCTTGGTAAATAGAAACTGTTGTCAGCTAGCATAGGGAAACATTTGCTACAATAGAGCTGGTGTGTTTAAAATTGTTAATCAATGACAAAAGAATTATTGCTTTGGGAATACAATGAATTTGTGGATAGATGGAAAGTGTTCAGTTAGGTTGGGGTTTCAAAAGAATATATACTCAGTAATCATGTAATTTCCCTCAGTGTAATGATTTTAATCTTTTTTGAAGAATACGTTTTTGTAATTTTGGGGGGGGGAATATGTAACTTGTACCTATAAGGTGATCGTATGTAGAGAATTTTTGTCTTAGGTGGTATGTAAAGGAGTAAGAGAAAAAGTAAAGTTGTTGGAAGATCCACCAAGTGTGTGGCCCCTGAGAATTAAGTTTTGCTCCCTCAGAGAAGCGTCTGCTGAGTGATTAGTCGCCAACTCCCCACATCCCATGTACCTGATGTGTTGATGCTGGCCTTTGAAAAGGTTTACTCCTCTCTTAAAAAACTGTAAGGATTTTAAAAAGGTGACATGTTCTCCACAAAATAAGTTCTTCTCCCTCAATTTCTCTAAGAGTATTTTATCTCTAGTTTTAAAAAATACCACTAAACTTTGGTATTTCTCACACTTATAAACATTATTGAACTATTTTCTAATTTAGCAATGTATTGTGGGACCCACCTTTCAAAAAGCTAAGGTTTTGGCATGCAAAATATAAAATTACCGGACTGGGTCTCAGAAGAAGTCTAAATCGTTAAAATTTATAAATGAAACCTCATAAAGCTTGAAAACAGTGGTATCAATATTAATTCAGGTGTGCCTCAAAAGAAGTGCCCAAGATAATTTTATTATAACAGTTTTCATTAAAGAGATCAACATTTTAAATTAAGTAACATGTTATCTAAAGTTAAAGAGATTTTCTTCCTCATAATGTATTACAATATACAACACCAAAGATAAATCATTATGAGCAATAAATGATGCCTCCATTAAATAAATATACCCACATGCATAGAAATGTTATTTTCAAGTATAACAACATAAAAAGCACCAGAGATTTTAAGAGGAATTTGTGTAACTTGAAATTACGAAGCCCTAACCCAGAGGTGATGGTATTTAGAAACACAGTTGAGAAGTAATTAGGTCTAGATGATGACATAAAAGCCATGAAGAGATCAACACTCTTATAAGGAACAACAGAGCTTACTCTCTGTCATGGGAGGACAATGAAAAGCGCTCATGTGTAAGAAGGGAAGCAAGTCCTCACTAAGACAAACCGTGCTAGCAACTTAGACTTCCAGTCTCCATAGCTTTGAGAAATACATTTCTGTTGTTTAAGCCACCTAGTTATATTGGGGGCAGAGAAAGACTGGCGTAGTGAGTCTAACACAGTATTTTATTACTACAATTTTAATTAAATTGTCAAATTTAATTATGACCAAGCATTCACCAGCCCAAGCCATCGTAATAACAAGGTATTCATGAAATATAAACCTTTTAAAAAGTTATTTAATTCTTCCATCTTCTGTTTTTGAAACATTACTCAAGTACCCGGCTTAACAATACCCCCTAAATACAAAAAAGTGGAAAATCACTTTTAAGATATGAATGAAGTACAGAACCCACAAACCAATTTTTGATAAGAAATAGTTTTTAAGAAACTATAAACACCCTTTTTTAAAAGCCACAAAAAGCATCAATATAGAAAACTGTTTATGTAGCATTTACATTGTTTAGGTGTGATAAGTAGTGATGACTTACCAGTGAGAGCAGTGCACTGGTTATATGTGGACATCATGCTCATTTATTTGTGGCTGGGTCTAATGCAATTTAGGTTGGTCTCAACTTCACATTATGTACGTGATAATGTTTCTGACCTTCCAATACTTCTGTTTCTACTTCCTCAGTGGTGGGATTACAGGCACGTACCAGCCATTTTATTATGTAAGAGGACTTGGACATTTATGGGAGTTTGCTTTAAGCAGAATAGTTATCTGAATCTACTTACTGGGTACTAGGGGATGTCCATTACGGCCTAGATAATCTGCTGTATCTTATTCTTTTCTGTCTCTTGTTTAAAAACTTGGATAGGGCTGGAAAGCAGACACAACAAATGAAATCATAACTATATCTGAAAGAGCAACAATATATTAATGGTTTCATAAGATAAGATCTCAGTCTTTTAAAGAATTTAAGAATAAGTATATAGTCACAATTTAAAAACTCTTAGAAAAAAAAGCTCTGAAAAGAAATGATGGAAGGGGGAAAAGTTTTAACGTTGCTATGGTATTTGTAATCTGGGATATGGAAATACCTTAGCATATACATCTTATTTAAAGATTGACATGGCGACCTGCCAATTACAACCTCTCAATCACAAGTGGCTTCCAAGTAAAAAAGCAAGCTATTATACTGCCCAACTTCTAAGGTCTTATGCGCATTGTACCCAGTAATTTGAATGTCTAAATCCAAATGATTTTACACATTTTAATTAACACAATTATATACTTGAGGCATAATATCACAATTCACTTAATGTGTTATGTATGTAATACACACAAAGTGTGCAGTGATCGGATCAGAGCAACTGTCCTGTCCACCATCTCAAGTGCTCCTTTCTCTGTATAGAAACCATCAAATGGTTTTAAATTACATTTACATACATTACTTTAGCAGAACTAAGAATGTACTATAATATGTCGAAGGCCTCTAAAATATCAACAATAATCATTTCTTAAAAAACAAGGTGTAATACAAATAACTGTCAGGCCATAATTGGACAACATTACTGGGTATGGTGGTACATGCCCATAGTCCCAACATTTAGAAGATGGAAGCAGGAGTATCAAGAGTTCAAGCCCAACCTGGATTATGAGACCACAACTCAAACAAACAAAACAAAAAATGTGATGGAAATAAGGGAATTAAGTTTCCAGGACAGAGAAAAATCTTCATAATTAGAAAAACAATCTAGCCAGCAAACCTTTTGTAAAAAAAAAAAAAAAACCACTGCAGAAAGAGTCAGTCAGCTTCTCATGTGGGTCACAACATAAAATGTGGTAACAGTAAAAGGCTTCTGAACTTGCAATTCTACAATGAATCCAAGTATTTCTGGCAGCACTCAACCATGTTGTTTGGACAATTTCACTGTATACAATTTCAGGCAACAATGCAGCCTGTAACACTTTGGTTAATATTGGCGAAGCCTACGTGCTATGATTTCCAGTGTTTTACTGCACATACAGCATTTTGCTTAGAAACATAGTGGTTTAATTATGGAAAACAATACTCCTCAGCATGTACCAAATTAGTTTTACTTTTGGACTGTATTATGCTATACTGCTTGATTTTAAAATTGCTTCTCAAGTTGATGACTTTGTCAAGATCATTCCAGTTTACAATTCCTACAAATTTCTAAGACAGTCCTTAACGTACTTCTGATATGCAAAATGTCATTCTCCGAATTGAACCAATCTCTGAAAAACGCTTAAGATTTTTACATTTGGCAAGTCAAACACTTAAGCAAAACTTAATTATTCATGCAAAAATAAACAGGCTATCATCTGTAAAGCTTTTATCTTTAAAAAGTAAAATACCAAAAGAACTGTATTAAAATAAATTCCATAATTATCACTAAATATTTAATTTGTATATTTCATATACCAGGACCACAGGAAAAAAAGAGTTGCATGTGGAAAGGTTAGAAAGCCCTGTCCTAAGAGCTGAAGAGAGAGAGCTTGGTGGAAAAACAGACTTTGCAAACATGAATGAGAATATGAAGACCAGATGCACCAGAGGTGGGGGTGAGGTGGAGCAGCTAGCTGTTTGCACCTCAAATCCCAGTGCTGAGGAGACAGACAGGAGGATCCCTGGGATTTTCTGACCGTTCAAGCAGTGAGTTGAGGAGATCTGTAAGAAATGATCTCAATAAGTAAGGAAGGGCCAAAATATTGAAAGCTATGAGAAGAAAGAATTCTTTCCCAGACCCTCCTCCTCCTCCTCCTCCTCCTCCTCCATCTTCCACATAACTAAAGGGTTACAGTAGGGGCTGGGATTTTAGGCATAGCATCCTTCCCCTAAATTAGGAACTTTCCCAATATCATTGAAATGTTGGTCTTCAAACACTAAAGAGAGCGCATCCCTCCCTTACACTTTCTAATTTTCATTCTTTCCAAGTTCAAATTTGCCATACATATTACATGGCACCTTTTTCATCTTCGAAGTGTCAGAATACTCCTCTTCCTGCCTATTGGAAGATGTTCTGTCTTTCTACAACCTAACCTTAATTGTAGTAGATTATACACAAATCCCAGTATTAGACTCAAAACTATACAACAAAAGCACAATGTCATTTAATAAAAAACTAATACAGCAATAGAAGCAAACTGCACATCTCTGACCAGAAATGCTTTTATTTTTGTTTTAAGAGAAAGTAATTATTAAGTAGAACAGGCTGACATGAAACCAGCAGTGACTCCCTGACCCACTCACTCTCCCAGGCAGAAAAAGTGGTGCAATGGGTTAGACTGCTTGCTGTGGAAGCTTCTCTTCCCACTTTTAAACTGAAATTTGTAGGATCCACTTTCCTAACTCTCAACAGTAATTCAACTTCCCATACTATGCTGCTTCGATTTGATCTAAAATATTTAAATTTAATTCTCAAAGCAGATTCTTGAATTACAGACTACCATACAACAGCCATATTTTGAAAAGTGAAAACAAAATGTTTGAAGATAAAATTGTATTTTTAAAAAGGACTCTTTCTGTTTTGTTTTTCAGGTTTCTGTGTGTAGCCCTGGCTGTCCTGGTAACTCAGAGATTCACCTACCTCTGTCTCGAGAGTGCTGACATTAAAGACATGCCGTGACTGCCTGGCTAAATAATGACTCTTAAAATGCTCTTACCTCTTTGATGACAAGGTATTTAATACACCATTTTTTATTCATACTAAACATATTTAGTAAGTTATAATACCCATCTCTCTCTCTCTCTTTTTTTTTTGGTTTTTTAGAGACAAGGTCTCTGTGCCCTGGCTATCCTCAAACTCAGAGATCCGCCTGTCTCTGCCTCCTGAGTGCTGGGATTAAAGGCGCACACCACCATGCCTGCCTGGCCTTATTACACATCTTTAAAATGCACTAAAAATGGAACTGGAGTTATAGATAGTTGTGAGCCACCATGTGGATGCTGGGAACCAAACCTGGTTCCTCTGTAAGAGCACAAGTGTTCTTAGCCACTGATCCATCTCTCCAGCCCGTTCCTAATGTTCTAAAGGCCTCTACAAAGCCTTGGAATAAATAAGAAAGTATATCTTTTGGGGGAATAGCTAGAGTTCTCAGCCAGAAACTGATGTCTCTGGAATATGGCTACATTTAAGTTCTTTTTACAAACCTTTTCATCCTAGTACCTTTGTGCAGTGCACTGACCATACAGAACTACACAGCAGTCCTATACTTATAAACTACCAGCTGGAAAGAGGAAGGAAGACACATTACTATCTTTTTTCTTCAGACTCAAAATTTAGTGACTTGTTTGAGACAGGATCTCACAATATGTATGTCATGGCTGAACTGGAACTCTGTGCAGCCAGGCTGGCCTTAAACTCACCCTTGAGGGTACCACCTGACTGTCTGCTGACCAGAGTGATTTTTTAACCCAATCTCCCTTTTTTTCCTTTTCCATGATTGTACTTTAAATATGGCTAAAGCTAGACATGGTAGTGCTTATCTTTGATCCCACCAGACCAGAGGCATGCAGATCTCTGTGAGACTGAGGCCAGCCTGGTCTATACAGTGAGTTCCAGGACAGACATGGCTAAAGAGACCCTGCCTCATAAATCCCCAAAATAAATAGGCAAATAAATAAAATGTGGTACCACAGAATATTACATTCAAAAGATATAGAAAACACATTTAATTGTCTCTTTGTAAAGTCAAGAGACCAGACATGAACTTGACAGCTGAAACAAACTGAGAAGAACTAAAGCTAAGTTCTATACTTTAGTTAAGAATTCAAGTATTTAAATACCTGAAACTCAAGGGTTCATTAGTTTTCTCACCACCCTGCCTTTTAACCTTTGCACTCCCAGTACTTGACTTTTGCGGTCACCAAGGATATGTCACCTAAATCAGAGGCTGTTTACCACAGACTTAAGAAATGTTTCTTACACTGAACTTTAGTAATCCTACATTTATATTATGCCCTTCTGCCCCATTTCTGTAGCAGCTTTGCTTAGTCACTCTCCAAATTCTCTTGCTGACATCCTAGTAGAGTTGTCAAGTACCTGCTAGGACTAGTTTGCATCCTTTTCTGAAATGCTGTCTTTTCCTGTTTCATGAATCCATTCCATTCTAGGCTTTTAATCACTTTTGGCCTTCATTATCTGCAACTGTTGCTCGATCTTATCTAGCACTCATTTTTTATAGCAGTTATGTTCCAAAGGATGGAAAGACAAACTGGTGGAATGCTAATTTGAAGTGGCCCACAGATTAGAATTTAAGAGTTTACATGTTTATTTTAAAACATATTAGATGGTTTTAAAAAAAACTATCACCAAATAATCTTGTACATTTTAATTACAAATTCACTCAATTAAAAGTAAATTCATCTGTAATGCTAGTATTCTGAAGGCTGAGGTTTAGCAGGGTGACAAATCTGAAGCAACTCGAGTGAATATACAATGTGACACAGGTGGGTTCGGGGTGCAGAAATAGGGAAATAAAGTATTAACACATGGGTTGAAGACAAAGCCAAAACTGACTAGCCAGGTAACCGTAACAATCAACTTAAGAGAGTTTCCTATTGTTGTAATGTTAGAATCCTCCTCTAAAGTTTACTGTAGTAGAGATTTAAAGAGATAGTGCTCCCCCCTTCCCCAAACAGTCTTAGCCTAGGGCTGGGTAGAGTCCTTGACAAATATTAAAAAGTTATAGGAATTAGGATACAGCTTAGAGGTAGAATAGTTGCCAAGCATGTGCAAGACTCTCCCCAGAACTTGGAGTGACTGACCAACCCTAACTCTGGAACACACCTGTAACCCCAGTACTTGAAAAGCTGAGGCAGGAGGATGTGGACTAAAGGCCAGTTTAGCTACATAATGAGCCTCTGTCTCAAACACAACAATCAAAAACCTCAGCCAAGGATGATAGCTAATGCCTATAATGTTAGCACCAGGGAGGCTGAGGTAAGAGTTTGAGGCCAAGCTCTGAGCTATGGAGTGAAACTTAGGGACATACACAAACACATACAGTAAGAAAATTACAATTATTGATGTTTGTGTGGATGTGCTTATATTCAGAGCCCAGAATATGTCAGAAATCTTCTAAGACTCTCCACCTTGTTTTTGAAACAGCCTCTCACTGAAGTGGTTCATGTTCACGGGTGCTGGGGATTTGAACCCAGGTTCTCTGCTTTCACAGCAAGCACTCTAACCTATTGCGTCACTTCTGCCCCACAATTATTTATCTTCCAGCCATCATGTCTTCCTTTACAGCAATTAACCAGACATGATACATTTTTCTGTGAGTGGATATTTTTTTCTACATCAAATTTTTTCTAGTTTATCACACGCCTTTACTTTCATCCTCAGGTATTAATCCTAAGATTATAAGGGACCTTTGTGGTGTGAAGGGCAGTATTGGGAACTAAACCTAAGCTCTCATGGATGCCATACAAAAAGCTCTCTCCAGTTCTGTGGTAACCCCCACTAAAGCATACCTTATTAATGAAGCCATGGCAAGCCTGGAAGTCAAGAGAGCTTCTACCTGGGAAGTTCTGGGATTAAAGGCATGTATTAAAAGCACCATACCCAGCTCTTGGTAACTTTAATCATTCATCTTTAAGACTAAGTATATTATTGGTAATAAGAAACAAAGTCACACTCCTCTGAAAATTAAGCCAGCTATGGGGTCACAAGCCTTTAATTCCAGCACTGGGGAGACAGAGGTAGTAAGTCAATATTTTATTGGCAGCCTAGTCTACACAATGACTTCTAAGCCAGTTAGAACCAGTCTCAAACAAACAAAACCAAAAAAATGTGATGCAAATCAGCCTCACATAGAGTATTGGCTCACTTAACCTTATTTGTGGATGTATTATTTGGCATTTCTAACCACTCAATAATGTAAATAAACTATACCACCCACCATATAAGCTAAGTGAGAGAACCAAGGAAAAGGCCCAGCAAAGGAAGACCAACAGAAAAACAAAAATTCCTAGATAGCAGTTTTGTGAGACAGGGCTTCTTTGTGTAGCCCTGGTTGTCCTTTAACTCACAGTTTAGCCTGCCTCTGCCTGAGTGTTAGGATTAAAGATGGCTACCTGGCTTCCTAGATAACAGTTTTTAAAAATACTAGTAATGCTCTCTAAATATGCTAGTTGTACCTTCCTTTAATATTCAGCACCCAGCAGTGCTTTAAGGGTGAATCCAATATACTAGCAGTAATAGTTGTAGTATCCTAGGTAATATATGCAAAAAAATGCCTGTCAATGAAACAAAAGTTGCTTGTTGAACCTCAGTAAAAGCCCTCATTTGATTGGCTCTTCTAGCAAACACAGGCTCCTAAACATGACTGTCCTCCTGTTAAACTCTAGAGTAAAACAGTAAGCGGCACAAAGACAAGTTTATAGTTAGCTTTAGAAGAAAGCGCAACACAAGTGACTCTCTAAAGAATACTTTGATCACAAAGATGCTCGGATTGATACATCAATGGTATCACTGACCTAAAAATGCTATGATTCAGGAAACTAACTTAGACTTCTTAGCAACAGTTAACACTAGCCACTGTGTCACTGCACTCTAAGGCAACAGACAAGTTTTGCTTTACTGAAGTCAAAGTGTTTAGGTCGGAACTTGGGTACTAATTGCAGGGCCGCTTTCACTGTAGGATGTTTTCTGCTGGGCATGGTAGCACCCACCTTTAATTTCAGCACTCAGGAGTCAGAGGCAGGAGGATCTCTTGAGTTTGAGGCAAGAGCCTGATCTACAGAGCTCCAGAACAGCCCAAAACAAGAGAACTCAGTTTCCTAAACATGTATATAATTGAATCCTTTTGCATTTTATCAATGATGAACTCTTACAGATACCAGTATGACATAAATTGCATAAAAAGATATCACCTAGCTAACTCATAACTGGAAGTGGAAGTTGGGGGACAGTGCAGACTCAGGAAAAACAGTATTATATTCAAAGACATTGAAGAAATTCTGCTCTTCATTCTGAGCTAGAACTGATCCCAGGGTTATTTACTATACAGAGCACAAAGGAGAAATTTTTATGAAATAAAGCTCAGTATGTAAATATAAAGAGAAGTGGAAGAGGAAAAAGAAAACTACTTAAGTATCCAAAGACTTAGGCTATTCTAAGAACACAGATTACACTGCTTGAAAACAAGTTTCTTCTTCCAGTACTCTAGTGCTCTCCCTTCGTTTTTTAGCTGTCTTTTTACTATGCACTAACTACAGCAAGAAGACCATTACAGTCTTAAATTCTACAGCAAGCCTGAGAGGTACCGATATTATCATCTTTAGTTTATAAATGAAGGGATGGTCTCACGATAATACCTCAAAACAACTGAACATTCACCAGGTCTTACTGGCCTCAAGCCATCTCTGTCGTCCCCTATTTTTCCTATGTCACCAAACAGATATAACCCACGTTAACATCTGGCAACATTTTAACCTCCACATGGAACAATGTTCAAACACCCAGAGCAAGCTAAATAAAAACTACCAGTTAATAATGGGCCTTATTCTAGTAACAATTATAAAAGTACAAGACCAAATGAGCACTTTCATAGTTCAGAGCATCCCCTTTGGCTTTGACTACAGTACTACTACAAATTTGTGACCTTGATCAAATTACTTTGATCTCTCAAATATCTAGTCCTCACCTGTAAACCAAGTATAAGAGCACCTTTCTCAAAGGCTAGAAGGAATCAAAAAGGATAATGTATATTAAAAAGGCCTTGTGATTATACAGTTAGAGGTTAATTAATGAGAGAACAGCCGGCATTCTATGTTCATCACACACACCTACAGACCCCCATCCCCACCCCAAAAAAAACCTCAAACAGCTTATTTTGACAAATTCATCCCAGAAAAATCAATTAATAACACTTTACTATATGCAAACTCAATCTATTTCTAATTTTTGGACAATCAATGCATTTGGGGCAAGCCAGAAAGGATGCTGCAGTGCATCTGTGACACACACCTAAAAATGGCTCCAGCCAAAGCAGCATCTTAATGACCAACATGGAAGCTTAAATCTACTTTTAAAAAATGCTGGAGGTCAGACGTGGCGGACGCTTCATACCCCCATATCTATAACGTTTATTTGCAGGAATTGACTATTGAGCACTCAATAAAGCAAGCATCTTCCGATTCTTCTGGTGCATTCCCAATGAGAAACCCTAACAGGAGAGTCGCCTACAGTACAAGTCTAAGTATCCTGCTGGAGTATGAATTTATGAACCGAGGCTGAAGATCAGCCAATGCGGAAATCCGGGTAGTTTTAAGAGTCAGAAATGTCTAGGTAAGTTGGACCCCCATCCCAAAGATCTTGAACAAACTTCAAACAAATATACATCTCTTTATAGGAACAAAGCAGTCTTATATGCAAAACCAAGCAAGAGTCCTCACTGACTCCCATGCTATTTTCTTCGGTCTTAAACAGGGTTTACCCTAGCAACCAGTTATACTAAACGCTCTCTGAAAATCAGGCAGCAGCCGAGCCGTATTCCCACAAATGCGGGGCTGGAGCGGCCTAGCGGGAGGAAGGACTACTCAAATCCTCCAAGAAGTTGTTCAGCTGGTCCCTAGCGGAAGTGGGGTTGGTTCTGAGTCCCGATAGAGCCCCTACGCCCGGCCTGGACTATACACCACCCGCTGCAAACGCCAGCATCACCACAGGAGCATCCACAGGCACTCAAAACCCTCGGAGCTGCCACGGACACCATCCTCCACGCCGTGGAAAAACGGCGCGCGCAGGCCCCGCGGGTGGAGGCTCCCTCAGCCACCACAGGGCCACCCCGCCGCAGCACACGCCGCGCACATGGGCGGCGGGCCCGCTCCGGATCTCCACGGACACCGTGATGCCGGGAGCCCAGGCAGAGGCGCCGCGGGCCCCCAGGGCCTCTTGCGCCCCGCGCCCGCCCTCCTCCATCAGGCCTCCTCACGGCCCGGACGCCCTCGCTCTCCTTACCCGCCAGGGTGAGAACCAAGTCTGCGCGCTTCCAGAGGCTCGCCGGATACAGATCAGGGGCAGGGGAGGGGAAGGAGCCTCGAGAGATCGTCCGCAGGACCGCTCGGTCCGGAAAGCCCGAGCCACGGCCGTAGAAACCGCCAAAGCACTTTCGCTACCTCCTGAGAGGGTGAGAGCGAGCGAGAAAAAGAAGCAAGATGGCGGCTAGCCAGCCCCTACGTGCTACGTCATGACGTTGCGTACGTAAAGCAAATATCCGCAAGACCGCCCTCCCCGGGTTGAGGCTGAGGGATCACGTGACAACCTCCGCGGCCTCTCGACGGCAGAGGGCAACTCTACCTCCTACTGGAAGGAGGGAGTTCCATCAATCCGAGCGATCTCAGGGAGACAAAGCTTTTCATCTGGGACGATTCCAGAAGTCTTGAGTCGTCCAGAATTACGACTTGGTTTGTCTCCGTGCATTGACACAACTGATGGAGAAGCACATAAATTTACAACCTGCGCTTTTGACATAATGTTCCTTGTTAAGTAGGGGGCAAAGCGAGAGGGCATGGTGTGGCAATTTGAGAAGACTGAAGTTACCTAAGAGTGAAAAAAGTAATCCAAGTGTTAGGGACAAAGGGACTGGCGTGCTTTGCTGAGACCACCTTTGGCATTTGTAATTTTGGTGTAAAATAAGGCATTGTTTTTTTTCTGACTTCTCTGGCTAAGTTTACATCCTGGATCAACTAACTAACAGAGAAAACTAACAGTTAAGATTCACTCATGCATATGTTTACTAGGTAAGTGTACAGTAGAGACAAGAAAGTACCCAAAGTGAGGAAGGAAAATGATAATATTGTATCTGGGGGCTGAGCATGTACCTCAGTGCCATGTAGTACCTTGCCACATGTGTGCAAGTCTCTAGGTTTGATCTTCCTTTCTCCAAAGGAAGGAAAATAATCCATGAGTATGTGATATCTGTCTACTTTATGAAGTATCTATAGTGTATAATAAATCCAAAGATTCTTGTCACCTATCCTGGTCTGAGTAAACTTTTCCCCTGGTAACTGGTATTTGTTCATGTTATTTTAGAACAACCCCCGAATAAAATAACGGCACAGTAACTACGAACAACTTCTTTCCCAACTGACATTTGTGATTATTTGTTTTAGGTTTTGTTTGCTTTGCATTGCTGGGGCTCGAATTTAGAGCCTTCCATATGTTAGGCAATCCAACTGAACTATAACCCTTAGCTCCTTCAGAGATAATTTGAAATGGGATGTTTTGCTGATTGATATAATAGGACTAAGAGAGGCCTGTCTTTTCACCAAGAAGACACCTTGGTTATTTTCCCACAATCCATTAGAGAATCCAGTCTTCTGTATCCTGGAATTGAAATATCTTTCTTGAGCAATGTAGGGCACCTCCAACAATCAAATATGCTGACCTCTGCCCAGTTATGAGACTGACATGTACAAATAATATTAATTCATGAGTTTCTAAGAGCTGTGCATTAGGGTTCTCCAGAGTAACAGAATTTATAGAATGAATCTCTATATGTGTATATATAGAAAGATTTTGTTAGAATGACTTACAGACTCTGGTCCAGCTAATCCAACAATGGCTGCCGATGAACAGAAGGTCCAAGAATTCAATAGTGTTTTCAGTCTACAAGGCTAGATTTCTCAGTTGCTCTTCAGTATATACCAGAATCCCAAAGAAGAAAGCTTTAATACCAGTGAAGGAATGGACTCTTGCTAGTAAGGCAAGAGCAAGAAGGCGAACAGCAAAAGCTACCTTCTTCAATGTCTTTATATAGGCGTCCAGCTGAAGGCATAGCCAGATTAGAGGTGAGGCTTCCCACCTTAAAAGATTCTGATTAAAGGTCTGTTTTCCAAGCTCAAAGATACAGATTAGAAGTGGATCTTCCCACTTCAAATTAAGCAAGCAAGCAAACCACCCATCACAGGTAAGCCATTTGTGGGTTTTAGTTCATTCCAGATGGTAGTAAAGTTGATAACGCAGAATAGCCATCACAAGCTGTGACTTGTATACATCCGTGCTCAGAGCTAGTGAAAATGAATGATTCTCTCTTTCCTCTCTCATTCTCTCTCATTCATCCTTTCTCTCTCTCTCTCTCTCTCTCTCTCTCTCTCTCTCTCTCTCTCTCTCATCTCACTATGTAGCTCTGGCTTCCTGGAACTCACTATGTAGACCATGTTGGTCTTGATCTACCCATTTTGGTCCCCCTCCTACAATATTGGGATTAAAGGCATGGGCCACTACCCAGGGTTAGCCAGAGATCTGCCTATTTCTTTCTCCCAAATGCTGGGATTCAAGGCATGGACACCACTCCTGACTAGATACAACGTTTTCTGTAAGAAACCAAAGGTGTCAGAAGACACTTGGTGATCATAGGTTCAGAACAAGTAGTTATATGTGAGGACATTTCTGGATTTATCATAAGAGGATGATTTTGTTTCAGAAGTTGAAATATATATTGAGTCTCCAGGGGTTGTAGTTTTCTCCATTGATTGCCAGTACAGCAGGGATATCCTGCTGTGCTTTTGATTTAGGCTTCTTTTCTCCTTGACAGCACTTGGATGGCCACCTGCCCTGAAGTGCCCCTGTGTGTTCCTTCCTCTGTTTCCATAGCTACCTCTTAGCAATGTTCTTTCAATAAAAATCAAATCACAGTGGAGTCAGGTCAGTTTGTGCTTTAAAGGGAAGTTTACTTATTTCTACTGGTACTCATTGTACGCAGTCGTAAAGTTTAACTCCGAGGGCAGTCTTACCTTCCTTATTTCCCATTTCTTTTGGTGGGAAGAGGGAGAATCCAACTAAAATCTTCACGTGTTAGTTTCATGTCCAAAGCCAGATACTACTTTTGGTGCTGGTGAGATGGCTCAATGAGTAAAGATGCTTGCCACCAAGCTCGATGGCCTGAGTTCAATCACTAGGACTCGCGGCCAAGAACCAGTTTCCACAAATTATCATCTCCTTTCCATGGTGCAAATGGCAAGAACCTCTACACGATAAAGAAATACAATGGAATACAATTGTTTTGGCAAACATTGCTTTTTAAACACTTTATTTTTTGCACTGACCTAATGACTTGGTGGGTAAAGCACTTGGTGTGCAAGGGTTAGGACTGGAATTTGGTATGGTGGTATGGCTATATGTGGTAGTTTGAATATGCTTGGCCCATGGGAAGTGGCACTTTAGGAGGTGTGGCTTGTTGGAGGAAATGGGTCACTGTGTAGGAAGGGCTTTGAGGTTCTATGTTCAAGCTCCATCTAGTGCAGAAGAGAATCCCCTCATGGCTGCCTGTGGAAGAGAGTATCTCTTAATTGCCTTCAAGATGCAGAACTCTCAGCTCCTTCTCCAGCACCATGTCTGCCTGCATGTTATGATGCTTCTTGCTATGATGATAATGGGTTAAACCTCTGAAAACATAAGCCAGCCCCAATTAAATGTTTGCCTTTATAAGACTTGCCTTGGTCATGGTGTCTGTTCACAGCAGTGGAAACCCTGAATTCCCAACATTCAGAAAATATCCACAGGGATCCAAAGCCAAGCTGGCTGATTATGTTAGCCATATCTGTGTGCTCTGGGTTCAGTTGGAGAGCAGTTGAGGACTCTGGTGCCAGTGTTACACCTTCATATCCATGCCACACACTTGTGCACATGTCCATGCGTGTGCACACACGTAGACACACACCATGTACACATGTATATACATGTAAACACATAGAGGTAAATAAAAATCTTCACTTTGTCTTACATTGCTTGTACAGCTTCAAACACCTCAATATTGTAGATGAATTCGACACAACAAAAATATTTTCATCGAAAACTAAAAAGAAAACTTGTGGCTTTTTAAACAATAATTTTAGGCTATCACTAGACTTGCAATTGGTGGTGTGGAATCAGGCAAACTAGTTTTTAATTGAAAACAAATTGACTCCCCAAACATTATAATCTATTTAGTGTTATTTGCTAATGTTTTTTTAAATTAAAATATTTACTTAGCAGGGTGTGGTGGCATAAACCTTTAATAGCACTTGAGAGGCAGAGGCAGGTGAGGACTCTGTTGAGTTTGAGGCCAGCTTGGCCTACATATTGAGTTCCAGGACAGCCAGGACTACAGAGAGAGACCCTGTCTCAAGAAAACAAAAATAAATACATTTTAATTAATTAAAATGTTTACTTTATCTTTGTTTGGTTCTAGGAAGCTGGAGGCACAAAAAAAAATGTATGAGACATTAGGTTAAGAATAAAACAACCAGTGAGGCTTAGAGTGTAGTGCACCTCTTTACCAAGTACTCCAGAGGCAGGGCCAGGCGGGTCTCTGTGAGTTCAAAGCCAGCCTTAGCATAGCAAGTCCCAGCTAAGGTCATATAGTGAAACACCAACTCAAGCAAGCAAGCAAATAAATAAATAAATAAATAAATAAATAAATCAAACAATGAGCTGGAAGCCCAGCACATGGAAAGTTGGAAGATGACACAGGATGGAGAGCTGAAAGCTGAAGGCTAGTGGGCTCTATAGAAAGACTCAGCTTCAACAAACAAACAAAACCAGGATGTCTGATACTTAGTAAAACTGTGAGACACTATGAATTGGATATAATGAAAGCCATAATAATCAAGCGCTGTGTGAAAAATGTAACCTTATTTTATTAATGACTACAGATGTTGCAAGTCTGTAAATGAAGACGAGAACAATATTGTCATTGTTTCAAAGAACCACCTATGGGGCTGGAGAGGTGGCTCATGGGTTCCTGCTTCACCTCCAATGAACCCAAGTTATGTTTCTAGCACCTGCATCAGACAGCTCATATACCTCCGTGTGAGCTCCCAGGGATCTGTGGACTGAGAGTACCCAGAACTCATGTGGCACATTTGTGTATATACATGCTCACACATACAAGCTCACACACATACATGCTCACACACACACACATGCTCACACACGCAATAAAATACAGTGCAAAAAGAAACTACCTTTTGCCAACTCATATGTCTTATGTGAAATATTACAACATATTTAATATTTAATATTACAATATATTTAACATAAATGTTTACAGTACATGTAAAGTAAAATAATATTTTTATTTGCCAAGTTTGTCATGTCATGTGCTAATAAATTCTGGAGTAATTGTGATTTACTCTCCACTCAAAGTATTTGTAACATCTAAGCTGAGAGAAGCTAAGTTCTTAGAGTTGGTGAGCCAAGTCAAGAGGGTGCAGTGGGGTAAGAGAGCAGAGAACATTTTTTATCTGGGAACTCAGGGCTGGAGGAGGAAAGGAAGGGAGGAAGAAGAGAGAGAGAAGATGGAGAAGACTTGGGTCACAGTTTTGCCTTAAGCATTCTTGAATGAGTTCACCTGAGCCAGGAAGTGAGTCACAGCATAAAGCTGGGAGCAGAGGGGAAGATCGCTAAGAAGTGATTCAGGGGCAGCAAACGCAGAAAGGAAAACAATTAAAATGAAATGTAAGTGGTGGCAATTGGAGATACAGGAAAAATGCTTTTTAAATATTTTTAGGCCAGAAAATAGAGATTTGAGATAATGCTGACAAATGTACTCAATTATTTCTGAAATGACAAGCCTGGCTGTTGCTTCTAGCATTTTTCAAAGTAGAAGGACCCTTTATTTATTTTCTGCCCAACCTATTGTACATTCAGTACGCATGTGAAGCTACCCAGCTTCAAATCTTATTTTTTGCTCCATGGTAACCGGGCATTTTGAGCAATGTCTTGTGGAAGAGGGAATTTCTTGGGCTGCAGTCTGGAGCCCATGCCTAGCTTAGTCCTTGTTTATCAGTTTCTTTGTATTCTCCATTCTTATTTCTGCTGGGGTTAATTAGATGGTTATTTCAGAAGTACGTCTTCGAGTTGATTAGAGTCTCATTGAGATAATTACTTCAAATGGGAATTAGTTCACTGCTCAGCACAGTGCCACTGTTAACTTCATACGGCACACAGTCTTGGAAGAAAGAAGAGAAAATAGGATTAGGGACAAAGAACATTAAAAAGCTTTGCAGGTATCTAACACCCTGGGTAAATTACACTCAACTAGTAACTAGCTGTTCCAGTAGTCAGTATTGCTTACATGAAACTTACAAAAATGGTTCACTTGTTGTACATGTGTGCCGCATGCATACAGGCACTCCTAGAATATCATGTGTCATTGCACATATGGGAAAGCCAGAAGAGGAGTCAGTTCTTTCTTTTCACTGTGGGTTCTGGGAACCACACTCAGGTTGCCAGGTTTACATGGCCATCACACTGGTCCCTTTATGAATCTTTTAATTTGGAAATCTCAATATAGTGACTGATAAAATGATGCTACACATTAGTTTACATTTAACCAGGATACCTACCAACCTGAGAAAATGCCCCACCCTTAACCCATAATCTAACACTAATTGATAACTGCTCAAAAAGGAAAAGTTAGTTATCTCCAATGGAGTCTCACTGCATATACTTGCCACACTTAAGAGCAGGCCCCATGCTCCGTGGTAGATGGCTATCACAAGATGAACTCAATGTATTTTTGGAGGGTTTTGGCTCATAATGCTTTGTATGGGAATTTTTTTTAAACCTTACAAGCCTTTTGCTTATATATTATGGTTTCCAGTCTTACGTTTTATGGGATTTCTGTGTGCACAGACGTGTGTCTCTTTGTGTCTGTATGTGTGCCTTTTTTTCCTCGTTTGTCCTACTCTGGTTTGCTTTTATTTTTATATTACTACTATAATTATCAGATTCTTACTTATTTTCTGAGTGTAAGAAAGGATATGGGTTTGGGTGGATGGGACAGTAAGGAGAATCTGGGAGGAGTTGGGGAAGGTGTCTTAGTTAGGTTTACTATTGCTTTGGTGAACTGCCATGACCAAAGCAACTGGGACAAGAATGGGTTTATTTGGCTTACACTTTTGTACCTATGTTCATTACTGAAGAAAGTCAGGATAGGACTCAAACAGGGTAGGAACCTGGAGGCAGGAGCTGATGCAGAGCTGGTGGAGGGGTGCTGCTTACTGGCTTACTCTCCATAGCCTGCTCAGCCTACTTTTTTATAGAACCCAGAACTACCAGCTCAGGCGTGGCTTCACCCACAATGGGCTGGGCCCTCCCCCAGTAATAAAATGCCTTACAGTTGGATCTTATGGAGGCATTTTCTCAATTGAGGCTCCCTCTAGCTTGTGTCAAGTTGACATAAAACTTGCCAGGACAGGAGGGCTAACCATAATCAGAATATATTGTATGAAAAAAAAAACCCTATTTCAATAAAAATAAAAAATACAATAAAATTTCTTTGTAGATTGAAATGTCCTATTCCTAAAATTGAACTCTTGGTCTCCATCAGGGCACACTATGTTTGGAGGACAGTATGGAAACTTTGAACCCTGCCTGTATACTCTCTGGTTCCTGGTCTGGCCACCATGTGAGCAATCTCAGCTCTGTATTTCCATTATCATATAGAGCATTTTCATCAACCCTTCCCTGCCATGGTGGATTGAAGTGGAAACTTCTGGGTTTTTTTAAAAGTCAGTTGACATTGTCCTGAAGCAGACACAGGTGAGAGGATGCTTTGCTATAGCTGACACGTAAAAGGACGTGCCATGAAGGAGTACTATAAATGTGACCCCACAGACAGTGGGATCTTGAGCATTGGTTTGCTTTGCTCCACCTCACTGTTCCTTTCTAATGACACACATATATTGGTTCACCTTACATTGTGATTGCCGAGCTCCACAAGTGGTGACCCCAGAGAGAAACTCACCAAAGAACTTCTCCTGAGGCTCCTGTGGCTTCTTGCCACTTCCTCAGCCTCGGGCTGGTCGGAGAACCTTGTGGCTTCTTCAGGACTGAAGGGCAGCTGCTGGTTCTTACGTGGTGTCTTCTTGCCGAGAGGACTGGACTGCAGCTGCTGATTTGTATTTGGTGTTTGCTGTGGGACTGAGCTGCTAATATCCTGACAACAAAGACTGGACTTGCCTCTAAAGAACTATTTCTAAACAGGTCTACTTCCCCTGTGTCCTAATGACTTTTCTCTTACCTCTGCTGGGTGGTGGGCTAGAGGAGAGATTGAGCCCTTATTAAAAACTGGCTGTAAAAAATTTGTGCCTACAGTATACCAAAAGCCCTGATATTGTGAAGCCAAAACCAATCCAGCACTCCCTTTAGCTGTTTCTGCTAACTATTTTTGTCACAGTAGAGAGAAGTAACTAATACACTGTTATAGTTCAGTCGTTCCTAACAAACCTGTATGCTACTTGGCTGATGCTTGTGAGCTTATAGCACACAATTGTTATTGACCCAAGAAAGGAGTGTTCTGTGTGTGGATGAGAGAGCTCCCAGTCACGCGG
The DNA here is from genome assembly GCA_019843965.1 of Rhynchomys soricoides. Taxonomy (NCBI): domain Eukaryota; kingdom Metazoa; phylum Chordata; class Mammalia; order Rodentia; family Muridae; genus Rhynchomys; species Rhynchomys soricoides. The sequence continues at coordinate 7,663,937 of JADRCH010000010.1, read as the reverse complement.
ACAGTAGAAGCTGCAGAGAGGTCTTCTGTTGAGAAGTGTTAGCTTTTGGGAGTGCAGGCTAAGACGGCCCTTGGCTATGAACCCTGTTTAAAGGATGACATTTAAAGGGAGCTGACTTTCCTGGTTTATCTCCCAGAGGCATACATTGTTGGTTGGTGTGGCAGTGTAGAGGTCTGGCCATTTTACCTCATCAGATATCCTGACAGCCTGCCTTCGTTCCAGAGTCCCACATGGGCTTGCATTGGATGTTAGGTCAGCTTCTCAGCCCAAGTCGGCTTTTCTCTCCTTAGGCTGATGTTCTCCAAAGCTCCATGTTCATAGTTCTGTTTCCTAGCAACATAACCTGCAGTACCACCGTCTACATAATTTGTTCATACCAGAAACCTGGGAAAGCCCCCAGACTCCATTCTCCCCTCCGTATGGAACATCCTCCACACACAGTTAATAGTCAAGTCTCTGCTTTTTCCTTCCATTCACTGTGAGTGGAATCCAAGTCACCATGGCCTGTCACCTAAAGCAGCTAGGGTGGCTGTGGGCTTGCCTTTCCATCTTTACCTATATTTGAAAGAGCCTTTTCCTTGCAATTTTGTTATGTTTTGTGGGTTTATTGAGATGCATTTAAATACCATCTAAGTTTCAAGTGTATAATTTGATAGATCTTGTCATGCGTGTATAGCTGTGTACACCACATTAGGATGACACATGTTCTCTCAGTAGTGTATCATTATTTTTGTAAGGCCTTAAAGCCAGTTGAACACGAATATTCACAGACCTAGTTGTGTGCATTGCACATACACACTAAGAGAGTGAAAATGGAAATTGTACCTCTTTTCTCATTTGGAGAGAGTATTAAAATTGGAAACTGAACGAGTTTCTTCCTTAAATTCCTTCGACTACTTCAGTTACCATTGAATGAAGAAAACAAGTTTTCTCAGAGCTTAGTTTGTTTCCCTGCCCAGCTCTACAGTTTCCTCCAGCAAGGCTTTCTATTTATTGATAAACTGGACCTGAGAACTAAACTATACAAAAACAAAACAACTAAGAAGTATCTTTCCTCCTGGGCCACAGACTCTTTGCCTCTATCCCTCAGGCTCTATCCCATCTCCTCTAATCCTGATTTTCCATGTTCCTAACTTTTCTTCAGGAATAATCTTTAATTTAATATTTTTATATATATATTTATTTATTTATTTAATTAGGTTGTCTGAGACAGAGTTTCTTTGTGTACATAAATATTTCTTATCAGTTCATTGAATGCCCCTTCTTATCAGGTTTGTGTACCTTGCCTCTTAATTGTAATAAAAGCTATAATTGATGTTATCACCCTCAATTTGCAGATAGTAAATGATTGCTCCCCCCACACCACATTAGGTGGGAAGTAAACTTGCCACTTTGGGGATTTGGCTATGAATTTAAAAAAAACAAAGAAATGAGAAGGAAAGGACATGAGTGATCCTGGGTTATGGTGGAGGAGGAGGTTTATTGTAGATAAAGGGAGATATAGTCAGAAGCAAAGGCATCTGGGACAGTCCAGAGTGGATATGATTCTGAGCCATGTGGGGAGATGCGGGATGGGAAGTGAGATGGAAAAGAGGGAATGGGGTGCAGCAGACCAGAAGTCAAAAGGTAAAAGAGGGGTGGGTAAGCAAAATGTATGGACTATACAGAGAAGAGCCTCCGGGGGAAGGGCAGCCCAGTCCCTGGGCCGGAGAGTTTAGGAGTAGAGAGAGGGGTACCTCAGCCATACTCTGTAACAGGTGGGGGATGAGGGATGCTGGGAGAGCTTGGTGGCCAGGTCTGCTTTGTTATATTAAATAGGCACCTCAGCCATTTGTCCCAAAGTTTGAGGCAGACTTAACAGGCTACCTTTTGAATCCCTACCCGTTGTCAAGTGGCTCCTTTTACAAAATCTTTACTCAGTTTTCCTTGAGTCCTCTGCTTGAATAGGCCCAATCCTGGGCTTTCCTCTCTGTCTTTGCAAAATAAATTCAAGTTAGAATTCTGTTAACCCAGACCATCCCCCACGCCTTAGTTTCTGTGCCTTATCATCTTGGCTTGCCATCAGCTACATAGTAAACCTGTCTAGGTGGTAAGCTAGAACCCCCTCGTCTGCACTTTTTTCCCTCCCCAACTTTCCTGTTCACTCTCCTTTTGTTCTAGAATCTCAGCTTTCCTTCGTTGGATTCAGTGGAGTCTTCTTTCTCTCCCATGGCCCAAGACCTCATTGCTGTGGTCCCTTCGTGTCATTATCATGACAGGTCTCAATTAAGTGTGTCTCACTGTCTTTAACAAGTGTCTGGATAATGTTCTCTTTAACAGACCAAGGTAAGGCCCTGTTTTCAGGTCCCTGTGTGTGATCTTGCATTTGTCTTCATTGTGTTTGTTGCTTTGCCTTCCCAATAAAACTGGAAGCTCTTGATAATCCCACTGGTCCGGAATAAGACCACTACCACAATTTAAAACCAAATTTGAAGCAGGCTTTATTTAAATACTGGTCGGGTGGATGTACTCTGGTCAGGTCCATACCAGGGTTCCCTTTGCTTAAAAAGGCAAAACCCACAATTCCATGTATTTCCCTTGAGGTCCAATGAGGGACATGTGCACATGCTGACATATTTCCTACATATGTACCTCCTGCCCACATGTGATGAAGCATATCCAGTGGAATTTGGTCAAACTAACTTGTTTAGTTAGTGACAACATGTGGCTTGTTTTCTCCCGTAATCAACAGCCTGCAGGATTTCAGGAAGCATCTGTTTTGGGCAAAGAGCATACAGGCCAGAATCATTTTTTGTTTCATGGAGCTCCTAGGCACAGTAATTGAAACTTAAAACATAGCGTGGACACTCACACCGGATGAAGACAGAGATCACAAGAGACTTGCATCTATCTCAGGACATAGCTCATGAATATAACATACTTCTTGAGTGGATTTTGAATGGGAATATGCTCATGTCTTCGTATAGTTTGAGCTTGAGGCCAGCATGGGCTACATGAAACCATGTCTAAAGAAAAATGATTTAATGATATTCTTTTCCATTTTCTCTTCTCTTTCTTCCTTCCTTTGACCTCACACATTCTACCTCTGAGCTACATCCCAGCCCTTTGAATCACTCTGAGAGTGGATCTTGTTAAAGTTGTCCAAGCTAGCCTTAAACTTAGAATTCTCCAGTCTCAGCCTTTTGTGTCTGTAGGATCACAGGTGTATAGCACCATACTTGGCTTACATAATTTTTTTATTAATGTGTATTAATTTTCACTTTAACTGGGCTCTCTGTAGAATCTCAACACAATTGAGTGTTCCCTGCTCAGATCTGGTAATTAGTGGTTACCTCCACTCATCAGTTCCTTGTTTGGTGCCTTGTTCTCTCGTAGCTCTTCATCAAATACACAGCAGGTTATTTTGAACTCTAATCAATATGTCTGTGTAGTGCAACACCACCCAGTCCTGGTTCTTCTACTTAGTGAAATCATTATTTTTCCTCCTTCCATTATCTCTTCTTCTTTTAAGAAAGGAGACATGTGTGATTCAGAGTGACCTAGAACTCAGAATCCTTCTCTACCTCCTAAGTATCTTGGGACAATAGTAGTTCAACACCGTGTCAGGCATATCCGTGTTATCAACTTTTAGTAATCAGCATCCTACATCTGGGCCATTTTTTTTAGCTTATACACATGAGAGAGAACACGCAATATTTGCCTCTTTGTATCCTGTCTACTTGACTTAACATACTAATATCAGTTCAAATCATTTTGCAGCAGGTGACAGGGTTTCACACTTCTTTATGGATGAATAACATTACATGTTTGTGATTACATGTGCATCATATTCTTTATCTACTTGCCCCTTGATGGGCAGCAAGGTTGGCTCCATGTCTTGGCATTTGTGAACGTGCTTCAATATACATGGAAGCACAAGGATCTCTTTGGTTTGATTTCATTTGATTTTGATATGCACGGAGAAGTGGGGTGGATGAGTCATATAGTAGATGTACTTTTCCTTACTTACACTTGCTTTAAAAAAAAAAACCAAATAGGCTCATTAAGTTTTTAACAAGCTTAATTGAGTGTTCAGTGATTCATGAGCCAAGCAACACCTGATCACGGTGGTTCATCGAGCCTCAGATAAGGCCAACAGGAAATCCTTCATAAAGTTTGTTGGAACAAGTAAAAGAAAGAAACTACTTGATTGGTTAAAGTGGAGGAGGTTAGCTGGCAGATAATGATGGGTAAAGTCTCTGGTTAGCATTAGGGAGTGATTCCTGACTGATGGAGCCTACATTTCCATTTATGCCTCTTGTTATCCATGATGTTTTTGGTGTCCATTCCCTCCACAAGGACTCAATGTGCTGTAGCCTTCTTGGCCAGTGGCCTCTTACTTAATACTTATAGAATTATGTTGAATTATAGTAGGCATTCCTGTGGGGCCAGGGTTTATGATTGTGGTCTCCTTCCTTTAGAAGCCAAGGAATGCATAAAGCAAAAAACTTTACAAGAAACCCCCCACCATTTCTGAGCAGGAAATGTTGTTCAGGGGGACCTTGGAGTGAGGCTGCATAGATGGAGTTGAGTGAACTTCCATCTGGGTCAGATCTTGGGTGTGGTCAGAGTTTATTGAGTTGTTAGTTTCCGGGTTTGACACGTTTATGTACTCATTTGTCAAGCATTTATATAGGATTACTGAAGTGGAAACTTTAAGGGCTCTTTGGAGTCAGTTATGTCGGATAGTGTTTTGCTGGGGCAAACATGTGAAGCAGTGTTTTCCTGAAGTGGACATAGGTGAAAGACTAAGACAGATTCGTGAAGGAATGTTTTGCTGAAGCGACAAAGAAGAAAGGATGTTCTGTTAAAGCAAACACATGAAAGGACACATTACAAAAGATTCTTTGCTAACAACACATATATTGGTCCACCTTACATTGCGTAGTTGAGCTGCATTTGTCGGGACTCCATAGAGAGAAACGCATCAAAAAACTTATGATGACAGACATGGATGTATTTACTTATATCATCCTCCTGCAAAATGCTGTCTAAAGGGACGGTCAAGTGGTATTTTTATTCATGCTACTGTTGATGGCAGTAAAATTGTACCAATAGAAAAATACATGAGCTGACAAAACGTGTTTGTATGCATGCTAGTTTGTCATTGGAAGCATACATGATGGCATAAAACCTGCTTATATCTAGTGAGGTTCTGGCCAAGAAAGAACGAAATAGAATTGATTTAGAGAGTTGTGCCAAATAGGCTATCTGGCTAGAAAATCAAGACCTCATTGACACAAAACTGTGTTGATAAGTACCTCTCTATAAAGAAAATTCCTAGACGTCATCTTCCTTGTAAACAGTTCTCCTACTTCCTTGAAAGAACAGCTGTGGTGGAGGATACAAGATGACAACACTCATGAAAAGATAAATGCAGCCTGAATCCTGCCAGAAACTGGGTCTGTCTCCTACAGGCACGGGCGTTAGTTAAACCTACCAGTAGGTGGTGGTTGGTACTGGTAGGTAACAGAAACTTTAAGAGGCAGGACCTAGCGGAAAGGGGTTAGGTTATTGGGGACATGCTCTTAAAAGAGACCTTTAGGCTATGGGGGTGGCTCTCTCTCCTCCTTCTCCTTCTCCTCTTCTTTTCTTCACTTCTTCCTTTTTCTTTCTAGTTAACATGAGGTAAGCATCTTCTCAGAAGTGTGCTCTGGTCATAACATGCTGCCTTACCATAAAACCAAGAGTGGTTTGCCAACTGAACTCACTCAAACTGTGGCCAAAATGAGCTTTTCTTTCCTTATGGCCTATCTCTTTCAGATATTTTGTCACAGTGATGGTAAATGGGCTAACAAATTCTGAACACAAATGTACACATTTGTAAGAGCAGGAAAAGAACAAATACAGATAAAAAATGTATAAGAATTATTTCCTTCTTCAATTCTAGAATGTGGAATGATGAATATTAATTGATTTTGCAGAACTGAAAATGTATTTTTTTTTGTTGAAAAATTTAGTTTCAACATTAAATCTAACCAATGAGTGTATTTATTTTGTATGAATATGTGTATGTGTTACAAATGTGTATATGTGTGAATGGGCACATGTGCATGCAGTTGTGTGCATACGGCTAATGCTGGATTTATTTCTCAATTGTTCTCTACCTTATGTATTGAGGCAGGATTTAAAAAACTTTCTACTGATTGTTTGTAAGTTTTACATCATGCATTCCAGTCCCACTCATCTCTCTGTCCCCTTATATCTGCCCTTTACCCTTGCAATTCACCCCTCCCCAAATAACAGAGAGAAGGGAGAGAGAGAGAGAGAGAGAGAGAGAGAGAGAGAGAGAGAGAGAGAATAGAGAGAACAGAGAAAAAAACATAAAAAACCCAAATCTAGAAAACATCTCATCATGGAAGCTGTATTATGTCACAGTGTGTCCCACAGTATATTCCTCTGTCCACACATCTTCACTTGCAGTGAGTCATTGGTCTGGTTCAAGATCTCCAGCTTCTGTGACACCATCAGTATTGGATCTCACTGGGACTTTTCCAGTTACTCTTTTGTTTCCGTGTGTCATGGAGATCCTGCATCTTTGGAACAGCAGGACTGGTCCTTTCATGAATCCCAACAGTTTGCAGAGGATATAGATTTTGGGGTGGGCTATCTCAAAACCCTGGATCTGGGTCTGGGTGGTAGCAGAGCTGGCTCTTCCTTATCTGCACCACTAGGGTAAACTTTATAGCCCTGCTCCAGTGAGGCCACCCAATGCTGCTGTCAGCAGAAGGCAGGATCCGTTCTCTTGCTTTCACGTCCTCAGGGCCAGTTCTCCTGACTACTGCAGGTGGTGAGGGGAGAGGGATGACATCATCTCTACACCCACACCACCCCATAGCAGATGAGTGGCGGGGGAGGGGCAGCTCACTTGTACCTCCTCCACCAAGGCCAATGCTAGTGTGCTGCCCAGGTGAGGTGCAAGGCTCACTCTCCCAAGTGCAGCAGTCGGTGAGGGATAGGGCCAGCTTACCTGCTCTTCTGACCCCAGTGCCAGATCTCCCTTCTGCCACAGGTGGCGAAGGATGATGGGGGAAGGGCTTCACCCTTGTATCCATGCCACCTCATGGCAGATGAGTGGTGGGGCCAACTCTTCCTTGCTCTCATGTTCAGGGCTGGCTCACCAGTGCCCCTTTGACCAGGGCCAGGACTACTGTGAAGCCTAGGCAGGATACAGGGCTTTCTCTCTTGAGTGCTGCAGTCAGTGAGGGGCAGGGCTAGCTCTCCTGTGCTCATGACCCTATGGGCAGCACTCCTGACTCTCAGAGGTGGTGAGGGGTTGGGGGTTGTACCACCTCTCCACCTGTGTCACCCTATGGCACATGAGTGGGGTCAGCTCTCATACACTCATACCCTTGGGGCCTGCTAACCCCCAAGCCCACCTGCCATCATGGCCAGCTCCACTGTGTTGCCTGGGCAAGGCCCAGGACCTCTATTCACTCTCCCAAGTGCTGCCAGCGGCAGATGGGGCTAGCTCTCCAGAGTGCTGCATTCAGTGAGGGGAGGGTCCAGCTTGAGGAAGGATTTTTTTTTACTTCAACAACTATAGCAAGCCATCTTGTTTGGAGAACTCCTTTTCTCCACTTCATGAAGGCTGGGACTAAAAGTGGCCATCATACGCATCCAATGTTGTGTAGGAGCTAAGGATCTGGTCTCTGGTCCTCATACCTGCACAGCAAGTGCTCTGTCCACTGAACCATCTCCCTCTTTTCCCTAATTAACAAATATTATTGTGCACCTATTAAGTATAAACATTCAAATGGAAATAAAAACACCGATACTTTACTTCCTAAGTTCATCCAAAGGCAAATAGTTCCATTTTCCATCAGTCTTTTGTTTTCATAAGGAGGGCGATATTATCTGTTGTTCTGCCTTTTGTGTTTTGTGAGTTTTACCTTTCTAGGTGTTGTGAGATTTTTGTTTTGTTTTGGACAGAATTTTATACAAACTCTATGGAAGATGATTAAATCACAGTTGATGTGGGACAGATTTTTTTTTTTCTTTTCAGGCATAATCTCATTTCACTAAGGCCTGTCTCAAACTTGTGATGTAGCAGAGGGTGACAATGAGCCTCTAATCCTTATTCCTGTACCTTGTAAGTGCTGGGATTAGAGGCACTCACCACCTCAGGTGGCTTTTAGGCCAGAAAGCTGACATAGACATCTCAATGATGAATTAATCACCCCAGCAAGGGAGTGGATGTGGCTCTGACAACTCATTCAGATTCAGATTTAGATTTTTTTTTTGTTTTTTTGTTTTGGTTAAAATTTTCCATGATTGATGCAAAAACACTTTTCCCCAGAAAAAAAAATATGATGAAATATATTGAGCCGATGCTGAGTTAAAATATCAGGAAGAGACAAATAACTAAAAATAACAGGACATGATTAATGGTTTTGATTCATAACCTATTTTTATTCTCTGGACTCTGAGTACCCAGATTTATATTTGCAGAACAACAGAAGAAAAAAGGAGGTTGAAAATTTTAGTTTGGAAATTCTCTTCTTTTTGTCTTTTATTTTTTAGCATTCTTAGCTTTATTGAAAAATTATAATTTGAAAACTTGATTCATTAATGTATATATAATTTTATGTTTATCTAGGTCTAGACATTGGCATATGTAAAGATTTGCCCTTAATTTTATGAAGTACAGACAAAGTTTATGTGGAATTGTTGTTTAAAAAAAAAACAACAAACTTCATCTCTCAGAGATAATTACAGAAATGTTTGTAGGTAAAATGCTAGTGTCTTGATTTTTCTATAAAAATATTCCTTTTGGCCCAAATGATGGCTTAGCTGTCAAGAACACTTGCTGCTTTTGCAGAGGACTCTTTTGGTTTCCAACAACGACCCATTGGGTAGCTTACATCTACCTGTGACTCCAGCTCAGGGGATCTGATTTCTCTTCTGTTTTCCCCAGACATCCAGATTCACATGCATAGGCCTTTTCCAGACATCCACATTCATGTGCATATGCCTCCCCCAAAACACACACATTCATGTGAACATGCCTTCCCCAACACACACAAATACATAATTAAAGATAAAATAATCTAAAAACTCAATTCCATTAAACAAATAAAAATAAAAAGGTAAGAAAACACATGAAATAAAATGGTAGAATATTGATAATTGTTCCAAATGGACCTATGAATGCTTGGGAGTTTATTATATTCTTTCATTTCATGAATCAAAGAAAAATTTCATAATAAAATGTTTTAAATGTTTTTCTTTGTGACTTCACAACTTACTTTTTCTTCACCTTCTTTTAGAAATTTTTCTTTTCATAAACCTTCTGCTTTAGTCAGCTTGGCCTGTCGTAGCAAAATATCCCCGTCTGGATAGTTGTGGTGTTGTGAATACTAATAGCTCACATAGATTGATGTGTTGGAATGCTTGGCTCACTGAAGCGGCACTATTAGGAGGTGTGGCCTTGTTAGAGGAAGTGTGGCAGTGTGGAGGCGGGATTGGAGGTCATGTACGCTGAAGCTACACCCAGTGTGGCACACAGTTTCCTGCTGCCTGAGCATCAACCTGTAGACCTCTCAGCTCCTTCTCCAGCATCATATCTGCCTGCACACTGCCATGCTTCCTGCCATGATAGTGGACTAAACCTCGGAACTGTAAGCTAGCCCCAATCAAATATATTTCATAAGAGTTGCCATGATCATGGTGTCTCATCACAGCAATAACACTGTAACAAAGAAAGAAGTTTAATTAACAGGCCAGTATTTCTCACAGTTTCAGAGGGTAGGAAGTATAAGAGCAACACTAGGGGCTGGAGACAGGGCTCAGTGGTTAAGAGCACTTGTTGCTCTTGGAGAGAACCTGGGTTTGGTTTCCAGGACCCACACTCTGGCTCACTACCACCTATAATGCCAGTTCCAGAATGATCCAACAGCAATGTATGTGGTGCACATACATGTAAATCTTTCATATACATGAAGTAAACTTTAAAACAAAAGGCCAATTTAGTTCCTAATGATTACTTTCTTCCAGGTGTCTGAAGTGGATGTGGGAAGGAGAGAGCATGGGGCCCTGATACACACACAAGGCTCCTATGGGCTCCTTCACTGCCACTCCAAGACTCACCTCAAGTTTTACTTCATTGAAATCACGGCTTTAATGAATGATATCTAGGAGGCACAAGCCTTCACTGTGTGATGTCTTGTTCTAGATGTACATCTAACATACAGGCGATCATATCCTTTCCATTCTTTGTTTACAGTATAAACCCATCCCGAATTTGTTAAATAATGTATACTTGGTGCTTTGTGCAATTGCTGCTGATGGAAAAAAAAAATTCAAAAAAGCTCATGGTCTGCCGACCACAAGCAAGTCACATTTCTAAGATTTCTTTATTTTTATTTTTGTGGTGCTGGGCATAGAACCCAAGCTTTATGTCTTAGGTAAGCTCCCTACCTGTAAGTTCCAGTCCTTATGCCAACATATGTTTTTTAATCTTCTGTTTCCTTAGTGGAAAATGAGAAAACTAGACTCTATGGCCTCAGCAACCATCCAGTCATACTTCTCAGAACTATAATGAACTTTCTGTTCAGATTGTGTAAAATAGTTAAACACTTTTGCTGTCTTGGTATGGTATCACAAGCCTGTAATCTAAGCACTTGGGAGAATGAGGCAGGAAACTCAAACAATTAAAGCTAGCTGGGGTTACATAAGCAAGACCTTTCTTTCTCAAAAAACAATGCCAAAAATGGAAGCTAAACCAACCAACCAACCAGCCAACCACATATGTGCTTGTGATTCAAGATAGTTGAGTTGCTGTATGACTATATATATATATATATATATATATATATATATATATATACACACACATATATATATAGAATATAATACAGTTCCTCAAATTTGGTTACCCAAACAGTAAAATTATTTAATTGCTACCTCCTAACCGTAATTTAGCTACTGTTATAAATTGCAATGTAAATATATGATACACAGGATATCTGATATACAAAGAATGTATTTTAGTTTGGAGGCAACATGTTTTTCTGACTGCATGAACACTCAAGGGGTTAAAGAAACTCCCAAATAATACACATGTTTAACCCCAGCACTCAAGAGAAAGAGGCAGGCAGGTCTCTGAATTCTAAGTCAAACTTGTCTACAGAGTGAGTTCCAGGCTACACTGCTCAAACCCAAAGTAATAACACCACTCTTTAAATCACATGAAAGATACTGAAAAATTACTTCCAACTTCACCTGGTAATGGTATATAGGCATATAATTTCTTCATATAAAAGATAGGGGCTTTCTTTCCAGAGACAATGGTCTCATAGTTATATTAACCAAATACAGTAATTAATACCACTTTTGGCAGCATGATGTATTAATGAACAAAAGGCTAAATTGCACTAGTGCAATTAAGCAGATGCAAGTAGAATAAATACCATGAAACACAGCTGCTAGAGTTATTATTCAGAGTATTTAATTAAACTGTAACTTGTTCCATACTGAGTTAACCAAGACTAAGACTTCTTAATGTTGCTTACAATAGCTATTTTTTTCTGAAAATATAGTCAGTACTCACAATTTATATCTTCAGTGATCAAAATATAAAATGAATATATGAGTCACACTTTCCTAAATCAAGATAATTCTATATTATATATAGTACTATTAAAATTTTCCAAGAAGTGTTTTTTTCAGGCATACTTTATCATGTGCATCTGGCTGAAGAACTCAAGAGTGCCTTTCTTCCTTAGCAGCAAAACAAAACCAAAGAGTACCAAAATAATTTGGTGGCAACATGTTTTTCTGACAGCATGAACACTCAAGTGGTTGAACTGATTCTTAGGCAAGTTTTTCTAGGTAGCACAGGCTAGCCTTCAATTCACAATCCTTTTGCTTCAGCTCCCTTAGTAGCTGGAGCTACAGGCATGTAACACTGAGGTTTTAAATCAGTGATTCTCAATCTTCCTAATGCTGCGACCCTGGAATACAGTTCCTCAAGTTGTGGTGACCCCAACCATAAAATTATTTAATTGCTACCTCTTAACTGTAATTTTGCTACTGTTATGGATTGTAATGTAAATATATGATACACACGATATCTGATATACAACCCCAAAGGGGTCAAGACCCATAGGTTGAGAATCACTGTTTCAAATCATCATTCATGCATTTCTCTGCATTCTGTCTATTGCTCTCTTAATTTCTAAATTCCCTTTGAATTTCCCCTTCTCCATCCTATCTTGCTTTCTTCTACTCTGATATGATAATGTCCTTGCAACGTCATTGTTCTTAGTTCCTTATATCTTTTCTAGGGGATTAGATCACATGCTCACTAAAAGTTTAAACATAATTTCAAATCATAAATTGAATAAAAAGTTTATAACAGAATGTTTACATAGGTATCCATTAAGACTAGACATTCATTATCTGTCACGAGTTCTACAGGTTCATGGAGAGTTAAAGACCATAACTAAATCATCATTGAAGTTTTGTGTAGATAAACCTAGTTAATATTTTATCTTCTGTCCTTGCACATGCAATAAATTGTTAGTTCCCTTTTTATGATCTTTGATTAATCACTTTACAACCTCTTGGAATGTGTTCTTCGTTGGAAATGCCTCTTTCTGTCTCAGAAGGAATTAACTTGTGACACTTGAAGACTGACAGATTCACATTGCAGTTTTAATATCAGGACTTAATGACAGTTTTTTATAAAAGGCTTAATAATTGCTAGTATAGTTTTAGGAATTCTTATAGAATCATCATTAAGAATTAAGAAACCATCTATTTGTTTATATAGCATCACTACAAGACAGTACATCTTCATTGTTCTGCAGAAATCTGCTCAAAAGGGTGAGCTAATGCCTACTGATTGTTATATATATTTAGTAATAACAGGAAAAGCATATCAGTAGCAGGAACCTTTCCTCAAATGTAATCTCTTTAGTCTTGCCTAGAAGAGTGAATCTATCATGGCTTTACAGTCTGTGGTGGAACCATCACAGGAAGATGGCCTGCTAGGTTTTAGCTTCTCCTAGATGGCTCCACAGTACCAAATTTCCTTTAAATAGAATGGCATGAAAAAAACTTGCTCAAAATCAAACTAATAATGCCTAAAACATTTTTGTTTTTGAGACAGGATCTGACCATGTAGCCCCTGACTGGCACTAAATGTGTAGAGACCCTCCTGCCTCAGTGTCTTCCTCCTGAGTACTGGGATTTAAGGTGTCTGGAACTACTTCCAGGTCTAAGATTTCCTATATAGGATTGGAGTGCCATGAATTTTCAAACTTATTGAAAGTGTAACGCTTTTATTGACAAGTGTTACTATGGCCTAAATAGGACTTAAGTGGGTTTCTGGACATAAGCTATAATCTGCAGTGTACGCTGCATAACCTTCAGCTGCTAGCTAATACTACCTGAGGCACTTACCCTGTAAGTGGTCATTGCTACCAAAGTCCTGCTCCTTCCTTGGTAGTGCCAGTTGCTGAAATATTTACTATGTAGTTGACTTTGTTCTCCAGTTTCACCAAATGTGGCAAAATGTCAAGGGATAGTAATTGTTTCTCTTGGAGCACAGGTAGCACAGTGAAAAACCGCTCTCCACAACTAGTGTGTTCTTAGTTTGTCCTGCCGGAATGTTAACATGTCTTTACTCTCTTGAAATGTAATTGTCCACTTGGCATTCCTTTGACATCTTGGTTATCAAAAGGTGTTATTATAAAGCAGTGTGATGCTTACATCTTGATCGGATCAGGAGTTAACTAAGGCACACATCTGGGGAGGGCTTGGATAGCATTTCCACCCAGGATTAGCTGAGGGGAGAGGGCAGCACCTTTCTGAGGTGGCTTAGACATAAAGTGGGCTCAGGAAGACTCGGTGCTTAGTCTGAATACATACATGCAACAGTGAACTCAATTTCTGGGACACAAGTTTTGCTGGTATTATAAAAAAACCACATTGCTAGTGGAGCACACAGACTTGATTGAAAAGCAGTGATTGGGGACATGCCATCAAACAATCAAAACTTTCATGAGAAAAAAAAAGCAAAACAGAAGCTGGGCAGTGGTGGTGCACACCTTTAATCCCAGCACTCGGGAGGCAGAGACAGGTGGATTTCTGAGTTCGAGGCCAGCCTGGTCTACAGAGGGAGTTCCAGGACAGCCAGGGCTACACAGACAAACCCTGTCTCAAAAAACCAAAAAAAAAAAAAAAAAAAAAAAAAAGCAAAACAGTCCTCCTTTCCTCCTTTCCTGTTTTGCCACCTCCAGCAAACCTGCTCCCATTCTTCTATTAATTATGTTGAGAGGGATGTGTGTGTGTATCTGTGCGGCTGTTTGTGCACGTGAGTGCTGGTCCCTGCCAAGGCCAGAGGTGTTGGGTCCCCTTGGAGCTGGAGTTTCAAGCAGTTTTGAGTTAGCTGATGAAGGTGCTGGGAACTAAACTTAGGTCTTCTGGAAAAGCTGCGTGTGTTCTTAACCACTAGGCAATCTCCCCAGCCCAGCTAGGATTACTTTTGATAGTTGATTAGAAGTTGAAATTAAAAACAGGCATTTACCCAATTTTTATAACAAGGTAAGTCTGGAAAGTACTTCTGCAATCTGCATTTGAGTGAGGTCAGGTGAGAATAACATTGGTCTCATCCTAGAGACACTCAGAAGTCTAAGACTGTAGGCAGGGGAATCCCCAAAGGCAGGAGGAAAGTTTGGTGCTTATGGGCAGGTTAGATAAATAAGAACCATCGTCCTCTTAACTGCCATGTGTCAGAACCAGCGCTGCTTCTGCAGCTGCAGACAGTGAGAGGATGAAATGCGGTTGTCAAAACAATTTAATTCTCTTTCCAGAGCATCTTAGGATGCTGCTGCCTGGCTTTGCTTTTAAGAAGCACAAGCTCAGCTCAGCCCTTCTGGGCATCTGCGGATGCTCCTGTTGCAAACTCCGTCTATGTCAGAGTCAAGACTAACTCCAGGATTCAACATAAAATGACTTGTAAAAGTTCCAGGAGTCATCAGCTAACCTAAACTCACCTCTTGCAAATGTCTTAGATGTGTTCCCAGGAAGTACCGTGAGTCCTCCAAGGAACAACTTTGATGACATAAACTAACGGCAGCTGTTACCTTTGAGGCAATTCATTAGTGAACTAGGGCTTCTTCTCCAGGAGGTATTGGGGCTGAGAGCTGGGGAAGGCAGCTTTGTCACGGTGAACAGTAATGATCTTCTAGAGGAAACAGAAAGAGAAAATTGTGTGGCGAGGTGGTGGTGCTTAAAAAAATGCTTTTCTCTGCATCAGGAGCTAAGTTGGAACAATGTTACTCTGCAGACACTTTTGCTTCAGCCTCTGGAGTGCTGAGATGAGAGGTGTGCACAACCATGCCCAGCTGGCATTGTTAACCCTTATGCTGTTCTAGATACAGTGTATAAAACAGAAAAATTAAATCACAAGAATATTCCCACCCATCTCAAAAATATTAACCCAGAATTGCTCCTGTCTAAAGGAAATAAATGCAGAGACAAGGAGTGGAGCAGAGACTGAAGGAAAGGCCATTCACCTCCTGGGGATCCATCCCATATGCAGTCACCGAACCCAGACATTATTGCTGATACCAAGAAGTGCTTGCTGACAGGAGCCTGGTATAGCTGTCTCCTGAGAGGCTCTGTTAGAGCCTGACAAGTACAGATGCAGATACTCACAGCCAACCATCAGACTGAGCGTGGGGTCTCCAATGGAGGAGTTAGGGAAGGACTGAAGGAGCTGAAGGGGTTTGCAACCCCATAAGAAGAACAACAGTATCAACTAACCAGACCCCCCCAGAGCTCCCAGGGACTAAACCACCAACCAAAGAGTACACATGGAGGGACCCATGGCTACAGCTGCATATGCAGCAGAGGGTGGCCTTATCTGGCATCTATGGGAGTAGAGGCTCTTAGTCCTGTGAAAGCTTGATGCCCCAGTGTAGGGGAGTGCTAGGGCGGTGATGTGGGAATAGATGGGTGGGGGAGCAGCCTCACAGAAGCAGGAGGGGGGATGGGATGAAGGGTTTGCAGAGGAGCAACTGGGAAGAGGGATAACATTTGAAATGTAAATAAATAGAATAACCAATAAAAAAATAAAAAGAATATTCCCAAGGTTTCTGATCTTTAATTCTTGTGTAGGAAGCAGATACTAAATAAGCAAATATGTATAAAGATATTTTGAGACTGCAGGTATAACGTGCCAAGGAGACTTCACTGCATACATAGTGCTAGCTCTGTGTCAGCTCTGCATTTGTGGCTTCAATCAACAGGTTGTCAAAATACTGGAAGAAAAATTGCATTTGTACTGAACATGTACAAATGCCATCTCTTTCCATTATTCCTTAAACTGTATAACATAACACTGATTTACGTAGTGTTTATATTGGGTTGAGTAGTAGACGATCAAACCAAGAGTTGATTGTGAACGTGCGGGAGAACTGCACAGGTGATATGTGACTACTACGTCACTTTATATAAGGGACTTGAGCATTCCATGGACTCTGAGAGATGACTGTATTTACTATGATTATTTACATTCTTTACAAGACTCCTTTAGATGCCGAGACAATAATTTGCTTCAATTATGCTTTTATCCATGAAAATACAATTTATAAAAAAAACTTTCCTTAAATTCAAAATAAAGTTTACTTCTGTCCTAAAGACTGAGAGAATGTGAATGCTCATGTGGAAACGGAACTGTTGGTATCCATAAAGAACGTGGCATCAATGCCAAGTGCCACGGCTTTCACACAAGAATCAGCTTTTCAGTTTGAGGGTCTAATAGTTTGGATGTCTTGCATCCCTACATAACTTCCAACATCACCCCCAATTTCTTAAATTGGTTTATCTCCTTGCTCATTCTCTTCAATGTTTCATCCCTAATAGGAGAGAGAGTAGGAGGAGAGAGGAGGGGGAATAGGAGGAGAGAGGAGGGGGAGGAGGGGGAGAGAGGAGGGGGAGGAGGAGGAGGAGGAGGAGGAGGAGGAGGAGGAGGAGGAGGATGTCATTATGTGTGTTCTGTGGGCTGTCTGTGTATAAAAATAGCATGTTGTGAGTGTAAGGATGGTGCTTGTGTCTAAACCGAAGGTAGCATCTGATTGTGTGTGCGAGCGTGTATGTGTAAGTGTGTGTGTGTGTGTGTGAGGGAGTGTGAGTGTTGGTGTATGTGAATGTGTGTATATGTGAGTGTCTCTGAGTGTATGTGTGAGAGTGTGTATATGTGTGAATGTGTGTGTTTGTGAGTGTGTACATGAGTGTAAGTGTGTATGTGAATGTGTGTTTATGTGAATGTGTGTATGTGTACGTGAGTGTCTCTGTGTGAGAGTGTATGTGTGAATATGTGTGTGTGTGAGTGTGTACACAAGTGTAAGTGTGTATGTGAACATATGTGTATGTGAGTGTGTATGTAAGTGTATGTATGTGAGTGTTTTCTGAGTGTCTGAGTGCATGTGTGAGTGTATTTCCCTATAGAAGTTCACACATAAGAGGAAAACCAGCACAGCATCCCACCGACTATTGTCCAGTGAGTGCGTCCCTTTCTGTTCCTGGAAGGAAATCCCAAGGGGATATGAGAAAGACCTCTCTTATGAGCCTGAAGCAATCATCTTAGAAACTCAAGAAAACCAAACAACCGGACAGACAGAAAGCAGTATTGGGCTGGAGAGATGCATCAGCTCTTAAAGGCTCACAACCAAAACACCAACCGGACAGACAGAAAGCAGTATTGGGCTGGAGAGATGCATCAGCTCTTAAAGGCTCACAACCAAAACACCAACAATGGCCTCTTTTTTTTTTCATTATAACATATGTTTTAGTAACAGCAATTTTTACATATATTAAAGATATATTGTAAGAGCACAACAAAACACAAAAGTACAAAAGTATTAATCTAAAAGAAAACACATAGGACCTGTGTGCTTGTTTAAATTATGTTTTTATGTTTTTTTAACCACAATTAAAAAAATCTTAGTGGCAATAACAGAGAATTATACTGAAATATGTAAAGTATTTTAAAAAATCAGTATAGGAGCTGGAGAAGAGACTCATCAGTTAAGAGCACTGACTGTTCTTCGATTTGATTACCAACACCCACATGATGGCTCCCAACATTTTTTTGATACTTTATTTACATTTCAAATGTTTCCCCCCTTCCAGGTCTCCCCTTTGGAAACCCCCTATCCCCTCCCTCTTCCCCTGCTTCTATGAGCGTGCTCCCCCACCCGCCCACTCCTGTCTTCCCTCCTTGGCATTCTCCTATACTGGGAGATCTAACACCTTCAGGCCCAAGGGCCTCTCCTCCCCCTGATGGCAAACAAGGCCCTCCTCTGCCACATATGTGGCCCCTTAAATCAAATAATTGACACAATTTTCAGTTTTCATTTATTGTAAGTATTGATGGGACGGCCCCTAATGCAAATCAAAATTGACATTTGCATTCCTAACAATTTTTAGGGTAATATTTTTATACTTTTCCATTCTCTTAGTTTATTAATTAAACGTATCATGCTTTAACATTGCTTGTTTTACAACTACATGAGACTGTTAATCAAATAATAAATTCCTTGAGGTAAACAGTAATTATATTTCTGTAAGAGGTAGTTTCTACCGAGTCTTACATTAATGAAAGTTGACATTCTAAGAAACAGACTTTTGTGGCTTCTCTAGAATATTTTGTAGGGCATTTTCTTTTGGAAAGCCTTTTAGAAATAAAGATCTTTTATTTGTTTGTTTGTTTGTTTGTTTGAAACAGTGTTTCCTCCCCCCCCTCCAAACTTGCTCTGTAGACCAGGCTAGCCTCGAACTCATAGAGTTCCATCTGCACTACTACCACCCTGCAAGGGACTGGGATCATTTTAAGCCGAGTTATCATTTCACTAACAGGAAGATTACAAGATATGCTTGGTTTGCTAGCAAGTGTGTAATGACGCTGGGGATGTGGCACTTGCTTGCAAAAGCACCAGAGAAGCCTGAGAAAGGAGTATTGTTCAAGTACACTGTCTGGAAAAAAAAAAACCGTATCATGAGTCTGGAAAACTCATGGCGATGATATTGTCAGTTGACACAACCTGCATGACATTTGTGAGTCTGAAATGTGAAGTGTGTAGACTTAGAATTTATTGCCTCAGTATTCTACTTCTTACGACCTTCTTCTCCTATTTGTGTTTTCTAACCCCCCCCCCCCCCCGAAGTGAAGTCCTTTAGTTCTTTTTCTAATGAAGACTTTTAAAAAGTAAGAGTGTCAACAAGTATTCTTAGGCTTAGAAACACACTAGTGAACTAAATCTAAAAAATATCCAATGTAACATCACTGCACTGGGACAAGCCACAGCTATTTGCCTCTTTTGTTTTTTGAGACAAGGTATCTCTGTATAGCCCTGGGTGTCCTGGAACTGCTCTGTAGCCGCAGCTGGCCTCAAGCTTATAGACATTCCCCTCCCTCTGTCTCCAGGGTACTGACATAAAAGGTATGAGCCACCATGTCCGGTTCAGAGGTACAGTATTGACAGTACACATTTTTATAAATTCTTAACAATTTTTAGCAGTGTGAAAGCTTTAAATGTTTGTGAGGTGGTATCTCATTGCTATTTTTTTTTTCCAAGCTAGTCTGGAACTTTTGATATAGCCAAGGATGTTTTTGAATTCCTGGTCCTTCTGCTCCATCCCCCATGTGCTGGGATTACAGGGATGTGCCACCATGGTCCAGTTCTCTGATATTTTAATTTATGTGCTTTTGGTTACTAGAGTGTCTAAAAATTATTTTTCATAGATGATATATCAGATTCTTCTGTGGTTTTCCAAGTATAATATTTTCATTGCCTTTTCTGTTTTATTTATTTATTTACAAATTTTCTGTGTTTTCTATATAACTGTAGAATTTTAGATATGGCAGCTGTTTTGTTTTGTTTTTCTTCTAAGCAAGGCTCTCATGTAACTCAGTCTGGCCTAGAACTTACTTTGTAGCCAAGGGTAACCTTGACTTCCTGATCCTCCTTTCTCCCTCTCCAAAGTGCCTGGCAGGCTGCATGTATTCTTCTCAGCTGTTTCTTGTCAGGTGGCTTTATGATCTCCTCCTTTGGAAAACAATTTCTGTTTTTATGTTTTAAGCCTATAAATTTCTGCGCTGACAGTGAGCTTTTCAGGCTGTCCTCCCTGACTCCTTATCTCTGCCAAGTACACAGTAGTACCCTCTTAACTTGTCCCTTGGTGGCAGAGCTTTCCCTCTCAGATTGCAATTAACTTTGCAACTTACAGGGTGTAGTGGGACTCCTGGTGTCCTGTGCTCCAGTTCTAACATTCCTTACTAAGCACTGTCCTTTCGAATAGGCTAGAGCACCCCATGATATGTGAAGACTGCGTGCTTGAGGCCTTACTGGGACTCCCTTTGTTCTGTTGATCTGTTTGTGTCCTGAGAGCTTTCAGGGATTTCTTTGAAGTGGCTTTTTTCCACTTTCTTATCTCTATATCTGCCCCCACCCAATAAGCTACTCAAAATCTTTACTATTCTTTGTATGCATTAGAAACAGTTTCTTACAGCTCCTCAAAATTCAGTTGGAATTTTGCCTGAAAATATATTGTGAATGTGGTGAATATGTGTTAGCTTTAGAAGCAGAGATGTCTACTCATAAGCTATGTTACATAAATGTGGCATATCTTTTCTGGCCTTCTTTTTTATGTCTTTAATGGGATTTGAAAGACTGTATTTAGGACTGTTGAGTATGGGACACATTTAAAGACATATGTTTACAGACGTAAAGTGACTATATGACATCTGTCTGCATGTCCAACAACTGAAGACCTGCTTAACAAAGGGACGTTGGTACATGTGCCAGTAGAAAACCCACATCACTACAGCCATGATTTCAGACATGGGAGAAATGGTACTGCTGTACTGTAACGTCACTAGCTGGTGAAGCCACAGGGACGTGAGTAGCCTTTATCATAGCTTTGAGGCATGTCCAGAGTTTTCTGAAGTGAACATACTCTATTTTCATAACTGCCTTTCCTTTTCTTTAAAGAAGCTCGGTTTTGCCTTTCTCACCATCTGACTCTGTATAGGAACATTGAGAAAACAGTTTCTGAATCATCTAATGAGCCCATCAAAGCTGCATGCACAAGTCATATGCAAATTTCCCTCTGACTTGCAGCCTCCTCCATCTGTCAGGGTTCCTCGAAGCTATTTCGGCCGCCTGACTCAGCTAAGCATGAGTGAGTGCAGCATCACACATTTGCTTTCTTGTGTAACAGATATTTAATCATCTGCTTCTGTGTGCCGAGCATTGTACCAGAGCTACCAAAGACTAAGGAATGAGGAAATGAAATCACCTTAGCTCCAAAAGGGCTTAACAAGATACATGAAGGTTCAGAATTTGGCTTTTAGGCCAACCTACTTTCAACTTTTTAGATTTCTCTACCCCAGTCATCTCAGACTTGATTTTTAGTTTCTCTGGCTGTATCTAACTTGGAATTTCTTCCCTTCCTTTGACACCTATAAAACTTCAACTGGTTCCTCCCGGCTTTGCGAATATTTCTCTGATTTTCTTCCTCTAACATGCCACTAGCCCTTTAAATGTAGCTCAAAGTTGACACAATTTTAGTGTTGTGTTAGGGTTTTACTGCTGTGAACAGACACCATGGCCAAGGCAACTCTCATAAGGACAGCATTTAATTGGGGCTGGCTTATAGGTTCAGAGGTTCAGTCCAGTATCATCAAGGTGGGAACATGGCAGCATCCACCCAGGCATGGTGCAGGCAGAGCTGAGAGTTCTACATCTTCTCCTGAAGGCTGCTAGCAGAATACTGACTTCCTGGCAGCTAGGACTGGGGTATTAAAGCCTAAGCCCACAGTGACACACCTACTCCAGCAAGGCCACACCTCCTATAGTGCCACTTCCTAGCTCAAGCATATACAAACCATCACATGTTGCTTTTTTGGTTTTTGTTTTTTTAAAGTCATTTCTTGCAAAAGCAAGGATGGCATCTTGGTTGCTGCCTTTACAATATACTGAATTTCTGGCCTGGAAAAAATGTAAATTCAAGCACTCAGATTTAAAAAAATTACACAGTACCACACTTTTGCTATTGCAGTGTTGGTCAGCAGTGGAAAAACTAGGGGAAATTGTCGCAGAACTGTTTTAACCCACCATCCCAGAATAATGATGTGGAGACCTTTTTATTAGTGAAAACTTAGGACTTAGCTTATGCTTGTTCCCAAGCTTGTATAACTTAATTAACCCATGTATAGTGGTTCACATCTGCCACTTGACCTATTTGTTTCCTCTAAGTCAGTCCCGGCACCTGTTTCTTCCTTTGTGTCTGGCTGGCGAATCCCCAGCACCTGATTCTTTCTCAGAGTTCCTATCTCTGTTCAGTTGTCTTAGCTATCTTCCTCTGCCTAGCTATTGGCTGTTCAGCTCCTTTTTTTCCCCCAGGTATATGAAATTTAATTATAAAAATAACTCAAATCTTTAGAACTTTTAAATAACCTAGTAAATTATTTATTAAGATAAATAGTATTGCAATTAAATTTTTATCTGTATACAAGATAGGTATTAAAATTTTAAGAACTATTTGGAAAATCCATTTACTCAGTTGCCCTGGAGTCTTTATATATTTAAATTTTTACTTTGCCAAAAACCATGAAAAGAATGAAGATTAGTGGTCAATTATTATGTAATAGTTGTATGTGCTTCATTTATGGAAACATTTATCTAAACCCCACTGTTAAGAGAAGACGGTAGGCAGGCTTTCTGTTCTTATTTTGTTGTGCTTACAGTTACAAAAATCTATTAGAAGACAAATACTGTATCTTCCCAACTTGTTCCTAATAATTTTCAAAATTTTCTTTAAAATATATATTGGCAGAGAATGCTAAATACATATGCAGCACGTATTTTTCACATCTCAGTCAAATAGCATTAGAATTAGAAGAGGAAAGCTCCAGTTCGCTTATTAATGGATGAAAGAGAGGAAGTCACAGCTTCTCCCAGTCCTCACTGCCTATGTGTTTCAGCAAGAGACGCTAACCATCTCAAGCAAGGACTAGAAACATAAGTTCAGCTCTTTATTAAACCAAACAGAAGGTGCTTTAGGCAGGTGAAGTAGAGCAGAGACAAACCTTCACACAATTTACAAAAAGATAATTCTAACAGAAAAATTTCCTGCAAAGCTTGGACAAGTGCCAGGTTCCATTAGTGCTAAACCACTCTGTTTTGTGTTTCTATCAAGAAGATTATCTGATCTCACTGACAGACTGCAAATTAACAAAATGTGATAACTTAGGGACCAGAAGAATCTGAACCCAGGAAGAAGTACACAAACAGGCAGGGGTGCTCCTGTGGACTTGGCGTGGGCTCTGCCCACATGGAGAAAGATGGCTATATTCTAATTCCCACAATGCCTTTCAGTCACCAAGCTTTGCTTCTCAGGGTAGGCTCATCTGAGAACGTGCCTCTTCCATCTTGAAGCAGAGACTGAGTAGGCTCAGGTGGCCCTCACCAAACTAAACAATTCTATGAGCTCCTCTCCACTTCAGGTGCCAGTTGAAAGTCCTTCATTGTGCTGGGTTCATCTGAGTGAGTGGCTGTAAATGGGGGTTCCCTGCGACTCCCTTCCCTCTATTTGTTCAGTTTGCTAAGAGTGGTTCACAGAGCACAGGGAAATACTTTATGTTTATTGTTTTTGTAATGTTTGTAATAAAGTGTATTACAAAAGGCATAAGCAGTGAGATGGGGAGCTGGGTAGGCATCAGGGAGAAGCCCAGGGCTTCCAATGTCTTTTTGAGGTATACTACCTTCCTAGTACTTTCAAGTGTCCAGCAGTCAGAAGCTTATAAAGTCTCTGCCTGGACTTTGACCTTCGGGCTGTCTTCTAACACAACACTAATCCTCTAAGCACTTGCTGTTTAGGTCAGTAGCTCCATCCTTGAATTCAGGGCTCCAAAATTGTCCTAGTCCCATAAACTCAGACCAGATGGACCAGAGGCTTAGTTAGGGTTCTATTGCTGTGGTACCATGACCACAGTAAGTCTTATCAAGGAAAACATTTAATTGGGGCTGTCTTACAATTAAGAGGTTTAGACTATTATTCTCATGGCTGTTGGGAAGTGTAGAGGCATGCAGACAGACATGGTGTTGGAGAGGTAGTTGAGAGTTCTACATCTGGATCTGCAGGCAGGGGAAAGAGAGAGAGAGAGAGAGAGAGAGAGAGAGAGAGAGAGAGAGAAAGAGAAAGAGAAAGAGAGAGGCAGATCTTAGGCTTAGGTCTTGCTTCAGCCTTTGAAACCTGAAAGCCCATCCCTGGTGATGTATTTCCTCCTACAAGGCCACACCTCCTAACAGTGCCACTCCCTATGAGTCTGCGGGGGCCATTTTTATTCACACCACTACAGGTTATTATGAGGAATGAGACACTACCATCACTTAGAAAATTCCAAGGGTTTTAATAGCTCTGTGAAGACTTCAAATATTATAATAAAAGATACTTTGATTACCACTGCCTCTCAGGAAATTCCAAGGAATTTATTTAAGAACCTTGAGATGATTTGGCTATCTGTACTAGGGGCATCCACAACTAATGATGGACCAAAACACTTTTTAGAAATGGAGCCTGTATTGAACATGCTTTTACATGTCATTATTGCTAAAAAGCATAAATTATGTACTGTGTGCATCACGTTAGGTATTGTAAGTCAATATAGGGATGATCTGAATCATATGGGAGAATGTACAGTGTGTGTGTGTGTGTGTGTGTGTGTGTGCGTGCGCACCATTTGTTTTCTGATTTTTTTTTAATGTGTTTGCAGGTGCACATATATGTTTGTGTACTTGTGCATATGTATGTATGCAGGCACATGTGGATGCTAGAATCAGATGGGGGAGGTGAATGGAGAGAGGACCAAGGATGTATTTTGTTTTGTCTTGAGAAGCTCAACAAGTACGATTACAGTAGCCCTGTGAGCTCCTGGGAGAACAGGGATAATCACTTCCTGTGTAGCTCCTTCTTTGACTTGAACTCCTAGGAAATTTCTGGTGCTCAGATTTTCGTTTTCTTTTTGTTAATTATAATTACATAATTTCACATATCGCTTTTCTTCCTCCATCCTACCTCCCACGTATCCCTCATTTGCTCCTTCTTTCCTTTCTCTCTCGTCCTTCCTTCCTTCCTTCCTTCCCTCCCTCCCTCCCTCCTTCCTTTGTTCCCCCCTCCCTCCCTGTCTTATTCATGACCTCTTTTTTCACTAATTGTTGGTACATGCATCTATGAACATGTATACACAAATATGTTCCTAAGTATAACCTGCTCAGTCTGTATAATGTTACTCATGTATGTTTTCAGGGTTTTTGAAGGGACAGTTTCACCAGGAGCTCTGAACAAAGGTTTTCTGCTTTTCGGATGTTCTTTAGAGCAAGTGATATCCTGTTACCTCCCATTCCTGGTCACTGTCTACGGTTACATTCTACTTTATCAGAGTTGTTGTTAGGATGTTTCTTAGAACAGGCAGTGAGTAATCTGAGTGTGGGCTGGGAACGGCAGAGTGCCCTTCTGTTGTCCTCTTCCTGGGTGTAGATGCTAGTCTCATATCCATCTACCTGCTTGTGTCTCTCAATTTGTGGTAAGATAATTATTCCTGAGGCCTCATGACCCATTGCCAGCTACTAGCCTAACCTCTTAAACATTCCAGCACTTCAACTCTCCCACCACGCAAACCACTTCTGAGCCCTGTCCGTGGAGTTAGAAATCGATTCAGTGGTTGCTTTGGGAGAGGTGTAGGAAAAGAAAGATGCCCAGGACACCAGACACGTTTTGAGGTGACTGCACTGATCAATGACAACTAAGTCAATTTATAAAATTTGTCAAACTGTATCCTTTTTAAAAAAGATTTATTTATTCATTTTATGTATGTGAGTACATTGTAGCTGACTTCAGACACACCAAAGAGGACATCGGATCCCATTGTAGGTGGTTGTGAACCACCATGTGGTTGTGAACCACCATGTGGTTGCTGGGAATTGAACTCAGGATGTCTGGAAGAGCAGTCTTAACCACTGAGCCATCTCTCCAGTCAAACTGTATCCTTAAGTGGATGGGTTATATCATAAATCAAGCATACCTTAGTACGTTTTTTAAAAAATTCTATGTAGTATTTAAAATGTTAGAAACACAAATTAAATCATGTGCTTTTTACATTTTGATCAAGTCAGAAGAAATGTCCATGGCCTCTAAAGTCTTGTTATTTGATTTTAACCTTGGGTCTTCCACTCTTCATTATCTTGTCCCCTGAGCAATGTGACACACTATCTTTTGCTCATGGACTTCTTGCCTACTGTCCTTGGCTTGGAATACCATTACTCCTCCAGTTGGTATCTGAAGAGCAACAATCCCTCCTTTGTGTCTGTTTAAAGACTCATTTCCCCAAACATATTCCTCATCACATCCCTTCCCTCAATTAGCTCATTGGATGGTTCCCTACTGTATGGCCCCTTCAAAGCCTATCTCACACTTGTCATTACTTATGTTATGGTGATGTAGTTCATTTCCATCTTTCCATTTGAATATTAGCAATAGAAGAATAGAGTTTATTGCATACATTCATCTTCAGTGTGTAGCTGCTACCGAATTGGTTTATATAAAATAAATAAGCAGGTTGGTTTGCTTACTCAGGATTTCAATACTAGAGTATTCCGAAGGGTTCCCCACATTACTGCTAATGCAAAAATGAAAACACTTCACAGAAGTTCTGTCTCTTCTCCTCCCTTTTTGATGCCCCTCTTCCTCCTCTTCTTTTTCTTCCATTAATTCTTACTAGCTGAGCAATTTGAAACCCTGAGCTCAGAGACTCAAGGTATTTCAGGAAAGCATATAGGGGAGAATTTGGACTCTCACAGTTCTCCAGATGCTTTTGTGTGTGTCTGCAGAAATGACCGTCACAGTGTGCAGATCCTCCAGACCACTTACTGGAGGGAGCAAACTCAGCCCAAAAATTCACCCAAGGAGAGTACTCTCAAGGATGATCTTTTTCTCGTTTCTTTTTGTGTTTTTCTACGTGCCTGTTCGAGTTTATGTGTACCACATACATGCAAGAGCCAGCAAAGGCCAGAGGAGAGTGCTAGATCCTTTGGAGTTGGAGTTTCAGGCAGGTGTGAGCCATCAGGCGGGGGTTGGGAACTGAACTCCAGTTCTCTTCAAGAGCAGCAAGTTCTCATAACCTTGGAGTCATCTCTCTAGCTCCTCAGGGATGGTTTCTAAGGGCTCCTCAGTAGTCTTTCTATCACATGCCTGTCTACTCAACAGGGCTATTTTGTTCTTCCTAGAATCACTTTTAATGGCTTATGCCTTAAGCCAAACCCAGAACCACATTGTAAGGCACATTGCTGTTACAAATTTATTGTAGCCATCCAGTGATGTATACTACCCCATACTTTCTTTCTGAGTACTCGGTTTCTCTCAAGGGCTCCACACTTGAATATCCAGCTACCAATGGGCTATCTGAAGTCAGATACATTCCTAGGGATGACAGTAAACAAGATGGCTACCTTCAGCATTTACTCTATTAGAGTTGGCAGGAATGATGTCTTAAAAGTTTTCAACAGGGTATATAATTTTCTGCAACAAACTATGTGCAGGTAGGTGTGGAATATCCTTAGTATATAGAGAGCATCTCTCCCTAAAGAATCTGTGTCTTGCCTCATGAAGTAGAAGATGCCAAATTTGTCATTCTGAAGTTAATTTCTCAGGTGATTTCATCTTGGAACAGCCAATGTGCCAATATAGCATGACTTGATATAGTTCTTTCATCTGGCAAATGGTCCTCAGAAAGCAGAGTGGATTTTCCCTTTAAATATTGAACAGATAGTAACACAGTCTCCAGTAGTAGACATCTATTGGGGATAAGCATGATCTGTGAAGAGAACAGTTGTTTTGCTTTGAGGAGTCA
Organism: Rhynchomys soricoides; assembly: GCA_019843965.1. Taxonomy (NCBI): domain Eukaryota; kingdom Metazoa; phylum Chordata; class Mammalia; order Rodentia; family Muridae; genus Rhynchomys; species Rhynchomys soricoides. The sequence continues at coordinate 7,635,976 of JADRCH010000010.1, read as the reverse complement.
TCTGAGGTTGTTCTGGCTTAACCTTGTCTCAGGACTTTTCAAGAGCATCATTAATGGTGCTGGCCACATATGTGGCAGAGGAGGGCCTTGTTGCCCATCAGTGGGAGGAGAGGCCCTTGGGCATGAGGGTGTTAGATGCCCCAGTGTAGGGGAATGCTAGGGAGGGAAGAGAGGAGTGGGTGGGTGGGTGGGTGGGGGAGCACCCTCATAGAGGCAGGGGAGGGGGAATGGAATAGGGAGTTTCCAAAGGAAAAAACATTTGAAATGTATATAAAGTAAATATCAAAAAAACAAAACCAAAAAAAAAAAAACAAAAAAACAAAAACAAAAACAAAAAAAAAACAAAACCAGGCCAGCAGGGGGAGCTGCTTGCTATTCATGTGTCCTGCCTGAGTGGGGACATTTCTAGCTGTCCTTCAGAATAACACGTTGTTAATATTAAAATCTGGGCAGAATTAAAAGCAGAAAAAATAATTAGCAAATAATTAGCTTTATATCCTATTCTATGATTCAAGTATTCATTAACTGCATTCAGTTCTGACTTACCCTGCCACCTACTGTTTCTACTTGTGTGTGTGTTATAGGATAAGATGTACATATGTAAGAGAACACGTGGTGTGTGTGTGTGTGTGAGTGTGTATGTGTGTATTGTAGGACGAGATGTCCATATGTAAAAGAACAGGTGGTTACTTCCTTTCTGAGATTACATGACTTCATTTAAGTGTGTGTGTGTGTGTGTGTGTGTGTGTGTGTGTATTTTTAAAAACTCTGGGTAGCCCTGAGAACTGAACAAAGTCTTTGTGCTAGGATTGTGGAAGGAAGTATATGGAAGCAAACCTCAAGGCTGGCTCAGCACGTACTGTGTAGTGGAAGCAATCTTCCTGCCTCAGTCTAAATGTGAGATCACAGGTATCAGCTGTTGTATCTGCACAACCCTTCTTTAGCTGTTTCATTTGTGCTTTGGCTTCAAATGCTTTTCCTATGCAAATATCTCCCGATTCACACATCCATCCCTGCCGTCTCTGAGCTGGACTCTTGTATCTAGACAGCTCACTGTTACTTGTAATGGGACTCAGAGGTTTCATATGTCTGAAACAGACATGTGAACAGGGAGCCTAGCTTGAGACTTTTCTCACTCATTGTGCAAGGTTTTCAGTGAGTCTTTGCAAACTAGGCTTTTAAGATTTTTTTTTTGTGTGTGTGGGGGAGATGTGTTATTTCTTTGATATTTTATTCTGATTGTCTATTCTTGTTTTGGAAGCTCTCGTATGCAGCTGTCCAATTTCCAAGGGAATCTGATGAGAAGTTGGCCAGTGTGTGTGAGGCTCTAGATTTGATCTGCATCACAGCCAAAACAAAGGACAAAAAGAAACAGACAATTAAAAACCAAATGCTATGCTTCTCAGATGGTACCCAGTTCTTAGTTTTCATATGATTCATCATTTTATCTTTGGTCTCACTTTCTGTAGGATTCCTGAACTTTTTTTTTTTTAATTTCCATTTTTATTTTCTGCAAGATTCTTTTCTATTGCTCTTTTAGAACATTCTGTTCTTGTTTCTTGGGTGCAATGATACATTACCCCTCAGAATACATAGCTCATAGTTCTTTTGATGTTAACGATGAATTGTTTTTATTTGTTTGTTTGTTTGTTTTGACACAGCATTTTATATAGCCCAGATTGTTCTCATATTCACTATGTAGCCTAGGATGGCTTGGAATTTCTAGTCTTTCTGCCACATCTTCCCAGCACTAGAATCACTGATGTGCACTAGCATACCTGACCTCAGGCATTGCTTTTGCTGCCGAGTTTCTCAAGTGGTTTAATTCTTCTGTGTGACCAAGAGAACTCCATTGTTTTAGTTGGAGTCGTTGCTTCTCTCTGTCTTTCCTCTTGGTTTGTCCTCTTCTCTGCTTTTGTCTCTTAGTATTTTTTGTTGTTGTTACAGTGGGCCATTTGATCCTTCTTTTATACTATTTGTCACATGCCAGGTGAAATTCTCTGAGGTTGCAGAAGGAGACATCTTTGCCTGGTACAAGTAAAATGACTCCAGGAGAACTCATGTGTAAATGTGTGTCTATTTTTGTGTCTCTTTTGCAGATGTGTGTATTTTTGTGTCTCTCCTGCAGAGTTAATGTGATTACTATTACTACAGAGACTCAGGAGTTGCTTTGAACACTTCCAGTGAACTCAGTTTGGAAGATGTTAAAATATGTGTATGCAAACATATGTGTATGCAAAAAATGTGTATGCAAAAATATGTGTATGCAAACATATGTGTATGCAAAAGTGTTGTCCCAGAAAAATAAAAAATAAATGCTTTCAAGATGAATTTATGTCCTCTCAAGTTCTTATATGTATTTTTATTAAAGTAAAACTGTCATATCTGAAGCTTAGTAATTAAAAAAACCAAAATTTTCCTTCACTTGAAGAGTTTCTTTTAGAGCAGATATATTTTCAGAAACTGCACAGGAGAGCTCTGAAAGAGCCATTTTGGTTCTGCTTCGAATGTATTTTGATATTGAGTGAGAGATTTTTTTTTTACACTGGATTAATGTTAATTTCCTTGAGTGTGATCTTCCAAAGTCTGGTTCAGCTCCTAGTCTTCTTGATAGCGCATGATTTTATTTAAGCTATACTTTTATAATGAACTATATGAATTCTGTGATCATTGACAGGAGACAAAGAGGTTTTAATAAAGTAGTGGGTTTGTGGATTATCTTGGGAGTCTTCACTCTCAACTAGGAAATGGAAACACTCACAGTTGCTTCTCTAATCCTTTATAAACATCCAAGGTCAGGCTCACTCTCAGACTAGATAATAACTTCTCCCAATGAATTGTACATATGGCATCCACGCCTGACTGACTTTTCTGTCTCCAAGGCCTGTTCAGAAATACTTGATCAGCAAAGGTCAGCTGGAGCTGAGCTGGGTTTCTCTAAGAGAGTATTTCTCAGTTATTAGGATTAAAGGATTCTAGAAATTGGATCCTAAGCTGCATCCCAAGCTTAAGTTGACAGCATATGGCCTGCAGGCCACACTTCACTTGTCATTGTGGTAAGTGTCTGACATTGAAAAATCTGCCGGAAGAGTTCTGCACCAGCAGACAGCACAATTACAAAGCTTATACTTCACTCTCCTCTTTGCACTTAGGTAATGGGTGTGCATCTCTAATTGACCTCTCGTACTATTATTTAGTGTGTGAGTACAGGTGCATGTGTGTGCACACACATGGGTGTCTATATGTTTAAGGAGGTCAGAAGACAACCTTGAATGTTATTTCTGAGCTTTCATATACTTCTCTGAGACAGAGTCTCATAATGGCTTGGAGCTTACCAAGTGGGCTAGGTGGACTACGAGGAAGACCCATGGCTCCACCAGTCTCCACTACTCTAGTGCTCACGTCACAAACACCCACCACTCCTGGGTGTTAAAATATGGCCTCTAGGGCTCAGACTCGGGTCCTCATGCTTGCAAGGGAAGCACTTTACTAACTGGGCCATTTCCCCAATACTCCCTCATACTGATTATTTCTATTTAAGGCTCTCTTGTGTTTTGGTGTTGGATCCTTGGGTCTTAAGTCTTGCTTAGGACAGAACCTAAGCAAAACTTCTGTCCCAGAGCTATAACCTTAGCCTAGTTAACTCCCCCTCTCAGATATGTGTAAGTTAAAGTCAATTATACAAAGAGATATGACTAGGGGGGTGTCTTAGGTTCTTACCGAATAAGAAGAAGACATCTCACATGTTTGGATCCATTTCATATTTTAAAATCTACTCTCAGCAGAGATATATGTGAAGATAATAATGAAGCTAATCTTGACTATGAGAAACTATTTCTAGTTACAAATTAAAATATGTTTCATGAAGAGTTAAACCATGTAAATGCTGCCAGTACACGGTAGAAAGGTGGAACGGCAAAGACATGCACGAAAAAGTAATGAAACAAGAAGCAGCCTTGATTCATAACAGCCAATCCATGGAGACTGATTTAAGTTATTCTGTAACTTGGACAGAAGGCATTATGTATGTGCCAGTGTTGATGTGAAATATATGCAGAAGAAAACAAAATTAGTATGCAGGTCTATGCTCGCAAGTAAACCCTGGAGAACTGTGAACATTCTTTCATTTCAGAGGCTGACTCTCAAGGCATAAGTAGCAAGCTGTCACTCAGCTGAAACGGCATCAAGCACTCGGACATCTGGCTCATCAATGACTGCCACCAAGGAAATCTGACCCTCTGGTGTGGTTTCCAGTCATCAGAAAAATGCAAATGTGTTACTTCTACAAAACACTGATTTGACCAATTTTGTTAAGAGTTTAATGTAGAGGTCAGAACTTAGTGCAGCTAGGTGTGGTGGTGCAAGTTCTTAATACCAGTACTTGGGAAGCAAAAGCAGATGCTTTCTGTGAGTTCTCAGTTCAAGGCCATCCCTGTCTATATAGTGAGTTCTGGGCTAGCCAGTACTACACAGTGAGACCTTGTTTTTTGTTTTTTTAAAGAAAATAGTGAAATTTGGAAAAGAAACACCTCTTTATCCAACCACCTGACAACCACTCACCCACCCACCTAACTACTAGACTACCTGTCATTTATCTTCAGTTGCAGATTTGCTTTATTAATTCAACATCTATTTATCCAGTCTCATCTTTGTACACTGAACCAGATTCTGTTAATGTATCAGAAAGGAAAACAGATACGGCGTTGGTCTTAGTGACACTTTATAGCCTATTAGTTGTGATGAATAACTGATGGTTGTAAGTTAGTACAGGAAGGGTTTTGATGCAAAGTCAGAGTGGAATGAGGAAAAAAACCAATGAAGGGACGCTAGACTTAGTCTGTGAATTAGGACAACTCCCAAGAGTTTTCCCCATAGAATTTATAGTAATTAAGCATTAGAAATGATGCAGAGGTGGTTTACAGTATATGGGAGAGTGTGTATAGGTCATAGACAAATTCTATACCATTTATTTTGTGTAAGCTACTAATACAGCCACAGATTTGGGTCCTCAGTGCCTCACCTGTGTTTGATGCTTGCATGGCAATGAAGACAATATCAATCAGTGACAAAGTGTCACGAACAGCCAGAATAACAGGAAGGAGTTCATAAAATTGATGATGGTGACATTAGAGAACTGTGACGCCATTGGCCAATTTGAATCTATCAAAAATTAAACCATAGACACTTTTCCTTCTTTATTGAAAATAGATTCTTTTCTCATACAGTATATCCTGATCATTGTTTCTCCCCCTTTTCCTCCTCCCAGTTCCTCCACACCTCCCTCCCCTCTAGAGCTATCTCCATTTCTGTCCCTTATTAGGAAAGAACAAACTTCTAAGAGATAAGAACCAAACATGACAAAATAAAACACAAGACAAAGCAAAAACTATCATATTGAACTTGGACACATTGGAGAAGAGGAGGTGTCCCAAGAGCAGGCATAGAAGCCAGAGACCTACTCAGTTTCAGAGTAAGGAGTCCCATTAAAATACTAAGCCAATAGCTATCCTATAAATGCAGAGGACACGCATGTAGACCTAGATAGGTCCTGTCCTTGCTACTCAGTCTCTGTGAGCTCATATCTGTCTTAGTTGATTCACAGGACCTTGTTCTCCCAGTGTTCTCTATCCCCTCTGACTCTTACAATCTTTTCACCTCCTCTTCCACAGGATTCCCTTGAGCTCTGAGGAGGGGAGGGATTTGATGAAGACCTCCCATTTAGACACTCTCTTCATGTAACGTCTGACTGTTGGTCTCTGCATCTTTTGCCATCTGCTGTCAGAGGAAACCTCTCTGATGATTGGATAAGGCACTGATCTATCAGTATAGCAGAATATCATTGGGAATCATTTTCTTGATACTAGTTTTGACTAGTAGTGTTTAGCTTTACCCTATATGGTGGTTTGAATGAAAATGGCTTCCATAAACTCATAGGCAGTGGCACTATTGGGAGGTATGGCCTCATTGAAGTAGGTGTGGTCTTGTTGGAGTAGGTGTGGTCTTGTTGGAGGAAGTATATCACTGGATTTGGGCTTTGGAAGCCCAAACCAGGCCCATATCACTTTTTCTTTCTGCTGCTAGTGGATCCAGATGTAAAATTATCAGCTACTTCCCCAGCACTATGTTTGCCTGTGTGATGCCATGCTTCCTACAATGATGACAATGGACTAAACATCTGAACTGTAAGACAGCCCCAATTAAATGCTTTTAAAATAAGCACTGCTATGGTAATGGTGTCTTTTCACAGCAACAGAAACTGAACCAAGACATCCTAAGTTTCTGGGCTATCTAAGCCTCTCATTCTCAATTACTTAAGCCGTGTTGGGCATGGGTTCCCTCTCATGGAGTGGGCCTTAAATGAAGTCAGACTTTGATTGGCTACTCCCACAAGTTCTGTGTCAACATTGCCCTAGTATATTTTGCAGGCAGGACAGATTGAAAGTCAAATGTTTTGTGTCTAGGTTGGTATCCATGTTTCTCTTTTGGTAGCCTATAGAGTATCTTCCTGCACCATGGAGACTAGAATGTAGGGGTAAGTCTCCATCTAGGCACCAGCTGGACCTCTCTATTATCTATGAATTGTATGGGTGTTGTCTTTGGCAATGGGGTCCCACTTTCTTAGCAACAGTCTGGGTTGTTTGGTGATTTCCATGGGATCCCTTTGGGCAACAACTCAACTGATTGCAACCCAGTCCTTCCATTGGAAGACTTGCCTGGCTACAAGAGATGGTCAGCTGATTGAGACTCCATCTCCCCCATTACTTGAGTCCTCATTAAGATCACTTTCATACATTCCAGGATGCTTCCACTGCATTAGATTTCTACAGCCCCCCTCTCAAGGGCTCCCCACTTATAGCCATTTCTCCCTGTACTCTCTCCCTCCAACCCATCTCCCCTCCAGCTTGATCCTCCCTGCTCCTATCTCTACTTGCCCCCATTCTTCTCATAAAATCTACTCTATTTCCTCCTCCCAGGGAGACAGATGTATCTCCCCTAGACCCCCTCTCTTTACCTAACCTCTCTGGGTATATGGATTGTAGATTGGTTATCATTTACTTAAAGGCTAATGCTCACTTATAAGTGGCTACATACCATATTTATCTTTCTGGGTCTTGGTTACCTTATTCAGGATGACTTTTTCTAGTTCCATCCATTTTCCTGAAAATTTCATGATGCCATGTTTTAAGTAGCTGAGTTACTTTATTGCATAAATATACCACATTTTCTTTATCCTTTTGTTGTTGTTGTTGTTGTTGTTGAGGGACATCTAGGTTGTTTCCAGTTTCTTGCCTTTACATAGAAAGCTGCAATGAACATGGTCGAGCAAGTGTCCTTGTGGTAGAATGAAGCATCCTTTGGGTCTATGCTAAGAGTGGTATAGCTGGGTCTTGAGGTAGATCAAATCCCAACCATCTGAGGAATCACCATATTGATTTCCATAGTGGCTGTACAAGTTTGTACTCTCACCAGCAGTAGAGGAGTATTCCCCTTGCTCCCACATCCTCATCATCATGATAAGTAACTTGTGTTATTGATCTTAGCCATTCTGACGTATGTAAGATGGAATCTTAAAGTAGTTTTGATTTATATTTACCTGATGGTTAAGGATGGTATACATTCTTTAAGCGTTTCACAGCTATTTGAGTTTTTTCTATAGCGACTTCTGTTTAGATCTGTTCCCCAATTTAAAATTGGATTGTTGGTTTTTGATATCTAGTTTCTTGAATTCTTTATATATTTTGGATATTAGTCCTCTATCAGATGTGGAGTTGGTAAAATCTTTTTTCTATTTTGTGGGCTGCCATGTTGTTTGACTGCTAGTGTCCTTTGCCTTACAGAAGCTTTTCAGTTTCATGAGGACCCTTTCAAGTGCCTGTGTTATGGGTGTTCTGTTCAGAAAGTTTTCTCCTGTGCCAGTGAAGGCTATTCTTCACTTTCTCTCCTATCTTGTTCAGTGTATTTGGTTTTATGTTGAGGTCTTTGATCTACAAAACTTCAGTTTTGTGAGGGGTGATAAGTATGGATCCATTTTCACCCTTCTACGTGTGGACATTCAGCTTGACCAGCACTACTGAGGCATAGCTGAAGATGCTGTCCTTTTTTCCAGTGTCTTGTCTGATCTTTATCAAAAATCAAGTGTCCATACGTATGTGGATTTGGATTCATGTCTGGCTCCTCAGTCTGACTCATTGACTCATGTGTCTGGTTGTTGTTGTTTTCCAATACCATGCTGTTTTTTTTAGCTCTGCAGTAAAGCTTGAGATCAGGGATGGTGATACCTCTAAGAAGTTCTTTTATTGTATAGGATTGTTCTAGCTATCCTGGTTTTTTTGTTTTTCCACATGAAAAAATGTTGAGAATTGTCCTCTCAAGATCTGCAACACATTACCCTGGGATTTTGATGGGGATTGCGTTGAATCTGAAGATTGGTTTTGGTAGGATGGCTGTTTTTTACTATGTTAATCCTGCTGATTCCTGAGCATGGGGTGTTATAAAAGTATACAACACCTTTTAATTTACATAACTGCTATAATTGTGTCCAATTTATATGTGAGAGAAATGAGCCTTTTATTGGACTAAAGGGGGTAATTATTGAGGTTTTGTCTTTTACTGTTTATTGTAATGCTAAGTGCTGGCCTCTAAGATTTGCATTCTGCATGTAGCTTGAGGGGCCCTGCCCCAGTAAATTCTGATAGGTGAAAATAAAGATGCCAGCAGCCAATAGCTGGGGAGAAGAGACACAGGCAGGGTTTAGGTTTCTCAGGCTTGGGAACATGAGGAGGAAGAGAAGCAAGGAGAGCTGCCATGGGCTAAGGGCCAAGAGAACATGGTGGAACACAATAAATAGTAAGTGGTAATTGGGGTTATCGATGGGAATGTAGATTCTAACAGCATGGAGGGCAGACAATGTAGCTATTGTGCTACATTGAGCATACTAAAATATAAAGGCTGTGTGTATGTCTTTTATCTGGGAACATAAATGGTATAAGGCAGGAAGGAACCCTGCACTGGGATTTTTTTTATATCTTATTTATTACAGTGGACAACCTTGTTGTATTCCTGATTTAAGTGGAATTGCTTTGAATTTCTTTCCATTTAATTTGATGTTAGCTCTAGGCTTACTGTAAGTTGCTTTTATTATGTTTAGGTATGTTGCTTTTATCCCTAATCTGTCCAGGACTTTTATTATGAAGGGGTGTTGGGTTTTGTCAAAGACCCTTCTTCATCTAATGAGATGATTGTGTGTTTTTTTTTTCCAGTTTGTTTATATGGTAGATTACATTTATTGATTTTTGTATATCAAACCATTACTGCATCTCTGGGATGAAGTCTACTTGATCAAGGTGCATTATCTTTTTTTAAAAAATATGTTTTTGGATTAGGTTTGCAAGTATTTTATTGAGAATGTGTATCTGTGTTCATAATGGAAATTGGTTTATAGTTCTCTTTATTTGTTGAGTCTTTCTCTGCTTTGGGTATTTTGGTAATTGTGGCCTCATAAAATGAATCTGGAAATGTTTCTTCTGTTTCTGTCTTATGGAATACTTTGAGAAGAATTGTCATTAACTCTTCTTTGAAAGTCGGTAGAATTCTATGCTAATACCACCTGTCCCTAGGCTTATTTTGGTTGGGAGAGTTTTAATGACTACTTCTATTTCACTAAGGGTTATATGTAAAAGTAAATTATTTGCCTGAGGTAACTGTCATTTCAAGGCTTATTGCTTCCATCTGCTAACCTAGGTCTAGTCCTGGAAGCTTCTAGCCTCTGTACAATCTAATCTAGTTCTAGAATGTTTTCAGGCTCTGAGACTTGCTGCTCAATAAGTTCACCCCTTCTCTCCATGCTGACTGATTCAATCTGGGTTCTCTCTTGGACTGAATTGCTCTGCTTGGCCTCAAATTAACTCTGAAAATCTGTTCTAATCTTCTAGCTCCTTCTCCTTCTCTGGCTTGCTCTGTCTCCACCAGCTTGTTCTCCACCTAGTTCTGTAAAACTCTCCCAATAAAACTGTTTCCTCTCCTCCTCCTCTCTCTGTGCTGCTCTCTCTTAAGTAGCCTCTCTTTCCTCTCTCTTCTCTTAAGAGTTGGTCATATCCTATCTGTCAAATCTTACTCTGTTTTGTCACTTTGTCTGCCTCTCATTTAGATACCACTTTCAAATATGTGTGCTTCCTTCTACAAACTAACTTTATCTTTATTGTTTGGGACTAAAGGTGTGTACTAAGGGTGTGTCTGTATTCCAGTCAAAGTGATTAAAGGCATGTGCTAAGGGCTGAACCACACATGAACTGGAAATACTCCCCCCCCCCCCACTAAATAACACAACTTTGGGGTTTACACTATGGTCAAATACACTGCAACAGTTATAGATCTATTTAAATTGTTTGTTTGATCTTGATTTAACTTAGGTAAATAGTACCTATCAAGAAAATTATCCATGTCTTTTAGATCTTTCGGTTTGGTGGAGTACAGATTTTTAAATGCTGTTATGATTCTCTGGATTTCCTTGGTATCTGGTGTTATGTTCCCCTTTTTGTTTCTGATTTTGTTAATTTGGATATTTCCTCTCTGCCTTTTAGTTAGGTTGGATAATGGTTTGTCTATTTTGTTGATTTTTCAAAAAGAACCAACTCATCATTCCATTGATTCTTTGTCTTGTTTTCTTTGTTTCTATTTTATTGATTTCACCCCTTAGTTTGATTATTTCCTGCCATTTACTCCTCGTATGTGCTTCTTTTTTTTCTAGAGCTTTCATATGTGCTGTTAATTTGCTAGTATGAGATCTTACTATTTTCTTTATGAAGGCATTTAGTGTTATGAACTTTTCTCTTAGCACCACTTTGATTGTGTCTCATAAGTTTGAATATGTTGTTTATTCATTTTCATTAAATTCTAGAAAGCCTTTAATTCCTTATTTCTGTCTTGACCCATTTTTTTTTTCATCCAGTAGAGAGTTGTTTAGTTTCCATGAGTTTTAAAGCTTTCTGTTGTTTCTATTGTTGTTGATAGGCAACTTTAATCCTTCGTGGTGGTCTGATAGCATGCAGGAAGTTCTTTCAGTTTTCTAGTATCTATTGAGATTTGTTTTGTGTCCAAGTATGTGGTCAATTTTGGAGAAAGTTCCGTGAGGTTCAGAGAAGAAGACATATTCTTTGTGTTTGGATGAAATGTTCTGTAAATATCTGTTAAGTCCATTGGGTTTATAACATTTGTTAGGTCCAGTATTTTTGTTTAGGGTTTTGACATAACCTGTCCATTGGTGAGAGTGGAGTATTGATGTCTCCCACTATAAGTATATGCAGGTCAATATGTGATTTAAGCTATAGAAATGTTTCTTTTACAAACTTGGGTGCCTTTGTATTTAGGACATAGATGTTAAGAATTGAAATGTATCTTGGCAGATTTTTCCTTTGATGAATATATAGTGTCCTTTGCTACCCCTTTTGATTAGTTTTGGTTTGAATTCTATTTTGTTAGATACTAAAATGGTTACACCACCTTACTTCTTAGGTTCCTGTGTTTGGAATATCCTTTTCTCCAGGTAATATTTATCCTTGAGGTTGAGGCATGTTTCTTGGATGCACCAGAAGAATGGATCCTGTTTTTTCATTCATTCTGTTAGTCTGTGTCTTTTTATTGGGGAACTGAGACAATTACTATTGAGAGATATGATTGTTGATTCCTGTTATTTTGTTGTTGTCATTAGTAGTGGTGATACTGGTGTGTGTGCTTGTGCATGTGCGCTTTCCTTCTTTTAATTTTGATGCTATGAAATTATTTATTTCCTGTATTTTGATGTATGTGGTTAACCTCCTTAGGTTGCAGTTTCCTTTCTAGACCAGAAGAAATCTATAGTTGTAGATAAATATTGTTTAAATTTGATTTTATCATGGGATATCTTGTTTTCTCCCTCTAAGGTGATTGAAAGTTTTGCTGGGTATAGTAGTCTGGGCTGGGGTCTGTTGGGGGAAGGAAGCTTTGGGAAAAAGGTCTTTGTGATCTGTTGGGGATGAGGTCAAAGGTAAAAGGGAGATAGCAGATGTTTTACTGTTACAGAGCTGGAAATGGGACTGGGAAGATTGGATTTCAGAAGCAGTAGAAGTGTGGGTCACCTTTAGCTTACTGATTGCCCAGGGAGGACTGGCCCTTGGGTTTCAGGGGATCCCTGCTATTGTTGGGGTCTGGCACAAAGTAGTGAGTTGGGGGAGGGAGGTTAGAAAGGGAAAAACTATGGAATCCACAGGAGATGTGGGCAGGGAGCCAGGGAAGGCTGTCTTGGTTGTTCTGCTGCAGAGCTGGGGATAAGACAGGGATTGGATTTAGAAGGGAGGATGGAGTGGTGAGGGTCTTCAGTTAGCTCACATGTTTCCCTGTTCTGCTTAGCTGTTGTGTTCCTAGGGAACATCTCTGATGGTGTTTGAGGCTGGGACAGTGGGATGAGTTGGGGAGAGAAGATCTTTGTGATTTTGGAGGCTGAGGTCAGATAGGAAAGTGAGACTACAGTGAGTTTCTTGCTACAGAGTTGGGATGAAACTCCATGTAGAGAAAAAAATGACATAGAGGTAGTTGGCAATCATTCCAACATGATAGACATTTCAAAAGACATTGACAAAAAATATGGGGTAGTTAAAGTTTGAGTCACTTGGCAAAAAAAAAAAATCAAACTTTGACTATTAAAATTATCACTAATCTTGGGATAGAGAGATGTCTCAGCAGGTAAACAGCTTGCCTCCAAGCCCAATGACCTGAGTTTGATCCCTAAACCCAGCATGGTCAATGAGGAGAGTAGGCTCCTTTGACTTCCACATGTACTGCATGGCATAGGCATGCACATACATAATAAATAAATGTAATAAAAACTTGTTAAAAATCACTCATCTCATATTCTAGTCTTTAAAGTAGTGTGAGACTGAAGATTGTTCTAAGTTGCTGTCATGTAAATTGTCACAAGGCACTACTTGTCTGTCAATCCCAATTATAATCACTATGTTGTTAAATAAAAGAAGAAGCACATTTATTTTCATAATTTTTAGTTTCATTTCTAATGTTGATGTTTTGATCAAGCCTCTTATTTATTAAGAGATTCTGATTATCATTTAAAATGCATTCAGTTGTGATGTCCATTTCCTGCTACTGTCTGTTCTTTGAGTGCTGGAGTCATGGCATGTGGAACCCACAATATCTAGAGATCTGTTTAAAGTGTAGAAGTGTAGATCTGTTTAAAGTGGAGGAGGAGGAGGAGGAAGAGGAGGGAGAGGAGGAGGAGGAAGAGGAGGGGGAGGAGGAAGCAAGGAAGGTTCCCTGGAGTAGGCAGTGCCACAGCGTTCATGTTGGGGCTTCAGTGACAGGTAAACTGAGGTGGCTGGAGACAAAGGCATTGCCTCTCAAGGCAGCCAGTGAAATAACCTGGGCTTTAGGGATTCAGATCCCTATTTGTTATGTGAACAAGGAAGAATTACTTCTCTGACACTTTGATTTCTTATTTGAAAATTTATGCATAGGAAAAATACATAGTATATTATATATCTAAGTTATGGTGAGCTAATAAAGACAACTTTGTTCTGCTTGCTTCCTAAGGGACTCGATGAGAGACACCAATAGTATAGACAAAGACTTTTGTCTGTGGTTGGTCAGCTTTAGTTAGTTTTGAAGGTTTGAAATTAAGTGCCCCTTGTACTGGGGTGTTGTCAGTAAGAACCTGGACACATTAACCAGCTGTAAAAGAAGGGGAGATTCTAATCTTTGAAAACAGTTCCTCCCCTGTTAATGGTCTCTTGCTGTTGCATGTTGTAGGGTGCACATAGGGAGTGGTGATGGGGGACCCAGGGACAGAATAGCAATGCTAGCTGGAAAACATTGCCATGGAGAACTCATGGGAAGCAAAGGCCACACCTCCTGGTTATACAGCAGGGAAATAGCAACAAGAAATAGTGGTATTTTTCTAATCTTTTAATTCAGAGAATGGAATATTTGAAACAACCAACAGTTTACTGTGAGTGACATACTCTGCATATCTCAGGCAATGCTCATCATAAGGTGCCTGTTGCTAGTACCACCATTTTCCAGATGAGGTCATGGAGACTAAGTAATTTGGCCAAGGCCTCAGAGGCCACAAGGGAGCTGGGATTGAAATCCAGGTCTCCTTCTCATTAGTTCTGGTTAGTCCGTATTCTTCCCGATTAGTCATCCTAAGCAGCATACTTATGTCACTGTGATCCAGCAGTTATAGTTCCCCTAACTGCCCCATGGATTGTCTTTTACTTAAACAGTAACTCTCGGTAGAGTGTCCTTGTTTGTTAATTGGAGGTGAGGCATTATGTTGGCAGGAGAACAAGGACAGATGAAGTCAGATGAAAAATGTTAGTCAATGAAGTCACTACTTACTCATCCAATAATCAAATATTTGCTTAGATATGCTTTGTATTAAGTAATTCTTAGAATAATATAATGACAATTGAGAAGGACCCATTATTTATTATGAGATACAAAACATCAAGCGACAACTGGGTTTGGTGGCACACTTTTTACATTACAGCCAGCAGGCAGAGGTGGGAAGATCTCTAAGAGTTCAAGGCCAGTCTATACCAAGAGTTCCAGGCCAGCGAAAGCCACATACTGAGATCCTATCTTAAACCAAAACCAAAACAAAAATACTCCCAAAACACCAAACCCCACAAAACTCCAAACTCCCTCAAACAAAAAGTCATGTGATTCTACGCATGATAGGTGTTTATAATTGTCAGCCTTACACAACTTAAAATCATCTTGAAGTAGATTCTCAGTGGGCAATTGCCTAGATCAGGTTGACCTGTGGGCATGCCTGTGAGGGATTTTTATTAAGTCTGTTAATGAGGTGGTAAGATCCATTCTGATTGTGGGTGGTGCCATTTCATGGGCTGGGCCATGATCTGTACAAGAGTAGAGAAAGCCAGCTGAACACTAAATATGCATGCATTAATTTTTCTGTGCACCTGGCTGTGGATGTGATATGACCAGATGTTTTAAGTTAAGTCACTTTGACTTTTCTGCTATAAATTGTAATGTGGAATTGTGAGTTAAAACAAACCTTTCTCGGGCAGGAGAGATGGCTCATAGGTTAAGAGCACTGACTGCTCTTCTGGAGGTCCTGAGTTCAAATCCCAGCAACCACATGGTGACTTATAACCATCTGCAAGGAGATCTGATGCCCTCTTCTGGTGTGTCTGAAGACAGCCACAGTGTACTTACATATAATAATAAATAAATCTTTAGGCCAGAGCAAGAAGAAAAAACAAACAAACACCCCCCCCCCAAGAAAACCACCCCAAACCCTTCTCTAAATTGCTTTCCGACAGGGTCCTTTATCCCAGGAATAATAGACTAGTAGTATGTGAGCTGTGATCTCTGCACCGAAGTGATCTGCTGTGTCTTGGAGTTTCAGGAAAGTCCACACCC
Source organism: Rhynchomys soricoides (assembly GCA_019843965.1). Lineage (NCBI taxonomy): Eukaryota > Metazoa > Chordata > Mammalia > Rodentia > Muridae > Rhynchomys > Rhynchomys soricoides. The sequence continues at coordinate 7,620,541 of JADRCH010000010.1, read as the reverse complement.
AGCGAGATAACCATAGGAGACTGTTAGACAATATTAATGGGAGAACCTACCCTCTGGGTTTTGGTTGGATTCAGCCATTGGATAACATTGTCAGGGGATTAAGTAGCAAAGATAGATTTTATTCCCTCAGGGTTTGACTTTTTGGGGTCATCATGTTTTGTCTTCTTTATCACTTGGTTGAACGCTGTGGCTAGTGTTAGGTGGCGCTTTCTATGTAGACATTTTCCTTTTTAATAATTGCTTTCTTCCTTTGATTCTTTAGGTTCCAGGATAGCAAACCCATTGTTACCGGTCTGGGGGGCAGGCTTTTCATTGTATTCCCCTCCACATCTTTTAACATAATATCTATATTAAAACTCCATAGGATGGTGAGATGGCTTAGCAGGTAAAGTGCTTACCTTACCAGCCTGGCATACTATGTCTGTCTCTTGAATCCACATAAAAGTAGAAGACAGTTCACTGTGCAAAGCTGTCCTCTGACCTCAGCACATGTGCCATGGCATGTGTGCCCCTTCACACACACACACACACACACACACACACACACTAATAATAATAATAATAATAATAATAATAATAATAATAATAGTAATAATATAATTCACAAAAAGCCAATTTGAGCTTCATCTTGTTTCTTCTATGACCTTCTTAGAAATAATGATCATATGTTTATTTAGAATGAATTTAGGTAGGGAGTAGAATCTGCATTAGAAAGCAATATGAGAACATAAGCATGAAGACCAAAGTAGAAAATCCTGGGATTTTGGTAAGAGATTATCGGACATGAACTTGGAAGACACTATGGTAAGAGAGCAGGCATGCCCAAGATACTCTCAAGCCTTGATGCAGCCCTCACAAGCAATCATATTAATCTTCAGCAATCAGTAATGAGGCATCTCAGACCATTTCCCATCATCACAACAGAATACATGAAATGGGTAAACATGGTTTACCCATGTTTCTGGTTTACCCAATACATGGTTCTGGAGGCTGGAGAGCTCAAGGACACAGTGGCAGCTTCTGGTGGGAGGTTTGTACTATGTCATTCCATGGTAGAAAGGTCAAAGGGCACAAATAAATGCACAAAAAGTGGTGAGATCAGAGGCAGCCTTGCTTTATGACAACCTGCCTGATGGAGACTGATCAGGTATTTGAGAGCAGCACTAATTTGTAAAAGAGGGTGTCTCAGATAACTTCCTCCATTGCCAAACTAGAGACCAACTCATGAATTCTGGGAGATATACCATAGTATTCGGTAAGGGGAAAATCTTCCTTGTAGCTTACTTTGCACCAATTCAAGAAAAAGTGAAGATTTGTAGATAAGTAAAAGAGAGATAATCAGGACAGGTGCCCCCCAAGCTTTTAAGTGATGTGAGAGGGAGGTAGGCTCAGGGGACTGGGAAACAATTCGAGTTTTTAATGGTTTCACGGTCCTGTCCCACTGGGTCAGGATGGCATTTCTGGCTCCATCCCATTTTCCCGGGCCCACCAGGCGGTATTGGTAAGGGGTACATGGCCCAAAGAAAACTTCCCAAGCTAATCTTGGATCTTTGATGAACAGACGTGGAATGCTGGGCTTTGCGCCTATGCACTGAGTGAGTTCATCCATGTAGGAAATGAAGTCCAGTTTGTCTTGACTGGTATCTTTAATCACACCCCTACAGGCAAAGTAGATGAATAATAGTCATTAGCCACCCCCTGTTCTGCATCTCTAAGTTATAAGATCAACTCCCTACCCTACTATTTTGTTATTGCTATATTAGGATCAAACTTCATTTGGGAATGCTTTCTAAGTTGGAAAGAAATAGCAAGGGGGGGGGTTATTTAGCAAGAGTAGCTTCGAGGGCAAATTCTTTGTTATAGGAGGTAGGAAGAGAAGCATTTAGGAAATGGTTTTTGGTGTTTGAGCATGACTTGAGGCTAAAGCCTGGTCTGTCCAAATAAGATGTTGTTGAAAGACTAGATCAGAAAGCAGTTCATATGTGGACAGGGAAATGAATAATCCCAGCTACCTGGGAGGCTGATGCAGCAGGATTACTTGAGTAATCAATTATATGATGGCATTTAAAGCCACAGGCCAGGATGAAGTCATCATCTAGGAGTGAGATCTAATTTTGGGGCTCATCAATAAGGAGGAAGATGCTGTAATGCAAATATAGACAAAGCCCAGCCTGTGAGGTGGGAAGTAATTACATTCAGAATGGAATTCGTGGGACCATGTGAAGGCAAGGCAGGAATACAGGGTCAGATGCTCCGAGTTACAGGTAGATGAGTAGACTTTACTAATGATCCCTTATAGCGGGCTGTACTTCTTACCTTTTAATGAGCTGCTCCATTTTAGTGGCCTTGGCCATCAGTTTCTGGGATGGAGGTATGCTACAGAGTCCTGCGAGGAAGATCGAAAGCAACGATAAAGACGTTAGCTTCTCTTTTTCTTAAGTTCTGCATCCTCTCATTTCTGGCCTCTCTCTGCTCCAGCCTTGGAGCTTAATAACCGCAGTACATGGGAAACTTCCTGGATGTAAAATCCCATTCACCAGGGAACTACATTGCCTGATTCTCAGCTGGGTGCCGGGTAGCTCAATCCTCACCAGGTAGTGCCACCCACACCGGACATCACATTGGCTCCAGCAATACTGTAGTTCCTCCACATCTACTGTCATGTTTCCCTTTCTCTTCAACACAATCTATATTATATCGTGCAACAGTCCTATATGACACTTGTGTGTGTGCTTTAAAGGCACTCGTTTAAATGGAAACGCTCAGAGCGACCACTTTTGGACACATCTTTCGTTTTGTTATTGGGAAGGCTCCTGTGGGTCAGTCTCAGCGTCGGAGGAGTTCTGTCTGTGTATGTTGTGAGGACCACCTCTGTCAGAGCTCAGTCCAGGAAAGGAGTTGAGAGTAGAAAACCGAGTGCTTGCAAGAACACTTCAAGAAAACAAGTCTTGTGACTTCGGTTTCTTCAAAAACTTGGAATTGTTCTTGGAATGTGTTTTCGTGCTTCTCCCAGGTGTATCAGACGGGAGTGAGTTTCCTTCAGGTTACCCATTACTGTTTGCTGTTGGTATTCAGTTCAATGTTTAAACTATCCTTTCTGTGTCTCTGTAGAAGAGCTTGTCCTTGTGGTTGTATACAGCTTGAACTCATGAGAACTTGGCTTGTTCAACCTCTTGTATCCCTCAGAGAATAAACTGAGGTTCTGAATAAAGCTGGCTATTGCATAAGACTTCAGTCTGACTTATTGATCGGTCCCATTCTCCCAGGTCCCACAGCCTCTAGAGCAGGACAAACCTTCTTAGGACAGCTTCAGACCTTGACCTCTGCTCCTGTTTTATTTCTAAACCAGATTTTAGCCTATCAGAATGAGCTCTGACCCTTCTCTCTAGTGGCCCAGCTCCCAGCCTCTAAAATCTCATTTTGTCCTTTAGGTTTTCTGGAACTTTACCTTTGCTTACTTTATGCGAACCTGTCCACCCCTTCCCCAGCTTTTCTTACTTGCCTCCGGCTACTTGCGACCTTGATAATCCACTCTGTTCCCCATCCTATTCTGGCCAGTTGAGTTCTGCTTGGTCCCAAATGGTGGCTCTAGATGCATTACCCTCAGAGTTAGGTCTGAGCAGCTCTGTGCTATGTTTTCTGCCAGGGTTTTGTTATCTTGTCAAAAACAAGCAAGACTCTGCTTGCTGAGGTGTGTCTTGGAAGCTCTCCAGTGGACCACACAATTATTTATGTGGTGAGAGCCCATCAAGCTGTGTCCTGCCAACTGTATCATTTTAATAAGCATTTTCCAGCTCACTATGCATAAACAACCCTAGGTATTTAAGGGTCTTCTGTGGTTTTAATGTAATTGGGTGATGTAAAAGCACTTTAATTGGCTTTAAAGAAATACAATTTTTTTTTTGATAACTTAATGAAAGGTTTCAATTCTTTTCCTGCAATCTGAGGACCTTCTAAATGTGTCTTATCTCCTCTTTCCATTCAAATAGCATGTCTGCAGTCAGGCTCGTGGTGCAGGCCTGTGATTTAAGTGCTCAGGAGACTGAAGCAGGAGGGTGTCAAGCTCAAGTTCAGCTTGGAAATTTTAGTTAATTCTTATTTCAAAAAAAAAAAAGAAAGAAAAAGAAAAAAGAAAAAAAGAATAAAAGAAAAGAGAAAAAAGAAAGAAAAAAAGAAAGAAGGCTGAGAGTGTAATTCAGGGATAGTGTTGGCCTGGCATGTACAAGACCCTGTGCTCAACCCCGCCACCACAAAATACATACTAAATAATCCCACACGAATAACCAAATACATATATATTAACCTAGGAGAAAATAGGCTGCTTTTAATAAATATGTATTATTATTTGTGTATGAGTGTTTTGCCTACATATATGCATTGGATCCTTTGAAACTGGTGGTAAGCTGCCATCTAGGTGTTGGGAACTGAATCTGTGTTCTCTGCAAGAATGTACAGTTTTCTTAGCCTCTGAGCCATCTCTTCAGCCCCAAGCATAGGTTTTCAAGTGTGGTTGGTGTCTCGTGTGAGATTACTGGTGGTGGCTTTTTTTTAAGGATGACTTGTTTCGCCCAAACGTGAAAGCTACTGACTGATATTTAAAAACAACATGGCTGCAGTTCTTTAAAACACTTGCTAACCTAACTGGTGTGGTAGGATGCTGACAGTAAGAGCAGCACATATTGATTATGTGGCTTCATGGTGGGTAAAGTACACTGCCAACTGCTTTGTAGAAAGTACCCATTTAAAAAAAAAAATCCTTGATGGGGTTGGAGAGATGGCTCAGTGGTTAAGGCACTTGGTTGATCTTCCAGAGGTCGTGAGTTCAATTCTCAGCAAGCCACAATGGTGGCTCACAGCCATTTGTAATGGGATCTGATGGCCTCTTCTGGTATGTATATATCTAGAGCACTCATAAAATATATGAATAAATTTAATCTTGAAAAAAGGCCAGTCATGGTGGCAAATGCCTGTTGATTCCAGCACTCGTGGGGCAGAAGCAGGCAGATCTCTGAGTGTTTGAGGCCAGCTTGGTCTACAAAGTGAGTTCCAGGACAGCCAGGGTTGTTACACACAGAAACTCTGTCTCACCCCCTTCCCCCCAAACCCAAAACAAAAACAAAAACCAACCCCCCCAAACAAAAAATCTTCAACAAAAATATTATATAGATGAAGGACCTGAGATCTTAAGAGGTCTTTACACAGCTGATGAATTTCGGTGCTGGGTTTGGACCCCACAAACTGTGTCTCCAGACCCTTTACCTTCTTGAAATGATAACTGACATCAAGTAATGCCCAGGGTCAAAAATTTTATAAGTATGTGTGAGCAGTTATGGGGTAGGATAGAAAGACAGGGAACATTATGAGGATATGGGTCTGGTTGAAGCATCTCAGCAAATGTCCAGGAAAGGAGGAAAGCCACACTTCAGAGTAATATAGGTTTCAGTCTTAAAGTATGGATTGTTGTTAGTTTAACATTATTTTCTATATTACAGGACTCTTGTCTCTATGTGGGCGACTTTCACAGCAATTATTATCCCATCTATGGACTCAGCATAGCTTATCCTCAGTCACATGGAAAGATATATGCACATCTTTTATAATGCCACACATACATATGATTAATTACCCATTAAATTTGCTTCTCGTATTTTATATTACCTCAGCTCAAGTCTGTTTGACTTTAGGGAAATGGCAGGCACTAATTTTAAGATTCAATTGATGGGATTTGTGTTTAAATAAAGCAAACATACCTTTGAATACTCTCGTGGCCCACCGCGCTTGGAATTCTGTGCCCACTAAGATAGACCCATTAAGGCTGATCAGGCCAATGATGGCTAATGTCGTTTTCTCCAAATTTGGTGGAAAGACTCGCTTGTATAGGATGATCTTCTTTGTACAAAGACTTTTGAGAGGTTCTTCAAAAAAGGGAAAAGAAAATTCATATCCTGTAGTGAAGATCACTACATCAATGTTGGCTTCTATTGTTCCATCTTCAAAGATGATAGAGGATTCCGTAAAATCCTTCACGCTGGCTTTCATGGTGACTTTCCCACAGAGGATGCAGGTTGGTAGTTCATCATTCACAATAAATTTTGGTTTTTTCCTTGGAGAGAGGAAAAAAATTCACTATAGTTACTTACAAGAGACTTAGCAAGTTACTTACAAGAGACTTAGCAAATTCTTTTTCTTCAGTCAGTTGAAAGGAGCTGACCAGTCTTTAATTTGAAGTTGGGAACCTAATAAAGAATCACTGTCTTTATAACATGCTGCCTCTTTGCTTGCTATAGAAGGCAAGTAGAAAATGACTCTTTTCTGACTTGATTTACAATTCCCTTAAAAATTATATTGAGATAGATAGATAGTTAGAGATACAGATAGCAAGATAGATAGGAGGAGGAAGGAGAGGAAGAAGAGGAGAGAGAGGAGGAGGAAGAGAGAGGAAGAGGAGGAAGAAGAAAAGGAGGAGGATGAAGAGAAGGAAGAGGAGGAGGAAGAAGAGGAGGAAAATTTGCAGGGGCTGTTTTTTTCTACTACACGTTCTGAGGACTGGATGGGTTCTCAGGCTTGGTAGCAGGTGCTTTTATGAGCAGTCTCACCAGCACTTGCTTTATAACTCTGTCCATCAGAATTTATTTCCAGAACAGTGTTTCCGTTTTTATTTTTTCCTTTTTTTCCCTTTTCCAGTGTGGAGATTGAACCAAGGGCCTTACATGTACCAGGCAAATGGTTTACACTGAGCTATACTCCTGATATAACCATGCTTAAAATATAAGCATAGAATATACAGCCAAGCATTTGATGATCAATTTGGGGTTCCACATCACCCAGGTCCCTAGAAGTCATATTAGGTCAAGAGGAAGTCAGTAAGTAACTATTTGTCTAAAATTAAAAACTGTTCATCTATTTACATGGCTGGCTATTTTCATCATTACATAATCACTTCAGACATACGGTCTCTATAAAATTGACAGGTCACATCATTTCTGCTGTATTTTTTTATACTTCAAAAATAGATGTTGCTAAAGAATATTTGAGTTAGGCATATATTAAAATCACATTTAATGTCATGATATGAAGTTTAAAGTTTTTCTTATTCTTTCCTACATATAACGCTATATAGTAGTATATTAAGACACATTATGTCAGGGACTTTTATTAGGAATTCCACCCTCTAATCATAGTCAGACTAGGCATTTATTACATGCAGTAAGAACTAACACATGGATGCTATAAGCATTGTATTTCTGGTTAGTAGCAGTTTCAAGATGCCACAAAGCCAATTTAAATTTCCTTTCAAACTGGAATTAAAAGTTCTTTCTTTCATTTTATTCTAGTATTGTGAATTTACTACTGTAGATACTAGGCAGAGAATATGTCTGTTTCAAGAACTGTCATGGAAATTGATGGACAATGTCTGAAGGAAATAAGTTTATAAAGGAGAATCTAAGACAGTGATGTAGTTATTGAACATGTAGAATAATACAGAACGAGAGACATTGATTTAAAATTTCCCATCAGAAATCCAAATCAAAATGACAACAAGATGCTGTCTCACTCCAGTTAGAATGGCTATTGTTTTACTAAAAAATGTGGGTGAAGGTATGGAAGAAGGAACTCCTGGTGGGCATGTCAACTGGTTTAGCCAATATAGAATATAGTATAGAAGTTCCAAAACAACATGAACAAGAACAAGAACAACAACAGCAGCATCAGCTGCAGAAACAACAAAACCCAACTAAACAACCAAACAACAAAAAACTAAGACTAGATCTACCATATGATCTGTCTGCTCACTTCTGGGAATATTTCCCAAAGTAATAAAATCAGTATTCCAAAGAGATAACTTCATTCCCATTTTATTATTCACAATAGCTTAGGTGTAGAGTCAATTTCAATGTCCATAAACAAATACATAAATAAAAGTCCCCCCCTTCTCTCTCTCTCTCTCTCTCTCACACACACACACACACACACAGTATTTTCAGCCTAAAGAAGAATGGAATCTTTCATCTACAGAAAAATGGAGAGACTCAAAGACTGTTACATGAAGTACATTAAGATAAAAAATGTAAGTGCAGCACATTCATTTCCATAGTGGAAGCTAAGATCAGAATAGTGACTGTTAAGGATGGAGAAGGATGACTATCAGGGAGAAGAAGGAAAGAGGGAGGTTGGCTTTGAACAGTAGATGCTATGTGCACATGTAGAACTCCACCGATAATTGAAATTTATACATAGTAATAAAAACAGTGAAAATGAACTGAAGCTTCCCCATGAAATAAAAACTTTAGTACCCTTTTGCAATGCTTAATCCGTAATTCTCATGGTTAAGTATTTTATTCATTTGCCTTTCTTGATACCAGTTTATAAAACGTGAAGGCAGAACTCGTGCAAGAAAATTGCGCCATCTTGTTTGCATCATATTGAAAGGGTAGCCACCACCCCAGGAGCGGCTTAGAACCCAGGCACCAGTTCTAGTGCTGAGAAACACCTACAAAGAAAAATGCAAAGCATAAACACACGTCCATCGCTTTGAGGTACTTTGCTTTGATGTGTTTAAAATTATATTCTGGTTTTCTAACATAGACCTATGTGCGATCACATGTTCTTGTTGCTATAATGCTAAAAACACATCATTTAATTTATACATGTTAAGTGTCTTCATTAATTATCTATAAAATTGTGAAAATAGAGTTGTAATATTTGTAGCTATACTACGGTTGGTCTGGTGATTTTATGTGTGTTTAGGGTACATATGGGTGCAGATATGTTGTGAATGTGTGTATACATTCATGCAAAGGCCAGAAGTCAACCTCTGATGTCATTTCTTAGGATCCATCTACCTTGTTTTTTGAGGCAGAATCTCTCACTTGGACTTGGGGCCCATATATTAGTTAGGCTGGCTGTCCAGTGAGCCCTAGAGATCTGCTTTTCCAGCAGTACATACATGCTGGCTTTTTATGTAGGCTCTGAGGATGGAACTCTGAACCTCATGTTTTTGTAGCAAGCATTTATTTGTGTGACTGAGCTAGCTCTTCAGGCTCTGGTCTGGCAGTTTTTAAACATATGAATAATAGAGAATTAAAAGGTTTAGAAAAACAATTATAACTAAATTAAATATAAATCTATTCTTTTGAGATCTGATAACTTTCCTATATATTATGCACATGAAATAGATCTCTAACTTGTCAGTTGTTTGGAATTTCCAAAATCATCAAGCATGCTTACATACTTATATAACTTAAAGATTGCTTTTATGTTAAAACAAAGAACAGATATGATTTCTAGTAGAAGAGTTGGAGACATTTGGCAAACAACCTTACCATTGGGTTCTAACACAGGGTTTTGACAGAATTACAGAGGGTTTATGTAAAAGAGAGATGGCTAGCAGTTGGTTGCATATGTCTGTCATCCCAGATTTTGGGAGTCTGAAGCAAGAGTTTGAAGTCTGCTGAGGCTATGTACTGAGATCATAATCTAGTAGAGAAAAATAAGAAATGGTCTCAGGGAGAGGAAAATAGAATAAGTGTGCAGGCTGAAGAGATGAAGGCAGGGAGGCAGAGAGGGAGGGAGAAAGAAAGGAGAGGGAGAGGGAGAGGGTATGAATGCTAGCCTTGCCTTCTGTGGGGCAGGTTGCCCAATTGGTCTCAGCTCTTAGAGATCACATTTGAACAATGCCTGTGATGCACATAGTTTTTCTGTAGTCTTTTGGACATAGTCAAGTTCTGTGAAGTATGTTTTCTAAAAGAGCAGACCAAGAGTGGGTTTTGGGCATTCCCCCACTCATGCCAGCACAATTTGCCAATTGGGAAGGCGTTTATAGTTTTGGCAGCTTCTCTGTAGCCACTATTCATGCTGATGGGAACGGAGACACTGATTCAGAAATAGTGTACCTGAGCTGCTATTCCACTGAGCTCCACAGCAATGTCCCCGCCAGTGTTTCCAAGACCAACCACCAGGATGCGCTTGCCCCGAAAGGCATCTGGAATCCTGTACTCTTGGCTGTGTAGGATCTGTCCTTTAAACTTATGGATTCCTGAGGAAAGAACAGGCTGAATGGACCTGATACTTACGTTATAATTCTGCAGTACGAAACGATAGGGTAGCACATTGCTTGTATCACTACTTGCAGCAAGTGGAAGCAGGAAGAACAACTCTTCCTGACATTCAGTGAGCTCAAGCACAGATCTTGTACAACCTGCCTTGTTAAAAATATTGTTTGGAGCTGCAGAGATGGCTCCATGGGCAAAGTGCTTGCTGACAAGCTTGATAACCTGGGTTCAATTCCCAGAATCCACAGGGTGGAAGGAGAGAAATGACTTGCTCAAATTGTCATCTGACTTCTATATGTGCACTGTGGTATGCACATGGTGAATATATATAAATATAATAAAGTTCATGAAAAATAAGCTCATGGAAAATATCATAGCAAGTGGGAACAAATTGAAAGCATCCCTTTGCCATGTGGGACAGGGCACAGGTGCCTATGTTTACTACTTTCATCCACTGTGCTACTGGAAATCCTAGCTAGAACAATCAAGAAGGAATAAGACCATTCATTTGGAAAGAAAGAAGTTAAGTTCTCATTGTTTTCATATAAGATGACTTTATATAGAGAAAACTCCATAGATTTCCCCCTTAAAAAAAACCAAAAAAACAACCCAACCCTATAGGTTTAATTAATTAAGCAAAATTGTAGGCTACAAAATCAACCTACAATATTACTGCTGTATATTGATGGGAAAAGATCTGATATAGAAATCAATAAAACAATTCCATATGTAATAGCTACAACAAAATAGCCTCGGATGGGTTTAATCAAAGAAAGAAATATATAAAAACATTGTTGAGGGGTCAATAGATGGCACAGTGGCCTAAGGGTCATGCCATCAATGATGGTCTGAGTTCAATCCCTGAGTTCAAGCCCAGACACCATTTAGAATACTCCTTGGGAAATTATGGATTGAGTTCTCACTTGATCCCTATTCCTGAATCCTCACTTGATCCCTACTCCTGAACATGGTTTTGAATAGGATATTCTGTTTATTTGTGATAGATTTTTATAAGATTTAGATTGAATTCTGTTCTTTTGCAGAGTCTATAATTTTATCCATTACACTCTTATAATTTCTTTCTGCTTCTCAAACCAAAAACCAAAAACCAAACCAAACAAACAAATAAAAAACCCAAATATACATAAAACCCACAAAACAAAAATATCAAGGGCTGGAGAGATGGCTCAGTGGTAAGCATGTTTTCTATGCAAGCATGAAGATCTGAGTTTGGACCCCAGCGTCTGTGTAAAAAGCTAGATGTGACCTCATTTATGCCTGGAACCCAGGGGCTGTTGAAGGTGGAGACAGGATGTTTCTGGGACCTTCTGGCTTTCAGCCTAGTGGAAGGGTCAGTGAGAGACTGTCTCAAAGGAATAAGGTGGAAGGACACCCAGCATCCCCCCTTATCTCTGTGCTTCTGCACACAGGCACCTGCTACCCCCCAACATGTGTATATAGTGCACATAAATTGCATGGTCACATACACACATAAAAAATAAAAGAAGCAAAACTTTACTTTCCTAATTGCTTTCAGGGTCACCAGATCCTGACAGAATAGGAGCAGGTTTGCTGCATTTTAGTGATCGTTACTTCCCTAATTTTATTTACCACACCTGAATTTGAATGGATATCAGGTTTCTAAATAACCGATTATGACCTCAGAGATGAAGGTTTGCCAGTCATGAATGTGTTAAAAAGAGTGTGCTGAACTGGTTGGTTTCAAAGGGGATTTCAAAATGCCCTGGTCACAGAGGTGTAATAGGTAATTTTAAAATAGTGAATGCATTCATTTAAATATATAATTTCTGTTTTGTTTCCTTTAAAACCCACCAGTCAAGCATCTGTATTCTCTTACATCAAATTTTTGAATCATAGACCAACCCTGCTTCAAAGGACCTATAACTCACCCCACCCACACAAAATTAACAGCTTTTTAGAAATGACAGATGTGATGTTTTAAGTCTTGTTTCTTGTTTGATTACTGTACTTGAAGTGGACTGGTTGGGCAAGGCTTCAGTCACAGCATATATTAATACCTAAATAGTAACACTGCACACCAAAACTATACTTTTTTTTTTTAAAAAATCATTCAAAGTAATTCTGTGCATGTAATTTCCAAGCAAATATAACAGTGTCTATAAGCCCAGGGAAGTATTTTCAATTATGAGCAAGTCATTTTTCTTCTGGAAGAACTAAAAAGAGTAGTGATGGTCTCAGGTAGAATTGACTCACCAGGGAAGGACTCCAGAGGTAAATGTGGGCTCAGGAATTGCCCAGTGCAAACCATCACAGCATCAAATACAGCTCTGTCCTGTTTGTCCTCTGTCTCTGTGACGACATCCCACTGGCCAGTTTCAGAGAAGTCTGGGCGCTTTGTTACACTGCACACAGTAGTCTGTAAGCAAGAGACAATCTGGTATAATAACCATCTCCTAATTTAAATGGACCAACTGATGATATAAGTAAGGTCTGTAAATATTAGCTGGCTCATTCTTAGAGAAATGCAGTAGCCTGTGCACACTCTCACAGATGCTCATGGCAGATCAGGACTTAGGACAGCTGAACCCCTTCACTGGGAGGATAGAGCAGGACTTACTCTTGACGAGAAGGAAATGAGTTGTAATCCCTGATGCAGATAGAAATATAAAGAGCAAATCTTCCTCCGTCACACTTTCTATGTTGAGAGTTGTAGTCATTTCTTCCCAATGGGTTTCATAAATGGAATTAATCTTACTTTATTCTCAAGAAAAAAACAAAACAAAAACAAAACAAAACGAAAAAACCAACTTGAGTTCCATCCTAAACGATACCTTGACATTTAGAGGAGGACTCAGGAAATTCAGTATTTTAAAGCTTTAAGTAAGGAACAGTGAGGAAAGAATCACCTATCTCACTCAAGGAAAAGTTTCCTTAATCCCTTCATTTCCATAAGATTGCTGACTAAACGGCCCCCATTCATGACCTTTCCTTAACCCAATCTATCTTACCTTAAACTGAATATATTTCAGGAGGTCAAAGTGCTCAGCAAAGTCTCTGAGATAGTCCCAAAATTTCTCATGGCTCATGAAATTGGGGTAATCTTCTTGAAATGGGAAGTCACTGTAACATGACATTTCCTTGCAGACATTTGTCACTAGTGACCTGTAAACCCTGGTCATCCCATCCTTGGAAGTGTCCTGTAGTGGAGGTATAGTTAGTAAGAAGGAACAAGGCAGAAGAGAAGATTCTCCTGCTGGTCTTGGGGGATCATGGGTGACCAGATGAAAGGGTTCAGAGACATTAGCATTCTACTTGTAATTTTAAAGAGTTCTAGAAAACCCAGCTTAGGGTGCCCGTGTTGTCACAATCAGACATCCTTATTGGAGCTGGAATAAGTAAATGCAGTCTCTTTGCCCATCACAAAGAAGCTGATGACAGTACGCAGTTGCTCTTAAATGACTCCACAGATGCAGGGCCCCTGGTCAGTCTTGGCTGGCTGTTCCTTCTTCACCTGTCATAGTGATTCCCTCCACTCTCTCTGGCCATTTCTCACCCTCTGGTCTTTCCAGAGAACTGTTTGATAGTTTTCCTCATTATAGTCTATGCTTATTTACTGTTTGTATTCTTTCCATCAGCATTAAGAATATCAAACATTAAGTTTGGGAACAAAACCCAGACCCCTCATTAGCCTTTCCCCCCTTCCCTTCCATCTTAGCCACAAGGAAGATTTATCACGTGCTGGTAGCCTCTTTTTTTAAACTGTATTTCTTAACTCATTCTCTGGTCTTGGTCTCTATCACTCAAAAACAAAACATCAAAGGCATCTATATGCTAGGTACCAATAAGCTTCGTATATTTGAAACCAATTTCCATCTCTCTCTCTCAAATGTGTTCTTTCCCTGTCATGTTCCCCTAGAGGCCTTCCAGGACTCAAGGGTTTGCTGAAGGTAACTGCTGGGACCCCACAGCACTGGTGACCTGCATCTTAGAGCTCCTCACACTGCACTTCAAGGACCTCTTTACTGTCTCAGTTCTTTTCTCAACTATGTGGAGGGTGGTGGGGTCCCTGTCTATTTTGAGCACCATCGTATCTGGGCAGAAAGACATGGTAAGCTCTTGTTGAGCGGATGAGTCTTTCATAAGGTCTGAGCAATGTCTGGGAGTTGGCTAACCGCTGCTTAACTCCAACTTCATCCTCACCCAGTGTGTGATCCATTCTCCATTCCCCAAGACTGGCCAGTGTGCTGGATGTGAGGCTCTGCTATTTTTAGAATTTCCCAGTCCAGAAATAATCAGAAACCTCCAAACCATGCTGATATTATTATCAGATTTTACTCCTTTCTATTCTCTTCTCTGTGCCCCCGACTGTGCCTTGCCTGTTCCTAAGGCTCCTTCCATGTCAGACCGAATCCCACATAGCATTTATCATGGTGCCACACACATATTTAGCTTGCTGCAGTGAACTCCTGTTTTGACCACCAAGGCAGGCTAGTGCCACCTCAAGTGAGCAGGAGCAGCAGCACATGGCTGAATTATGGGTGCTGAGATAGAAAGATGAACTACGCACAGCAAACTTCCACAGTCCGCCAAAGTCACTACTTCTCTCAAAGCAGGTGGGCTCCAGGTTCTCCTCCAAACAGCACTTGATAGAGGACAGGCCACTTACACCAGCTCCAATCACTGCCACTTTCTTGGCCATGGTGCGCTCTGTGTGAAGGTCAAGAAAAGCTCTGTATGGCAGCAGTATTTGAAGAGAATCCTTGGCATAGGACTCAGTCTAGGTAGTGTTACTAATGTTAAATGTTGTTAATGTTAACTAAATGCTCTTATTTAATCTTTGGGTGGGAGTTGAATCTTAGTTTGATTAAAAACTGCAGGCTCTGGAACTCAATGGTTTTGATTTAAGTAGTGGCCTTACCTCTTGTAAGTTGTGTGACCTTGGGCAAGGTACCACTCTTCTATGTGCCTTGCTTTTTCTCATCAGTTAAAAGGGGGTGACAATGAAGATGACTAGAGTTTTCGTGAAGGCTCAATGACTGGTATGTGTTGGGATGGTGCAGAAGTACACATGTTACTAGGAAGTGCTCAACTAAATCCAGCTGTTTATTACTGTTACTGTCTTTATTACTGAGTGTAGCTAGTACATTGCTCCACAGGACACCTATAACCCCTCAGTATTAAAGGGACTTTTCACTATCATCTTGCTTCTCCAATCTTCTCCTAGAGAGATGGCTCAGTGGTTAAGGATGTTGATTTTTCCAGGGGACTTGCATTCAATTTCCAGCACACACATGGTGCCTCACAACTGGCTGTGACTCCAGTCCCAGAGGATCTGATGGCCTCTTTTGACTTTCCTGGTGACCCAGTCTGCGCAGAGTTCACATACATATACACAGGCAAAATACTCATATATATAAAATGGTAAAACAAACAAACCTTTAAAAAACAAAGTTAACAATCTAGAGAAAATATTTTGAAATACACAAAATACTACTATGCTTAATATGAAAAATAAGCTTATACATTAATAAAAAAGGAATCTACATGAGAAAATAATCTATTTTCAATAAAAGGGAATAATAATATTACCAATTGAGCAAATTGATGTGAGTGGGTAATTTATCCAAGGAAAGAATAGCAAAGTGTATGAAAGCCTGTTCGACTTCATTAATAATACAAAGCCCGAGGTAATAATTTCTAGCTTTCAGATATGAAACTTGGAGAGTGGAGCTATGTCCAGTAAAGTAATGAATGAACTGCAGTCGAGTATCTCAACTCTGTATGCATCCTCCGCTCATCATAGTGGTATTTGCCTTGGGGAACCAGCAGGGCATGTGTATAAGAGGACCACAAGTCCAGCAAAAGAAATGCAGCACAAGTTTGCTCACTGTGGATACATACACTGCTCTGAGAGGCGGAGACTGCCCATAGGTGTACTTCTGGCATTTGAGCCAGCATGAGCGTGTGCTGCTGAACTGAGGGCTTCAGACATCCTGTGACCCTGTCCCTTTGCTCAGGTTTGAGGGACTTCTCAGGGCTTCCTGTTCCAAACTTACTGCTGTTCATCTCTCTGTGAGGTTGGGGTTCCCTGTACCTGGCTCATTGTGTATTTCCAAATCTGTACCTCTTCCATTTCAACTGAGTTCATTCGGGAGTCTCTTAGTTTACAGTGAGTTAGGGTGAAAGGAGACCGGGCCTCAAAGGCACCAAAATTTGAACTATGCTACTGAATGAGAACAGACCCATAGGTTCATATATGTTTAGTTGCTAGGGAGTGGAACTATTTGAAAAGATTAGAAAGATTAGAAGGTGTGGCCTTATTGAAGGAAGTATGTCACTGGGGGTGGGTTTTGAGGTTTCAAAAGCTCATGCTAAGCCCAGAGTCTTTTTTTCTTTCTCTGCTTGTGGATCAGGAAGTAGCTCCAATCTACTACCTGCCTACTGCCATGCTTCCCACCATGATAATAGTGCAATAAACTTCTGAAACTGTTAGCAAGTCCTCAATTAAATGCTTTCTCATCAGAGTCGGCTTAGTCATATTGTCTCTTCACAGCAATAGAACAGTGATTATGACAGCTACGGAGAAGTTATTAGACCTTACCACAAAACAACAACAACAACAACAACCCAACAATACACTCTCAGATGTACCACTGGTAAAATAAGAAAGCTATCTGTGTTAATGGACTGTGTAAACAATGCTGTGCTTACATAAAAGGACCCAGCACAAAATACTAACTTACTGTTCATCCTTCCACCCTCTGTCCCTAGGAGAGACAGCTCCTGTAGACAAATTCTACCAGCAAGTGTGGAAACAAGAGACCAACATGGCAAACAAACCTGTGGACTCCCTTGAGTTGTGAACACCGGGATGGCGTTTAACCAGGGACAAATGGCCTTCACTGTGAAGAACACGTGAATTTCTGAGTGAAGATTGGAAGTTGTCAGATCTCTGCTGTGCTCTGTCTTTGAAACGACACAGGAGATGTGGTTGTTAGTTAAACTGGTAAAGTGTAAAGTGTGTTAGTGGAATAGGCCAATAGTAAAGAAATTCATTGACTATTGTGCCCAATCTAGAGTGGACCATGGGGTAAAACTGTGTTCTACCACCAGTCAAGGCCGATTAGTAACACTGGCATAGAAACACATCTGTACGCTTCAATATTAGTATTTAAGTATCATGATCCTCTGATGGGGGTAGCCATTTGAAAATGTGCTTTATTTTAGTAATAGAAGGTTATTAAGAAGATAAGATGGAAACAGAGACCTGAACCTACTTCTGTTTCTGCCTCTAGCCAGGTATGTGACCTTGGCCAAAATTCTAGAAAATACACTGAAAGTAGTTTTTTTCTCTCTTGTTTGAAAGGAATTCGTCTGAGGCCAAATAGCTCATATAATAAAAACAAATCCACAAAAAAGAAAGGAAAAAGGCTGCAAAAAACCCAAACAAAAATAAAAACAACCCCCACCCCAATTTACCAAACAGCCAAGCAAAATCCAGCTATGAGTTAAAACTTGAAGGCCTAAGAAAATGCGCGGTGTGCCATCTTGGTCGATTCTAAGGAATGCTAAAATGTGAGAAATACTGCATTGCTCTCCGGCTAGAAAGGAGACTAGAGTTTCTGATCTTGGACCTTTGTACAGCAACCAAGCCCTACTTCATACCTGATCGGTCAGCAAACACTTTCGACATACGGAATGACACAGCTAGGATTTCTGGGAGATCGCCATTTGGTGCAATCCACCTTATCACCACTGAGCTGTTTTTTCTCTCCGGGTTTCCAAGTGTAACTCACTGCTCTATCATTCTAAGATCAGAGTGGGACCCACTGACCGATACAGGACCTTCCCTTTGGATAGTCTGCTCCAACTTTGCTCTGCTTTCTATCTCTTTAACCCTATTGCTCTTACCTTAGTCAACAGGCTTCAGAAGCAAATCACATGCCTTCTGCAAAAACACACTTTCTGTTCACCTTCCACAAGAGCAGTTTCTACGAAAATTTCCTCTTGAAGGGGAGAAAAAAAAAAAAATCCAAGGCACTTACCTTGCAAGCATAGAGCAGCAAAGAAGTCAAAGGTGAGAGGTCAAAGGTGGAGTTTGTTTTATAAAACACAAGGAAGAAGTTTCAGTCTCAGAGCCTTGTCCTAAGGAGGAAACAGAGTGCTGACTTAGATCAAACTCTCAGTTTAACACGAAAGCCCATTGCTTCTTCTGCCATGCTATGGCCAACAGGGAGTTGTATTACTATGAACTTGACACTTCCGCAATCCCGGGGACATGCCGAGTGACGGCTTAGAATTCAGCTTTCAGATTGGAAAGAAAGCAAGGAGTCCTGCCCCTTTCCCACACCCTCCGCTGGACGAGAGTTAAAGGTGCGGGAAGGCCGGGCAGTTATCACTGCTGCCTTTAGAGGGCGCCAAACTATCATCCTTCTTCATGACACCCTGACTTCATTCTCTGTCTTACATATTTTTTTTTTTTGGAGATTTTTTATAGGTATTCAATAAAGTATGATCATATCCGTCCACTACTCCGTTCTATCTTCTCCCACTCTCCCTACCCATTCCAACACAATGGCTTCAGTTTTAGTACGATAACTAAGAACACTTAGTATTGCCCGTATATGGATGATAATAGGTTTATTGATTGGAGCATGGGATCCTTCAAAGAATGATGACTCGCCTCTTAAACCAACATAAGAGCGAGAGAGAGTGAGAACGAGAGCGAGAGAGAAGAGAGAAAGAAGACCACCACATGCTTGGTGCTTTCTAATCCCTTGTCACAGGAAGAGCAACTGAGGAAGCAGTAGCATTAGTTAATAAATACCAAGGAGCCAGGGCTTGTATTTATTTTCTCTCAACACTTGAAAGCCACCACCATGATGGTGGCCCATGTAGGTTTGTTGTTGCTGACAGACGTTCATCACCATTGACCATTTTCTGAACCGGAAGTCAGAAATGCAAACACCTGGAGGTCAGGAAGGCAACATGAATAAAGGTGGTCAGATAAGACCTGACTGGGAAGCCCAGTGGTCTGCTTAGTTTAGCTAAATGCTGTCATTTGGGATTAAAAGTCTAATATCTCAAAGGCTCCTTTCTTTCGTCTTTTTGAGACAGGGATTCTCTATGTGCTCTATGGTTTTTGTGCTTTTCAAATTTGCCATCCTTTTATGCCAACTTCCCCAGGGCTGAGATACTACCATATACCACCATCCCTGGGTGGTAGGCAAAATTATCTGTGTGATTTCTGTGTATATGCACCACTTATCATAGTGTTATTTGCCATGGGGAACCAGGAGAGCTGTGTGTGTATTGCACCCACTGGTCCAGCAAGAGGAGTCTAGCATGAGTTTCCTCGCTGCTGATATCTGCACCACTCTGAGAGGCAGAGTCTGCCTACAGCTGCACTTTTGGTGCTTGAGCCAGCATGGGGTGTGCTGAGCTGAGGGCTTGAGGTGTCCTGTGCTCCTGTCACTGAGGTTCTCTCTTTCCTTCTGCTCAGGTTTACTGTTGCATCATTAGGCGGGCTCCGGGAGTCTGTCCCTGTGGCTTTGCAACTTGCCTCACAATCAGTCCAGAAGCACCAGGAACTGAAACAAAGTGGGTTTACTGAGAAAATGGATCAGGGAGATCTGAGTCCTCAGATGTCGTAGACTCCATTGGTTGAAGTGATGGATATCTCAGAGTGCTCTGTTCCAAACCTACTGCTGTTCAGCCCCCTGTGAGGTTGGGGGTGGGGGTATCCATACCTGGATCACTGTGTATTTTCAAGTCTGTACCTCTTCCATTTCAGCTGAGTTCATTTGCAAGTTTCTTAGTTTAGAGTAAGCTCTGGTGAGAGGAGACTGGACCTCAGAGGCAGCAAAACAGGGTTTGGACTTTGATCTTGACTAATCTTTGGACCCAAAGAAGACTAATAAAACACTCTAAGATGTATTATTTGCATAAGAAAAAGTCCTGATGTGCATTAACCAGCACCCCTGTACTTAGTAGTCTGAAGTTAAAGGATTGTAGTGCATTTGAGACCAGTTTAGATTACATAGCTAGTATCAAGCCAGACACAGCTACATAGCAAGACCCTGGCTTATAAAGCACAAAGAAAAGCAGAAAGGAATAAGAAGGAAAAAAACCCACATCCAAGAATTGTGTATTAAACAAATGGCTGAGCGTAAGAATGTTTACTTGGTGTTTGTTCTCTGATCATGTGTCACCCTCCTGCCTTAGGTTCTCTCTAGAAACAGTATCTCACAGAATTACATTTAAGTGGGCAAACAATTGTAGATTCCCTTGAGTTGAGAAGGAGGCACAGATGGCTTCTAACCAGGAACAAATGGCTGTCACCAAGAAGAATACTTGAATTGCTAGGCCACTACGTGAAGGTCTTAGTTGTCAGATTTCTGCTGTGCTCTGTCTTTGAAATGACCCAAGGGAGGCAACTGTTAGTTAATCTGGTGAAAAGTGTGGGAGTGGAATCCACCGGGAGCAAAGGAATTTATCCACTATTGTGCCCTGTGGACCTCTTGGTGCAGGGACTGAGCTAGGGTGGGTCCAGAGATGACTGAGACTCAGTGGCAAGCAACAAACCAAACCAAACCAAGCCCAACAAAAAACACTATTAATTTCCAAGGGAGAAAACCCCCTTGGGGCAAACTGTATGACCTCACCAAGTACCAGGTCCCAGATACTACTAAATCCCCTCTGAGAAAAGCAAGTATGCATGCCTAAAGTGAAAGACCCTGGAAGAAAAATGCCCCTAGACTCAGCACTAGAGCCCTAGGCCACCCAGAGGCCTGAGATGGGCTTAACTCACCCCCCTTAGACAGTTCTGAGAATGGTTGTTTTTACCTTGTTCCAAAAACAGGCTCACCATGAAATGTCATGATGAACTCTGTTCTGAAAATTGTTTTGGGAAAGCAGTTGTTTTGACTTGGCTCCTATCCTGTTGATCAATCAAAAATGTCACAGTGACCTCTGTTTTGAGACCCTCTGCTCTTTCCCATGACGCAAGTTCCCCCTGCTCCCCCTTTTGCTTTGTGGTTTTTCCCTATAAACACCCCTAACTTCAGCTGCTCGGGGTCGATCTCCTCTGCCCCATGTGGGTTATGAGCTCGGTCGGCCCAGTGCACTGCTTCCCCGAATAACCCTCGTGCGCTTGCAGCAAGTTCGGTTTCTCGTGAGTCATTGGGGGGTCGTGTCTTCCCGTGGCTTGAGTGAGGGTCTCCCCAGTTCGGGGTCTTTCAAAAGTATCCCTTACATCTTCATGATGTAAGCTAATCTTGACCCAAAGTGTTAAAATCCATCATTTTCCCTTGAGGTATGGCCTTCAGCTTCATACATTCAGAAGCAAACTGCTTGAATCAAACATGCCTGGGAATGGGCGAACCACTAACATATTTTCTTACATAAATCTGCCTAGACTCCTTGACTATAATCCTCATTTTCTTCATTGGAGGTGGACATTGCTTTGAAATAACTTTCATGTTCTCTTTACCTGCCACAGCTAATAAAGCCCTTTCCCATTCTTTTATTTCTTGGCTGCTCTTGTTTTGGCTTTGTACTTGTCCCGATGGGAGCCATCCTATCTGGTTACAAGAACAGTAACACCTGGAGACAAAGCAACAGCCTTTAAGCTGTATGGAGAGAGCTTGGCATGAAAATGATAACGAAGAAGTCCTATAAAGTCTCTTTGCCCCTGTCTAAAGGATTGTGGGATAAGTGGGTCTAGGTAAAAAATACTTTGTTTTTGTTTTTTTTTTTAAATCCAATATGTGTTTGTTGGGATAGTTTCCTGCTCATCTTGTGTCAGGGTGCTTGCAGCGTGCTTCTTCCTAAAGGAGCAGTCTCTTATAGGTCTTGCTATTTCCCCCTGTAGACTGGCAGAGGGGAGTGGAACAATCAAAACACAAGGCTGTAGTCTTGTCCAGTGAAGAGACACCATGACCACGGCCACTCTTATAAAAGAAAACGTAATTGGGGATTGCTTACAGTTTCAGAGATTTAGTCCATTGTCATCATGGTGGGGACACATGGACAGGCAGACATGGGGCTGGAGAAGTAGCTGAGACTTCTACATCTGGATTCACAGGTGGCAGGAAGAGAGAGGGACAGTGGGCCTGGGTTGGGCTTTTGAAACCTCAAAGCTCACACCTAGGGACCATCTTTCTCCAACAAGGTCATACCTCTCAGACCTTCCCAAGTAGTGCCATTCCCTGATGAATGAACATCCAAATATGTGAGACTGTGGTGTTCTTATTCCAACCACCACAGCTACTGTTTGTGCAAAACTAAAGATTGTGGGGGTTGTATAACCCCCTGGGCACTTCACGTTCATAAAGTAGGAATCAGGACTCTCGTGGAGGAGGGTGCAGGAGATCCTTTGTGAGAGGCATGTTCTCATAGGCAGGTCGTCACCACTCTAAAAGCTTTTCTTCTTGTAATCCTGGATATTGAACCCAGGGTCTCAGACATGCTAGGTGGGGGCTTTGCCATGAAGATGCATAACTATCCATTTAAAAAATTATTTAGAAGTGTGGTATCACTGTGCTACTCATTCTGGCCTCTGGCTTCAGTTTCCTAAATGGTTGGGATTACAGGCATGTGCCTCTCCACTTAGCACATGTTGTGTTCTGTGTGCATTCACATTCATTTGAAAAGCCTTGGGTGTCATTCATCACTCATGCTCCCTATTCAAGTTCTCCAGTTTTCTAGGGTAAGCTACACCCCATCTCTGTTCTCCCCCCCCCCCCAAGACAGAGTCACTAGTCTGGAACTTAGCAGGTAACCTAGGCTGACTGGCACATGCAAAGCACTGATAAACTGTTCTTTTCATCTTTAGAGGGAGCCAAACTCACAGCCTTCTTAGTGACAGACACCTTGGTACCTGTACTGGCTGGTTTTGTGTGTCAGCTTGACACAAGCTGGAGTTATCACAGAGAAAGGAGTTTCAGTTGAGGAAATGCCTCCATGAGATCCAGTGGTAAGGCATTTTCTCAATTAGTGATGAAGGGGGGAGGGCCCCTTGTGGGTGGTACCATCTGTGGGCTGGTAGTCTTAGGCTCTATAAGAAAGCCAGCTGAGCAAGCCAGGAGAAGCAAGCAAGCAAGCCAGTAAGCAGCATCCCTCCATGGCCTCTGCATCAGCTCCTGCTCCTTGACCTGCTTGAGTTCCAGTCCTGACTTCCTTTTGTGATGAACAGCAATTGGAAGTGTAAGCTCAATAAACCCTTTCCTCCCCAACTTGCATCTTGGTCATGATGTTTGTGCTGGAATAGAAACCATGACTAAGACAGTACCCCACCCAGTCTCTTGAACTGTCCATTCTAAGAGCTGTCAAACAGGGAGAACATAGTTCAGACCACCACATTCTTCCAGTCTTTTCTATCCCCAGAAGTGTAATTTGGATTTTCAGGATTCACAAGGAATTCAAGTGGTAGTGTCCCTCAGCTTGGGTCAGCAGAGGGAGCTGGTAATCTGTAATTGACAACACTAAAAAACATCATTTTTCTCTGGACATTCATCTGGAGGCAGGAAGAGTGACTGAGGAAGTAGTGGCAGTAGTTAATTCCAAGAAGCCAGGGTTTGTGTTTATTTCTCCTCAATGCCTGGAAGCCACCACAGTGATGGTGGCCCATGTAGACTTGTTGTTGCTGAGGGACACTCAGCACCATGGTTCATTGACCATTTTCTGAACTGGAAGTCAGAAATGCAAACACCTGGAGGTCAGGAAGGCAACATGAATAAAGGTGGTCAGATAAGACCTGACTGGGAAGCCCAGTGGTCTGCTCAGTTTAGCTAAATGCTGTCATTTGGGAACAGGAACCCAGTATGCTGAGGCTTTAGTCTCAGACTGTCCCTCTCCTCCTCCCTCCTCTTCCTTCCTCTCCTTTCTCCTCTCTTAGGCATTGCAGTGTAGCCCAGGCTAGTCTGAAGTGGTTGGAATCCTCTTTCCTTGTGTTAATGCATGGACTAGTGGTGTACACCGTCACTTTGAGCTGGGCTCCTCTATTCAGTAGAAGTTGCAAATCCATATTTTAATATGGAATGCTTTCTGAGCAACCAATTCCTTCAAAACTACTGAGAAAAGTTAAATAAACAGTTTTCGTTAGCAAATACAAATATATTCTGCACCCATGTTCTCAATATTAAAATAATTAAATCCCCTCCCCAGTACAGGCTCTTGCTAGGAGGTCTAGGTTGACCTTGAACCTACTATGTATCCTCTTTGCTCACCCTTCAGAGTGCTGGTATTATGGACTTGAGCCACCAAGCTCAACTTTATAAACTTTTGGTTGCATTTTCTTTCTCTCCCTCATACACAAACACAACTATTTGCTAAACCACTTACAATCTGCCAACCTTGGGATGGTTTCATGAAATTTCAGCGTGTATCTTAAGAACAGGCACCCCACCGCATCACTGATACTGCTTTGAGAAAGCCCTCATACATTCAACAGTAGGTTGTGTACTTCAAAATTTCTCCAAAGTGTCTTAATGGTATGTTGGAATTGGCTTGCATAGAGAATGTGTGTGCGTCTATTCCATCGCTGAGCTCAGTATCACAAGATGCCGGGCACAGTGGGAATATTTACACTAAGGAAAGCAGCAGACGGTATAGTTGGCTTCCGTTGCTGGGCCAGTTCTTGACCAGAATATAGCTGCTTTAAAAGTAGCTTCAATGATAAAAATCTGCTCGTATTGAATGTAGGCAGTTGGCTGGATCTGAACATCTGAATACCCCCACGAAGCCACTATGACGATGACAGCAGTTTCCTCACCCACTCTTTGTTTATTGAGTCTCTTTGTGCAGAGGAGAGTACAAAGTACAACCTGAGACTCACTATCTTAATTGTTCAGTGAACAGTATAGGATCAGTAACTGAAGGTATTATTTACAGCAGATTTATCCAGTTTTTTCTCTTGCATAATTGAAACTCCATATCCGTCCTATAACCACTGTTCTCACCCGTGTTCAACTTCTAGCACCTACCACTGTGCTCTCTGCCTTTAGACATTAGAAAAGTACAGCTTCTTCATGAAAGTAAAATCATACAGCATTTGTCTTTCTATGACATGTTTATTTCAGTCAGGATAATGTTCGACAGGCTCATCCACTTTTGTCAGATATAGCAGAATTTATTTAGTTATTCATTTTTAATTGATTTTTTTGTAGATAGCATCTTACTATGTAGCTCTAGCTGGCCTGAAACTCGATATCTAGACTATGCTGGCTTAGGAATAGTAAGCAACTTGATCAACATCACATAGTTAATAATAAATGGTAGAGTCCATGATCATAAGGTTTGGGCTTGCTTCTCTAAGCATCCCTCCAGTGTTAGGCATGTGGAAAGACCAAGAGCATTGGTGCAGGAAATGGAGGGTATATTATAAACAAGTTCAGAAACTATAAAATCACCCAAGAGACTGAATGTCTCTCAGCAAGGTTTTGCCACTGTGATCTGGGGAGTCTGTCTGGCCCTGTCTCACCCTGGCCACTAATCATCACCTTTCTGCTCCTCATTAGATTATTGGATGCTAAAATGTCAGATTCACCATAGGGCATCTCAGAAGCAATCTAGACTGTTCTCAATGAGGACAGGTTTCTACTATGAGTATCTGCTACCAAGTGGAATAGGTCAGGAGGAATATTAGGAATAATCCTGGGACCCAGAAGGGCAGATTAAAATGAAATGATCTCTATTTAGTTTAGCTCTAGCACTCCCCCTTGCTTGATTCCAGAGTTCCTTAGTTTTCTCATCTTGCAATCTCTGAACCTCTCTTGTGAGGCAAGACTCCATATCTAAGCCCATCAATGAGGTGCAGGCGTCCAAGCCACACACGTTCATCCTATGTGACTGCCAGAGGAGCTGACTCTAGTTTGGTCAAATATTGCTTCTGAGATGATTTACTATGGTTTCTTGTTGTGGAAAATATTTCATCTTGATCCAGAGTTTCTACCCCGCCTTCGACCACTCAGTTCCCAGAGAAAAGACACACAACCTTTATATTAATAATTAGCTTTAATCAGCACCTGAGCTGGGAGGGTATCTATCCTTATGCTATTATGTATAACTCCCTGCCAATAATCCCACTATATAATTTACCATGTTTTGTCTGGGCTGCTCTTAACTTCAATTAGCCGCCCCACAGGGCCATTATTTTAAGATTCTTACCCCATGGCATCTTCTCCTTTCTCCTCCTTCCTTCTCCTCATGGTCTCCTCCAACCTCAAGCCTGGGAACACCAAACCCTGCCTATGTCTCTTCTGCCCAACTATTGGCTGCTGGCATCTTTATTTAACTAATAGTTTAAAATCAATGAGTAAGTCACCTTGTAGGTGCAGATTCTCTCATTCTTGGGAACCAAGTCTTGGTATCCAGTACTTATCATTACCATACATATCAGAAGATCAAACCTCATGGTCTCTCTTTTTTCTTTTCTTTCTATTAAGGGTGTTTTGACTCTGTTCTTTCCCTAACAAATTCTGGTGAGTTGATTACAAATTTATT
This sequence comes from Rhynchomys soricoides, assembly GCA_019843965.1. Classification (NCBI taxonomy): domain Eukaryota; kingdom Metazoa; phylum Chordata; class Mammalia; order Rodentia; family Muridae; genus Rhynchomys; species Rhynchomys soricoides. The sequence goes on along the minus strand of JADRCH010000010.1, from coordinate 7,594,004 downwards.
ACCTCTGAAAGCAACATAGTAAAGGACAGTCAGAGCAGGAGGCCTACCTACACTCCCTTGAGAACTCTTTGGGACTCACCCACCTTACTGACTTTATCCATAGCTGTCCACATCATTTTTTCTTTTCTCCCAGCCCACAAAAATTGAGTACAAAAGACCATTTGGTACATGTAGTCTCTTCCATTTTATTTGTAGTCAACTAATACATAGAAAACTATTTTAGTGCAGACCAATATTCCGTGAGGTTGGGCTTTTCATCAAGATCTAGGAAAACCATTTTTTTTTTTTTTTAGGATGAAAGAATGCTCAGAGTATTCTCTGGGGGCAGCTTCTTCCTGAAAAGGGGCCTGGATCCTTCCAACATTTTAAGTGAACAAAATTGCTGGGCATTATCTTCTGGCACTAAACCTAATGGAGCTGCAAGAGACCCAGCAATACCAAGGTGCCAATGAAGTGAGCTGGGAAGGGGAAGGGTTGAGTTCCATTCTTTGGACATGGTTTATAATTATGAAGGCAAAGTTGTTACATTAGAGGAGTTAGAACATAATACTCCACACTTTTGAAAAGCCAGTTAGATCCTTCCCTTATAGGAAAATCAAGAAAACAGCCACGAGCAAAGCCAGGAAACTACAGAGTTTAAGCACAGTTTCAAAGGAAGATGGGGATTCTTGTACGGTTCGGGTTTTGGTGACTTTCACTGTTCGATCCCACTGGGTCAAGATGGCCTTTCTGGCTCCTTCCCATTTTCCTGGACCAGTCAGGCGAAAATGGTAAGATGAGCATGGGCCGAAGAAGATGCTCAGAGCCAGGCGTGGGTCAGTCAGGAGCATGGCCCGCAGATTCGGTTTTGCGTTGATAGAGGTCAGGAGGTCATCTATGTATGTTATATAGTCTGATTGCAGAGCTTTGCAGTAGCACAAGCCAAACCTTTACAATAGGAAGAATGGGAAGAGAAGGAACAGCAGTCACAATGATAATAATCCTGGAAATCATTATTGCAGTCTTTGTCCAAAGCAAACCCTGACTGACACCAGAGTGGGAATGGCTTGCTGTCTTTTCCATTATGTCCACGGGCATTTACAATGTTTTCTTTCTAGTTTCTTTGTTGCTTCTTTGGGACAGGGTCTTAAATCATAGCCCAGGCTGGCCTCTCACCCATTGCAGTCTTTCTGCCCCAGCCTCCCTCCTTTTGAGATTACAGTCTCAAAAGTCACCATATTTGGCTTCATTCTTTCTTAAATCTCAATGGCTTCTTCATTTGTATAATATGATGAGCCACAAAAATCCACAAAGTGACATTTTCATACTGCTACTATTAGTCCCTAGAATCACAGGGTGACTTTTGTGATAAGAAGAGTCTACTTTGTCCTCTGTTCTAATTATTTATCCATTAGATAAGAGTCTGATGAGACAAGACCAAATTCTAGCCTGAGGATGAAGAAAAAACAAAACAAAACAAAACAAAAAAAGCATCAGGGCTAGAGAGATGGCTCAGCAGCTAAGAGTTCTTACTGCTCTTCTAGAGGACCCAAGTTTGGTTCCAAGCATCCACATGGGAGCTCATAACTGCCTATAACTCCCCAGGGAATCTGATGCTCTCTAAAGGCTTCTGCATGCAGGAGATGCAGGCACACACATATACACATACGCCAACCCCCTTTGAAGAGAAAAAACATCTATAATGCTTTTATTATTTTGGACCTTAACTCTTAGACAAAGCTAGAACAATGTTTGAAATTTGAGACTCTATGAATAAGACAAGGAAGTTATTAAAATGAAGCAGTTAAGAAGAAAACGGCCCCATTCTTTATCCTCAACTGGCCAGAATTTCACAGTGTATCCCAGACTGGCCTCAAACTTGCAGCAATCTCCCTGCAGCAGTCTCTCAATCACTGGGATTATAGGTGCGAGGCAATACATTGGGCTAATTTGTTAGTGTGTGTATATACAGTGTGTATGTTCATATATATGTGACTGCATTTGTATAAGAAGGTGCATATCAACATGTGTGCACATGTGTGCAGAGGCAAGGAACAAACTGAGGTATGATTTCTTGCTCTCCCTCCTCTTTTTAAGACAGAGTCTTTCATTGTCCTGGTAATTGCCAAGTAGGTTAGGCTGGCCAGCCAGTGAGCCCTAGGAGTCTGCTTTCTCAGTCCGGGGATTACAAGCATTTGCCAGCACAGGTGGCTTTCTGGGGACTGAACTCAGATCTTCATGTTAGAAAGGCTGGCACTTTACAAACTGAGTTATCCCCCTACCTCATGTTTGAAATGCTTTCCTCTTCTAAAATAATTCCCCCCTAGAATTCTTTAGACTTCTAAGCGAAGATTGCGTGTCAGACAGTGAAGCAGATAAAGTCAGAGGTAATTTTGCTGCTAGGGAGCCATAGTGTATAATGGCCAGGTGTCTCTTCTTTGTTGCCCATGTCCCTTCACTTCCCTTTGGCCTTTGAGTGGGCATGAAAAGCAGGGCACAAGCAGCTCTGGAGAAGGTCCACTGGGAATGTGAACAGCTTTTAGGGCCATTACAGGGCTTCTTTGTCTACTACAGGACATCTCTGTGGTAACACAGAAGCAGCCATTGACAAATGAGTGTGGTTGCGTAGCAACAAAGCCTCTCACAGTCACCTTAGTTTAAATTTTATCTAATTAGCAAAAATTGCGAAATCTGTATCTTCAACAACTATTTGAAAATGAAAATGAAAAACTAGGTCAGTGTGTCTGTCCCACGGGGCAAGGTCGACTGACTCTTGCTTTAGAGTAACAACTTGGATGAAATAATAAAGCCAGTAGAGATCTGTTGAGTAAATGGGCACTCCCAGAAAGCATACAGTCTGCCTGCTGATTGTGGATAAGGTGCGGGATAATGTATCTGGTCTGTGAGGGTTCCTTACACTAGGACTAGAACCTAAACTCTAGATGGTTCTAAGAACTTAAAAATGCTTCAATTTAACCGTCTGCCTCCTCTCTGCTTACACAGGTGCTCTTAAGGTTTTCTTTGGTCTCAGACATGTCTCTTTGCAGTGTAGAGCTAGCTCATCTCCACTTTACTGTTTCATCAATTTCACTATCACTCCCAAAGGATACTATGAATTCACTCACCCACTGTGCTCGTTTTTCTTCCGTTCATTAACTTCTTTCATCATGACACTTGGTGGTGGTAACGTAGTGGCACCTAGAAAACAATCACATTATGGCTGTGTGATCTAACTTCAGCTCTAGGCTTTGGCTGATTCCTCATTGCTTTCCTTTCATTTTTTTCTGGTACCCAGCTACTTACCTGTCCTGCTGCAAAAGTGTCAGGTGCCTGACCTGACTGGTGGTGTATTCCTGGCGTTAATGTTAATGCGGCTGACTGACAAGATGAGTATTTGCCCATCTCACTAGCTACTTAATGTGACAGAATCTCACAGCTGGTTTGACTGATGCCATTTCATTGACTGAACCTTTAATTTTTTTGAATTAGTCGATTCAGTCAAAATAATAGGGAGGCACATGTCTTTTAAACTCCTGATTTATCATCTGTGCTATGATGATATGCCGCTGTGCCAGAACAATTTGTTTTGAATGGATTCCAGTTTTAACTTACTAATAAGATTAACATGGCAAACAACCACTTAAGTGTGCCCAGATATTTCTCACACAGTTACCTTTTAGGACCTGAACAACCCATCGAGCTTGTGTCTCTCCTGTGGGTACCATGGAGCCCAGGGGCTTGATGAGACCAATCACAGCCAGAGTTGGTTTTGGCAGATGCGCAGGGAAGATGTACTTGTACAGTGATGCCTGGCCATCCTCAACTTTCACTATGGATTCGTCGAGGAAGGGGAAGGCAAAAGTGTATCCAGTGGCAAAGACGATGACGTCAATAGGCTCCTCCTTTGGTGTGTTGTTAAATACGACAGAGTTTTCCTTCACCTCCTTGATGCTGGGCTTGATCAACACTTTTCCAGTGATGATGCGACCTGGGAGCTCATCATTGAGCACAGGCTCTCTCAGCTGAGTCCTAAACAGATCAGGAGCAGAGAGATATGTGTAAGTCAACACTGGTGCCAGTACTCTTTTATTCTCTTGGTTGGACTGGAGCTGCCAGTCTTTGAAAGGAATGAGCAATATCTAAAGGTTATAAAATGTGTTTATCAAAAAGCTCTTGTTCAGAGTTACTAAGCAATTTGATTAAAAAATAATACTATTTTAAATATACCTTGATGGGCTATGTTTATTTCACATTGATATTGTTCAAAGGCAAAATATCATGAGTATTGATTTTAGTGGGTTATGTCAGTGTCTGGTTGGTACTGATCACAATTGAGCACTGTTAGCAAAATTCAGATGAATGGAGAAGGAAAATATTTAGTGAGAAGTGTCTTAGAAGGTTTTGTCTTAAGGCCTAGTGATATCTATAGGAATGTGCTAATTAAAGTAGCTTGACCATCTCAAAAAAAAAAAAAAAATAGCTGAGGCAGCAGCTAGAGCCCATGGCAGCTTCTCTTTTTCTTGATTTCAACATTCAGCTACTGCTGCCATTCATTCTAGGGACAGCAGACTGCTGAAGGACTATAAGGGAAACTGGGAAGCCCATATCTGGCAAGAACATTTGACCCTTTCTTTAGTTCTCCTTCCCAGAGAATAATTACATGAGGGAATAATTATTGTGTTCCAAAGGAACAGACAGCATTATCTTTTTATTGTGTTACCTTTTTCTCAGCAGAGAGAAATACTTTACTGAGTTGCTTTGGTGTGAGTTGAACATGTTTATGGATTATGGTGAATTCACAAAAAGAGATAGCCCTGTAAAATGGAAAGAGCATGGGAGAGGGAGGTAGTAAGCTTGGTTTTCTTGTGTATATGTGACAGAGCCTGGGCAAGTCAAATGGTTCTTAAGGGCTTTCTTCTGATCATCTGAAAAATACATATATTGACATTTCAGTTGAATGGAAGGGCGTATGAAAAAGTTGTGTGTGAAAATTTTGGAAATGGAAAAAGATTGACTACATCAAAGAGAGTAGAAATTGTATTTCTTTAGTCCTGTCAGCCATCAGCCAGGCTTCAGTGGAAAGAGCTCTAGAGAGACCTAGAGGTAGAAGAGGGAAATAAAGACATGAAGACTATAAAGAGAGAAAAGTGTTAAGAGGAAAGCAAACAGAGAGATCATGCCTCTGAAGAATGCAGGTACTGACACTTTGGTGGAATGAAAAGGTATATGAGAAGTGGAAAAGGATTGGCCGTTGTTGGCATTGTTGACCACCATTGTGGTCTTGGGCTACTCATCCATATTGGTCTAGAACAAAATCTGGAGACCAGAGAGGATTTGCAGTGGACCTGGAAATGAATTTTTATTGTTGTGATGGTTTTTCATGGTTGTCAACTTGACTACTTCTGGAATTAACTAAAAACTCAAGTCACTGGGTGAAGGAACTTTTAGTTAACTGAATTACTTGAGGTCAGAAGACCCATTTTAAATCCAGGCCACACTTTCTTGTGGCAGCCTATATAAAGACAGGAATTAAAAAGCTCTTTCTATTTGCCGCTTGCCCTCATTCTGTCTGGCATGTTTATACCTTCTCTGGTGTTACAGCCTACTTCTTTGGGATTCTGACATACACTGAAGACTGGCTGAGACATCCACCTGTGTGGACTGAACAACTTCTGAACAACTTCTGGATTCTTGGCCTTTCTACCAATAGATGGTATGGTTGGAATATCTGGACCAGAGCCTTAAGGCCACTCTAACAAATCTCCATATGTTTGTGTGTGTGCACACATGTGTGTATACATATATTCATATATGTACAAATTAAAAATATCAGTTTTGTTCCTCTAGAATATTCTAATACAATTGTCTAAACTTAATGAATGACAAAATAACATTTGTTTCTTGCTAATGGGATAAGCTGTAGGTTTTAACTAAAGGTTAGACTGAAATCAAGAGCTAGGGAAATAATTAGTCTAAGTAACTTTGTGTCTTAGTTTTTCCACACTAATAGAATATAGCAATACTTACCTTAAAGAGTTGTTGGCAAAGTGAAATACAGAAATCTGTCGACTGAGCACTTGCTAGTTAGCTCCTATGAGTGTGTAAACTTGTTTATGAGGTCTTTTGAACGTTCATCACAGCCATCGTCTTGTTTGCAGGTGCTATTGGAAAGGTTAAGACTCCCTTTTCTAATACCCTTCATCAAATCAATTAGGTTTACCTGTCTTCCGGAGCCACACCGTAATTCACATGGTTGAACCAGCTGTTCATCTTCTTTGCTATCAACCAACTCACAATTGGAGTTGGGAGGATATTTCTGAGCATGTTTTGAAATCGTGTCATGAATATCATGTCCCATGGGTACCCTGAATCAAAGACTCGGCTGATCACCCATGCCCCTCCGGTGGTGCTGAGGAACACCTAGAATCAACCAAAGAGTTTCAAGAAGTAAAGACCAATAACATCTACTATTGTGAAAATTATTTACCTGACATGATAGCCTTGATTCTTCTAATAGTTTTGAATATACAGAGTATTAAAACACCACAGGCTTTATTATTAAATAATACCCATTGTTTACTGGGCTTGAGATACTGGAACAACTTACCTGGAGCTTTAAGTCACATGAGAGATGCCAACAGATAGTTGGCTGTAATTTTATACACTCACCATAGGTGTAGGCAACAAGAACAGGGCATGATGGAAATTGGAAGTTGTCAACATAGGTGATATCAATACAGGTACTACTTTGACTGGCAGTACAATTTGTTAAAGTATTAATTTCAGTATTTCCTTCCTTCCTTCCTCCCTCCCTCCCCTCCCCGTCCCTCCCTCCCTCCCTTCCTCCATCCCTCCCTCCCTTCCTTCCTTCTTTCCTCCCTCCCTTCCTTCCAACTGTCCTCTTAGCCACATTGGCTGTTTGGTTATTTTCATTTACCAGTTAGCTGATTAAGCTAAGATAGTAGTGGTTTGATATCACACAGTAAGTGATTTTCTGGATAACTGTTCAGAAAGCAAAACATTTGGCTACCAACTCTGTTATTTTGTTGATACAAACAGACTGAACAGATTGCTTTTTCTCCCATGAGAGCAGGGCAGGAAGGCTACAGCCAAGGTTATTTTTTCATAACTTTATAACCTCATAGACCAGAGAACACAGCACGGGAAGGTGGTAAGAGGCTCTGATGTGTGAGCTATTTGCTGCCTCTGTGTCATCATGTAGAATTGTAGACACTAAGTCTCCTTTAAACCAAGGGTAATGTTTCTTTTTTAATTCAGAAATGACAAGATAAATGTCAAAGCATGGTTTTTAATTACAAGAATTTCCAGATAATTAGAGAAAGAAACAATATTACCACACGCAGAGACTGACCCTTCTAAGTATTATTTCAGAAGTTCCATTCTTTTTTATTCAGAACAATGCCATCAAATTGCTAAGTCTCTTCAAATCAATTAACCAATGTTTTAGTGAATGGACCATTCATCAATTCATCTTTCTAAAGTAATAGAAGGGGATCTCAAAGCTACACCCCCAATTCTCTTTCTTCATAATTCTTTCATAATTACTTATTTGGCATCCGATTCCCTTACAGTTTCATGTTCCATTAGAGCAGACCTTAATTTTGTTGGTTTGGGCCTGGCACAGTGTTTGGCACATCCTGAGTAGGGAAAGGTCACTTTGTACCAAGTGTACATGTGTTTTACAATATAAGAGAAAGGTCATTGAGGAAGGAAGTGGGTGGATCGGCAAAGGTGAATTAAAGACAAGGAAGTGGAAAGGCCCAAAGCAGCTCTTCAGTAAGAATGCAAATGGAAGATTTGACCCAGGTTACGGAGTGCTCTAGGATGCAGGGCTACTGCATCTACAATTCATTATTTTCTTTCAGACAATGGGAGTCACTAGATTTTCAGATTGATGCCATGTGAAGGCAGGTGTGTACAGGTTAGTTTTTATTGTCAACTTGATACAACCCAAGGCACCTGGTCAGAGGGAACCTCAACTAAAGACCTGTCTCAATCAGATTAGCCTGTGGCCATGTCTGTCTTGATTGATGATTGATGTGGGAGGTCCCAGCCCGTTGTGGGCATCATCATCATCATCATCCCTGGATGGACAGGTGGGCCTGGGTTGTGTAAGAAAGCTGGCTGAGTATGAGCCAGGGAGACAGTAAGCAGCATTCCTCTATGGTTCCCTTCTTGACTTCTGTCACTGATAGACCTGGAAGCATAAGCCAAATAACCATTCCTTCCCCTAAATTGCTTTTGATTGTGTGTTTATTACAGCATTAGAAAGCAAACTAGCACTATGGCTCTTCTGAGAGTTTGTTTGTTGGTGGTTTGAGTTTGCATGGTTTGTTAAGAGTGGGATAATGAACTGGGCAGTGGTGGGGCATGCCTTTAATCCCAGCACTCGGGAGGCAGAGGCAGGCAGATTTCTGAATTTGAGGCCAGCCTGGTCTACAGAGTGAGTTCCAGGACAGGACAGCCAGGACTACACAGAGAAACCCTGTCTCACAAAAGCAAAAAAAGCAAACAAAACAAGAAAGAAAGAAAGAAAGAAAGAAAGAAAGAAAGAAAGAAAAAAGAGTGGGATAATGGACTGTATGTGGGGCTGTCAGGGTGAAGGGTAGAGTTTCCTAACTCATAGACTTTGAGTCCTTGAGGCTTGGGTCTGAGGACTGGCTCTAACAGCAGGTAGTGGCATGACTTTTGGCTTCTTACTTCTCTCATTCCTGGTTTACTGTCTGTAGTGAGGGGTATGAGCAATGTGTTTTGGTGACTGAAGTAACGGATCAAGGAGCATCTAGTACAGTATTTGGCAATGAGTAATCCACACAAATATTAACTGTTTCTATAGTTTTTTTAGGAGACAAGGAAGCAGAGACAGCTTAAGGTGGTAGAGACCTGGGAGGACAGTAACTAAAGAAAGAGAAAGATAGATGAGAGATGTTAGCAAGGAAGAGTTGCCAGGCCTGAGGGACCCATGGAACTGAGTGAAGAAAATGTGTGACCTGGTTGAACAATGTGACAAAATTAAATGTTAAAGAAGCTAGTTTCGGAGGAAAGGTGACAACTGGAATTCATAGTAAAGCATGTGACAGTAAACACTTATCTGGACATGATTGTGCATGTCTGTAATTTGTAGCACTTGAGTGGTAAGGGCAATAGGAGTTCAAGGTCATCATCACCCAGACAGCAAGTTCCAGGCTAGTTTGAATGTCATAAGATCTTGTCTCAAAACAACCCAAAAGTCCTTCAAAAATCTGTTGTTAGCTGGATAACTCCAGCACTCAGGAGGCAGAAGCAAGAGGATCCTTATAATTTCAAGGCCATCCTTATCTACATATTGACTGGTAGGTCAGCTAGGGTTACATAGTGAGATGCTTCGAGGCCCTGTCCCCCCCAAAACGTGTTTTCTGCTGGGAATATTTAGTCTTTTAACATTTATCATAATTTCAAACACTGTTTAGCTGAGACATCCATGTTAAGATAGAGGTTTCATTAGGTAACATCAAGAGTGGTACCTTTTTTGCTAAGTGGCTGGCCTCCACGGCAATATCTGTGCCAGAATTTCCCATTCCAACCACAAGGACTCGCTTGTCCTTAAATATGTCTGGATGTTTATACTGTCGGCTGTGGAAGTACTGCCCCTTAAAAGTTTGTATACCTATAGAGAAAACAAAACCACGTAGAGAACTTATAAAATAAGTGAGTGGAGCATGAATATTTTCCACCTGATAACATGATAATTTAGTTATTATTTATATGAATATATATATACATACATACATATATACACACAAAATGATTTTATTAAAACCAGGATACTCTAGTTTGAGAAAACCTAAAGTACAAACATAAAACTTTACAAAATGTTATCTGGAAATTATTTCCTTAATCACTTTATCTAATTATGGGCAAAGGGATCAATAATCTCATTAGATAGACATTTTTTTTTACATACTAAATGATTAACCACTAGCCTGAAATACTGTGACATAAGATATACTGCACAAAAGTGTGAGAAGTTATCACCATGTCAAGGTGATGGATGCCAATGGGAAGGTAATGTTCCAGATGCCAGGTGATTATTTATGTTGTACAGATTTTTGTAAACAGGAGCAAGAACAGAGAAGTGGATCACTGTTTTTATTTAGCAAACTTTCTGAGGACCCTGGCTACATGCTAGGCATTGTGCTAGATGATATAGAGAAATGAGATCAATGTACCATGGACCCTGTTCACAAAGGTTCTCGTACAATGAAGATATTTGCTGACAGTCCACAGCTCAGGCTGAGTTCACTGAGTCAGTGTTGGCTTGTAGAAAAAAGGGTTGTGTGTGTGACATTAGGGTCACATCTCTTGGGCTCACTAGATAGGCAGTTGTTGCCAAGTCCCATTGAGACATCAAATGCAAACAGAAAGCTTTTGAAAAGTCATCTCAAGGATGTTACACAATCAGATGTCAGAGACCCTGACTTTTGTAGAACAAAGATAAGACAACTAGGTTCTCAGGTTAAGTATGTGTGATTGCAGGAAGTGGTTTTCTTACAAACAGGTGACTCTGTAGTTCATACTGAATCATTCAAACTTAGCAGGGATCCTGGTCAAAACTTAATCACAATTAAGATCATTTCATATTTGGTGCAAGTTTTTAAAAACCAAATTTTAGTATTAACTCTTAACTCAGGTATGCCATATAATTTAGATTCCTTTCAAGAAAGGACAACTGGAAAAACCTAAAATGGACCATAGAGTTGTCTCTAGATCATAAGTTACCTGCCCTATAATATCTCTGACTTAGAGATGTTTGGGTTACAAATGGACAAAAATGAGAGACCATGTGCATGAGTCTCCTTTGGATCAATACCTTCCCCTCTTACCTTACAGAAGGGCAGAGTAAGGATTTACAGTTGGCAAATATGGTTGTGTTACTAAATGCCACCATTTATGTAACTAGAGAAATAAAGCTAGGTATTTGGGGGCAAATGGCATACTCAATCCAATTGTGGTAATTATTATGTTTACAAAGACTCTTGGGAACTCCACCTTTGGAATTGCGTTCAGAACCTCTGATAAAAAATTTGAATATCTTCGTTGAACTTAAATTTTTGTCATGGCTCACGACCACTCTAAAGCAGGGAGGAGATGGTTGTAGGTACTCATTTAAAGTGAGAATCAGTCTTAGAGCTCAGAGCCTATTTGACAATCATGGAACCAGGGTTTTCAAATTGGTAGTGCCCAATAAGAATGATATTAAGGGCTGCAGGCTTTGCACAGCCCTCTTCACCTGATTGTGCGACACACACATATGGGTAAAGTAATCTGAGTTCCTCAACTTGTTGGCAACTCTCCATTCCCAGAGGCTTAGAAAGGAGAGGGAAGAGAACAAAGACTATTAGCTGATGAACCATGTGACTTAGCTTGTGCTTTTCAGATTGACAGATCATCCAGTTCAAAGCAAACACAGTGGCTTGCATGCCTTCAGTCTGTTCTATCTTAACCCAGCATGTCTTCTGATGTGGCTCCCAGGGTTGATTCAGGACCATATGTATCTCTGAGTTTTGAGTATTGCTATTATTTTGGCTTTTATGTTACTGTGATTCCTCCAAACTCCATAAAACCCTATTCATGCCTTTAACATGAGGTACGTGTGCTATTCACTTCAGTATTGTACCGTGAGTACTGAGTTATTTTGATCCTATGGAACTTTCTGGATTCTTGGGGGGAGATTTTATACCAAGAGTTCCTTCAGAGAGTCTTTAGTGGCTAGCTGCCTCTTCTGGCTGGTTTTGATCTGTAGGCAAGAACTGGAAGTGTTATGTCACCAGAGGGCTGATAGCAGTCCATTACTGAATGTGTTTAAGTAGAAATTTGGAGTCTTTGCTTGTTTAAGTGTGTGTGTGTGGTGTGTGTGTATACACTTGGGTGACATCACATGTGTAGAGAGGTCAGAGGACAACTTGTGTTCTAGTTTCTTCTGTCTGGGACCTGGGTATTGAACTCAGATCATCAGGCTCTGCAGAAAGCACTTTTTCCTGCTGAGCCATCTTGGTGGCCCAGGCTTGGATTGCTTAGCAAAGCTTCCTGCATTGGGAAGAGATCTACCACGGTTCAAATTAGATTTTCTGTTGTAGGGAAGTTTTTAAATTATACTTATCCTAGTCTGACCTGGGCTGAGTGAGCTCTGGGGCAAATCCAGGCCCACTGGGAGTAGATGAGTTTAGTGTAAGGTGGAAGAATCCCTTTAGGCCATGTCTAAATGATCTGGTCCTAACTTCTAAAAGGTTACTGTAGATGAAATAAACTGTCAAGTCATCAGATTTTCTATTTCCCTGAGTTGATATACTGCTGAAATTTGGCACAGAGTAACATGAATTATGGTTACAAAAGCCAGGTAAGAGAACTGAGACCTAACAAAATCTTAGCTTGTATCCTAAGACTCATTTCCCAGTTGTTCCAGTTCCAGGAAGCTCTTATTTGCCCACCCTGAGGGAGGCAAGCAAGCAAGCAAGCACAAATCATGTTTCTCACTCCGTTATTCCAACCCTGTTCTTTGTGTCCTTTAAACACAAATTTAGCAACAAGAAGCAGCTGCTGAGGTGAATAAATTGTGTAAGCACCCCACATTTCAGAAGACTAAGTACTGCCTGTCACTTAAGGAGGAACAGTGAACCTCAATGAAGCATAAAATAGCTTATCCATTATTCTTGTCTGCATTCACAATTTGCTTGAAAGCCCAAAACTGTCTGACTATTAAAAGTTCTGCTTGGAAAAAAATTGTTTTAACACAATTTTAACTATTTAATGGACAATCCACAAGAATTCATCCTGGGACTAACCAGTTACCAGGATGGTTCCCTTGAGACAATTCAAAGTAATTTGTAGAAAATTCTGTACCTGGAAAGGAATCCAGAGGCAGATGTGGGTTAGTTAGAAAACCAGTGCAGACCATGACAGCATCAAAGATGTCTGAACTTTGCTTCCCTCCACAGACAGTGACCACGTCCCACTGTCCAGAGACAGCAAAATCTGGGCGTTTTGTTATACTGCACACTTTGGTCTGAAAAGAATCACAGACATGATTAGCAGCCATTAGATTTCTTTTAAGGGCTTGCTGGTTGATACACTAGTGGACATTTTAAAGCATCTAGAACAGAGAGACTAATCATACTTAATGAACAGAACCCTAGAATCCTAATCAGGCTACCAAACCAAACAAGATGCCTTGGCTAGAAGGCTTCTGTGTTTGGGAAAGTAAAAACCAAAGATTATGAGTGATTTGCTCGAATTCTCGCTGGAAGTGATAGAACCTTGGCAATAGTTCAAGGTTCAAATAATTGATTTTTTTTTGTTTTTTTATTGAATACACATATGCAAATGAGTATTAAGTTTTGATTTATTGATTGCGTGCTGGGGATCACATCCAGGTCGTCATACGTGGCACGCTAAGTAAACATTATACTTCAAGTCTCAATATTATAACCCAGGCTTCTGATGACGCTTGAAAGTTACTCTTTGTGTCGGCAACCTTATCTTTCATAGATAACATTCTTTAACAATCGTTGCTTTAATAGAGACAAAGATTATCTTTGTAAAAAGATATATGATTATAGGTATTTAATCTCATAAAAAGTCTTAGAGAAAACATTGTTGACGTATACCCACCTCTAGAGACTGGCTGCTAACCGTATGGCCTGAATTATTTGGGAGCAGTCTAAAGTTCAAATAATCTATTTTTGTGTTTTCATTGAATGTATATATAAGTATTAAGTTCTGATTTATTGATTGTGTGCCAGAGATCAAATCCATGTCTTCAAATGTGACATGTTAGTTAAGCACTTGACCTTGAATCTCAAGATGTTTATAAAAATAAATTTATATATGTCAAACTTAAAGCAAAAATTACTCACTAACCAAGAGATGTTACTCTCTCTTAAAAAGAAGATTCAGAGAAACTGGGTTTCTTAGGTCTTTCCCACTGGCCTTCCTGTTTGGTTTATAATATGCAATATGCCTCTTGGGCTTCTACATTTGTATTAGCAAGTCTGTCTTGTGCAAAGGCTTCATTACTCTTACCAGTTTGATAGCTCATCTACAGAACTCAGGGCTGTGCTAGAGAGAGGTAAGAGGAGACAAGTAAAAGAAAACTTCCTGGCTGCTAATTGATGTTAATAACTTACATTGAAATAAATGCATCTCAGAAGTTTGAACTGGGTTGAATAGAGTTTGAGATATTCCAGGAACAGAGAATTTGGCACAAAGTTTGGGTAGTCTTCTGGAAAAGGAAAATCTGAGTAACAGGACATCTCCTTGCTGCTGTTAGAAACCACAGACTTGTAAAGACTGGCTCTTCCTTCTTCAACATGTTCCTGTAAAAACAGTGCATACTCATGAGCATATGCGCGTACACACACACACGCGCACACACAGTGGATGAAGTCTCAAACATCGGTTGAGTTTAAGGTAATCAAGATAATATATGCTACTTGTCACTTTTAAAATAGGATTTGCATTTGGGAAATGATCAACACTAGGCCTAGTGTAAACTGCTTGACCACAGTCACTATTTCAGTCATCACATGGCACCAAATAAGTCTGGGATGAATTCACATTCATGCAGCATCACAGCAAAGTATAGAAACAAATAGACCAAATCCTGAACATAGATAGGCTTGGATAAACAAGGGATCCTAGGTACTTGGCCTTCATGGATTACTCTTGGAACAATATGGAGGAACAGAATCTAAATTATGAAGGCTTTGTATAAAAAATTACGGGTTTTAGAATCTTATAGGAAGTTCATGGTGATTCACAGTAAACTTTGAAAATACAGTTTTGGTTCTATTAAAGATGTATCAGAGGTTATGGGATTTGAGGATGATGATGAAGGAATTTAGCTTAAGAGCTTAAGACACAAATCTTGAGTGCTGCCGAGGGCCTGAGCAGAAATAATGGCAGTTGGAATTGAGAGAGTGGACACTTGGAAGACAAATTGTGCAGGATTATGAGAGCAATCTGAGTTAGGGAGAAGAACGGTCAAAGTTTCAAGACTGGACAACTGTGTGAATGGCACCGACCAATTTCCTACCTCAGTTTGGGCTCAGTTAGGAGCAGTGGTATGTTACATAACTACTGCTGGGTCAAGTGCTCAGTTTTAGTAGTCCTTTGATGGAGTGTTGCCTCTGTCGTTTGGGTAGTATTATAGAAGATTGTATTGATATCAAAGGGAAATTTCTTCTTCTTATATAATACTGTTTGTAATCACACACACACACACACACACACACACACACACCCCTCCACATATACGCAAATCTATAGTTTCTTTACAGAAAAAAAAAAGTTATTTTGTTCATACAAAGAACTGAGAACTTGAACACAAACCTTTCATATGGATAGGCTCGCTCTGTTCGCATAAAGTATATGAATCTAAGTATGGACACAATGTACATCAATCATACACAATAAATGAAATATGATTAAAAGTCAATGTTACTGGTCATATCAAGTTGATTGTAACCTGGTATGTGATTCTGCACCTGACAGCTTCACTTTAGCTGCCTAACACAAGACCTGAATGATAATATCAATAGACCTGCTAATGCAGAAGGGAGAAATCTCAGGGTGTCCCATGTGGCGAAACAGCTATAGTCAACTGATACTGCTAAGAGAGGGAGGGTTAGCATAGCCCAGGACTAGACCCTTGATTGATTACTCAAGACAAATCGGAAAGCCACACTAAATGGGCTTGTATTTACACACACACACACACACACACACACACACACACACATTATATACGCAACAATAATAAAAAAGGTTATCAATTTGAGAGGGAGAAGGGGAGACATGGGAAGGTTGGAGGAAAGGGGGGGTGATGTAATTCTATTTTTATAATATAACACCATTTGCTTCACTTTGCATGGGAGTTTTTAAACAGAATACTTTGAACTAATGAGGCTTTAAAATCTTCCGTTTCAATCAGCATACCTTTGCACCATCTGAGCAATTAGAAATAGTCTGTATTTCCATGCATTTAGGAAGATCCCTGAAGCTGAGGGTATGCATGGGTGCTAAATATAAAGTTGGTTTGATTTACTCCAAACAGTAATGAGTTTCCCTGTGAGTTATGGGTGAGGAGTGGAGGCAAACTCCCTAGAGGGGAAGCTGCGTTGTCAGCAGAAAAAAACATTGGAAACATTTGGGGGATTTGGGGATCAATTTGTGTGAGGCCCAAAATCTCTCATGTTTCGCTGGCTTCCAAGAACTTCACAACTACATCTTGATAGTATAGACATGAACATACACACACACACACACACACACACACACACACACACACGCAGAGAGAGAGAGAGAGAGAGAGAGAGAGAGAGAGAGAGAGAGAGAGAACATCTTTAAGGGGGAGGGGAGAGATAGCACAGTTTGTGAGGATTTTCATAGAACTAGTCCCCACAGTTACAGCATTAAAATGGTGTATTTACACATCAGAGAGTAATGAGGGCCCGAGGGAACTAAATAAGCCAAGCTACCCTGTATTTCATGAACTCTTACTGCAAGTGAACAAACAAACAAAACTAGAAGGGAGGGGGTAGAGAAACCCTCTATTTTGCAAAACACTTGTAAAGGCAGAAAGAGAAGTTTCCAGGAAACACTAAAGCCTGTTGTGAAATAATCTATCACAGATGCTAGTCACAGAGAGACAGCTTAGCCTTTGGGCAGAATTCAAGGTGAACTCTGCTTCCTTCTCTTTCCTCCAACCGGTTGCTTCTCCTGTATAAACATCAGGGCTTGAGTATTGAACACATGTGCAGTGAGTAGGAGGCCATGTTACCTCTCAATGCTATTTGTGGGTCTTGGACCACTCCTTCCAGAATTTACCTCCATGATTCAGTGATTTCCAGACCTCTGGGCCTGCCTCCAGACAACCCTACCCCCACCCTGCACCCCCTGGTCCCAAACAATGTCAGCAAATCCTGTGTACCTCTTCTAGCTGCCTTGGCACTCTCTGTGGGGGCATATGCCTGCTGAAAATTGGTAGCATCATTTAGGGGAATGGGTTAGTTCTCAAGAAGTAAGAAATGAAGGAAAGGAATTAAAGGGAGATTGGCTTTGGAGAAAGGGACAGAGAAGGAATGTGAGGGAGGGTTTAGGTTTCTGGTCCTCTTTCATTTGGCAGCACAGTGGGATCTTCACCACCACTCATGGGGGTACTTAATAGGACCACGAACAACTCAGGGTTTGCCTGATTTTGAACTGTGAAACAGTAGAAC
This sequence comes from Rhynchomys soricoides, assembly GCA_019843965.1. NCBI lineage: Eukaryota > Metazoa > Chordata > Mammalia > Rodentia > Muridae > Rhynchomys > Rhynchomys soricoides. Next base: position 7,576,749 of record JADRCH010000010.1, on the reverse strand, counting down.
TACAGAGCATGTCTCCACAGCACAAGGGCAGACTGCCTAGATCCATATTTGAGGTCTTTCTTTTTATTGGGTGATCTTTGGAATTTTCTTAAATTCTCCTGGTCTCAGTTTTCCCATCTGTATGGAGGGACAGTGGTATGCATCCCCCTGTCTAAATGGAAATGGTAGTGTCAAAGCTGCCTGGAACAGCTCTGCTAGGCTTTTCCTTAAAGTTAATGATTAGCTGTGATATCGGGGAGACACTTCAGGAGAGCTGCTGGCAGCAGAAGTGCTGTGGGTCAAAGGTCTCTCTTATCTCATTTTGAGAAAGAACTTAAAGTTGGATGAGTAGGGAGGGAGAGAGGATCTGAGAGAACTTGTGAGAGGAGAAGAATATGATCAAAATATATTTAAGTCTAAAAACTGTTTCAAATAACAAAAATATAATAAAAGCAAAAAAAGGGGAGGGGCACGGAACTAAATGGAGAATTTAGAAAACAGGGAAATATATAAATAATTGAGGAACATTTTAAAAGATGGTCAACATCCTTAGGCACCAGGGAAATGAAAATGAATACAACTTTTAGATGCCATCTGACCTCAGTCAAAATGGTTAAGATGCAAAACAAAACAGGTGGCAAAAAATGTAGGCATGTATGTGGGGAAAAGAGAAGCTCTTACTGATTGTTGGTGGCAGTGCAAGCTGGGGCAGACACTATGGAAATCAGTGTAGGCATTCCTCAAAAAGCTAGAGATAGATTCAGCACACTATCCAGCTGTACCACCCTTGGGCATATAACCAAAGGATTCCAGCATCTATATTCACTGATTCTTGAGTCATAATAGCCAGAAAGTGGAAGTGGATAAGATGTCAGTCAACTGGTGAATGGAAAATGAAAATATGATACATTTACACAATGAAATTCAGTTCTTAAACAAAACTATGGTGTTCACAGCTAAATGGGTGGAGCCAGAAACATTTATTTTGAGGTAACCCAGACTCAGAAAGACATATGTTGTGTTTTTTTTCTCTCATTTTTAGATGTTTGTTTTTAATCTTCAAATATATGTATTTAATTTGGAAATTAGTCAGGAAATTAGTAAGGGACCATGTTGGTATGGTTTTCAAGAGAGGGCAAATAGAACGAAGTGGTATAAGGGTTAAAGGGGGTAATGGAACAGGATGGGTTAAATTGGGGTGGTGAACTATAGGAAGGGTAGAGTTGGAAACACAGAGAGAGAGATAGGTTTGAAGACCTTTCAAGGACAGTCATATGGAAACCTACTACTGTAAAAGCTTTCTAAAATACATACATATAAGAAGAGTTACCCTATAATGAGGGAAGAATGCCCCTACTAGACACCACAGACTTAAAAACAAAAAAAAACCAACAACAAATCACCACCACCACCAACAAAACCAAAACCAAACCAAAACAGAAAAAGCCCAGTGCCAGAAGTGGGCCATCTCTTTTGAATTTTTTTCCATTGTGGACACACAGACCCACAAACATTATTGCCATTGCCAGGACTTTTTGTTCTTCTCCAGAACTTGACAGTAAGACCCTGTTGATGAAAACATCACATACTTAAGAACATAGAGAAATCAAACTGGTACTGACCTAGAAGTCAGTACCTATAGCTTCATCCCTATGGGCTAGATTTCACAGTGCTGGAAGGTACTATGCATACTACTGGAGGAGAAAAATAATCATAAGTCTTACCCAACTAGGAACCAGTGTGAGCTACAGGAAGGAATGGACTAGAACGACATGCCCATGTGCAGTAGTGGTACAAGCGTTGTGGTGGTAATGACCACTTTCTTGTTGTGTTTAAGCATTTGGTACCTTATAGGACCAAAGACCAGTGCTATAGACTAAGGAATGCTTACCCTCAATGGTAGATCTATATCACAACCCCCTACTCAAGGTTCTCAGGGATTATTGTGGAAAAATAACGGTGGAGATACTGTAAAAGCCAGGAGCAGTGTTTTCAAGACACAAAAAGACAGTTGTGTTTATGAACTCACAGGTGCTGTGACAGTCTGTGCAAAACTTACACAGTCTCAGGCCAGAAAAGTCCCAGCATGAACAGAAAAGGTGAACACGATGTCCAGTCCCCAGGAGAGGAGCTATTGTGAGAGGGAGAGTCAGTATTACTTTAAAGGCATAGCCTCTGGTACATTGACCACACTCCAGTAGAAGGTCACACATTCAAGAGTATATGGACAGTACAAATCGGACCTGATTTAAAAACGGAGAGAAGATAAGGGTGTGTAGGAGAAGGGAATAGATCGAGAAGGAGTTGGAGGACAGGGACAATATGAGTAAAGTGTACTGCACGGAATACTTCAAGTACAGTAAAAATGAGAAAAACCCCAAAATGTATAAAGTAAAAAGATAAGAAATTCTTTTGTAATCAGTTTTATTAATTCTTTGATAAATCGATACCTTTATTTTGTATTATTTTTTAAAATTTAATTAAATATAATTATATCACAAAAAAGAAAAAAAAAATTCTAGGTATTAAAATTCCTAACTAGCGGGGCAGGAGATACAGCATGCATGAAGCCTTGAGTTTGGTCTCCACTGCATAAAACTGGACCTGTTAACACACGTTTGTAATTCCAGCATTTGGGAGGTGGAGCCTGGGGATCAGAAATTGAAGGTTATCCTTGGTTATGTATTGAGTTGAAAACTAGCCTGGGTAATAGATATTCTGTCTGAAAATAGCAATAACAACACAACACACAAAGAAAATATACTGAGAAAGTTTCTAACTGAAGGCTTTTCTCCTTGTGCGTATGTCTGCTCATCAAGAAAAAAATCTCTTTGTTTCCTTTGCCTTAAGATATCCAGAGGACTTGGGATGTAGCTTAGTGAAAGAATGCATGTCCTGGGTTCAATCCTGAGAGACAGAGGGGGTTGAGGGGAAGTAGATGAGAGAGACAGAGAGAGAGAGAGAGAGAGAGAGAGAGAGAGAGAGAGAGAGAGAGAGAGGTGGGGAAAGAGGGAAGGAGGGAGGGAGGGAGAGAGGGAGGGAAGGAGAGAGGATCACCGTATCATACACTGCTTCTTTGTGAGAGTCACTCTCCCTGAAGGACAGGGCCCAGCTCTTGGGTGTATGGAGGACAGCCTTAGACACCTATGAGGAAAATCTGTTGTAGTCAAGAGTCCCAGTTGTGTGAGGAGAGGGGTCTGCCTAGTGTACTCCCCCATGGAAAACAGAAATTCAATAAATATCATTAGAATACAAGAATAAAAGGAAACCCATCAAGACTATGAAGCTTTAGAACTAAGACTTTTAAAAGAAGACTGTAGGGCCCAGAGAGACAGCAGCACACAAGCTTGATGAACCAAGTCTGATCCCTGGAGCCCACATCAAGGTGAAAGGAGAGAACTGAATCCACAAAGACATGCTCTGACTTTCACACATGTGTTGTGGAATGCATGTGCCCACACTTACACATGCCACACGCATGCACACACACTAATACAGTAAAAAAAATTTTTTTTGTAAAGGTTAAGTTAACCCAGTCTAAGGAAGTGACAACTGAAAAATGATCCACTTTTACATTCCACCTTTCCTCTTTCTGAAAATAAAAATGGAGGGGAACTGTATAGTAGTCTATCAATAAATATTTCTGAATGAATGAAAGGATGTATGTGAAGGTCTTGATATACCTACAAAAGGGCATCATCCTTGGAGTGGTGTGAGCCCTGAAATCTGTCACAGTGTGAAGGAGGAAGCAGGATGTGTGTCAGCCATTACTGTTATTCCCCTTTAGACAATGTTGGTGTGGTTTTACTTAAAGACTACTTCCCAAGTTCCCTTTCCTACAGTCAAATCCCATAAAAGCAATATTCACTGTTAGTGGCAAGATAAATCCTCAAATTCTTTTCCTTCACCTATTTTATTGTTTTTGGAGACAGAGCCCTAGGTAGCTCATGCTGGCCTCCTACTCACTATGTAGTTGAAGACAACCTTGAATTTCCTTCTGATCCTCCTCCCTCTACCTCTTGAGTGTTGAAGTCTCTAGAGTGGACTACTGTACTAGGTTCTGGGGATCCAACCCAGGGCTTCATGTCTTCTGTTATCTAGCAACTGAGTTCCAACCCCAACTCTCAACCATTATTTTATAGCTGAGAGCATCAACCAATAGTGCTACTGTTGTGAGCCCTTCCTCCCTCTCGGTTGGCTGAGAAGGTTCACTGTGACAAAGGTATTCCATACACTTGGTCTCTGTTCACTTGAGTGGCAGTCAGTCAGAAAGTCTTTACCAGTGTGTATGTGTGTGTGTGTTTATTAATGATATCCACCCTCTCCCCTGTCTCCGTCTATGATGTCCTTACTTTCTCACCAAAACCTTTGTCTTCTGTGTTAGTTCGGAGGACTAGAGTCATGCTCCTGCTAGTGTCAATTAAATGAAGTAGTTCACAATCTCTATAATATTTTTCCCTCTTTCTATTTGGAAATGGAAGCTTTCTTAATTCTTTGGCTTTGAATGGGGTACCTTACCTACTTTGGATCCTAAGATATTTTTGAGCTGATCTTTGCTGTTGGTGATGATAGTACTGGTGGTGGTGGTGGTGGTGTGTATGTGTGTCGTTGTTGTTGTTGTTATT
>JADRCH010000010.1:7558465-7571926 GCA_019843965.1 Rhynchomys soricoides | reverse complement strand
GTGTTGTTGTTGTTGGTGGTGGTGTGTATGTGTGTTGTTGTTGTTGTGTATGTGTGTTGTTGTATATGTGTGTTGTCGTTGTTGTTGTTGTTGGAGTGTATGTGTGTTTGTGTATATTGAGGAAGGAGGAGGAATGACTATCTCAGGAGACTCATAGCATGTTGTATCTGGAAGACACCTTCAAGGTCGCCTAGTTGAGGGACAGTCAAGGTATTGCAGAGATGCCTCCAGGCTGCTGGATGATGGTGATGATGAAGATTTCCGTAATTCAAATCCTTGGAAACTTAGCATTAACCTGGTTTTCAAACTCGGTTTTATTTTATAATGAAGTCATAGAGATAAAATGTCTTGGTATCTGGGTACCGTTTTAACATGACAACTGCTAGAGAATCTTGTTAGTCTTTTTTCCCCCTATCTATCGATTTCGTGTGTGTGTGTGTGTGTGTGTGTGTGTGTGTGTGTGTGAGAGAGAGAGAGAGAGAGAGAGAGAGAGAGAGAGAGAGAGAGGAGACATAGCTCTATGTCACCTATTACTCTCCTCCTTAGTTTTTTGAGACTGGATCTCTCTCTGAACATGGAGCTCACGGATGGGCGTGGCTAGATGACAAGATCCTCCTGTCTCTCTCTGAACATGGAGCTCACGGATGGGCGTGGCTGGATGACAAGATCCTCCTGTCTCTGTTTCCTGGCACTGGGATTATAGGCTTGAGCCACCATCCAACTTTTCCCATGGATGCTGGGAATCTAAACTTAGGGTTTCATGGTTGTACAGCAAGCACTTTCTGCACTCAACTCCCTCCCAGTCCTCTTACATGTGATTCTCTTTTAAAAGGACTGTCTTTATTTTGTAATTCTCTAATTCCTTTTACTACCCCACACCCTCTCCACACTAAAGAGACAGCCATATTTTCCAGTAAGAACCAAGGTACTGGTCTGGTGGTGTGAGTGCTCTCTCAACTTCTTGCCTCTTTGCTTCAGTTTGGCTCTCTATGCTCTCTCTCCTGTGCTCCCTCTCCTGTGTGTTTTATCTCCCGTGTGCTCCCCCTCCCGTGTGCTCCCTCTCCCGTGTGCTCCCTCTCCCATGTGCTCCCTCTCTTGTGTGTCCTTTTCTGTGCTCTCGCTCCGTTTCCTCTAGTCTTTGGGGAAGAGTGTACCTTACCGCTTTGTCTTCCCAAGACTTTCTTGTACCCACAATCCCTCCCCCATCTTTTTTTGTAAGAATGGTGTCTCAGTTCGGACTTGCCTATTCAAGCACTTCGTGCCATCTAGGGACTTTCAGTATTCAGCTACAGTCATCTTTGGGTTTGCCTGTCATGAATATACTCAAATAGAACAGCAGCAGCACTAACAAATAATTTTCTAAATTTTGTTCTGCTTTGTTATTAAAGTTGCCTGGACATTCATCTGGTTGTTTTTCTTCTGTCACTCCTCTCAGATGTATTGCATGCACCAATATATAACCTTTATATTTTCTGAGCATGCTCTCTTCTGTTTATTGGACTCTTTCAACACCCATCATGGAATGTCTATTCTACACAGCCTTTCTGGTTTCCCAGCAGTGGCTGTAACCCTGCCCTCACCTACAGGGCTGTTTGTGACTTGTAAGATCATTAATCTTTCTTCTGCCAATAGTTCTCCAGAGAAGGGGGGAAAGCCTTCTTATCTCTGTGTTCTCTACAGTGTTCTTTGTGTATCTGTTTGCTCTGCTCATGTTAGCTGGGTACAACTGGATCGAGAGGGGTTTCTCTTGATTTTTACATGAATAAATTTTAGGGTTAATAGTTACATGACTGAGACCCCAGTGAGCATTTTTGTCTAGTGTTTCAAGAAGCTAAGTACAGCTTTTGATCTTTGGACTCACTTTTTGTTTTGACTGAAATTTACCTTAGCCAAATAATGGAATTTAATGCAACATTTTTTCCCCTCTGTGCTAGTTCTCAACGTTTGCTGATCAGATATACTCATCTGGATCACTATACCGAGGCTCACTATAGAAAGGCCAGGCGTTTAATTAGTAATGCCTACAATGAAAGGAGAAAAGGAGTTTTAGCAATTGCAAGGGTTGTGCCATCCTGTCAGAACAGATGCAGATTGAATCATGAGGACAGACATGCTCCTTCATCATACCCCTCTGGAAATGTTCTTTACATCGAAGATCATGTCTGGTAGTCAAGCACATTAAGATACACATTTTTATGTGAGCCTGCCTGCACTGGAGGACTCTGCCTAAACAGACTTCTCTGAAGTTTTGCTCTCTAGTTTAGAAAAAATTACTTTATTTCAGTTCCAAGTTCCTGGCTTCTATAAATGGGGATTGTTTCCCAGGAGCTCTCAGACCAGGCTGTCTGACACTTGCTCCTTTCCCCAGCTCCTGACAGCTTGACTGAAGTTCGTGGGAAATGTTTTCTCCTTGGAGCTGTGGAGAGTTAAAAAACAAAAAAACCACAAAAACCAAAAACCAAAAAACTCTTTCCTGGCTGAGTGCTGGAGCCCGAAGAACACTTTCTCTTTTGGCCTTTGGGTTTCATTGGCATGCAGCAGGACTGTTGTGATCCCCACCAGGGCTCCAGGCCAGCCAAGGGTGGGCTTTCCAGACTCTGGTCCAGTTCACACCATTACCCCACTGAGATTCCGGAGGCTTACATCTTTTTTTTTTTTTTTTTTTTTTCCCCAGACTCGCATTCTCTAAAACCGCTTGTGCATGGACGGTGTAGACCACCTTTGTTCAGGCTGCAGGATCTTGGGTTATGAGACTCCCGCTGCTTCACCGAACTTGGTGTCACCGAACCTGGTGTCACCGTGTCCATGCTGAAGTGGGGCCAGGAGACTATGACTAAAGGCAGTTCAGTTTTGTGAGTAGAGGCTGGAATTCTCACTGCTCTGGGTCCTGCACACTTAATCCTATGCTTTCCTGGTCAGACCCAGGCATTGTTTTTCCTATCTGCTTTGTGGGCTTCTTTGGGGTTATTTCTTCCTCTTCTCCCTAGACAGTTCTGGGGCTTTTGGCACCCCCGCCCCCTAGAGCTCAGCCTCTGTTTCTTTTTACTTTTCTGGGGTCCCCATAATAAAGTCTCCACTCGGCAGACCTTTCCAGTCTTTTCAAAGCTCTTTCTAATAGACAGATAAAATATGGGAATCACCTACTTACCGTGAATCTCCAAAGTCCCCCCAGGTCACTGCTCCTCTCGAAGCAGGAGGGCTCCAGTCCTTCTTCCAGGCAGCACTTGATGGAGGCGAGGCCACAGACCCCAGCTCCCACAATTGCGACTCGCTTCACCATGTTTCTCTGTGGAGGGAAAACCTGAGAGCAGCGTTTTATTCACAAAAGCCCCACCCAAGTCTTGGCTACTCAACAAACCAGGAAAAGAATTTGGGAGATTAAGGGATTTTCTCAGTTTGAGTCCTCTGTAGGCTATCTGTGGTGTGTCAATGTTGAGAGAGAACGTTCAGGTCATTGAGTTAACCCCTGAGCTGGATTATGACCCCGCCCCTTGGCCAGAGCTGGCTCTCGGTTCACTCATTTGTGGTCTTTAACGCAATTGTAGCTTCTGGCAGAGTAGCTGAAATCAGACCCTTCGGGTGGGCAGAGTCTTGCATTCTGAACTGGCTTGCCTCCATCCTCCAGGCTCCAACCCCGGAGCAGGCTGGAGCAGCAGACAGGAGAGGGTGGCCTTGGAAAACTCACTCTCTCTCTCTCTCTCTCTCCCCCCCCCCCCCCTTAAAAAAAAACACATTAAGGACACTCGGATTGGTTTGGGACATCCCAGAAAACTGCACAGCAGCTGGTAGGGTGGGGTTGGGACTAGGAGCCAAGACACTTGTGGTCACCACAGGTGCCACGGCACTTCCTTCAGGATATTGTCCTGGCATCCTGCCAAGGCCACAACAGTGCTACTGGGAATATAATTCCCAACTAGTCACCAATGGAAGAGACGAGGTGGCTGCCAGGGAGGACTTAAAGTGGAAGGGCAGACAGAGGAGGTGTTTCTCCTTTTTCAGTCTGATGCGATTGACTCACCTCTGTGAGCACATGGCACAGTCTGCACGGGCAGGGCTTAGAGGGTTTTCTGGCCATGTGTTAATACCGTGGACTTGTAAGAACACCGTGAGGCAACAGAGCACATTTGGGTAAATGACTAACTCTGTCAGTTAAAATTGTGTGATCTGAATTATTTAGTTCCTCAGGGCATTGTGAAAATGGAGAAAATCTTGTACTTCGCAGTGTTTTCAGAGGATTAAATGAATTAAAGTGTGTCATGTATCTGAGAATAGGTCCTGGTAACATAGTAAATGATCAATAATATAAGCTATTTCCAAAGTTGGTTTCTTCTTTTCTGTAATTTCTCTGAATTTCTGATCAAGAGCATACACATTCAGCACACACTAAATAAAATATTAGATGTTCTTTCCCAGTATGTTTCTGACTTAATTTTATCTTTTTAAGTTTACATCTCTCTTTTTTTATTCCTTTTTTTTTGAGATAGGGTCTCACAAAGCGGGTTGGTCTCAAATTCACTTTAGTCAAGGGCAACCTTGAACTCCTCGTCCTTCTTCCTTCACCATCTGGAGGGCTGGGATTGCAGGTATCTGCCACGGAACCCTGTTTTTGTGGCCCTGGGCTTGATGCGCCCTAGGCATGCACTGCATCACACTAGCCATGGCCAGCGTTATCGCTCAACTACAAGGATGTACCCAGTGATGACATTTTCTATTTTCTCATTTCCCACATGAACTGTCCATAGAGTTGGGTATGTGTCGTTTGTGTTTTTAGAACTGGAAACCCAAGAGAAGCAGTTCAGCTATGGGGGCCCAGGCTGTTTTGCTCTCTGCTGTGTGCTCGTTCTAGGAAAGCTCTGAGCATATGGTATAATGGATACAGAATTGTTTTTACTTTATTCTTATTTATTAGTATTTTATTATATATTATATATTTAAGTATATTCATACATTAAATACATTTATGTATTATATATTTATATACAATAAACATTTATATATTACATACATTTGTATATTATATAAAATTATAAATTATGTATATTATATATTAATTATATTTGATATTTATCATATTATACATTATTTAATTAATTTATTTTAAATTTCTTTTTTTTTTTTACTCATTCACTTTACATCCCACTCACTGACTCCCTCCTGGTCACCTCCCTCCCACAATCCTTCCGCCATCTCCTCCACTCCCCTTCCCCTTTTCCTCTGAGCTGGTGAGGATCTCCTGGTTACTCCCTGGTACTTGAAGTCTCTGAAAGGGACTTCCTCTCCCACTGTGGCCAGACAAGGCAGCTCAACTAGAAGAACATATCCTGTGTACAGGTTTTCGGATAGCCCCCACTCCAGTTGTTTCGGACTCACATGAAGACCAAGCTGCACATCTGTTCCATATGTGCAGGGAGGCCTAGGTTCAGCCTGTGTATGTTCTTTGGTTTTTAAATGTTATCTGGGAATTGAATAATCAAAGGTGGGGTAGCAGCCCGTGATTGAGATAAAATGTATTTCATAACACAGAACTGTCTGCTTGAGTCAAAAGTTCCCCTCTTCAGATGTCTGTAAAGGTGGTGTAAGACAGGTTACTTGCTATAGCAATTAGCTATGAACTTCCAGGAAGTCTGGAAGATTCCTTTCAGAAGAGGCAAGTGTCAGCCTACAATGGATACTACAGAACAACACACTTATAGTTTCCATCTTCTTAGATGCCAGAGGAGCACCTTGAGCCTACGTTTAGAGAGAGAGCTAGAGCTTAGGTGCTGGGTCAAGAGGCATCTGTTTTGGGTCCCTGTTCTATTAGGAATCAGTGTGGTGACATGGGAAAACTGCTCATCTCCTCTGGGTCCCAGTTTCCTCATTCACAGGTTATAATGTTTACTTACTAGTCCTTCAATGAGGAATAACCACTGTACTGGCTGGTTTTGTGTCAACTTGAAACAAGCTGAAGTTATCACAGAGAAAGGAGCCTCCCTTGAGGAAATGCCTCCATGAGATCCAGCTGTTAGGCATTTTCTCAATTAGTGATCAAAGGGGGAGGGCCCCTTATGGGTGGTGCCACCCCTGGACTGGTAGTCTTGGGCTCTATAAGAAAGCCAGCTGAGCAAGCCAGGAGAAGCAAGCCAGTGAGAAACATCCCTCCATGGCCTCTGCATCAGCTCCTGCATCCTGACCTGCTTGAGTTCTAGTTCTGACTTCCATTAATGATGAACAGCAGTGTGAAAATGTAATCTGAATAAACCCTTCCTTCCCAACTTGCTTCTTGGTCATGATGTTTGTGCAGGAATAGAAACCCTGACTAAGACAACCACTTTTTTTTTTTTGAAAAAAGACCAAAGGGAAAAAAAGAGGGCATTGCTGGCTCTGGAGAGAGTGTTAGCAGGGCAGCAATGCAGTGTGTGCCAGAAGCAATGCATGCTACTTTTTACTCTCTGGAAAGGTGAGGAACCTCTTCTAACAGCTGGGTTAAAAAAAGAGAGGAAGGTAATTCCCCTATGGCTTTGCTGAAACTAGAGAGGAGGTCAGCAGGGCATTATGGCTGTCTCAGAGAAAGCTGGTTAGTAGGGGCTGGCCCTGCCTCAGTAACCCAGAGAAGAATGCTCATTCAGACAGCAGAGACCAGCTGGTCAGCTTCCTTGCCTAGAGTGTTGTTGTTTCAGGCATAGGCTTGCTGACGGAAGGAAATAAGAACATATGCCTTCTATTGTTAATAGAAGTAGAGGGGGGAAGTCATACAGTTTCTCTGCTGTGAGGCTAGTGGAGTCTTCAGACAAGGAATTAAAGTGTCCCAGGTTCACTTTGCAAAAGAGAAATCATAGTGACTCTTTACTGGAGAGTTTGATACAGTAACAAAAACACTTGCTTTTCCCTCACAGAGAACAGCATTAGGATCAGGACTAGTGGTGCAACTGCAAAGGTTCTCTATAAACATTCACCAAAATTTCAAGCTCTGAGATTGGCTTTACCTAAGTGGAGTCTAGATCACAACGTTTTGGAGACAGTCTAGGTTGGAGATGAATAGTTCATGCAGAGTGGAATCAGATGCGCTTAAGAATCCTAGATGTAGATTCTGGAGATCATTCTCTGGTTAATTCAGGCATCAAACACCCACCGAGTGGCTTCTTTGTTGACAATACTGGGGTGTTAGGCTTTTATTGAACCTTTGTTTAGAGCAGTGATCAGTCTGGTGGGAAAGTCAAACTTGGAAAGGAAGAATTTTCATTGTTTTTGTTTACACACCAATATATTTTATCCCTAAATTGTAGTAAGAGCTGGAAAGGAGAAATGTTAATGCTGATGTTGAAGTGGCAGAAAAGTGACAGGGGGCAGAGTGATTGCTTTAGGTTTTGTGGGGTCACCAGGACTTCAGCAGTCAGAGGAGGTGAGACAACAGGCTCCAGAGCCAGGAATAGCTCTGGGATAGCAATGATTGCATGAGGCATATGCAGCTGCCTGACTACATGGTGAGCTCAACTCTCTCTTTATTCCTAGGGAAACTACAGCATGCATGCACAAGATCACACTACATTTTATTTACTTATTATTTTTAAAAGATTTATTTATTTATTTATTTATTTATTTATTTATTTAATATGTATATTATGTTCTGCCTACAGGTCTGCCTGCAGACCAGAAGGACACACTACATTTTATTATTAAGTTGATCATATCTGTGGGTCTTCTTCCTACATAAGGCCTTGCTTCTCCAAAGTAGGATAGTTTCTTTGAAGTGTGTGTGTGTGTGTGTGTGTGTGTTCCTAGTATGATGTTTGTGTTATAATAGTGTTGAATAAACATTTGGTAATAAGTTGATTTCTTGTTGGATAGAATGAATTTATCATCTTGCATGATTTTCAATAAAAAATAACCTAGCAGAGCAAATATGTATTGGAGATTAATATCCTGAGTCATGTATTGATGGCTCATCATCACCGTCTATCGATTATGCAGTATGTGGACCACCTTCTGCCACCAGTCTGCCACTGTAACCCAGTGTGAACCAGACTCACTCAGCCACTTCTGAGCAGCACATTTCCTTGGGGGCTGTGTTTCAGTATGTAGGGTGTTGCAGGTTAGAGAAATGGGTTTGAATTTCAGTGCTGAATAATTATCAGTAGAAGAAGATAATTTAATATGTCTGTATCTCCATTTCCTCTTCCCTAATATGAAGCTAGAGGTATACCTGACCTCAGGTATTGTATGGGTCACTCTGTCAATGTACAAGAGGCACTAAAAGTGGCTCTTGGGGTGTGCCAGGCCCTGAGAGAAAGTAACTAGTGTTAAATATATCTGTTACCATATGGCTGTTATTCCAGCACTGGCAGGGTAACTAAGACATTTTATTAATGGAACTAGCTCACTAATGTTACTGATTATTGTGGAGTTCTTTTACATCTTGATGAAAAATTAGCGTTTAAAGTATTATTACTCTTTAGAACTTTAAAAAAAAAGAGCAATTATTATTTGGAAGTTTTAAAAGACAAATTATTATTGTTATGAAGAAAGCATTGTCAAGGTTAAGTGAGTGTGGAAGACATCAAGCCATACATTAAGAAACCACAGTGGGCTCACTAAGGTTGGCGTTACAGAGGGAATTGGAATTTAACAAAAATAATAAAACAATTAAACCACAGGGATTTCCAAATGAATTGGGAAATCAAGCTTGGTTGCACCGAAGTCGCTAATGTTCAACGGCAGGGTCAGAAATGACTATGCTTTCCTATGGATTTTGTACTGTCTCCTCCACATCAAGGAAGAAAAGCACAAATAATTATTAAACAAGGTCAGATTGAGCACGCCGCCCCATTATTCAGATAATATGAGGGCATGGGGGTCTCATTCCCAAAGACAGAGGGGTCTTGAGTTATTTAAGAGTCTCAGTGAGCACAGTGATATTCAGTGTTTTGAACCTTAGTTTATGATATCTCAGATGTAATTTTTTATTGTTTTTTTTTATTGGTTATTTTATTTATTTACATTCCAAATGTTATCCCCCTGCCCAGTTTCCCCTCTGCAAACCCCCATCCTATCTCCCTCCTCCTGCTTCTATGAGGGTGACCCCCCACTCCTACCTTACTGTCCTAGCATTAGACAGGGTCTCATACTATATCTCAGACTCGTCTGGACTCACAATGTAATCCAGGCTGGCCTTGAGCTTCTGGCTATCCCCCAAACCAATCTCTAGAGTGCTGGGATACTGTCATGAGCATGGAGCATGTCACAGAGTTTTAACATGAGACAGAGCTGTGTTCCATTTAATGCCTCCCTCCCCCATGCAGTTTTGCAAAGCAGGGGTTCAACAGCTTCTATGATTATAAGTGGAGAAATGGACATGGAACAACAAATGAGGAGGTCATGTCTTAGCTGATTCTAAGACCTGAGAATCTACAGTGCTCAGCAGCCCCATAAATCCACACTGGGTGTGATTATGAGTGAGATAAAAATGACTTTTCTTTCAATTTCTTTATTATTCATACAACCAACTATAACGGTGATATAATATGAGCTGTTCGGACTTCACTACTTAACAAGAAGAACTTTGGCCTGGGGGTACTGTGAAGGAATTGCTGACATGCAAATCATCACTTTAAACCTGGGAAGTTCGGAAACCTCCAAGCAAAATCTTACCTTTTGAGTGTGTTTTAAATTGACTTGGAGACCTTATTGATTTTTTTCAGGAAATGATCCTATAACTGAGCTCAGCACTGGATCAGTTAGCCAGTGTGACTCACTTACACATTTACTAGGAAGTCGTCTTTATCCATGGAGGCAGACACCCACACATTCTTCTTTTGTGTGTGCAAATATCTCAGAGTACTGAGGGGCATAGACTGCCCAATAAGAGCATATCCCTAAGTGGGTTTTGTCAGTTCAAGTGTTATCAGTTGTAAATTCAGATGGATAGTTAGTGTGGGCAAAGGCACCCATAGCTGCTTACCCTAGGGCAGAAGCTTCTGAAACCTGGGTTGGAACAAGAGTGTGTTCTAGGATTTATAGCCTTTTAACAGCAGACACTTTCTCTCTCGAGCCCAATCCTAACCCAGCCACCACATCACAAATTATGCTTCTTATAACAAGTTCCCTAAGAGATCAGAGACGCTAAGAAAACAACTGGACATTGAGACCCACTTTTCCTATGCTTACATAAAATATATGGAATTAAACTGGTTGTGTAGAAGTGACTCTCAAACCCTTGATCTTGATACTTATGGATTTAGGAGTAGAAGATTAGATCCATAAGTAGTACAAAACCCAAGAAATTTGAATCCTAGGCACAGAATAGAGCAGGAAGCACAGCAACAGAAAATTGATGATTGATGATGACCTAAGCTAGTCAACTTTCCAAACAGCTTGTTTTTTTGTTTCAGTCAATACTTAGTAGATATACCTTACAAACCATTAACTCACACCAGCTAGAGGCTGCTGAGGAAAGTACTTAATAGCTCATCCAGTGAGGACTTACCAGTAAACACAGAAGTTTGGTAAGCTGACTTTATGTTCCCGTGACAAGGTCTCAAGCTCTGTTCCTTACTTTGTAGCAAGGGATAGTCGCAAAGTTCCTCCAGGGTCACTCGAGGAGGGAACTGTGTTCTGCTGAGATGATTCCTCGCTGATATATAATAAGAAAAACAGGAACACCTCAGCTCCACCTTCTTCATCCAGAGGATTTGGAGATTTTTATCAGGTTACTGACTATAAGTAGCTGTGATTGCTCACTCCAAGGGCCCTGACACAATTAGGATTCCAGGGCTAGTAAAAATCAAAATAGTCTATGTGAGCCAGTGTTTGGGAGTTCCTTGCACACAGGATGAGCCTGGTCTAAGAGATAAGAAATGTTATGAAAAAAATTGGAATCCAAGGTTAGCTGTTGTTTGTACTTTCAATTGATTAATTGCAGCAGTGGTATGCTGAGAGACAGACTGCCTGGTGATATGTCCTTAAAACTCACCCTTCTGTTTGCAAAATGTAAATGAAATTGGGTACTTATAATGATATTCTTCATTTCACTCTTCTGAGGGATAAGGATAAATTTATTAACAGCTGCTACCTCAAACCTGCATTTTAAGACTTTTGGTCTATTTCACATTTAGAGAAAATTATTATTTTAAAATACATACGTCACTCACATTATTAAACACATTTTTAAAGTTCCTTCAAGTGTAGATGATTGTCCAGGTGCTTGCGAAATATAAGACAGATGTGTGAGAAGTGCATGGCCTTTGAAGTCACAAGTCCTGGGTTCTAATGTGTTCACTAGCTCTATTATCAAAGTAATCTTTGAAAAAAAAATGTATGGTTTTGCTCAGCTCCAGCTTCCTCAATTTAAAATACGTAATTTAATGGCTTCCTCAAATAGTCATTGTGGAATTAGATGAGGTAATCTATGTGAGAAGGTCATGCACATAGAAAACTCTGGTCCATGATGGTGTTGATGATGTTATGTACTGCCCAACTAATAATTTATCATTGATTCTCAATATTGAAGAGAATCCTACAGGCATGAAGAGAAAACTCCAAGAGACACTGGTGGACTGAGGCAGTGAAAGGCTCCTGACAGGCTAAATCTTTTCTTAACCGTTTCAGCATAGCCTCTAACTTGGTTTCTGGAGGATGCTATACAACATCAAATATTCTGCTTATTTATTGGACTCAGCTTTGACCTTCATGACTCATTAAATACTTGGCAAGTCAACAACATTGCTTGCAGTTAGTTGTTAGTTCAAGTTACCCCTGCAGCTCTTAAGATGGTAGTAATTGAATGATTTCAAACTTAAATTTTACCATAAAGTAAGCCTTCAAGACTACTGTTAGCTCAAATGTCCCTTTGAATGTCTAGCAACATGTGGCTTTCAGTCAGAAGCATCTTAAGAGTTAGGACTAGGTTATGGTCCCAAAGTTTAGTATTTAATTTATTTTGGTGTGTATATGCTGAATACTAAAGGAGTCATTTGACCCTGGTGGAGACACACTGCACATAAGAGATATTAGGTTGCTGGCTGATCATAAACATGATCGTTTTATTATACTGTCTCATTTCCATAATTGGCCAGAGATTTGTATTAATTATGAATGAATGAGGCATCTGGCCTTCCCTGGTAGTTTCAATTCTGGCTGCTTTTAGGTCTCAATACTAGTTACCTATAGTTAAGGACACATATGAAGAAAGACCTCTAGCCTGTTAGTCAAGTGAGCCACTTTGGTAGCCAATAATTCTCTTTAGGAAATAGTATGGATTTGCACCGAATGGCTCCCCGGTGGCTGGTTGGAAACAAGGTTAGTCTGCTCAAATAACTGAGAGCCAAAGTAAGCAACATGTCTTTTCTGGGCTAGAACAGTAGGTAGACAGAACAAGCTCTTTGTTTTCAGCATGGTAACAATTGGCTTTCGAGAAGGAGGTTCTTCTGTGTTGGATAGCTAAGTAAAAGGTGCTGATACTGCCAAAAGACCCCCAATGTCTAAGAAAAATTCTGTTTTATTTCCATGTATTGAGATTTGGTGCTGAACATGTTGTGCTCAGCCACCACTAAGCAAAGAACTAGAAGGTTGTTTACTGGCTCTTTTATTACATCTCAAAACAATCTCCATTGAAAAATTTTCTTGTAGTTTTAATTAGCATGTAGGAATGTGCACATGTGAGTGCAGGTGCCTGAAGAATCTGGAAGAGGGCATTTAATCCCCCAGAGCGGGAGTTACAGGAGGTTGAGAGTTATCCTATGTGGGTGCTGGGAACTGGATTCAGGTCTACTGCAAGATCAGTACTTGCTTTTAACTGCTGAGCCATTTCTCCAGCCCATCATCTTAAATCTCCCTTTCTTCTCCCACTTTGATTCAGTCTTAAAGCCGTATAATTTTAGAGCTGAAAAGCTGAAAGAGGTTAGTTTTAGCCCTAGCTATAAATTAAACCACTATGCCCTTCTCCTTTCATGCCATGTCAAAAAACAGCAACAAAACCAACAAACCAAAAAAAAAAAAAAAAAACCAAAAAAACCAAAAAACCAAAAAAACCAAAAAACCAAAAAACCAAAAAAACCAAAAAAGAAACCAACCAACCAAACAAAAACCCCAAATGTTAAAATATATTCAAAATATATTCAACTCCCCACACCTCAACTACTCTACACAAAGTTTATTTCTTGGCTGCTTTTTATTAAGAAAGCAAACACCTTTAACAGGAGCCAATTCTCCCAGGTGCTTACACACTGATATTCTTTTTATCTTTGAGAACACGTCTGTTGAATGAAGGCACTGCAGGAAGATGGAGTGGGGAGCCCCAAGGCTGTTTGATGCTAGTTATAGCATCTAAATGTGTCTTTGATGCACGTCTTTAGTCTGTGAGGACTTAACCACTTTTAATAAAGGATTTAAGAAATCTTTATAGACTGATGAAAAATTTCTAGGAAAGGGTCCAGCTGTGACTTACAAACTCACATCACATAGTGCTCTATACTGTGTCTTCCTGAG
>JADRCH010000010.1:7518131-7550213 GCA_019843965.1 Rhynchomys soricoides | reverse complement strand
TGACGCTGTGTGACACAATACTCTGCGTAGACCATGTGTTGTAAGGAAAGTACTTACAGGTCAATTCTTTTTTCATTTCTTTCAAGAATGTCTGCCATCATAGTCATCTCCGAAGGCAAGCTACACAAGCCTAGGAAACAAAAAACATTTGGTTTGAATAGTGAGTTTGGTTCCATGTCATTGGTTTGTGTAGTAGTTGTTTTCTAAAGTTAAGTTTGGGCTATTTAGTTGTCATACCAAGCAGGACCTCTGCACTTCTGGACAGCAGGAGTGAGACCTCTGTAGTGGAGCATGGCCAGTGGCATAGACTATGAACTAGGGAAGCCAGAAAAGGGGCTTGAGAAGGGAAACATGCTGGTGAAACTGTCAGTTGGGGTGGGTTCTATTCTGGTAGTGGCAGGACTCTGTAGAAGAGTTTCCTGGATGATGTAACAAGATTAGATTTGCCCTTTGGAAAGATCCGCCTGGCTCCTTGATTTTAAAAAGGAGAGCTCAGGGGAGTTGAACTTACTATGAGGGAAACTAGGTAAAAGACTGTTGAAGAAAATCTGGTGAGAGACAAGAGTAGCCCTACTACTGAGAGCACTTTGCTAGATAAAATAGTGTAGAGAGCTCCCCCGCCCGTGTGTGTGTGTGTGTGTGTGTGTGTGTGTGTGTGTGTGTGCACCCATCTCCTGTATTCAAGTATCCTGTGGGCTTCAGATGGGAACAATGGCCATATTCCTGCACATGGCCAGGCATCTAGCATCTCAGATGTTAGTATCCCAAAGCTGAGGTTGCCATTGAGACGCTCCAGTCTCTATTCTCAGCTACAGCCAGTCTCCAGTGCTGGGTCCATGATTCCCCTCTTTTCCTATGTTGACCCACAAAGCATGCTCTGCTGCCTTTATCCTTGACTGTCTCTAACACGTTTGTTCTCATTTCCATTTTGTCTCTCAGCTCTGGCCTGAGTTGCATCTTATTTTAGCACAAGTGAGTGCTGGTGCTTTCTCAGTGGTCTTTGAGTCTTTATCCCTGATTATTAAATCTGTGTTCCCAGCTACTGATGGAATTACCTTAAACGTAAAGAAGGTAATTCCTATTTTTCCAGTATACTTCCTCCCTGGTGCCTCTGACTTAAGAGCTTTCTAAGACGCAGATTCCAGGCTTTCAGGCCAGACTTAATCTGTATGGCTCCCTGAGGGTCATCTAGATAGTTCTTATGTGCAAAGAACTGATTTATATTTTTCTTCTTTCTCCTCCCTCCCTCCCCACCTCCCTCCCTTTAACCCCTTTCTTCATTACTTTCAAGAAAGTCTTTCTAGAAGCCCTAGCTGGATTGAACTTGCTATGTAGCCCAGGCTGCCCTTGAACTCTCATCCATCCTCCTGCCTCTAGAGTGCTGAGATTTCAGGCCTGGAACCAATTGAGAGGTAGAAGCAAGTGACTGGAGCTCAAAGGCAGCTTTGGCTACATAGCAAGTTTGAGGACAGCCTTGGTTACATTAGATTCCTTCTCACTCCCCTGCTACAAAACAGAAACAACAACAACAACAACAACAGCAACACTAAAAAGCAAAGCAAAACAAAACCTCCATTGCAGATGTCTACACATTTACTTTTTATAACCCCAGATCCTTACCAGAGTATGCAAAGCATTTGTGTTCATTGGTTCTTTTCTAAGATGAATCTCTTAACCCCCCCACCCTCCCTCCAGCGATGTGGGGCTCGAAGTTCTCCGAAGGCATCCTGCCTCTGTGTCTTTTACTTAGGAAATTCCTTTTCTGGATCTGTGAAACTCAGACACCAGGAAGCTTTCCCGGACCATGTGCTTTCTGACAGGACAACGCTCCTGTCTCTTCCATGGTGTGCATTCTGCCAGCAAAGCACTTGACATGTTATTTAAACGACTTGTTTAAATTTCTTTCTGACTCACTAGATCTCAGCACAGGCTAGGTGGCAAATAAGACTTTTGTTGAACAGAACTGAGCCCCCAAAACTGGAGAAAAATTAGCCTTTTAAGGAAGGTAAAGCGCTTCACAGACAACTCTTTGAAAACATTTAAAACCTTGTCCCAGTGAGATGGCTCAGCGGGTAGAGCCATGCTAGAGAGCAGGCAAACTGAGATCTACCTCCTTGTCCCACAAGGTGGCAGCAGAGAGACAACTCCCCGTAGGGTAGCTGTTCTTTGGTCTCTCCATCCACCCCTCTCTTTGACACACACTCACACACAGACGAATAAAGTTTTTAAAATTAAGAAAAAAATGTAAAAATTCTGCTTAATTGAGCAGTCCACTCACCTTTGAAAACTCTTGTCGCCCAACGAGCCTGAAGCTCTACAGTTGGGAAGATGGATCCCAGAGGCTGGATGAGACCAATGCATGCAAGGGTTGGCTTCTCTAGGTGAGGGGGAAACATGGCCTTGTACAGCGAGACCCTATTATCCTCCACTTTAACAAGTGAGTCTTCCAGGAAAGGAAAAGAGAACGTATACCCCGTGGCAAAGACAATGACATCCACATCTTCCTCCACCGTGCCATCCTCGAAGACCACAGCTGTCTCAGTGAGCTCCTTCACCCGTGTTTTTACTTTGATGGCTCCATACAGCAAGCGGCTGGGGAGATCGTCATTTAATACAGGTTCTTTCATAAGGTATCTGAGGCACACAGGAAAGAATGGATTCAGTTTTAGGGGTGGCACTGAAAATTCAGGGTTTTTCCAAATAGCCAGGAAACTCTAACTCAATTAATTTGCCTGCCCCAAACTGTTACTGGACTCATTCTAATCTTGACAATCTCAAATAGATGATAAAAGCAAAATCAACCCAATGGTGGAAGTCGCTCCAGGGGCTTAGATATGATGTCAGCACCTACTGTTGATCTTTGCATTTGCCGGTAATTATTGTCCTTCCGCGCCTTTCTCACTTTTTAGGCTATGTAGTTATCTTATTTGTAGCTTCATTTAATCTTTACCTGATAGTAAATAAGGGAAAACGGACTACATTGGCAATGAGACCTACTGTGGGGTCAGTGTGAAAATCAATGCATAAAATGAAATTTGCTGATATTTATTGATCCCAATATCCATAGGAACCCTGTTTCCTGGCATGCGTGGTGAGGCAAAGTCTGATTGTATTTCTGGAGTTCTTGGTTTGTAAGCCATCCCCCTCCCCCTTTTTAAAATAAGGTGATACGTGACATAGATACTGGACTAATCATTCAGCATAATGGACGAATCTATTACAAGACTCTCAGTATCTTCCCGTCCTCAGGGGAAGGAGACTGCTATCAACTGAAAAAAATAAACATCAACAATGTTTACTTTGATATTAGCAAATATTTGTCTTCTGGCTACGAGGGAGAGATATGCTCGCATGGGAACAGCCTTCAGGGTACACGGGCATAGCAAAGGTTGACCTATCAGATGGAGAGCTGTCTTTTCCCAGCACAGAGAGGATCCCTTACTCTTGAGGAGCCTTGGATGGTCTAAGTGTTGGAAAGCTCTTCCACTCAATCCCAACCATGAGTTCTGGAGCAGCTTCTAAGCCTCTATCCAACTTCCTAAATGTGATTTTTTTTTTTGTGTGTGTTTGTTTGGTTTTTTTTTGTTGTGGTTTGTTTTTTACACACAATACAAATTTGGAATTAAAACGCCAGGATCAATACAATTATACACACTGCTGGCTTACAGCATGAACTACCATAACAAATAGGACCTTTGCAAAGAAAAGTCACATCAGACAATGTTGGGTATACCACAAAAAGAAAAATAACAGTACTTGTTCTGAGGCACCAGACCATAATTCTCATGGTTGAACCATCGATTCATCTGTTGTTCCATCATCCACTTGACGACTGTGCGGGGCAGGATGTTTCGGAGCATGGAACTAAACCTAGTGTGGAACACCATGTCCCAAGGGTAGCCATCTTCAGAGATCCGGCTCATGACCCAGGAACCATGTCTGGTGCTGATAAACACCTGGTGAACAGAAATTTCAACAGCAGGTGAAATCACCAGGCTTTGACCAGCTGATACCAAAGGTGTTTGGTGGCACAGTTGGCTGAGGTCTATTTACTGTATTAATTTGTGTGCAGTGTATGTGTGTTCATGTGTGAAGATGTATGTGAGCAGGTACATGTGAGTGCTCGAATGTGTTTGTGTGTGTGTAAGGAGGTCAGAGGTCAACCTTGAGTATCATTTTCATTTTTTTTTTTTTGAGACAGGATTCTCCTTGGCCTGGAGCTCACCAATTGGGTTAGGCTGGTTGTTCAGCGTCCAGGAATCTGCCTCCATTTACCTCCCCAGCACAGAAAGCATGCACCACCAATCCCTCCTTCCCTCCCTCCATCCCTCTTTTCCTTCCCTTTTCTCTTTTTCATTGTTTAATAGTCTCATACATTTATATAATAATGATTTTAGTCATTTCCTCCCCCCATTTCCCTCTCTGGTGCTGGGGGTTAAGCCCAGGTCCCCTGCTTGTGAAGCAATCACTTTATCTACTGAGCTATTACCCCAGTCCCTCAGGTTCAGTTTTAAAAGTATTTGACTTCAAAGTGAGGTCCTCCTAGTTTTTTCTCTTCTCTTCATCAGCTAAGTCCTGCTGAGGCTAGCTGGTAACAGCTGATAGAGGAGTGCCCCGAAGCCCAGATAATGTCCTGGAGGCAGGAGAAAATCCTTGCACTAATTCTCCTGTCATCTACCAGCCTCTCCTGTGTTTACAGTGTGGTCTGTTGATCCTTCTCTCCTCTCACCGTGCCTACCCAAGTAGATCTATGGTAAATAATTACAGGTCTTGCAAACATGTGCCTACTTTGTAATGGCTGCAGTCATTCATGTCTGGATCTCACTACTTCTGGATGGTGAATAACAGGAGCAATCTCCTCTTTCGCTGCCTGTGGCTCTATTCCCCTCCAAGTATACATAATTTTCTTTTAAATCTTTTTTTTTTTTTTAATGTTTTGAGATTATATCATCATTATATCATCCCATACGTCCATTTCCTCTCTGGAAATGTTCATCCTATGTATCAGTTCCTCTGATGCCACTCTCTTCGGCCTCTTATTAATTGTTGTTACCGTGTATATTTTTGCTTTGAACATTAAAATTTTCTCTTGTTTTCAAAATATACATTTAAAAGTCTTGTCAAAGATTTTTTTTCTTTTTGTTTTGTTTTGTTTTTTTTTCTTCTGGTTTATTATTGCCTTCTCCTGGTCCAAATGCATCATTTCAACTTCCTGTTGTTTTTGTTTCATTTTATTAGTTCTGTTAAGGCTGTCTTCAATAAATAAATAAGACTCACTTGCAAGGCATTCAATTTTCTTAAGAGGTTTAGATCATGGATTCTGGGTCTAGACTTCCTAGGTTTGAATCTCAACCTTATTTCCTATTGGCTGACTTGCCTCGTATGAGTTGTTTGGATTGCTCTATGCCCTAGTTTCATTTTTAGAATGGAGGCGGTATAGAATCTGTCCTATGATGTTACTGAGCAGGCTAAAAGAAGTTATAGATGTGCTGTGAAGTGCAAACACACACAGACTCTAATTGTTTTGTAGATTGGTCTTGGGGCAGGGGATACCTATATATCTCTATCTATCTATCTATCTGAGAAAGGACCTCAATCCCTCCTATGCTCAAGGAGAAGCACCTCCTAGAGCATTGTTGTGCTCCTGTCTGTGTGCGGCCATTTGCTTTTGTCCCGGTCTGTTGTTGCTCTGCCGCAGACTTGACAACATTGAACTAGGGCTTGGACATTCTATTTAAACACTCCATCACTGTCTCTTCCTGTTATCTCCTCTTTCTCCTTCTGTAGGGTTGACATTGCATGTTCTATTTCATTTATTCTCCTTCTATTGTGACCCCCTTTGATGCAGAGAAGACTAACCCCTAGGCGAAGACTGGGATCCACATGAAGGTCAAGGCTCAGGCTGCCATCTCTCAGATGCGTACTTTCACTCCGAGATGTGAAGATCTAAGAACTTACCATTCTATTTTAATTGTAGATTTATGTAATTAATAAATATTGAAGAGGGGCTCTATGCAAAAGACTAATGAATTATGAAGCACAGGTATATAGCAAAAATAGCTTCATGGCATCAAATTTGGCCAATAATTAGGCTTCTTAAATGGAATGTCCCTATAAAAATGGTTCTTAACATTTAATATTTGAATCTCTGGGACATCTGTTCTAAGTCCAAATCACTGACCTGAGTACATGCAGTGAGTGCCCTTGGATGGCTCTTTATTTGGCTGACAGCAAACGCAGCTCAGTTCTTTCACTCCTGTCCTATTCCTTTCTCTTCCTCCCAAGCGTTAGGGCTGTTTCTAGCATGGAGGAGCTGGGGCTGATGGTTCCCACCCCTTTCTGCTGTGCTTCATATTTTGGTTATTATTTCTTTACTTGTTCTTGATGGAAAGGGTTGAAAGCTTTGAAAAGTGAAAGCTGATAATGCTATTCATCTATCCAAAATCTATTTATTTATCATCTATCTATCTATCATCCATCTAATATGTCTATCATTTATCTAAAATCTATCTAACATATCTACCTATCATATCTATCCATCTATCATCTATCCATCTATCTATCTACCTTTTATTTAAAATCTATCTACTTATCATATATATCTATCATATCTATTTATCTATCATCTATCTATCATCTATCTATATGCATTATGTCTGTCTGTCTGTCTATCTATCATCTATCTATCTATCTGAGACAAGGTATCTCATTGGACTTGAGCTTGCCAAGTGGATAGCCTCCTGGCTAACAAGCCTGTGGTATCTAGCTGTGTCTTCCTCCCTAACACTGTGTGCTACCATGCATGGTTTTTAAAAAATATAGGTTCTAGGGATCAAACTCAGGTCCTCATGGCTGTGCAACAAACACCTTTGTGACTGAGCTACCTCCTGGTCTTTGCACTACGTTTCTAAAAGTCAGTACTTAAAATATTGACAGATGAGACCATGCATGTTGCTATACGCCTTTAATTCCAGCACTCAGAGGCAGGCCGATCTCTGAGTTTGAGACCAGCCTGATCTACAGAGCAAGTTCCTGGATAGCCATGGCTGCACAGAGAAAAACTCTCTACCAATCACAGGCCACATTCTCACTAGGTCTCTTGGATAAAAATTAGGCTTTCTACAGGAAGACCAGAGTCAACTAGCCTGGACCGTTGGGGAATCTCAGAGACTGAACCACCAACCAAAGAGCATACACAGGCTGGACCTAGGCCTCCCCGAACATATGTAGCAAATGTGTATCTCGGTCTTCATGTGAGTCCCTCAACAACTGAAGTGGGGGCTTTCCCAAAAGCTGTGGATTCTGTTCCTCTATCTGGGCTGCCTTGGCAGCCTCAGTGGGAAAAAATGTGCCTAGCCCTGTAGACACTTGATTGCCAAGGTGGGGGGATGGCCAGGGGAACCTCCACCCTCTTAGATGAGATGGGGAAGTGGGGGTGGAACTGTGTGAGCCAGGGATGGGGGCCAGCGATTGGGATGTGAAGTGAGTAAATAAATTAATGGAGAAAAGAAAAAAACAAAAACAAAAACAAAGAACAGAACTAGGCCTTCTGTACCAGGAATATCTAGTTGAAACTTTCCATTACAAAAAGTGAAAGCACCACAGCTCAGAGACGTGGAACAGTGAGTTCTAGGATACATGGCTGGTTAGTTGCAGAGGTGGGAGTTAGAGTCTTGCTTCTCGGCTTCCAGATTTCCTACACTATTACAACTGGCAGCCACCTACGTAGTAATGGACCTTTGGTGTACATCTGGGTTCGCCAGGCATCTCTTCCCACCCCTTCCACACCGTACAAGATAAGCAAAAGCATCGCACCTGGGCAGCAGTCTTACTCAGTTCAGAGGCAATATCTGCTGCTGAGTTTCCTATTCCAACCACCAGGATGCGTTTCCCCTCAAACCCCGCTGGGTGCTTGTATTGGCGGCTATGGAAGTACTGGCCTTGGAACCTCTCGATACCTTCAGGAGGAAGAGGAGGGAAATGGTGAGCTTCCAAGTAAACAATTATGACAAGTTAACTTTAATGGAATTGCATGGTTAGCTTTCTCTTTCTGATTTCTTACTTCCTCCCATACAGAAGTTACAATAGGTAATTATTAAACTCTAAGTGTAAATTCCATAAGAAATACAAGGTCCACGTGAGAGGCTGGAGTGTGTGTGTTCATCAGTGGCAAACAAATGGCTTTGCTGTACAGAGCAGAGCCTAATGCTGGTGTCTCACTAGCTGTTCTATTTTGGGCAGTCTAATGACACTTTAGTTTCACATAGTAGATACGTTTAAAAACTGTTTTGAAATAGTGCTATTGTAATCGTGCAATCATTAGAATAGTATTTATCATTTTGCAAAAAGCAAATCAAAATGAAAAGACTAAAGCTAGGCCTACACCAGCACTTGGGAGGCAGAGGCAGGTGGATTTCTGAGTTCGAGGCCAGTCTGGTCTACAGAGTGAGTTCCAGGACAGCCAGGGCTATACCGAGAAACCTTGTCTCAAAAAACAAAACAAAACTAAACAAAAAAACCCAAAACCACCCTCCCCCCAAAAAGAAGTTGCTCACTGAGCAACTCAGTAAGTATTTGACTGTTAACCATATGTACTCGCAACTAGCTACTTCTATACTTTCCAAGAATATACGGCTTCATTAAAGTGTTCTTTGATTTTAGTGTGAGCAGTTCTCATATGGAGCCTGGTTCTGACCCACTGTGTCAGACATTGTCCTAGAGGACTCTGGGAAGGAAGTTCTCTCTGAAGGAAGGCTGAGACATCAGGACAGCTGGCTTCAGGGATCTACTCCTGCATTTGTCCCTTCATCTCTGCCCTACCTCAGTGTATATTTCCAGGACTTCTTTCTAGTAATTCTTGACAGGTAGAAAAGGCTCCAAGGATGAAGCAAATTTACATGGGTTGTCAGGGTAGAGCAATAAGGGTAGGTGTAGGTTTAAAAGGGCCTCTCATGGACAATGAATTTTTGTGAGAATTCTTTGCATTTCTAGGCAACACATAAACGATGCTGGAGGAAGTTAGCTGGCTACATGTGAAGACTCAGAAAACCAACAGAAACAAAGATGGTGGTTGGCATTTTTCAGCTCCCCAGCTGATCCCAATCTTACTTTCATTCCCGTTCATAGCAACACATCCTACCTGTCTATAAAAAATGCATGTGAGATTCCCGGAAGCCTACTGCTCCAGGCTGAGAAGCCCCACAGCCTCACCTGGAAATGACTTGAGTGGCAGGTGAGGCTGGATGTGATGGCCGCTGCAAACCATAACAGCGTCAAAGACAACACGTTGCTCCTTGCTGTTGCTCTGAATATAAACTTCCCATTGCCCAGAAGATGTGAAATCTGGGCGTTTTTTCACACTAATGACGGTTGTCTTGAACAAACACAGAGAAGGCAGCATTAATTACTCTGGCAGGGTCCTGCAAGTAGGGATTCAGTGAGTGTAATGTGTAACCCATTGGGTTTTGTAGAGTCCACAGCTAGTCTCTAAAGGCAAACTTTGCCAAGTAGGCCCTTTGTATTCATTGGCAGGCAAACACGGGATATCCTTAGAAGACTGTCATTCATGGGATGGATCTACCAGGAATCAGAGGGGAACCATAGGAAGTAAGACTGGACATTTCAATGGTATTTACAAATGTAGATTCCATGAAAATCAGCTGTTATAAATTAATTTAACACAAAGCTGGTACTTATAAAATTAAATTGCTAAGAAAGTGCAATGTGTTAAAAATAAGCCCCATTAAGGTATTTATTCAGAAATGCAATTTCAAATTTAACAATGCAACATTCTTAATAACATGTGTTTCTTTGCTATTGTTCCTGCTTGTAAAAAGTACAGGAAATGGTAATTCCAAGTGTAATTCAAAAATGATCAGATTATCTGTCTGTTGGTGTAGATAACATGGAGAAAAAAAGTTAGGAAAAATAGTTACTATATGCGCCCGAGATAAACGGTAGACAGTGTGCTTACCGGTCTCTATGAAGAACTTAAAAAAATACAGTTTTACACACTTTCACATATTCTTCCAAGAGATATGAGGCTTGCAGACGTCAGTGGTAGCAGCAGTTAGAATAAAGTGTTGACATTATTTTTATCATCATTGAAACTTTTAATTTTAATGGATAGCTTTCCACCCCTGTTTATATGTGCCATCAAAAATATCAGAAGTCATGAGACTACTTTTGGGGTGTAATACCATGCTTTTGGCTTTAACGAGCCCACCAAAGTGGGACAGTTTAATTTCTTTCATTGCCAGAGTCCCTTTTCTACTAGAACGCGAACTGAGTGGAGGCAGAGAAATCTACTTCCCACTACGTATGGTACCTGAAACCGAATATATTTTAGGAGATCAAATTTCTTGGCAAAGATCCTGAAATATTCCAGGAGTTTAGAGTTGTGCAGGAAGTTGGGGAAATCCTCCGGCATCGGGAAGTCACTGAAGCAGGACATTTCTTTGCTAGTGTTGGTGATGACGGAGCGGTAGATGCTAGCTCGGCCATCTTCCACATTTTCCTAAAGTAGCAAGAAAAAAAAAATCAGCAGCAATGATTCAACACAAGTCTTACTGGTATTAAGAGTCATCTTCCGGTTCAGTCTTCAGTGCTGTGAATCACTTTCCCTGCTGGATCCTGACTAAAGTATCTGGGTGCTGATGGGCAGCGAGTATAGCCCGTTGTTCTGGGTCATGAACCTGTTTGTTGCCAACTAGTGATGCTCAGTGGATGTGCTATCAGCACTGGTGTGGTTTGAGGTAGAGACAAATGTTTTTTGGAACATTTCAGATTTTTTTTAAACTTTTCTTTTTCTCTTTTACATTCGCCCCGGGCTGCAGTTTGCCCTCCCTCCACTCCACCCAGACTCTACTCTTCTGTTTCTCTTCAAAAAAACAAACCAAAACAAAAAAAGCAGGCCTCTCAGGGATATCCACCAAACCTAACATGGTTTCACAAGATACAATAAGACTGGGCACAAACTGCCATGTCAAGGCTGGATGAGGCAACCCAGTAGGAGAAAAAGGGTCCTAAGCGTAGGTAAAAGAGTTTGAGACAGCCCCTACTCCCACTGTTAGGAGTCCCACAGTGCTAAGCTATGCAACCGTAATGTACAGGCAGAGGACCTAGCTCAGACCCATACCGAGCCTGTGTTTACTGCTTCAGTCTCTGTGAACCCCTATTGCTTAGTTGATGCTGTACCTGTGTTCTCCGGGTGTTCTCGATCCCTCTGGCTCCTATAAACTTCCCTCCTCTTCTTCGGGGTTCCCCTGGCTCTGCCTAGTGTTTGGTTGTGGCCTACAGGGGGCCCAGTCCACTGTGGATGATGTCATATCTGGGCAGGTGGGCCTGAGCTGTATAAGAGAGCAAGTTGAGCTCCTAGTGTTTGGTCTGTGTGGCATCTGCTCCCCTTAGTACTCTGAAGACTACTTAGCATCCCATTTTCCTATTTATTCAACACCAGTCTTTGTGAACCGGTTGCCTTCCTAAACCCTTAGCGAGGCTTTATTGACCTTCTACCTTTTAAGGACTAAATCGTGGGACATTAGACACAGAATTTAAAATTAAATGATTGCTTTTTAGGACAGGAAGGCTTTACATCTTGATTTGACCCCATGGTTCCTTATTTTGTGCTCTAGTCAAATCAATCTTCCCCAAGTGATAAAAGTGATCGATCATATGATCAAATGTCATAGTTCTTATCAACTTGACATATACTCAGACACCTGGAAAGAAAGAATATTCACAGAGAAATTGACATTTGGGCGTATCTGTAGGGCCTTTTCTTGATTGCTGATTGATGTATGGGGCTCAGCCCACTGTGGATGATGTCATATCTGGGCAGGTGGGCCTGAGCTGTATAAGAGAGTAAGTTGAGCAAGCCAGTAAACAGCATTTCTCTACATTTCTCTATGGTCTCTGCTTCAGTTTCTGACTCCAGGATCCTGCTTTGAACTTCTATCTGGCTTCCCTTGATAACATAGAGGTGGATATGGATCCTTTCCTCCCCAAGAAGGTTTTGGTCGGTGTTGGTGTTTTATTACAGAAACAGGAAACAACCCCAAACACCAACTGATCCTTAAACCTGATTTTTAACGTTCACAATTGTACCTTGGTAAAAATCCCATAGAGCACATGTTACGATAAGCTAATGTTTTCTTCTAAAGTCATGCTCTGTACACTACCCTTCATGTAAATTTATGTGAATAGCCAAGATTGAAGATCAGAGCCTATAACTTAACTTAAGACCAGAGAGGCTTTTATTAGAAAATTTAAATAATGGTACCCAAGAACTCTTCAGCAGATGCTTCTGTGCTTACAAAGACTAAGTAAGCTATTAATAAAAAAAGATAGTAATTGCTATTTGACTATGCATCAGGGTGGCTGTAAAGATGATAACGCTCCTAGAAACTCATTAAATGAAAGAGATTATTTAGTCTTGCTTGTATGGCACAATAATCTTTTATGCAAAGAAGTTTAAAAAGAAAAACTACACATTCACCTGCAATCCAAGCAGCATTTTAGATCGAGTATGCATGTTTCTTCCTTGTAATTTTTGTAAATAGAAAATTACTCCTTGCCTTCCAGGGTTTTTAGTTCCTTAGTTTTTGGTACCATTGAAAGTGGTCATCTGAGATGGATATGGTACCCAGGGTTTGCTGCCTGAGCTTCATAATGAACATTAAGCCAGCCACAGGTAGATAGCAAGACTCCATCTCAAAACATGTGTGCATATAGAAATAAAACCAAAGAAAACAAAAGATAAAAGAGGTAACCTGGATTAGAAGAAGATGAGTTTAGTCATCCAAGTTAGATGTGGGCATCAACACATCTCTTTCTCTTTAAAGGGAAAAGGGTGGACCAGTCTGTGCCTCTCACCTGTGAGACAGGGATGTGAGAGGTGCTCCACAGTAGAGTCCATTGTCCTAAAGGATGCCATTAATCCCCAACATTGGTACTATCAGAGCTTACTGTGGTATTGAAGGTTAATTAGGGTATCGGTTACTCTGCTGATAGAAAAAGAACTGGTACAGCAACTCACTATTACACATGGATGCTCTGCAAGAGATGTTGCACTTGAGCTAGTTGAGTCTGAGTAGAAAGTTCTCTACACATGGGGCCTCACTGGGTCTTAATATTAGGGTCGTCTTCAATGTATATTCACTGTCAGGGTAGGTTATTTAATAGAAATATTCAGAATTCTTGCTAAATGTAGATTTGTTTATCAATATCCTCCTTCCTTACCCCCTTCCTCTTTCTCATTTATTTGTTGTTCATTTTTCTATTCTCTTGTGCCTGTAATAGGACTCCCCCACGGACTGTGTGTTTATTTTTCCTGCACTAGAATCTTAACTTGGATAGTAACCCTGTGCCAGGTGCAGGTGGCATGGGCGAAGATATCCAGAGCAGAGTAGGAAGCTTTGAGAGTATGCTGGTCTCCAGAGAGGACGTTTATAGTGGCCCTGTTGTGAACGTCCTGTACGTATAGAATTAAAAAATGCACTAGAGTAGATTGAGGTGTTCTCCAGCTTCCATAAGGGGGATACAATGATTTGAACTTTATTTTCAAACACCAGCTTCCAATTGCATAACTCCACTCATATCATTATATAAGCTTTTTGTTTTTTCTGGTTGTTTGGTCATTGAACACAATGTCCTTGGTGAGACTGAATACTTGGGGTTTCTTAGCCACCAAAGTCTTAAAATAGGAAATATTTCATTAAGCAAAGAAATGTGTTTCTCCCCCACTCTTCCCAAACCTCTTGAGACT
This sequence comes from Rhynchomys soricoides, assembly GCA_019843965.1. Lineage (NCBI taxonomy): Eukaryota > Metazoa > Chordata > Mammalia > Rodentia > Muridae > Rhynchomys > Rhynchomys soricoides. Next base: position 7,536,448 of record JADRCH010000010.1, on the reverse strand, counting down.
ACATAATTTTGAGTAGTGAAGAGTAAACAGTAGAGGCCCTGTGAAGACGCTGATGGGGCTGATCCCACTGCCTCTCGTGATACTTCTACAAGGGCAGACAAGTTACCCAATCCAGTTTCTTCACGTTTCCATGTAAAGTGGGATTGATCAATGATGCAAACCTTAAACAGTTGTTTCAAGGTTTACAGAGATTAGATAAAGTGCTTAGCCCAATGCCTGCCTCCAAATATGTGATCAGTCAATGTTTGCCTCTCCCACTATTGTTAACAGACCACAAGAGTGAACTTTGCCAAGGCAGAAATACTTTACTCATCTGAACTAAGAGTGTTGCACAGTAGCCAAAACACTAGGACTTTTCCAAGAATCGACACATTGCATAGAACTGAAATCTCTGTCGGGTACAGTTTCAAAGGGGGGCTCGAGGGTGAGAAAACCTCATTCTGATTTTTGGGTCCTAACAGATTTTAAGGCCAGGAGGAAATGGTCTTTGGAAGGTTCACTTGTATAGATCACCACCAAACAGTAATGTATCTTTTTCTGAGGAGAAAGCAATAATCTTCCTGTAGACTTGATTGGTAGAAGCAGGGTTTTTTTTGGACAAAAGCAATGTCTGGTTGGGAGCAGTAGAATGCCAAATGGAATGTCTAAAGCCCCATGACTCCTCTGCAACCCCCACCCCCACCCTCCATCTCCCCACCACTGCTCCCTCACCCCCACTCCCTGCCACCAAATTCTTTATAAGTGCTTTTTCATACATTTAGTTGGCTGAAGTAGAAGTCTATGCGTTTGGGTAAATTTAGATTAAATTGGCACAATTTTCATAGTTGTGAAGGGACGATGATTAATACTGACTTAATAAACAAGTGCTTATCAAATGTTTATCTTGGCCAGACCAGAGCTGGGGGTTGGGGACGAGAAGTAAACAATACAAGAGTAGTTTCTGTCTTTGTGGAAGTTATTACTGTATTGAATTAAAATGCATCTGGTCTTGGAGCTGTAAAAGTGAAGATGGAGGGAGGTAGACTTTCCTCTCTGCTAGGTCTAGAATGCATCAAGAACTCAGTGAATACGTTTGTTGAAAGAATAAAAGAATGAGCAGTGTCAATCACTAGCTTTCCTCCTTCTTTACAAAAGGGGCTTGATTGTATTGAATAGACAACAAGTAGCATTATGAATTGAAAAACAGACTTTCCGACAGCATACTATAAACGTCATTGCATTTTCTGCATTAAAATGTTATTTTTTTGTTTTGTCTTCTTTGAGGAATTTAGGAATTAAGCTCAGGTACTTATGCCTCTAAGAGCATACATGCGCTTTACTAGGAATATATACTAGGATATATTCCTAGTCTGTTTTTAAAATTTTTGTTTTGAAACAGACTCTTACTAAGTTGCCCAGGCAGACTTTACAACAGCCAGTCTCTGCGGTAGCTGAGATTGTGGGCTTACACCACCAGACCTGGGCTTAAAAGCACATGTTGTTTGTTTTTGTTTCATTTTTTCCCTCACTGTATGCTATAACTTTCTTCTAGTCTATGCATTCAGACATCACTTCTTCAAAACTGTTATGGAGAGTCAAGTATATTTCAGACAATTAATGACTAGTGCTACGTATTTGATTGCCTGGAGAGGTACACATATATCATGTTAAGCATGATTCTACAAATAGCCATTAGGATGCACATGCCTGTTATATCATGTCACTCTGTGATAAGTTTATTTAAGAGAATTTCATGTTCAACAAGGGTAAGGCTGTCTGTCACCTCTTCTGGAAGGGACACAGAAGAGTCTGATTAATCTTATGTCCTATGTGAACAGAATGAGCTGTTAAATGGGAAGATGCCTAAAACAGAAGAAAGGCTGCAATGGACATGAACAGTAGATGGAGAGAGGACATGCTTGGGTCAGTGAGGAGGTGCATCAAATTGCAAACCTATTTAGGAGATACTTCAGGTACCCACTTTATCTTTTTATGATCAATATTCTGTTTGTTTCCTTTGAGACAGGGAATCACTCTATACTCTAGGCTGGACTGAACCTTTCTATATAGCCCAGGGTAGCCCTGAACTGTATATCCTTGTGCCTTAGCCTCCTAAGTGTAAGGAGTACAGAAGTGGCTTATCATGCCTGGCCTTGTGGTCAATATTTCAGTCAATAACTTTGACAAACATAAATACAGATGATCAAGAGAGGACAGATGATTGACATTTCAAGTAAACGTTCTTGTCCAAGGCCAGGCAAACTAAGTAATGTTTAATATTTATAGATATAAACTTTTTTTAAAAAAACAGGGTTAGAAACCTATTTCACAAGGACAGGAAAATAATGGCTTATTCTGTCAGTTGCTCAAATGAAAAAGACCCCAGGGTTTTATTTGATTCCAAACTCAAGATGACTCATCAACATGTAGAATAAATACTTCCACCAATGCAAGAGGAAATGGGATGCGCCGGTGAGTCTGCTTATGTTTGCTCTCAGTGCTGTCGATGATTGGAAGTCTCACATTTCTTACTAGCCTTCTTTGGCTTTACAGTTAAAGTGGGCGTAATACTAAATAATGTGGGAAGCTATTGCAAACATAAAAATTAGGTAATCTACATGAAAATAACTATGCAAACATTTGTTGTAAATGCCGAAGACATAGCATTTAGTTGTTTTAGAGGGGTGTGGTATGCAAACATTTGTTGTAAATGCCGAAGACATAGCATTTAGTTGTTTTAGTGGGGGTGTGGTATCCAGGTTCAAAGTAAATCCTAGTGGGGAGACTCAGTTCACTGAGTACAGATTTGTTGAGGGAAGTGACTGCATCTGCTTAATTGTTTAACGCCTGCTGCAGTGATCTTGAAATAGATACATCTAAAGGAATCTATCAATTTGGAATATTAGATCTCAGGAGAGTCACACGTTAAGAGATGGTAATACTTCAATGATTGTAGACAAGAGACTAAGACACAAAGAAATATGTAGACCATTACATGAAAGTCCTGCTAGAAGAGAGATCTATATATAAAAATTCCCATCAGAAGATGGTATATATCAGTAAATTCCCTGGGACAGGGTATCAGAAACAGAATAAGTTAATGACTGCAGGAAGATAATCTTTTGTTTATTTTTTATTTTGTTTCTTGCAATTCTTCAATAAGTGTGGACCTAAGGAATCACACAGACATTCAATTTTGTTCTTTCCTTCAACTGTGTTTCCTCTGGGCAAGCTGTTTAGTACAAAACTTAGCTTCCTATTCAGCCATCAGTGAGGAAAACTGTAAGATCTACCCCTAAAGACATGAAGAAATATAACGCGTGCCAAGTGCTTCTTTGCTGGAAGAAGTGCTAAAAATATTTAATTAATAACCCTGCCTGTATTCCAAGGTGACACCAGGGGGCGCTGGAGACCCTTCTGGAAGAATTTAGTACCCTCTAAGCCAGGCAAGGGACATAGATTCACAGTTTTTTTCTCTTTTGTTTTTGACTTGTTAGCTCTACATGTAATCTCAAAGGACTCTGTGTCAATGTGGGACTCAGTTAATAATTTCTCTTAGAGCCACTTCTGGACAGTGTAACCGAGGAGGAGCAGTATCCTTGGGGTGAGCTTGGAAGCCCAAAGCATCCTTTTTAGAATCTTCTCTTCTTAGAAGTCCAGTTTCCTGGTGTCCAAGACGCTCATGGGGCCCCAGTGGCAGCCTGTACAATTTTGCTTAGCATTTCTCTCTGCAGGAAGGATGCCTTTGTAAGGAGAAAATTATTTATCTTTCTCTATTATATGTAATTTTAAGAGAGGGTTGGCGTGTTATAGGTGCTAGGAAATTATGTATTTAACTTTATCCAATAGTATTTAATTAACTCCTATTTTAATCTATTTTTCCAAAAAGACATAAGAAACTGTCTCTGATTCTGAAACGTGATATACTGGAATAGGGTCATGAAAATGTCATGGGGTAGGAACCACCTTCCTGGACTGCATCAAATCATATTGTTGATAGACCATTCAAAGTAACTTTTACCTCTTTGGCTAACAAATTAATAACAAATAGGGAATGCTTTTTGCTTAGATATTAAGTGTTACACATTAATTTTGTTAAAGGCCATTGAAATGACTAATTGGGTAAAACTCTTAAAGCACAAACTCAATGATGTGAATTCAATCCTTACACCCCACATAAAGGTGGAAGAAAAGAACCAATTCTAGAAAGTTGTCCTCTGATCTTCACATGCATGCTATGGCACTGGAGTACCCAAGCTCACTTCTCTCTCCTCTCTCTCTCTCTCTCTCTCTCTCTCTCTCTCTCTCACACACACACACACACACGTGCACACACACATACACACATGCACAATTATGCATGTATACACATGCATACATGTATGTACACATATGCAATAACAACAAATAAAAGTTAAATTTGTTACATTTAAACCTATTTAGACACAAAAGAAAATCCTGTATACGAGTCGACAGTGGAGAAGATAAAAAGTTACCAATTAAGACAGGAATGACCATATATTATATTACTTTCTTGGGAAAAGTTGTAATTCCATCAACCAGTGATTATTATTAATGTTATTTCTTTCTATGAAGTGACTCATCTCATATAAAGGTCAATTTCTCCATCCTGAACTCTGTGTTCACACAGTTGGATCAATACATTTTCATTTGGCACCCATGTACCATTTCCAAGCAATATATATATTGAATAAAATGATGAATATATTTTCTTTTTGAGACAGAGTTTGTTATATAGCTCAAGCTGACTTCACATTTCCAATCCCCCTGCTTTGCCCTCTCTAGTGGTGGGGCTCTACACATGTGCTCCCACTCCTAGGAGGGAATGCAAATATTTTCATTCACAGACTATAAGTCTTTATAGTTGTTTGTGAATCTGTTGATAAAAATTTGAATGATAGCTAGTAAATAAAATGACTTTATTCAATAGAAAATACCTAATAAAGAGGTTCACAGCAGTTATACTAGAATATAGCCAGAAAAGCTCAGTACACAAACATGCCTTATTTTTCAGAGAATAATAAAGTCAGCAGTGTTAGGGGTTCATTCTCTGAAGCACTTTGCTCAATGATTAGAGGTGATGTCATAAATATTTACTTCTATTTTATAAAGTGCTCTCTAATATTAGCATATTATCTAATTGGTATATCAGAAAATGACAGAAACATGGGCTGTTTTGCATTAGCTGGAAGGTTCCTTACATCCCTGAATTGATCACATGGGCTGTCACAGTGTTGACCTGGAAGACATGCCAGCCTGAGTTCATTTCCTGATTAGCTACATAAATAAAAATAAAATTGCATCAGAGCTGCTGAAGACATCTTTCAACAAGGCCCATCAGCCTCCTTGTGATTTCAGCGTGGCCTATTCTGAGGTAATTAAAGTCTTACTTACTTTGAATCTCCACAGTCCTCCGATATCTTCAGTCCTTTCAAAGCAGGTGGGCTCCAGACCCTCATCCACACAGCACTTCAGAGAGACCAGGCCACTGACCCCTGCTCCAATCACTGCAACCTTCTTTGCCATTGTCACCTGTCAGTGAGTTGGTCAGTCATTACTACTACTGAACAAGGACAAAGGTAAGAGAATCCTACAGTGTGGTCAGGTATCTGACTTTCCACAGGATGGGTGGTAATTTAATAAGCAGCACTAATTGAATAAAATGCCTCACTAATCAAATCTTCACTCTTCCTCCCCTTAAGAGAAACTTCTCTGGTCATATGACCTTCATTGTAAACTTGTTTACAATGTCTTGGCTTAATATTAAAAAGGAATCCGTTTAAGCAAGCCAAGTTTTTCAACAAAGCAGTTCCGGGGTTGTGAGCCAAAGCTTGTTGTGTTCTCTAGAGTTCCGAGAACTTCCTTCTCAGCTTCTTTCCCCAGCCGTCATCCTTACCTTTATTTGTGCCTTTTAGCTCTGTCCCTTTGGCAGAAGAGTTTCCCCTGAGGGATGGAGAGACGGGAGTTTTTAAGAGATGGAAGAGGCTGTGAGAAGTGGGAGGAGCTTCCCTCGGGCTTGAGCACTCAGCCAGCCAAACCTCTAAGGACTTTATTAGTATTGAAATTAATCAAGAGGTCCACTTCCTAAAGTCAGAAACACTGAACACACAGCATTCAGACGGTCTAATAATTATGTTTATAATCAGTGTAGAAAATGTGCATTAACAACTTGAAAAGAGTAGATAAATAAAAAGAAATTAAAACCATCCCTACCATTACGATCCAGAGATACCTACAACAACCACCATTGACATTTGACAAGTTATTCCACCTATATATTGTATATGTGCCCATGTACACACTTCTGCATGGAAGTGGAGGCCAGAGTTTGACATGAGGTGATTTTTACAATTACTATTTACCATATTCTTTGAGACAGGGTCTCTCACTAACCCAGGAGTTCACCCATTCATCAAGACATTCTGGACAATGAGCCCCAGGGATCCTCCTATCCTCAATTCCCTGGTGCTTGGTTCCAGATGCATACCACTGAGGCTGGATTTTATGTAGGTAGAGGGGTCTGGACTTGAGTTTTATTCTTGTGTGGTAAGCACTTTGTTGAATGAGTCTTCTTAGACCCACTTTCACCGAGTTGTCTGTAACACATTTATCAAAGCAAAAAACGTGATCACACTCCAAGTCTAATTCCAACTTAAAAATTTCACCCTAGCAGTAAGTTTATACAAGGGCATTTTTAATGGTTGCATGGATTCCACTTGGCTGCTGGTGCTAGTTGCTCAGTTACTTGGTTTTGTGTGGTGGGCATTCTTTCTCATGTGTGCCTGGAGGAACAGACTGTGTCCCTGACTTCATAAAATCTCATTCTTGTCCTGATCTGGTTCTCTTAGACTTCATGACTTCTGGATTTTAACACTCTGCGCTGACATATTTCTTAGCCTAGATTCATGTCTCAATTGATTTCTCTGCTCATATGTTTGCTGGCTTACATGGACCTACTGTGACTTCTAAGATCTTTCCCTCTACTGCCCTCCATGACCTGGAACAGATAGAACAAGATAGACCTTGTGTGTGTGTGTGTGTGTGTGTGTGTGTGTGTGTGTGCGCGCGCGCGCTGAAAGGCTCTGTGTTCTTTGAGTGTCATCAAAACAGTGAAGGTAAGGCCTCTACTTTCCTACTCCGGAAGATCAGTGGCTCTGAAGACCCCTGTGATCTTTCACACAAATTGACTAACTAGATTTCAAATGTTTCCTAGGTGCCAGACAATGTTATATGTTACAGATACTGTAGTGAACAGACAGCAAAACTTCTGGGACTTGTAGACATTGGTTACTAGAGGGGGGACTAGACTAGCAAAACAAAATGAGCAGGAGTTGAGGTGGAGAACTGTGGAGAAAAATAAAGCAGGGAAGAGAGTTGTGGCATGCTAAAGAAAAGGGTAGCTTTATGATTTTAACTGTTAGGGAACACCATTTTCTCTATAAGTGTTAGGGAGTGCCAATATTTTCTCTAAAATGTACTAAACTGAATGATGACAGGCTTCTCTTGAATAAACTGAGTGACTATATGACAAGAGTAACAGACCCACAAAGGGGACAATCAGCACTAAGATACAAAGGAACCAGACACATTTCTCAGCTACAAAGAGAAAGAGTCAAGGACACAGATTTTATGAAGAACGTACAACCAATAATGAAGATGATCTCTCAGTTGTATATTCACCATCATCTTTTAATTGATTATAATACTGTAGAAGCCCGTTGCGTATAATTATACCTGACCATTATACATAGAAGGAGAAACAACTACATATTCTAGGACAGATTATTTATTTATTTATATATATATATTTATTTATACTTATTTACCTTATAACCTGCTCACTGCCCCTCTCCTGGTCACCCCTCCCAAACTCTTCCCCTCTCCCCTTCCTCTTCTCCTCTGAGTGGGTGGGGACCCCTCTAGGTGTCCCCCCACTCTGGCACATCAAATCTTTGAGGCTAGGGTTATCCCTTCCCACTGAGGCCAGACAAAGCAGCCCAGCTAGAAGAACACATCCCACACACAGGCAAACAGTTTTTGGGATAGCCCCTGCTCCAGTTTTTTGGTACCCATATGAAGACCAAGCTGCACATCTGCTACATATGGCTAGCACAGGTTTTAATGGACTGAAGCCTTTGGAGAAGATGGGACAGATGGTATGGTTCTAAGGTGGAGACACTAAGGGCATTTTGTGTCAGGCTAAACTGACACCTTTATTCAAAACCAAAGCACTAGCATCTTCTCAGCACTAGTGTCAGCTGGCTGGCTTGCTTTTCAGAGCTAGTCCTGGTTGGCAAATGGTAGTTAGGTGTGGCTTATCTCCCAGACAAGTTCCCTGGGAGAGCACATGTATACCCAGAGTGGATCAGTAGGCCCCTGGGCAATTTTCAATTAGTAGACCTTTAATTGTTTCAAGTTTCTGCTATTACAAAAGTACTGTGCACATTTTATACATCTCTTCCACACTTAGCTAATTATTTTCTCTGTATATTGTATTCTCTGTAGGAATTGGTGAGTGAAAGCATTTGAATCTTTGAGGCGAAGGCATTCCTCCAAGTCTGATGCACATAGGAAATACTTGGAGATCTTATAACACACATGTGGGTTTTTAACAGCTGTGAGGTGGGTCCAGATTATTTCTAACAAGGTTCTCTGTGACTCCAGATGTGTCCTTAGACCACATTTGAGTTATATCTTTCTAATGCCTTTAGTCAAGTTGCCTGTCAGGAAATGGATATATTTTAAAAGTGTTTTATAGTTACAAAGTGTTCTGAACTGTAAATATACTTTCCCATACATTAATTCATTTTACTAGCCCATGTCTATAGGCTCTATCACCCACCTCTATAGAAGTAGGAATGTATTCTGTGTTAGTAGGGAATTTAAGGACAGCCAGGAGATCAGTAAGCATCTTAAAACATATCTTTGTATTAGGAGCTCTGAAGAAACACTGTGTTTAGCCAAGAGGTAATTCCTCAGTCGAAAAGGCTGACCGATGGACAAGCTCACATGAGCCAGTAGTTCCGAAAGGAGGAGCCAAGTTACAAAACCACAGGAGAAACTTTACAAATATTTAAATAAATGTGAAAATTTAAAGTGCTGTCTATTAAAGTTTACGAACAATACCAAAGTGACTTTAAATAAACAAAGCTTTATATTTGTGAAAAAAGAGTCTACTTAGGACCACAGCTATGGATGCTGCAGATCAACTAAGTTTACTTTGCTCTAAGGAAGAATATTCTAGCTAACAATGCTAAACAAATATAGAGAGATGTTTTGTAAGCGGGGAACTCTCTATTGCTGTGCATACTCAAGCACATCAGCCAATCAATTGTTTACAGGTCACACGGGGATGCAGGTGTGTGGGTGGGATGCAGTGACTAAGACTAGGGCTGAGGTCAGAAATCTTGCTGTATCTATTAGTGCTCCAAATGCAAAGATACAGAAGAGGCCATGGATTGGAAACTGCTCTGCTTATTGTGTGGACTGGAAGGCCCTTTTCACAGATTCACATGGTCACATGACCTGGACTGACCCTTTAAGCATTCTTGGAAAAGTCCATATCCCCTTCACTGAGAACTCCTGTGAGGAGAATATGCCTATCAGCCATCTCTTCTTTCTCCTTTGGTTTTGACTATCTTTTATTTATTTAACAGAAATATTCAAACCCTGTTACCTTTGCTGAGGAGCAATGCACCAGGAGGAGAGTCTCTCTCATTAAATTACTTTATAGCTTGAATGAACCACAAATCAAATTATTCTGTAGATGAGCTAGCTCATCTGAGTTCGCTGTGTGATGCCTATAGACCCATCACTTCCTGTATGCCCTACATTTTCTGGGGCAGTGCTTGAAAGAAATAATCCCCTGGGAGCTTCAGGATCAGCAGAATGAACTGAGCAAGCTGGTTACTTCCCTTTGGACACTTCATCAGAGTGGCATGGGAGATCTGCAGAAGTTGTTGGTCTGTGACAGCCCTGAGTCAGGGAAGCATTCTGAGCCCAGGCTTAGAAAGCAGTTTTATTAAGATACAATTTAAAAATCATCTATTTTACCAGTTTTAAGTAAAACTCAGTAGTGTTGTTAAATTCACAGTTGCAGAATCATCACAACCACCAATAATAGGACCATTTCATACACTCACAGAGAACTTCTAAGAGTTCTTTGTCTACGCGTGTCTACAAGTCAGTTCTCATTTCCCACCAACAGTCAGTATTCCCTGGGCACTACTCATTTACTTTCCAGTTTTATAATTTGTCTCCTCTTTTTGATACACAACTTTGTTGTTGTGTATCTCTGGTTGAACTGATCCTTATTTGACCAGGTTAGCCTTGGACTCATAGAGAGCCACTGTGCCTGACCACCTAGTGCTGGGATTCAAAGTAGGCACCATTGCATCTGGCTAAATTAGTCTACTTTGAACATTTCATGTAATTGACTCATATAATTCATGCCGTTTGGTTCCTGGATCTTTTCACTACAAGATTTTCAAGGTTCATCTATGTTGTAGCATATATTAAGACTTCACTGTTTTCTTTTCTTGTTGAGTAGTATTTTTTGTATGGGTCCTATCTTTATTTATTAAATAGCTGATACTATTTATTATAGTATTCAACAAATGAATACTATTTATTTATTCAATAATTACTAGACTTTGGGTAGTTTCTACAGTTTGCCTATAGTGAATAATACTGCTATATGTATTTATGTGAAAATTTGATGGTTGTATATTTTTATTTCTCTTGGATATGTAGTTTGAAGCATAATTGGCGGATCATGTTGTAACTCTATGGTTGACACTTGAGAAACTTCCAGGATGTTTCCAGAACAGCCTCACCAGTTCACATCCTCCTCAGCAATACATGAGGGTTCCAAATTTTTATATTCTTTCTAACACCTGATATTTATTGTGCATCTTTTCCATTTATAATGAAAGTGAAATCTCGTTGTGGTTTGACTCACATTTTCCTTATGGATAATAATGTTGACAATATTTAAATGAACTTGGTTACCTATATATCTTTTTGGAAAAAAAGGTCTACTCCAATGTTTGCCCATTTAGTCTTAATAATGACTCTTGAGCCTTCCTTCTGTATCCTAGATGACTCCCTTATAAAATTCATGATGCTTACCTGTCTTTTATTCCAAGGCGTCATCTCTTCATTTCATTGATTCTTTGAAGTATTGAAATTTTACATTTGATAGAGTACAATTTATGTATGTTTTCTTTCTTTCTTCCTTTCTTTTTTTGTGTAGTCTGTATAATGTCTGAGAAGACCTTGAGTACCTGAAGATTAGATCTTGATGAAATTTCTGAAAAACAGAATTTTTGTGGTATTGTATTGATAAAACAGAGTAGAAGTTATAGTCCAGGACTGGTGGTAGAATCTGGGAGCAAAGAGGGGAGGTGGCTTTACCACTGGAGGCAGAAGATTGAAAATACCCATTCTTTATGAAATATTTCCAGTATACCAGAGATTGTTTAAATTTTGCCTATAACAACTTGCTTGATTGTTTTTACAATCCTATGAAAGGCTAACTCTTGTTAGCAATAGTTTTTGAGTGATGAAACCCAAGTATAGAAGAGTTAGGTAAAATGTTGAAATTTATACAAGAGAGCTTTGAATTCTGGCATCGAAGATCTTGAGATATGTTCCTAAACACTTCCTCCAACTCATAAGTAGCAAGTGTGTTGATAGGCATGTTCTGTAAACATTAATTAAGATAATTAATTTAATGAGAGTCTGTGGAAGAGCTAGGCTGGATTTTTATTAAAATAGCCAGGTCTTCTCAGTAGACACATTGGGAATAGTAGCTTTACGTAAGTAGGATTAGTCATAATTAACAGAAAATATTCAAAGTCCATAGAATAACCTAGTCATTCTCATAGACCACCGTACCCTCACATCTTCCTACACTCAGTTTCCATATAAAACTTTGACATTTTTAAAAAAGATTTATTCATTTACAACAAGTTCCACAGCTAAAGCTTTTTGAAAAATACAACTTGATAGTTTTCGTTAATGGAAATATGAATATGTTGCACTTTGCCTTACTATTTATATTGCATTTATATTATGTTTTCTACTTTGCACTTTTATGCTGAATGGGATTAATAACATTTTTAAATTCCTTGTTAATTATATAACTAGCTTGTTTCCTACCACACTTTTAAATATGTTCTTAAAGACTAACATATACATTTTTTCCCTTTTAAACTGCAAGATATGTTTTTTTTTTTTAAAGACAACAAAAGGTGTTTCTGACGCTCAATGTTTTCTACTCCTACACCATTTTAAGCACTATTGTCATGTTTAGCTATTCTTGTGTTTAACACTGTGCCAGATGTTTTAGCAGTGTACAATCAGTGTTCATGTAAAGTGATACAGATATTTTTCTATTAACACCATAGCATTTTATGTTTCAACCCAGCATCTGTTTCATTTGTGGGGCTCTTTTGGTGACTTGTTTTTTTTTTTTTTTTCTGTTTTTATTTTAGAATATGAACTATTTTCCTTTTGCTTTTGAAGACTATTTAATCTCACATAGAACTTTAGATGGCAGTACATTTTTAAAGATAACACTTAGAATAGTATTTAATTGCTTTCTGGCTTCCATAATTTCAGATACAAACTTATCTGTTAATCTTTGTTTTCTTTTGTCCATAAGGAATACTTACTCCCACCCCTACAGCTCACATCTTAAATACTCCACTTATTTTAGTTTTAGTCTGTTTTATTGCAAAGGGCATAAGTTATTTTTCTTGAAGGGTACTTGAAACCCATTATGAGACACAATCGAAAGCCTGATGCGCTCTCTCTCTCTCTCTCTCTCTCTCTCTCTTTCTCTCTCTGAATTTACTCTTTTTGAGGTATTCTTTTCTTCATGGCCCCTTACAATTTTCCAGAAGTCCAGATGGGAGACCAAATCTTTTTAGTTCAGACTCCATCTTAGAGAACCTGACTTAAGATTGAACTCAAGTTAACTAACAGGTCAGTACCCAGCACCAGTTTCCAGGCTACCCCCTCAACAAGACCTGTGTCTAACACCAGTTTCCAGGTTATCCCCCATCCCAACAAAACCTGTGTCCAGCATCAGTTTCTAGGTTATTCCCCAACAAAACTTCACCCCCAGGTTACAACTCCACCCCCTGACATTTCACTTCCTAACAACCACCAATGAGAAGGAAAGCAGAAGTTAAGTTTATGGATTGGCTCCCAACACCAGCCAATTATGTTAAAGGCCATAATGACCCCCCCCCAATCAAATGTGTATGAGGCTAGATACCCCCTTCTTGCCTCTATAAATGCTTGCCTAAAACTAGGCTCAGGGCTTCACCTTCCTGTTGTGTCAGGGTTGGCAGGGAGCCCAAACTCGAATTTGAATAAAGAGACCCTAATGTGATTGCATCAGAATCAACTCCTTGGTGGTCTTTTGGGGTTCATGAAGATTTCCTAGCACAACATAGCCTCTCCCTGGTTGTTGCTGTCTGACTGACATTTGTCTCAAACAGACAATGAGACAATATCTGACCCACCCTCAAGGAATTTTCCTTCTTAGTGTTTTCCCCTGCTGCCATTGTGGTTCTCTGATACTTAGAGCATGTGTGTGTGTGTATGTTTTATGTAGTATTTATAGTTGTCTTTGGTGGAGATGCTGGTCTAATCTAAGCTAATCAATCATAGCTAGAAGATTTCAAAAATTTTCAGCCAGTTTTCTATTTATATATATATACATTTACATATAAATTACATTCCATTTACATATAAATATATTTCTATTTATATAGGAATATATTTATATATTCATATGTAAATGGAACATTTTAAATTTATGTACACATATAAATAAGTTCTATCTATATACAAATGTAAACATATAAATAGTAATTCTGAGAAATAATCAATTTCTTCTGATTTTGCCTCTTCATCTGGACAAGATTCTACTGTTGCTTTTTGTAAGAAGCTATCTGTCTCGATGCCAAATTCTGTTTACTATCGCTTTGATACAGCTTTATACACATTGCAATGGTAGAGATGTAACTTTGTTTTCAGTGTTTATAAATACATTACATAGTAGTTGTGATATACAAAAGGTATAATATTATTCATAATCATGTACTTACTACCCAGCTGAAGCCTTCTTTGCTCTACTCTCTGATTGTATTCCTTGTGTTGTTGATCCAAAGTAACCAGTCTGCTACATATTCCTTTATATTTTTGCTACACATGTACAAATCAAAACGTTTAGTAACATAAAGCTATATCACAATATGTGTGTTTTTGTTCAATTTAATTCTCGTTCAGTCCTGTCAGTATGTGAGCTCCATTGTTACCCCTTTTATCTCTTTCTTTCTTTCTTTCCTTCCCTCCTCTTTCCTTCCCTCCTTCCCTCCCTCCCTCCTTCCTTTCTTCCTTCCTTTTCTTTCTTTCCTCTCCTTTTTTTTGAAGTAGTCTCACAGTGAAGCTCAGGCTGTCCTTAAACTTACTGTGTAGCTCAGATTAGTCTTGAATTCTACATCCTTCTGCTTTGGCATTCCTAGTGCACCATAACACCCAGCACCATGCTTATAGAATTTGTAAATTATTAATTTATTCCCAATGTGTGAAACCTCCATAAACATTCTTGATCTTGTTTACTTGTCCAAAGTTCTCTGGTAGTCCGTGACTAGCTGTGAAAGGACCAGATTTTGAGATACAGATATTTTCAAATTTGCTACATAGTGAAAGTCAGTTCTCCAGATGTTTATATCCACATTGCCTCTAACCAGGAAGGGTTCTACATGTTCTCACTTTTGTATGCCTGTCTGAGATTTTATATATATATAATGATGAAATTTTAAAATGATATTTCATTGTTGTTTTGGGTTTTGCTTCCTGGATTATCAGTCAATACAATAAACTAACAAAAGCTTGGGGTAACACTTCAATATAACTTAGAGTTGTTACTAGAATTGGCTTCTTGTAGAGCTGATATATTTAGATAGCAACGTTTTGCTTAGTTTTGTCAAGGGAAAAAATAAAAAGAAGTAGGATTGGCTTGGGCTACTTCAGGCTGAGTCAAGAACCCACTGTTAACCAGGTCTCAGTTTCCCTCTATCTGAACTTTAGTCTGGGTTGTAGACACCCCTCATTTTACAACTGTCCTTGAAATATTGTTATCCTCTGCTTCCAAGAAACTCTTTCTCCTAACCGCTCAGAGACCATGGCTGTACACAATACTTTTCTTACAAGACAGCTCAACTGCCAGCAGCCACCATGGAGTCTAAAAAGTGATATAATCCCCAGTTTCCTTGAATGTTGTAGCTGTGACTGCTGCTGATGTTTTCTAAAACTCCAGGGCACACTCCCAGATGACCTCAGTCTGGGTTCTCCCCAAATTCAGTCCTAATTCTGCCTGAATAAATTTAATTTTCTCTGGGCATAAGTTACTTTTCTTGGAGGGTGCTTGGAGCCCATTATGAGACACAATCAAAAGCCTGATTCCTTTTTGAGTTTTATCCTTTTGAGAAGTACATATTTCTTTCTTCATGGACCCATACACTTTCCAGAAGTTTCAAGCAGGGGCTAACACTTCCTCATTTTAAATCTGCTAATGAGTGCATTGTGTTAGTGAGGGAAAGGCAGCAAGGCCTTGCTAGGCTATCTTCACAAAATGACTTGAGATTACTACAGTGAAAATGTAATTTCTCAACAAACAAAAATTCCACATCAACCAAAAAAAAAAAAAAAAAAAAAAAAGATCCTAGTATAGATCGAATACAGGGAATGCCCAAACTGCATAAAAAACTGTGGGTAAAATAGAAAAATCATTAAATCATAGTTGGTGGTTTCACCTACTGTCTCTCCCCAATGCTAGTTGCAAGGCTGTACAGATAAATGAAGAAATCGAATGCATAAAAGAGAAGATGGAGGCTAAGGAGCCACTAGTGGTTACCTGATCAACCTCTAGCCTAATTAAGTTCACCATATGCTATGAAATTACAAAAGCACCTGATTAGAGCACAGACCACTGAAAAATACTTTCAATAATTTTTAGACACTTTGGAAGAATTACTATGATATAAAAGGGAAAGAGATTTCAAGGGACAGGTGATATTTATTCAATGTCTAACTCCAGAGGAGGACCAGCAAACAGAGAAGCAGAGCAAACTGGAAGTGAAAAGTTAAAGAAGGAAAATGTAGAGCCCTATAAGATGACCAAGGAGTATAGAAGGGGGTACTGGGGAGGACTGGGAGGTCTGAGGAGTTCCCCCACCTTTAAGTGTTAAATACTTGAACTTTGCTAGTCTTTCAGAAGAGGGCACGATTAGAATCTAGAAAAATAATCTATTATCATAAAGACAAAGAAGATACAGGTAAAAGCTATGTCCAGATAGATAAATAAAAGGGAGAAAGGGGGTGGGGAGGAAGAGGAAACTAGGCATGTGCTCTAGAAACTCTTGAACACATGTAAATATCATGCAAGCATGAAGCAGTTTATGGCAACATTTGTAGTAATAGAAAAAAACCACTAAATAATCTAAATGTTCAGCAGTGAACAGTAGCTAAGTGTCTTGTAACATACTTCTATCAAGAAAATGTTTCACACAATGGAAAAAAAAGTGAAATTAAGTTTTGTGCAATCAAAAGTGTGCATTTGGCAATAATAGCATTGAGAAAGAAAAGCAAGCTGCATGTTGAAATGATGGTCAGGGCTCTTCCAGTTTCAAACAACCAGTCAGGGTCAATTAGGGACTAGTTTGAAAAATGATTTCTCATAAAACAAACACAATATGATTACTTGCAAATGTGGTAATGTCCTTGAAGGATACTTTATTTTAAGCCAAAGACATACTCATCTATAATCATAATTCTTTTGTAGGTCTTTGTGTTACCAAGGTAATTGATTGCAGTTTGCTTTTGTGAAGTTGGTTAAACACTCGTATTTCTTGTTTTTTCAAATGTAAAAATGGAAGTCATATCTAAGGTATGATTAGAAAAATGGATTGTTTCTTTCATGTCCTTTCTCAGGGATCATGGTTAATATTCCTGTAACAAGATGCAATTAGAAGAAAAGATCTATACATTTATTTGATCTCAGCTTTATGTGACTTGATCGTTCTGAGATCAGGAACCCAAGGGATGAATGTAAACTTTCTGTTTTCCTAGATTTGATGAAGAATAGACAGCCATGTGCAAATGTGATTAGACAAAAGGATAAGATGTCAGATTAATAGACCAAGAAGAAAGAAACTAGCAGTGCCTATCTGTTTAGAGTCCTTTTAGTCTCTCTGTGCCTTCTTCCTTTCCTTTTGACTTTGGATTGGAACCTTTCTGAGATGGGGGTCTTCTGACCTTCTCTCAAAGAAGATAGGATCAGACATTTTCTTATGATCAAATTTTAGACAAGTGGGATAAAGGTTGAATAATATTTTTAAGTTTTATGGCTGGCTTTGTGGAAAAAGTTTGGCTTTGATGACTTACCTTGGGAAAGAGGAGTGTTTTCTATAGCTTGCCTATGGAGAGTGAGGGGCAAGGGGGAGGAGGGATGGGGGCAATCAGAGACAAAACTTTCTTTTTCACTTTTGGGTATCTAAGTTGACTTCCAACTCTAGCTCATTGTCTCCGTAATACCATGATGACCCATTGACATTTACTGAGATCTAAGAAAGGTTAATATTTGTGTCAAGCTGGATAGATACTGATGCTGCTTCTCCTTATCTCTATCTTTCTTTAGGAGTTCTATCAAAAAGTAATAGAGAATGCTTTCAGGTGTTTTGAATAGACATATGCTATGGTCATACCACACAGCAGTGTGGAGAAGTGACAGGAGATGGCTGGTGCTACTGAAACCTGTGCTACCTTGTTCTCCATCTCGGCATTTATCTAGTGCTCTTTCTAGAAACATCAGTCATAAAGTTACCAGCAGCACACATGATTTTATTATTTTGATCTTTATTCCTTATGGAGCAGGCATCTATTTTCTATCATTCTGGTATCTCTGGCACCAGATATTTATTCATAGGGTGAGTTCTGTAGGCTTATTGCTTATCCACAGACTTGGCTTGACATTTTGTTTATCTGATATTGTGTGTTTTGATAAAGTGCATTCCAGTTAGTACATAACTCACTAATCACAGCTCTTTCTCCAGCATGCCACAATAATCACTGTTATATAAAACTGGTTAAAAACAAAATAAGACCAAAGAAGAGTGGGGGAGGAGGAGGAGGAGGAGAGGAGGAGGAAGAGGAAGAGGAGGAGGAGAAGAAGAAGAAGGAGAAGAAGAAGATGAAGAAGAAGAAGAAGAAGAAGAAGAAGAAGAAGAAGAAGAAGAAGA
>JADRCH010000010.1:7505148-7518121 GCA_019843965.1 Rhynchomys soricoides | reverse complement strand
AAGAAGAAGAAGAAGAAGAAGAAGAAGAAGAAGAAGAAGAAGAAGAACAAGAAGAACAAGAAGAAGAAGAAGAAGAAGAACAAGAAGAAGAAGAAGCAGCAGCAGCAGCAGCAGCAGCAGCAGCAGCAGCTAAACCTCGCCCTCATTCAAACACAGGGAGTGGTTGGTTCGTCATATGCCTAGGAGTTCAGAAAGGAGGAAAACAGTGTTTAGTTGGGACTGGATTTTGTGTATGACATAAATTTCTTTTTCTCACCTCTTCCTGAGAAGCAAGCAAGCAAGCATATATATGCATATATACGATGAATGACACATCTTTTCAAAAATAATTCTTAATTAACATAACACAAGGGACTGGTGAGATGGCTCTTTGGTTAAGAGATTATATTACTGTTGAAGAGGACCCCAGTTTTGTTTCCAGTACTTACATTAGATATTTTGCAATTTGGAAGCCTCTGGCCTCAGCACATGAACAAATATGCATATCCCCACTTATGGACACACATACACATAACTACAAATAAAATAAATCTTAAAAATGACACAGGTCACACATGAAATTATTTTTGTTCAAAAATTTCAAACCACAAAAAAAAAAAAAAATGAAACAGAAACGAAAGTCTCAGCAGTCTCAATCCAATCTTCAGACAAAATCGCAGGTGGGAATTGTCTGTCTGTGTATACCCAATATTTATATACTATAGATACATAAATGTACAGTTACACAAATGAGAAAATGTGCAGTTAGTTTGTTACTTATCTCATTTATGGAAAATATATGAAATATATTTACTGAATATATGTGAATATCCTTTGGAGTGTTCCGTGTCTGCATGTAGAAATTGATCTCAAATATTTTGCTTTGTATTATTTTACATCATGATGTGTATCTGGGGCATTTTCTGTCTTTCAGATTAGCAGTATACTGTCAATAACTCACCCATCTTGTGCATTCATGCATTTTAATATTCATGTAATTAAAACTCAAGCTTGGAATCAATTTGGTACTTTATTCCTAGTTGTTGAGCAGGTAGCTGTGGCTCTTGCATTTAATCTTGGCATTTATGGGGCTCTTTCTGTCTCTCAGGGCTAGTTTTTGTCTTCATGAATGAGTGATCACCACACTGAGCATTCCTGGAGATCATCAGATAGGTGAAGGCTCCTCAAGAGGAGAATGGATGCATGGTGTGTCCAAAGACTTCTTTAAGAGGAGGCAAAAAAATGTAAGGAGGATAGATCAACTACAGATTGAATCAGGGGAATTTAAACTACATCTGTTTTCCATGACGGTAGATTTTACATGCACTTGAGTTTTGAGCATTGCTGGACACTGACTCCCTTCATACCTTTTTTTGACTCTTGGTCAAATTTTTACTGTTTACTCTATATAAATATATGTACACATATTGTATCTATTAAGTGTACATAAATGTACATGTAATATTCTTTATATAAGTAAGAAGATTTTATATATAAAATATTCACAGCCAGGACTATACAGAGAAACCCTGTCTCAAAAAACCAAAAAAAAAAAAAAAAGAAAATACTCAACACATTTTATTTGTATTAATAGTATATGTATAATGTGTATACACATGCACTTTTACACTGCATGCATTATATATGTACATTTATCAATAAAACAGACACAATGCATTTAATCATATTTATGAAGAGTGCTGCCCACTTCATAAATGAGAGGGTTACATAAATGTTCCTTTGGTTCTCCGTGTTTTAATGAGCTGTTTAGAGGAAGTGGTAGTCAAATAGGTGGAAAGAACATGGGATTAAGGTGAAAGAGGAGTAGCTTCACCTCTAATCCTGGGCTGCCTCAGAGTTTTTATTTCCTCAATGTGAAGTAGGTCAGGATCATGGTGGCAGCCAGAAACATGCCTGCAAGACTAATGAAGAAATGTTTGCAAACGATTCAGACACTGTAATATAAAAAATAACAGAGGGGAGAGAATCAACTGAATTTCTATGATCTCAGTGATGCATATATCATTTTATATTCTATTTAATATTTCATATGTTAATTTATGCCAGGCTTGTAAACAACAAGTGTAACATTAGATTTGTGGCTTCTTCTGTGCCATCAGTAACAGAGCAAAGCATTTTACCCACTAGACTAATGGATTGGTAAACTTTTCTTCCTTCCTTCTTTCTTTCTTTCTTTCTTTCTTTCTTTCTTTCTTTCTTTCTTTCTTTCTTTCTTTTCTGTTAATGACTTTGTTTGGTATAGTCCTTACATCAGATTTAATCATTGATATATCCTACCTAGAACCTACATATATATACAAATACAGATTTCACATTGATCAGGCTAAGATCCAAAGCCTAAGAATTAAATGTCTCTCTGGTCAATGTGTTCCCTGGCCCTTGGCTACTCCAAGTGGATCCTATGTGTTTTATTTCCCTGTTTAGTAAAAATGACAAAGGTCATGATTGTGTCTGCTATTACCCAGGACCAAGTGAACAAGAGGTGTAAATAGCTTTACATTAAACTGAGTTTATTTAAAATCAGCATTTCCATTTGATTGGATAAAATGTTTATTAAAGGACATTTTATTTTGCCATAAATGTAATTGTGAAGAATTATACACTCTACTCCTATTCTCTCTTGCACACACACACACACACACACACACACACTGTAACAACAGCAAATCAAAACATATATGCATGTGCACACACTTTGGAGCTATTCCTTGTTTGAAACCATCTTGAATCTTTGGATAAAATGTGTCTCTCCTACAACCAAACTGGGATAGACTGTTATGGATTTTTCTTCTCAAATCCAATTTTTTGTCTGGGTTCTATATCTCCAATTTGATAGTTTGTGATATTTATTTTGTTTTTATTATATGTAAAATTAGTATAAATGCCAAAGATATCTATATACCTACTATTTTCCCCAAGGGGTTATTGGAATTATTCTACATCTTGATGGAGTCCAACTTATAATTTTTAATGGAGTGTTTGCATTTAGTATTGCATCTAAGATGCCTTATCTTAGCTCAAATGGTTTTCTCGTTATTAGTTTAGTTTCTTAGTAAGGTGAACTATATTAACCACAAGGCTAGCATCTTCTTCCTGAAATGCCTTACTTAATGATGTGTTGTTCATTTTATTTACTGTTGGATTTTATCTTGCATTTGTCAATAATCCTTGAATGTGTACATGTGTATGAGGGATATTATAGATTTATTTTTTTTTGTTGTTTTATGTTTCAGAGTGATGACAGTCTCATAAAATTAATCAGAGAGTAATATGTCTTTTGTCTTTTCTGAATTTTTACATAATTTATATCACTGATTTCTCAAATATTTGATGGAATTCATGAGTGAGACCATCTTGGTTTTGGAGTTCACAGTTGGAATGCTTTCCCATTTTCTCTAGTCCAGGGTTGTGTGTGTGCCAGGCAGGCGCTCTGCCACTGATTTACATACATAAGCTCCATGAGCTCCATATGAGCTACACATAAGATGTTGTATCGTCACAACTCTATCTCCTTATATTCATTTACTAGCAAATGCTTTGTTGAGTATTGTGCACACCACATTGATTGCTATACTACAACACATAAGCTAACACCACCCTTACAAAGCTCATTAAACTTTGTCTAGCCTGAAAGTCTATGTTTATGTCTTTGCAACTCCCCTTCCATTCCCCCAGCCCCCTTATCTCAAACACCCAAACTTTAATTCAACATGTGAAAAGCCTATTAAAGAAAAGATTCACACCAGAAACAGACAGGCTGGGTATTTTACATTTTATTTATCCTTTGAGTCAAATGATCCAGGATGCATTTCACATCTGCTGGAAGGAAAGGAGGGCCCTTGATGATTATGTGTGCCTATATGTGTTTGTGTGTTATACTCAAGATTATACTTCTAAGTTGGACTCTGGCACCTGGCAAACTTTGTTATTAATAAAAGGTGAGCAAAACAGCCAGAAAGAACACTGGGAAGAAAAGCATTCGTAGCAAGTCGTAAAGGTGACGTGGTCTCTGTGCTTCACCGACAGCTCTTGTCCTGGTTGGCTTCACCGTCCTCTTCCATTGGGTCAGGATGGCATTTCTAGCTCCATCCCATTTCCCTGGCCCCATCAATCGAAACTGATATGGACTACAAGGGCCAAAGTACACCTCCAAGGCCAGCTGAGGGTCAGTCAAGAAGAGCCAGGGTATGTTAGGCTTGGCTCCTATGAAGGAGCTCAGTTCATCCATGTATGTGATGTAATCTGTCTGTAGAGTGTGGCTCTGGCCAAACCTGAGGGGAGAAAAGCAAAATGATTGTCATAGTTGCAAACAGAGCATTAACTCTATAATTTCTGTCTCTTGCATGTCAGACCCAGTCTGCCGATGTTATATTCTTAGGCAGGTTTATGTGAAGTTTAGATTTTGCATAGTTTCAATGCTGGAGAGTGCAGTAAGATAAATCATGTCATCCTTACAGATGGAGTATGGCCCCGTGTGACTTAAAGAACAGATTGTCACTGGTGATTGAACCTTTCTTCCCTCTTTTTATTTGTGTTTACTTCTAAAGGAATTATTAGCACCAGGAGTGTTCACATCTGAGATCTGCCTTCTGACTTGGATGAGGTTTAGTGGGGATAGTGGCTCCATTTCTTTTCTCCTCTAGACCTTTGAGCTGATGTCTACCCTGGGACAGTCACTGCATGTTATGTTGGAGGCTGGAACGAAATGAACTTCCTACACAACCATTTACTTATCTAACAGTGATTTGGTTGTTAGTTCAACAGATTTTGATAGGTAAGTTAAAAGGAATTTTTTAATGGAATAATTAACTTGAAAAAGTACATTTACATTTAGCTACATAAAGACCTTTCTACTTGGCTGTACTTGAAAGCATGTATTGAACTTCGAGGTGAATCCTTTCTTTTTCAGAGTATACTAAGGTAGCTGAACTGAATATAAGTTTTAATTCAGATTTATCAACAGCAAATTTATATTCTGCTGCTCAATTTCCAGCCAGCTAGTTTTCTTTTAGAGCAGGTGCTTTTGAGAAAATGGTCATTTCTCAGCCTCATCACTCTGGTCATTTGAGCCAGACAATTCCATGGTTTCAATACTGTGCTTTGTGATACAGGAAGGCTTCAGCGCCCAGGGATTCTACTTATATGACACTTCTGGCTTCCAATTCTATTTGCAGAGCTCAATTTCACCACATGTTCCCTGGAGGGCACACTCACTGTCTCTTAAGTTGACAGAGGCAGAAAGTGTTTCTGCACCTAATGTGGATCAGGTATAGCCAGAATTAAAACACAGTGAACTGTTGCTGCAGGCAACATTAAAGACCTTATTGATATTTTCGGCATATAAGGAAAAACTTAGAACTTATTGGATTAGCAGGTGTAATTGATTACCACTTGAGTTTCTTGCCCATTTTCTCATCGATGTCATCCATCATTTCATTTGTAGTTGGCAGGATGCATGTGTCTGGAAAACGTGTGTAGAGAGAAACACCAAAAAAAGACAATGGAATTAATTTCATATAACCACACAGAATGGGATTCATCATTTATGAAACAAATGACTAAAAAGGTCTTTGCATGGCTACCTTAATTTAGCTGTGTGAAGTTTTTATTTGTGAGTTCATTATATAAAAAAATTGATCTTATTTAATAAAAAGTTTTGTCTTAAAAAAAAAAAATCTACGGTGTCATTAGACAAATGACAATTCACAAATACAGAGACCTGAGAGGTAAGTGCACATGTCAGGACAAATACAGAGACCTGAGAGGTAAGTGCACATGTCGGGATGGAAAAGCTGGCCCGTGTGTAAGAATCACAACAGAGATGTTTGTAGCCTTAAGTAACCCAACCCTTCATGATGTTTATGTAACATCACGAAGAGCCTGATCCTCAGCATACCTCTGCTGCGCCTCATGCCATGGAATGGGGTAATCGTGTTCATACTTTTTGTTTATATCCTCCTATTAAGATATCCCTCAAGTAATAATCTGGAACAACAGTTGATACTGAAGTCATGGCAAGTGATGTAGATAATGAGAGAAGGCAGGCCCAGGATTCCAGTGTCAGCTTACAGCTGGGTGTTTAATAAGGAATGGCAGAGAAGCTTTAGCTTGTTTTGCAAACAATGTCACTTGGGACCAGCTGTAATTTACTTACCTCTGTGACAATGGAAGAAGACTATTAAGATATTTGTGGTGCATGAACACCACGTAGGCATTGTGAACATCTGACTCTGCATGTTGGCACTCTATAGTTATTATTTGCTATGTGCAGGAAAGGGACCAGATTTTTTTTTTGTCTGGTTGATTTGGAGTTGTGACCTAAGTCAGTGATAAGGCAGATCTCCACATGCAGCAGATATTCTATGAATATTTGTCAAATGAATAAGTGATGCCCTTTGTTTCGTGTTTCCAGGCTTATGAACTGTATAGAACCTTCTCATGAAATTTCAGTCTCTGGGCACACTGTTAGACTTTTAAGAATAAAAGACAATGAAAGCATTCTATAGGTGAGCATCCTTATTCAAGATTGGTTGACAGCACACTTTAAATTCTCCATGGCATATTTGAAGTAAAAGTGTTTATATCTACAGTATTTTTCTTTAGGAAGTTTAAACTCATTCTATGATTTAAATTTTTTCCTCATTTTATTTCCCTGTTATAAATTTTTGTCAGCAGTATGTTAGGGAAGTTATATTTATATTGTTTATTTTTAGACATTGAATAAAAAGATACTTTTCATAATCATGATAGTCAATAGTACTGGGACAATTAAATCAGTATATTTAAGTCACTGTCTTTCTCCATGTAATCTATATGTTCCCCACACAAATTTCTTGTAGTCCCTTGAGACCATGTGGTCTGCAGTAGAGAAGGGAAGAGAAGAAGCCTTTCAACAGTGTGAGAGGCACATAGGTTGGTAGAGAGGTAACACTAGGTCTCTAGCATGCCCCTCACCCCTAGCCCCAGTGCCCCGGAAGTACTTGTACCTTGTCCCTGCAGTTCCCCAGCTGCCTCCTTTATCTCTCACAAAGCCTTGTCAAAAGGTCAACTTCTTTGATTAAGCTTATGAAGCCCTTCTAGGCTTGTGTTTCTTTCTTCATATTTTTTGCCACTCCCTGCCTTTTCGTTTTAAAACTTGCTTCTGGTTCTTCATACATTCAGAGTGATTCCTCATATTAGGGTTTTATTTATGTTACTGTTTTAGATGGAATAAATAAATCCCAGGCCAATTTTCCTTGTCACAATACCCTGAAACTTCTCCTGCTGTATCATTCTTTACTCATTCCATTCCCATCTATGAAGTCAAGTTGTATGCCTGTCTTGTTCTCAGTGGATCCCTAGTCCAGCCGTCAGCTTAGAGCAGGCAATTATTGCCTTAGTGAATGAAACACAAAATGACCTACATACTTGTAAACACTTTAGCAGCCCAGCGTGCCTGGAGGTCAGCTGTAGGGATGGCAGCACCAAGGGACTGGACAAGACCAATCACTGCCATGGTTGGTTTCTCTAGTTGAGGAGGGAAGATGCCTTTGTACAGGGTGACCTCATTATTTCTGCTTTTGATGATGGAGTCATCTAGGAAGGGGTAGGCATAACCATACCCCGTGGCAAAGATGACACAGTCAATTCCCTCAAACACCGTCCCATCCTCAAACACTGCAGAGGTCTCTGTGAACTTGGTCACGATGGGCTTGATGGACACAGTGCCACACAGGATACGGGCTGGGAGCTCATCATTGAACACAGGCTCTTTCCTGAGGGGGCTGTGCAGATGTGAGAGGCAAGCACTATAAGTCATTTCCATGAAATCCCCACAACATCCCATTCCATTGCACCTAAATTTGATCAGTTAAGCACCAACACGAGGGCCTGTACAGGCTCTTCTCAGGTGGAAATTCCTTTCCTGTTTGTTAATATTTCTAAGAGTTTATGTCTGAAATTTTCTTGTTGTCCTTTGAAACTTAAAATTAG
Source organism: Rhynchomys soricoides (assembly GCA_019843965.1). Lineage (NCBI taxonomy): Eukaryota > Metazoa > Chordata > Mammalia > Rodentia > Muridae > Rhynchomys > Rhynchomys soricoides. The sequence goes on along the minus strand of JADRCH010000010.1, from coordinate 7,510,150 downwards.
ATTGTGTGTATTTATGTTCTTTAGAGACTCACCAAATAGATGAGAATATAAACCAATTCTAGATAGAATAAACTAGTTACTAATATCGATTCTAAAGCTAGACATCACAGGTTTATTCCTACCTGTATCTCTTACCAACTGGTGTTGCTCTACATTTGTTTCTCTATGTGTATAAATGGGATAATGACAGAATTGTCTTCAAAGAGATATTATCTCTAGATGACTACTAAAATAATAGCCAACACCTTCAAGAACATTGCATGTTAACTACTATTATAGCTCGAAGGCCTTGCATGGCAAAATCAGATTGGTGACGATCTTACCAATCTTACCACCATGCCTGGTCTTCCTCCCTCAAGTTCTTTGTGTTCACAAGGAAAGAAATCACCTTTGATAGTATGCTTTGTCAAAATTCTGGCAGTAAAAATTTTCATGGAATGAACTTCATGTTGACTTAAGTTTCCTTTAGATATTTTGGAATTTTCTCTATGTAGCTCACATTCATAAAAATACTGGGATTTTTTTTTTGTATTTCTGTTTGTATTGGTGTTTATTTTTGTATTTCTGCAGTGTTATTCCCCTCTGTAACTCTGTCCCCTCTCCCTTTGCCTTATAGAGTAGCTAACAAGTAGATCACAGCATACCTGTTTTCTCTCCTTGTTTTCTTCTCAACCAAGGGAGGAAAGAAAAAGGTATCAACTGTAATTTAGGGCCCTGGAACCCTTTCAAGGATGGAGCTTAGTTCTGAGAAGGACTGGTTTTCTAAAACATTTTTTTTCCTTAAGTGGTAAAGCCCCAGTACAATTTGTAGTTACTCTTGTAAGATAAAACTATTTTTGATTGGATCAAATTTTGGAACAAGTGTATCAAACAACATTACTATTTCTTGAGAGTCAGAGCAGTTCTTAAATCTGGGTAGGACAAGCGCCTTGGAAGGAGGCTTTAGCTCTTTGAACCTGGCATTTGGTATTCTGATTTATAGTTCCTCTTCACTGTTCCTTAGTACGTTTCTCTAAACAAATGGAATTTTTGGCTAGCATAGGTCAGAAGAGAAAATCTCATTGTGAAACATTTCTTGTCCACAAAATATTCAACTGTACTGATTTTTCTATCTGTAATGCTTCCCTAGTTAGGGTGTATTGAGCTCTATCTTCAAAAGAAGTAAATAAATGAATCATAGTAATTTACAGGTCCCATCAGTTCTACTGAGCTCCATTGCTTTACACATTCCCCGACTCCTGAAGGCCTTTCGAAGCGTGTAGGACATGGGAGGGAGTGTTCACTCTTGTTCTGAGTCTCCTACTTTCTGAGACACATTGACTGACAGTACTTTGGTAGATAGTCCGTAAGGACACATTAGGTGATCTGAGACCAAGAAGAACACATATTTTTAAGTCTTTATAATTGACAAAGTAAGATATAAATGTACATTTATCTTTCAAAATATTGCTATCTTCAGAAATAGATGTTGTTATTAGTATTCTCACCTATAAACATGATATATTTAAAAAAAATCCAGTTCCAGTTTGTTCAGTCCTTTAAGTTCTGGGCAACAGGTTGTAGCTAAATGGATTCTGCTTATCAGGACTGAATACTAATATTCAGGACGATCTGTTTACCTAATCTAATCCTACTTTGCATATCCACATACATTTCTCCACTAACCTCTAACCTGCACATGATCTGTGGTTTAAACTGTGGCACCTGTGAAATTCTCAATTTAATCCCATTAGATTCAATGAGATAACTAAAGAACCAGGTAGAAGTAAATAATCCAACCAAGTGTGCTTCTAGATTGAATGGAAAATACGTATTATTTATCATACCCATTTAAAGGCATCAGGCCATAGTTCTCATGCTTAAACCATGTGTTCATCTTCTTGACATACAACCAGTCAGAGACAAAAGAAGGAAGGACATTCCGGAGGAAGGATGCGAATCGGGTAACATATACCATATCCCAAGGATACCCATCATTCCAAACCCGGCTCATGACCCAGGAACCGCTTCTGGTGCTGATAATGACCTGATGGAGAGAGGCAATACAGATCTCAGCACACCTCTGTGACAAGCAAGTAAACGTGACAGAGTTCTCTAGAGGCATCTCTATGTGTTCCCTAAGAAATGAGTCTAGATGAACATGCCACATTCGAATCTAAGAGGCAAGAGTCCTCTCTCATCACTTCAAAAGACTGATGTAGAACTGTTCAATGAATTATAGGCACAGCACCTGGTATGAGGAGCCTCTATAGCCAACTGTGCTTGTTTTTATTTTTATGTGCTCATAGAGTAAGATGGCCAGTTAAGTAGAGGCTAGTCAACACATTTAGCTCTAGCAGGAGTGGATGGTAGAAGAGGTTGGGTTGAGTTAGGGAAATGGAGCGAAATAGGTAGCTGGAATTAAATTGAGGGGATGCCACAGGTTTAATGCTGTTCTCTGTCCCTCCTCCCCTTTTCTAGTCTTCCCTGCACATGTGCACGGGACATCTGTTCATCCCAAGCCATGGAAGACATTTCAACCTGCCAGGCCAATTGCTGGTATATTTACTATTTTTCTGCTAATTTAGAGCTATTCTTAGTTGTATGTGTATATAAAAAACAACAACCAAAGCTTTCTTTATGTTTATTTAGGAGTTAATTTATTTAGTATCTCCTTGCTTAAAAATATACTGAGCTTCTTCAGACAGCAGCTTGAGTCCCCTGGAAATTTTCCTTGACTTTGCTCAGGTTAAGTCAAGACTCCATTCTTAGAGGTGTTGCTGCCACACCTAATTCCACTAGGAGACTCAGCACTTCCTTTGAAGATGGTTCCTGCACCTGTTGCCTCATCCCCACCCACTGATTGTTCATTAAGGTCACAATCTAGTCTAACCCATATCTGTAATTTTAGCTTAACATAGATTTGACACACAATAGTGCCCAGCATTTGCTGAGTCCTTGCTTCTGAATGAGTGAATGAATGAATGATGGCAAAAAACCAGATCATGTCATGCTCTAGAGATGCAGCGGAAAGTAGATCTCTTTGACTAGTATGTAGGGTCTTTCATATGGTAGGTGGGAAGAAATGCTGTTAAATAAATAAACATGGAGCCTGACTAAGAATGGAAATGATTTGAAAGTCATTAGAAAATAAAATTAGAACAAAAATAAATGTTTAAGTACACACATCTACACACCCCCAGACATTTGTCTCCATTTTATCAGAGCAAACTTCTTCATAGCAATGAAGACTCTGTCTTCCCTCTCTGGGTGAATGGCTCACTCAAATTCTCATGCTTGAAGGTATCATAAAGCAGACAATGTGTTTGGAAACCCAAGCCTCCAGTGATAGCCTAATGTCATATTTCTATCCTAGTTTTACCTCCTAAACCCCATATGTCACATACCTGTGTAGCCAGACGACTGAGTTCAACAGCAATGTCAGATGCTGAGTTTCCCAGGCCAATCACAAGGACCTTTTTCTCCTGGAAGGCTCCTGGACCCTTGTAATCCCGGCTGTGCAGGCACTTGCCTTGAAAGTGCTCTAGGCCTAAGTTTCAAAAAATTGAAGACTCAGTTTTTCACCCATTTAAAAAAAAAATCCTATAATTCAAGTGCACTTATCCGCTTAGTGAGTTTTGCCAATAAACTTCCAAATAATTATTTCTGGGGATCTTTAAAAAAAAGTTAAAATGTTATGATTTCCATTTTAATAATAAATAACAACAACAATAAGAGTAATAATTTATTAAATGCTACCTAAGGGCTATTGCATATGCTAAATGCTTAGTCTGTTTAACATTTTTTTTTCTTCATCAGAATGTTTATTAACAATATAGACTGTGCTTAAATGTCATTGTGGGTGTATGCTGACTTTCAGACAGACTCTTCACAAATAACACTTTGAACAGAGGCTGTAAACAGAAATGACTGCAGAGATGGTACCACCTCAGACATAAGCCCCTTAGAGTCTGACAGTATTTACCATTCCATTGACACTCACAGAGGTGGATATCATGGGCCTAAAGGCACCACGACCACAGGACATCTTTTTATATTTCAGCAATGGAGGTCAGTTCTCAAGGCCCAACTTGTTCTTAGCAAGTAGTTTTTATATCCATTTAATCAATCTTACACCTTTTTGGGCCAATTCATCTGCAGACAGGAGGAGAAACCATCACCAGGTTCTCCACGCCATGCATCCTCATGACTCCTCATCCGCAGACGCTATCCAGCTTCTTTAAGATATATGGAGTCGCAGCAGGGCCACATAGACGAGGAAGTTCCAGATGGAGCAGACCACATCCTCACGCATCTTCCGATTCATCTCCTCCGGGTCCAACTTCGGCGCGAGACCCTCGATCCGGAACATCGCGGCGGCTCTGCCTCCAAAGCCTGTGAGAGCTGCAGCCTGCTCTCCTCCAGTGGTCTGTCTGTTTAACAATTTACTCACAATGACAAATTGCTATATGTGTTTACCTTGAAAGAAAAGTGCTTACCATGCAAGCACGGGGACCTATGTTGATCCCAAGAATCCATGTTTTTAAAAAAAGGAAAAAAAAAAAAAAGAAATTAGGACAAATGACTTAAGGGCAATAAGGAGTTTGGCCTGGCCGTATTGACTCCATATATACAGGGCTGTAAAACATGCTGCCTATTAAATTTTAACCTAGTCTTCATGAACTACTACCACCTTTGGAAAAAAAAAAAGGAAGAAAGGAAAGAGGGAGGGAAATAGGGAGGAATGGAAGAAGAACGGAGCAAAGAAGAAAGAAAGGAAATGGGATAGAAGACAGAAAGATTTTGTGTGTATTTATTTTCTTTGATCTTTGTCATTTTTGGATGGCAACAGTTATGGTTAGTTTCTTTCTTTCTTTCTTTCTTTCTTTCTTTCTTTCCTCTCTCGCTGCTGCTGCTCCTCCTCCTCCTCCTCCTCCTCTTCGTCGTCGTCGTCGTCGTCGTCGTCGTCGTCGTCGTCCTCCTCCTCCTCCTCCTCCTCCTCCTCCTCCTCCTCCTCCTCCTC
>JADRCH010000010.1:7412687-7505138 GCA_019843965.1 Rhynchomys soricoides | reverse complement strand
TCCTCCTCCTCCTCCTCCTCCTCCTCCTCCTCCTCCTCCTCCTCCTCCTCCTCCTCCTTTTGTCAACTTAATTCAAGCTAGGTTCACATGGGAAGAGCAAGTTTCAGTTGAAAAAATGCCTTCATCAAATTGGACTGAAGACAAGCTTGTGGAACGTTTTCTTGATTAATGGTTGATGTGGGAGGGCCCAGCCCACAGTGTGCAGTGGCACCTCAAGGCCGGTGGTTCTGGATTGTACTAAAAAGCAAGCTGAGTGAGCTATGAGGAGCAAACCAATAAACAGTATTTCTCCATGATCTCTGTTTTAGTTCCTGCCTTCAGGTTCCTGACTCAACATTCTGCCTTCATTTCACTTCACAGAGGACTATAAACCGCATACTGAAGTAAACCCTTCATTTCTTGAGATGGTTTTGGTCAGTGTTTTATCATACCAATAGAAAATAGAAGGAAGACAGCAACTGAATGCACTGCTGCTGCTACAACCAAGACCACAGCTGCCACAACAATTATTACTCACACGCACACAAACAAATTCATGTATATACATGCACACATCAGAACATGCATTCTCTCCCACACACATGAACACAACACTGAGATTCTTAAATTCACTTGCAAACTATAAATAAAGATGAGATAAGAATTGTACTTTATTTGTCTGGCAGAATCCCACATTTTTGGATATGAGTGTTCAGAGACTCCATGCATGTTAGGACTTATGTTTGCATGACCCAGTGACGTAAAAACTGTGTATAGTTTTTGAACTTCAGGGCTTAGGGAATAAGTTATTGTATTTATCATATCATCATACATAAACCTATTTTTTTTGGCTTTTCTGGTAATCCAAACACAATTATTATACAAAGATATGCTTCAACACTAGGTATTTGCCCATAAATCCCCAATTATTATGTTTCATGCATACCAGGAAAAGAGTCAGTTGGCATGTTGGGGTACACATGATGTCCTGAGCAAATCATCACAGCATCAAAGAGCACAGATTCTTGCTTGCCATCTTTTTCAGTAACAACTACCCATTGGCCGGTGGTCAAGAAGCGAGAGCATTTCTTTATGCTGGAAACCAGGGTCTGGAAGCAAATGAGAAAAAAGACTTCCTTCTATCTGTGGGATTCTTACTTTCTGTCTTGCAGTATTTTTCTATGGAGGAAATAATGACATAAGATGACCCAGTCACTGGAAAATAGATGGAAAGCTCTAATATGGGGGTCAGAGCACATCCTCAGTGAGTCTTCAAATCTTGCACAGAAGATTACTCCTCAGGGCTTGCTTAGTATTGAACATCTGGTAAGTTGATGTGGGGTAAATAATACTTGGGCATTTTAATGAGTATAGCAAATTTATGTCATTTGCTTACATCTGCTCTACAGTGACCCCACTTTCTCCTCCTCCGATCTCATCTTCTACCCACTCAGTAAATACGGCTGTGTCTCAAGTTTTGACCCTAGGTTTCTTTTGTGCTCTTTATAGATTCTCCTCAGAAACATGAGCAACTTCCACAGCACATATGCCTATATATTTTGAGCCTCTTCCTCCTCTGCTATCTAGTCTAGCTTTCTAACTGCAAAGCCATGGCGTTTCTTGTAAATGAAGCATATTAATAATTGACCTACCTCTATTTTCTCCCTTGCTGTCCTTGACTTTCTTAGCTCTTAGAATAATGACACGAACCACCCTGTTACCTAAGCTTCATGTCTACATAAACATTGATCTCAGAGATATAACATTGCTTTCATTCATTCCATGACTTCAAATGCTGCATTGCTTCAAGGTTTTATAAAACCATGAAGACAGCTTCAAGAATCTATATCTACGTTGCCTCCCAGTTACCAAGTTGCTACATGGAATACTTCATCCTGGTTATAGGAGTAATTTTTTGACAGGACTGCATTGATTCTGTATTTCTGCATTAAAATTATTTCTGATACATCATAGCCTCATTCATGGTGATTGAGCATAGGGCCTCACATGTGCTAGGTAAGCACTCTACCACTGAGGTACACCCAAATTCCTGATCTCTAATCCTATGATCAAAAGTCTGAATAATTATATCCTTGTTTGTTTTTACCTTCTGATGTTTCCATAGACTCCTCTGGGACAGAGACTGCTAATTTCTTTTCAGTGTCCATCTATTTCTTTCTTACTAACAGAAACTGCTTTTGTTTGCAGCAACTATGTACCTGGCAATGGGACCCACCTTCAGGCCCTCAAGTAATATCAGGGCCCTATGAGATAGAAGCAGATAATGTTTCATAGGCTTTTCACCAGAGTCTGTGGAAGGGAGGTGGTGCTGCAGGGAGAACATGCTTCCATACCCATTCATTTCCATTTTTCTCTTGCCTAGAAGTTCTAGTAACTGTTCTGACCCAGGAGGCAACCTTGCTGGCGTAAGAAGCATGAGACTGATTTTATGACTGTCATTTAGTACCACCAGACCAGCTCCATTTATATCCATCTCAGCCAGGATTTATACAGTTGTGAAATACTCCTTGATTTTTAAAGCTACGGAATACGCTAGCTTATGGATCTCCATGTTTCATCTTAATCATAACAGGTATACGTCCTTCCTCGTCAGCTCTGTCTTGTGTTCTCCAGGTAAGCAGAGGGGTTTTCCCTCAGTTGTCCTCATGGCATTCCCGTATCTAAAACATTTTCCAAATACATTTTCACCTCCTCCCTTCCCAACAGGATTGACTTGCTTCACGATTTCCATAGTATTATTTTTATGACATAAAAATAAAATTTAAAACATCACTAGACAGTTTTAAAATGTTCTCCTTTTTATTTACATTCTATGTGACTGTTACTCTCTGAATATTAATTTTGATCTTCATTTAGGTGATAGGCTTCTTGAAGAATATTAAGATTCTTTTTTTTTCCGTGTAAAAAGATTTATTTTATAATTAGTTCTCTTCCACCCTTCCTCCCTCTCTCCATCCCTCCACTTCACTGTCCTGCCCTGTGTATGGTTGGGGTATGTGTCAGTGTCTGTGAATGTCAGAGTCATTGGATTCCTCTGTAGTTGGAATTAAGGGTGGTTGTAAGCTGACTGATGCAGTGGTGGAAACAGAACTTTATAGGAGCACTGGGCCATCCCTCCAGCCCCTTCCTACCTCTCTTTCTCCTCCCCTCCCTCCCCTCCTCCCTTCCTCCCTCCCTCCCTCCATCCCTTCCTTCCTTCCTTCCTTGGTAGGTATTTCTGCCATAAATCAAGCCAATCTATGGCATTTGTAATTCCACAAATGAATGCATGGAATAAGCAGATAAATGTAATAGAAGAACATCTGGGGGCAACTCTGCTGTGAGTCCTCTCCAGCTTCAGGAAGCTGTTTCTGTGCTTCTCAAGAAACCTTGCTCATTTTCCCGTTAAAAAGCTTCAAAAACGATAGCTGGAAAATTTGATTTTAACTATGTATTTGGAACTACTCAAAGGAACATAATTTTGTGTACAGCCTCAAGTCATAATTTTATTGATTGTTACCTTTGTTATATGTATATATGAACATTTTATTTAATACTAATTAAGACAGGGTTGTCAAACAAATATAGAACACTACTGCCAGTTACAGAAATAATGACTGTACTTCATAAAACTTCTAAGACTCATTAAGAAGAAATATAATGGCTTAAGTGGGTAAAGAATAGGGGTCATTTAAGTTGCTACTCTTTCCATAGTGTCATAATTTCTAACTGTAGTGAAAATTGTGGTTTCTTAAAAAACCCACTTATGCTTTGTGCATATGTTTTTGTTTTAATCCCAGGTGTGGGATGGACTATGGGGCTGCTTCCGATTGTCTACAGCTGCTAACTATGATTATCTTGTGCTCTAGGAGGGGTGTGATTTTTGCCAGGTGGAGATAGTTTACAGGACTCTTGAGAGGGTATAAATGTGAGATCCCTGAGAGGGCCTGGGGAGGCTGCTGTTTCCCTGGCTGCTCTCCTTGCTGATCCTGGTTGCTGTTGCTGCAGTTTGTCAAGAGGTCATGAGCAAAGAGAGGAGGAGAATAAATTGGATATCCTGACCAAGAAGATTGGACTTGCCCCAAGGAACTCAATGCCCCTAATCATCAGGAAGTAGACTAAAGAGATCTATGCCCTCTTTCCCCTCTAACCTTCCGTCTCTCCTACCTAAGGTGGAGGGGATTTGGGTGGAGAAGGGAGGTAGAGATACAGGAACTCACTTTAGTAGACCAAAAAGTATGCCAAGAGCTAACAAATGCTTGCTTGGACAATGTATAACTCATAGACATTGAACTCACAGGAGTCTAAATATAGACTAGAGAACTTTGGATTATTTTCCAAGCTTGAGACACTGAAGATGAGAACTTGGCTGTGATAGGATATCTGTCTCCAGCATCTTCTAAAGCGGTGGTTCTCAACCCCCTCTGGGGGGTATCACATATCAGATATCCTGCAAGTCAGATATTTACATTATGATTCATAACAGTAGCAAAATTACAGTTATGAAATAGCAACAAACATACTTTTATGACTGGGGAATCACCACAACATGAGGAACTGTATTAAAGGTTCACAGCATTAGAAAGGTTGAGAACCACTGAGCCTAAGGACCTTAGAATCTAATGTATTTAAAAGATTTCAGAGAGTTGCAGGGGGTGGTGCTGTGAGTGCATAAATGCTTTATAGTCTAACAGAACTACTGATTGGTGAGGCTCAAAACACTTTGTACACCCTGCTTGGTGTTCTGTCCTTCCATCTTCTCTGACACTTGTATGATACTAGTGGTACTGGATACAGGTCTTACCTCAAACTGTATGTATCTCAAAAGATCCTTCTTCTGAGCAAACGACTTGATGTATTCCTGGAGCTTGCTGTGGTGCATGTAGTTCGGGAAATCATCAGGATAGGGGAAGTCTGGAAAACACATCATTTCTTTGGAAGAGTTGGTGAAGACTGACTTGTAAATACTGGCTCTTCCTTCCTCCGTGTGACTCTAGGAAGAAAAACAAAACTGTAAAAACAAGCCAAGAATGGTGCTCTTTTCTGAGAATATTCAAGTCTTGGTTGATCAAAACCCTTTTAATATTAAAAATTAAGAAAGCTCTTTTTTTATTACTTTTCTTCAATGGCATCTCATTGGGTATACTAACTATACTTAATGGCATTCCTCATGCCAAGTAGTAGATGGCCAGCACAAAACAAATTCAATGTTTTCTTCGTAGATCAATCAATCTGTTTGTCTGTTTGTCTGTCTATCTACCTACCTACCTTTCTGGTCTTTTGCCTGTATTATGGTTTCTAATTTTGTGCTTTTATGCATTTTGTTTGTGTTTATGTGTTTGCTTCTTTTTTTTTTTAACCTGATTTTTTCCCATTTGCTTTCTAAAGAGAAAGAAAGAAAGAACAAAAGAAAGCAAGCAAGCAAAGAAGGAAGGGAGGAAGGAAAGTAAGAAGGAAGAAAGAAAGAAAGAAAGAAAGAAAGAAGGAAAGAAAGAAAAAAGGTTGTGGAGTTGGGCAGATGAGGTGCAATGGATTTGGGGGAAGAAAACCATAATCAGAATGTACTGTTTGTTTTTTCCAATAAAAAAGTATGAAAAGCATAGTTCTTTTTTCAGATATAGAATAGGAGCCCTTTGCATAGGACTGCATGGAACTGATCCATTTCTACATTCACCATCCTCACCCAATTAACCTAGTACTAGTTCTTCTGTAGTCTCTCAGCAGTTTCTTTCCTTCTTCTTGTGTTGTCACTGGATATCATGCTCACCTTGAAAAACCAACAAGGATTCAACAGTCCAATCAGTGTGTGGCTTTTCTCTCATGTGGTTCCAACATGGATGTCAGCACCGTCTCCACTGGGGGCAAAGTCCACGCTTTTATCCAAAGTAGTTTATCTGCTTTGATACACTCAGAATCACCAGAAATTACCCCCAAATGGAGTTTTCTGAGCTTCATTTCCAAAATTGTGGATTCCTGCCTCTGATGTATGGTCTGAGAATTTGCATTTTTAAGAATTTGCAGAGGGATCTAGTGTGGTGGATTTCACATTTTGGGAAACTCTGCTGTAAATGAACTATGTACTAGAGGGGCCTTTAACTCATCAACTATAAGATTCACTTTACACACACACACACACACACGCACAAACACACACACACACACTAAACAAGCACAAATCACACATATAAGCACCACACACACACAAGCATACAACACACATGTCACACACATACACCACACGCATCACATGCACATTCATACACCACACACACATACACACACACACACATACCACAAATACAAACACACATCAGACACACAAGCAACACACACACACACCACATATCACCCACACATCCAGACATACCACACACACACACACACACACACACATACACCCCACAAAACACATCCACACACACACCATAAACACATCACACACACACACCACACCAACTACACTACACACATACACCATACACACCACTCACTCCCCCACCCTTACCCCCACTCCCATACACAGGAAAACTGCAGGATTTAGAACATGTGTTACTTCTTGGCATTTGATTTTAAAGCCACCATGTAATTGAAAAGTGTCTTCTTTGTGAGAAGCAGTGGGAAGCTAAATTGAAAATAAACATTTCCTCTTTCTTGCGTAGACAGGATAAGAGTGCACACAGGGTGCTGCCTTGAAAACATTTCAAAGCTGGCAGCCTCTATGTTCCCAAGGCCTGAAGGAATTCTTATGTAACAGAGGAGAGGGACACAGTGTCATGTTGCTAGATTTAAGATACCCATCTCTTTCTCACCCTGGCTAGCCTCAGGAAGGCCAAGCTGAAAAGATCTAGAAAAAATCTTGAGGTCTGTGTCTCTGGGAGGGAAGTTCAGCCTGAAGCCTCAGTGTCTCCTTTCAAGTCGAGAATGTTCCCTTCCTCTACCCATGGTTGCCACATTTCTCATAAATTTAGAGGTTCAAAATTTTTAAAATCTTTTTAAAGACTTGCTTGTAAATATTTGTGGAGGTCAGAGAAAGGGTGAAGGTTCCTGCCTGACAGGTTCTGGGGTCCAAGCCACTGCTGTTCACTCAGAGTGCTGCCTGCTGCCAGTTGTGAGGTGAGGAGGGAAAGAAATGTCTCAGCTGCCCATTGAGAGGAGAAAGGGCTTAGTTGTGGACCAGGGCCTGGTTTAAAATGTAAGACTCTGATCTGGAAAAAGAGGTGATACGACCTAGGATTATTTTCAGATAAATCCATGCGTTCTCCCATGCCCACCCCTTGATTCAAACATGAAAACTTGGAATCTTCTTCAGACACTGTTCTTCAAATAAGGGAAATATTTAACAACAAACAGTTGCTCCAAAAAGCATGACTTTTCATTATTGCAATACATGAGGTGGTTTGAACCAGTCAGGAGGGAATTAGGCTCCAAGTCTGCCTCAGGCTGAGGGATCATGTCCTAGAACTAGGGTTCAAGAGCTGTGAGTGTATTGTCAGCACATTGCTCTTTGTCTAGACCTTCAAATTCTCCTCTCTTTTGCTTTAGGTCATAAGTGTCTTAAGGACAAGGCCAGAGGCACATTCCAGAATGTTCTCTGTGTTTCTAGAAGTCTGTCTTTGTTGCCTCTCACATTTCATCTCTGCTCATCTGTTGAATGTCTGTTGGTGTAAATCAATTCTCCAACTCCAGTTCCGAAGTTGCTCCCTAAACTTGCTTTCTTTTTCTTCCTCTCATCAACTGTCAATCATCCTTGCATCCACAATTTCTGTTGTCCTTATTGCCCTAAGTATACAGTTGCTTATGTCATAGTTATTTTAATTTTTATGGCCACTGGTAGGTTTCTCATGATTCAGGGTATGGCCTTACACCATTGTACATATTCTAACAGGGCCCTGGACCTTAGTAGGTCCCAAGACCTTAGCACAACTGATTCTATGATGGAAGTACTATTCAGATTGTAAAACTCAGCATATAGACAACACCATCTGCCAAAACTAAAACAAAGACCAATTCCATTGAAATTCATATAGTTCTGGAAAAGTCTCAAAATGTACTAACCTTGTATTTTAGCTTCTGTAGTTTTGCATCTGGCTGTTTTTGTTAACTGAAGTGTGTCAACCCAGAACATGGTTTTTGTGCTTAAAAGCTCATCTTGAGAAAGGTTCAGTATTACACTGGCATCCCAAACTCCCAGTGTAGTTGAAGGCTGGCTGGCTGACAAGACATTCTATTGGCTTAAACCATGTCTGAGCAGTCCTTTCTGGTGAATACACCACCAACAATATGAGCAGTGCTAATGTCTTAGTGGGTTACTTTTTAAAAAGGCATGAACTGGAAAGGGGATATAGGAGTGCTGGAGGGGGGAAATGGGAAGTAGATATGATCATATTTTGTTGTATACAGGTATGAAATCTTTAAAAATAAAAAATTAAAACACTGGTTTCCTAGTGTACTTATTACTTGACTCTATACCTAACACAGTAACTCTATACACTCAGGACGTGCCTGTCAAGTAGATGCATGCATGAGTGAGTGAAAAGTAAACTCAGATTATTTTGACTTTTTTGTTTGTTTTCTTTTTTCTTTTTCTTTTTTGTTTTTGTTTTTTGTTTTTTTGGGACAGGGTTTCTCTGTGTAGCCCTGGCTGTCCTGGAACTCACTCTGTAGACCAGGTTGGCCTCGAAATCTGCCTGCCTCTGCCTCCCAAGTGCTGGGGTTAAAGGTGTGTGCCACCACTGCCTGGCTGTTCTGACATTTTTCTTTTCTTTTCTTTTTTTTTTTCAGCCAAACATGATGCTAATCGACAGCTTTTTTTGTTGAGAAAATTTTTATTGCTGTGTATGACCATGTTACCAAATTTAGGATTATAATCTCTACGCACAAAAGTCAAGTTTAGCTGTCTGATCTTAGGAAGCCAATTGAAACAGTCAAATTTATAGTAAAAGAAAGAAAAAGGAGATTTAGTCAATGGAGCCAATGGGAGGACGGACAACGAGAGCCAGCAACCTCCTCCGGTCCATCTTACAAGTCTTGAGGTGAGATTAAAGCTTAAATAGAGGACCAGGGATATGCAAATCTAAGCAGCCCAGGACAACATGGGGTCCTGCCCACCACTGTCCCTTCATTTTCTAGGTCCCAGTTTCATCATGTAAAGGGGCGTAGCAAGTGTTAGAAGCAGTCAGTACTCTTAATTCTCTTTTTAGAGAGACACTTGTATCCTCAGTCCATCGGACTACAGACAATAGACATCTAAAATGGAAATTTCTCCCAGAAATCTCATGCTGGAGGAAGGAAAACACTGGAAGCCTTTGTCTCTCTAAAGTGTCTTAATTTTCACCAGGCCAGTTACAGCCATAACACCCCAAATGCACCAAAGTTCAAGGGTCAATTCTGGTTAGCACTTAGATGGGAGAAATTTCCTATTGGCAAACTAACCAAATCTTTTGAGGATGTGATGTCCTATATGAGTGAGTGAAACTCGAAGCTCACTCACTTTAGTCTGCTAGTCTTTAAATCTCATCTGGTTTCCACTTCTTAGAAAAAACACATAGCGAACTGTTCAGAGTGATCAGGTTTCTGTCTTCCGCCACACCTCCCACCCAGCAGAGGGACTCACAAGATGAAAACTTATATAATGCAATTTTCTAAAATTCCTGTCTGAGCATACATCATGCAAAAGTAACTTTTCTTAGAAAAGAAAGAAGGATTGGGGGTGAGTGGAGGAAACTAAAGTTTCAAGTATTTGAATGTATCCCTCACCTCCATGGGGTGTTCTGGGTAGAATTTTGCTTATATACACAACCTGACGGAAAAGAGACATTCTATCTCATGGACAACCAGAGTCTATCACATTTTGCTTCCTTACATAAACTTCCTGAGGTGGTGATAACGGCTAATGCACAAATTCTTTCTTGAATGCAGAAGATCCAGTACTTCCTGTGTACCTTTTGTGGATTGCTGATTTTTCTTATGATGCTTGTACTGGCTCACTGCCAGGGCATCGACAAGACACTGGGCACCATTCACAGACCACGAAAGGAATAGTACTCTGGAATTGCATTGTATAAAGATCTACTTCTTTTGAGAACATCCTGCAGGATTTTCTCCTGACTTAGGAAGATTTCAGTAGTTTTTATCCACTGAGTTGACAAGAATTGAAGGCTATCTTATTAACAACTTTTAGTCTGAGATACTTAGGGCCACATATTTTATAGACTATGTACAGTTTTGGGTTATGATCCATTGTCTCCTAGTGAGGTCTGGAGTATCTACCTATAATCAAACATGATAAAATTTCTTCAGGATAGAACAAAAGTGGGAGTTAGCCATATGACAATTTGGCTTATGTTTTGGATTTCACTGTTACTAGACTTCAGGACACAGTTTGTGGCCCAAGAAGCCAGGTTTGTCCATTCATCCTCAATAAGCCACTTAGGTCAGCCAAATTAATAGCAAAACTTACAAAAGGAGAATATATTTAATGTGACCATTGGGAAAACTAACAAAGAGATCCAGTTTCCCCTCCACTCTAGTTCATCTCCAGGGTCCTAAAATGAGAATAATGTTTAAATAGAGGCAGGAGGATACACACATTTAAGAAGTCCAGGTCAAGGAATGGTCCCAGCCACCACTGACTCATCATCTCTGTAAGGTTGTAAATCTCTTTCTTCTAGAGAAAAGCTTTCTCCCTGAATGGTCCAGGCATTTCTCCTCTCAACTTGAGATCCTGGGGAAATCTCAATTTCTTGAAGTTCACTGTTTTAATAGTTTAATAGCTAAAGTGCCTCTTAGAATATACCCAGTTTCTCCAGACCAGTTTTATCATATACTTCATGGTCAGACTATTCTTACCATTACTTCATGAAAAGCTTTTCTATCAAATGAGTTCTTTCTTATTTAATATCAAAGGATTGTGGATTTAAGTTATGACAGCCTTCATCAGTAGACCAGAAGCCACTGATTATATCATCCTACTTGCTAGCAAAAAACAGACACATTCAATGTTCATGTAGCATTCAGCTCTTATTGATGAGATTGTAGACAGTTATATTATGATTTAATTTAAGCTGATAGCACTTCTCTGGGGAAATATAAAGAAAATGGAATTCTCTAAAATCTCATTTGCAGAGTTGAAGATAAAATCTATGACTACATATTTCATTTAACAGGACCAAAAATTACAGAAAAATCATAGAATGAATACAGAGCCATCCTAAATTAGTATTCAATTCTCTATCAGGAAAATATTTTTTTTCAGGTGGACAAAAACCTAGACCAAGACAGAAGACGATGGTTGCTAGACAAGTGTCATGGATACACTATCTTTGATCCAAAATATACTTATCACTTATGTGGAGTCACAGTGACTGGAAAATTCAAGACAGGAAAGCTAGAAGTGCTCCCAAATCTGGTTTTGGAAACTTAAATGTTATATTTATAACTAACATTTCATGACCATGGTGTCTTTTAAAACTAGATAGCAAAGATCATAAGTTTTCTCTTCAGATTTAGAATTGACAATCTAATAACCATGCATTGTTATTTGATGATTTATAATAATCTATAACTGCCCAGAGAGACAAAGTTAGTCATTAAATTATATCCTTTTGCATTGCAAGGCACATTAGAGGCAACCTAATTTCCAATCTCTGTATTTGACTGATGAGTTCCTGAGCTCCAGAGTATGGTAGTCAACCGCCTGAGATCTATCTGCCTAGAAAACCTGAGTTGGAAAGAGAGCTCAGAATTCAATCTAGTCCAGATATTTTAACTGGTTTTGTCAGTATTTAAGAGGAATAAAGGATAGAATCTCTGCAATCATCTTCGCAAGAAGGTGGCTGCATGTTAGTTTTAGCTAATTACTGACATTAGCTCTTCATCAGCTGGTAGAATAGGACTCCACCACACAGGTCATAGTATGGTTGACAGGCTAGAGACTAGGACGCAATCACAAATTTATTGGCTTTCTTTGAGGACATCCTTTAAGGTTCACTAAGCTCAGCCCTGTCGGTGTGAAGTAGTTTTGAGTGAACCAATATTACATGTTAGTAATATGAATAAAATGTTAGTGTGATTACCTTTCCAGATCTGGGACCTTTGCAATATGGCTTTCAGGTACAAAAGAGAACCCATTAGGTGCAATGGAAACCATCTTTCTATCTTTTGTGTCCTAGAGATGTAACACTTACTGAGAATTTCCATAGGCCTCCAACATCATTGCTTCTTTCAAAGCAGATGGGCTCCAGCCCTTCCTCCAGACAGCACCGTATTGCGGCCAAGCCACTGACTCCAGCTCCCACAATGGCCACTTTCTTGCCCATGATAGCTGGTATGAAAAAAAAAGTCTTTAAAAGAATGTTCTTTGACGCCTAGAGGTTTTCAGTTGAAGTTACTAACCGAGTTTTATGCTTCAGGATCCTCACCTTAGTATAAGAAGACACAGGTACACATTAACAGTTTGTGATTATTATGTACAATTCTGGTATAATAAGACACTAAACCTGCCCTATTCTGATTACTCCATTCTTCAAGGAATGACCAAGTCAGGGACTGCCGCTCCAGGCAGCACCGTGAAGTTCACCGTACCGATACTCAAAATTTCAAACGTAGCTTCAGTAGCTTGAAATTCAAAATTGACCTCTTTACCAGTTCAGAGATAAATACAGGGTTCAGAACTAGAAAAGCACCTCCTACGTGGACCCCCTTGCATCAAATCACTTCTGTGAACACCAAGTGCCTGATCTCAGGAATTTTACCTCGTAACTCCCCACCTTTGTTCCTCTTCCCAGAGAATCAGAAGTTCTCCAAACGTAGATGAGAATGGCTTTTAATGTCTTGATGTAAAAATGGAGAAAGGGGGCGGGGCTATTTTTCTTAAAGCAAACATTCCCTTTCCTTTGTACTTCTTATGGTGTAGCGCTCTGCTAAAACCTGGAAGAGAAGAATTGCATATAGAGGGAATAAGAGAAGGACAGGAAAGCATGAGGGAACAAGTGAAAAGGGTGGAGGAAGGGCACGAACGGGGGCTCTGAACAAACTCAGTGGTGACTGATACGGTCACTGGGCTGTAAAGTGAAACTCTGGGGGATTAAATGGCCAATAATTCTTTCCTTTGTTCTTGCTTTGAAATTACAGAAAATGTAAACAAAACCTAAGCACCTGGACTATAAGAAAAGATTTAGTTGGGCCAACAGTGGGGGCGAGAAAAAAATAAGCTCACACTTCTCAAGACTTTAGACAGCTTGATTTGGATGGCTGATCTAATTCTTGTAGTTTGTGAAACTGACCAATGTGAAGAGCAGACTGTGAAGCCAGGACCCTCCCCTGTGTCCCTGCCTTCCCCATCCCCAGCCCCTGCCCCTGCTCTCATCTTTACCATTCAGAAGGGAGTCCAAAGTGGAAGCAGTTAGCTTGCCTGCACATTTCCATCTTGACCAGGCTCTTTGCTTACCCAAGTGCTAACTGTACTAGGGTGTTTCACGGTGTTCTCCATCCCTGTTTAACTTGCCTCATCTTGACACCCGGACAGAGTGCTTCTTCATCTCAGAGAACCCTCCATTCTCAATCTCTTAATTTCTTCTGCCTGGAGCTAGCTAAGCAAATGGCAGGGATCCAGAAAGTTTGTTTTAATTTAAGTAGCTGTTTAGGAATTGAGGGATTTTTACAGTACTTTGAAATTATTGAGCTCCAGCTTTTATTAGGATGTTAGAGAACTGTAAAACCTCCAAGCTTCCTCTGGGGAGGTGATTAGGCATTCAGGCTCGCAGCGGAAGTGAGACCACAGAAACTTCCTGGTGGGCTTTTAAATAGATTTTACATCTCTACAGTTCAAGCTCCCAGAGGTGACTTGCAGTGTGACGGTCAAACAGAGCAGGGTTGTGTGACCAATCTGTTCTCCGGCCTGTTGACTGGGTTCTCTGGCCAGCGGGTTAGGACTCTTTTAGGGAGTCTGGAATAAACGTACGGAAAGAGCTGGTGTTTGCCAGACAAGCTGATATTGTAGAATTTGTGAGAGTTTGGGGAGATTCTCGGATGGTTTTACATTATGTAATTCTTTCTTATTTCTGTGTTTTGATGGGAACCTTGGGTTACCCAGAACCATAGCCAGAGGCTTTAATTTATTGTGACTTCAGCTATCTGGGCTTCACTCCCTGTCTCTTGGATGACTCACACCATATAGGCTCTTCTCCCTTGCTGGGGCTGTGCCTGACTGCCTCTGGTTTGGCTCCCACATAGAAGAGAGGCAGGGAAGACAATTTAGCCTTATCTTCTCTGGAAGTTCCCTTCAGTTAACGGACACCTAGCATCTTACCTCTTAGTGACACCTTCAGTTATTGAGAGGAGATCCTGGACCAAACAGCCCCATCAGGAAGTGAAGGGCAGAACAGTCGAATCCTCTTTCCTTTCTTCCAACCTGTGATCTTGGTACAGCCCTGCCCCAGCAGATGAACTTTGGCTCAACTCTGTTACTTCTATGGAGCTCTTTTGTCTTTGGCAGTAAATTTCCATCTTTCTGTCAGGATCTATGTATTATTTGGAAGCTCCAATGGCTTCAGGAAATTAATTTTCTTAAATGATAAATTTTATGGTGTTCCTCCCTAGAGATTAGGGTATACACAATCTTCTCTGCTTGCTCATCTCCCCACTTCTTGGCATGTACCCCTCCACCATGATATCCGGTACTGTCTGTCATTCGACCACATCCTTTCTCATCTCTCTGCAAGAGATCATGCTCCCTCCTGACACAGGTCTCTAAAGTGGCTCTTGGGGGACTCTCTCATGTTCATTTAATATGTATAATGTTCACTCTTCAATAGAAAGTTTCTTAGCATTTATATGTTTCGTTCCTAAATTTCCAAATGCTATCTGGTAGTCTCACACTACCTAATGGTTGTATATTTTCAGAACGTTTTGTTAATTGGACCATAGGGGTAGATTATTATCCTGATGGGCAGATTTCCTATTTATGGTCAGACACCAGTGTGTTTGCTCTTTTTAAATCTTCCTGAGCACCAAGTTGAGTTGAATATTCAGTAGAGGCTCAATGGATATGTGTTGATTTAATTTGACAGTGCTTTTAAAACATTTTGTTTAGTTTTTTGTAAAGAGGATTTTATTGTTATTACATAGATGGGTGCAAGAATTAAGGCTTTTGGTTTTTGAGGCTTTATAGTGTCAATTGTAATATATAAAAAATATATTATATCAATTATATATAAATTAAATATATCAAATATTATATATCAATCAACTATATTATCAATTATTCTGAGATATAACTGATAAAGAAAATGTATATTTTAAGATATATAACATGATCTTTTGCTATAAAATGCAATGTGAAATGTTAGCAGGGAGGCTAATCAATCAACATTTATCACTTCACACAACAATCTTTGTTTTTCTATATTTGAGAACATTTAACATCTCTTGTCTTAAAAATTTTTAAGTATGCAATATTTAATTATAGTTAGCATGCTGTTCATTACATCTTCAAGCCTGTTTGTACTCCTAACTGAGCCTTTACCTGTGATCAACATCATCCCTCCTCTGCCACTTCCAAGCTCCTGGCAACCACCCTCCTGCTGTTTGCTGCTACTGGGGTCCCTTCTTCAGATTCCACATAAGATTTGTCCATCTGCTCTTGGCTGATTTTTACAGTCAATAATGTGCTTCCAACTCATCTGTGTAATGCGATTGACAATGTCCTGTAGCAGACGTACCCCACATTTTCTTGATGTGTCCATTGATAGATATTTTGGCTGATTGTGCATCTTGGCCATTGAGAATGGAGCAGCAATGACTTTAACAATGCACATATCTCTTCAGTATTTTATTTCAGTTCATTTAGGTATATACCCATAAGTGGGATCAATGTGTTAGATTTTTAATTTCTTTGAGGAATATTCATTCATTCCATAATGGCTTTGCATTTCACTGGACAATGTATCATGGCTTCTCTTTTTGCATCCACATCATTTCCAACTCAAGTGATTTATTTTGTCATTTGGAAGCATCAGTGATAACAGAGATGAGGTAACATCACATTTGGTTTTGATTTGTATTTTCCTAATGATTAGGATGATTGTTAAACTTCATTTTTCCTTTATTTTTTGAGAATTCATATGTGTATATAATGAATTATGATCATGTCTTAACCCCCGATTCTCTGTGCAACACTCCCCACATTCTCCCATCATGCTCCCTCCCAACTTCATGTCTTTTTTTGATAACCTACTAAATCCAGTTAGTGATGCCCAGATGTGCATGAGTGTGGGGCCACTTGCTGGAGCACAGAAATTCTTTCAACTGTCATACACTCAATAAAGAATGATGCTCTTATATTTTTGGTTGTGAGCCTAGCCTTTAACAGCTGAGCTATCTCTCCATCCCATGGGCAAGAACCAATCCATGACACTATTAATGATACTTTGTTAAGCTTGCAGACAGGAGTCTAGCATAACTGTCCTCTGAGAGGCTCCCCCAAACAGCTGACCAAAACAGATGTAGAGACCCATAGCCAAATATTAGATGGACCTTAGGGAGTCTTGTGGAAGAGCTGGGGGAAGGATTGAGGGACCCAGCTGGGACAGGGACTCCACAAGACCAACAGAGTCAACTAACCTGAACCCTTTGTGGGACTCCCAGAGACTTGAACCACCAACCAAAGACCATGCATGGGCTAGACCTAGACCCCTTGCATATATGTAGCAGATGTTCAACTTGTTCTTTATGCGGGTCCCTTAACAACTGGAGCTGGTGTAAGGTCTATCCATGACTGCTGCTTGCCTGTGGATCCTGTTCCCCTAACTGGGCTGTATTGTCTGGCCTCAATGGGAGAGGATGTACCTAGTTCTGCAGTGATGATGTGCCAGGGTGGGTTGATACCCAGGGGGGTTCTCTCTCTTCTCAAAGGAGAAAAGGAGAGGGTATGGGTTGTGTGAAGTGGGGACTGGGAGGAAGGGGGAACTGTGATCAGGATGTAAAGTGAATAAATAAATTAATTAATGGGAAAAAGAGTGATTGTACATCCTGAGCAACTATCCACTTCCAGTAATGTCACTATAAATTGGATGGGGCCTAGAGATCATCTACCCATTTCTGATGGACTTTTCCTGGCCTGCTCTTGTGTGGGTTTTATATAGGTAATCACAGTTGCTGTGAGCTTATGATTTTGATAGCTATGTAATGTCCAGAAGATAGCATTTCACAGCACTCATTTCTCCATATTACCTGTCTCTTACACTTTTTCTGTCTCTTCATCTGTGATGCTTTTTAGCCTTGGTGATGGTGGTGGCAATGGCGGTGATGGAGGTGGCTGTGGCGGTGGTGGTAGCAGTAGTGGGGGACCAATATAAATATTTTTGTTTTGAGCTGATGGTTCAGTCTCTCATTCTTAGTTCTTTGACCAACCAGTTATGCATCTCTCCATTGACTGCTGTCCACTGCAAACAACAAAACCAGAACAAACAAACAAACAAACAAACTTTTCTGAGCAAAGATGAGGGCAGCCCAGGTCTATAAGTATAAAGGTAAATATTTAGCAGGCAATTTAACAGAGTGTATTGATGTTCAGTTTCTTCTGGTGGGGTACCGACAGCACCTGTTAGTACAGTGAAAGCTAGCTAGAGATAAAGTTTCTGGTTGAGTACCAGCTAGGTTTCTCCATGTTTTATGATCCAGGTATGTATGTCTTTTTCTTTTTCTTTTCTTTTTAAAAACATTTTGTTTCGGATCCTTTGCCCAGTTTTGAATTGTGTGATACTTTGCTAGCAAGTTTCTCAGCAACCCTATATAATATAACTTGTTATTGCCCTACCCTTGCAATTATGTTATATCTATTGACATCTAGTTTAGCTTAATGTCATGGCTATTGAGAATTGGGCAGTTTGTTAGCACCTTTCTGAGGACTTTTGTATCTGTATCACCAGCTCTTGCCACCTAGCCTCATGACCCAAGTTGGGTTCCTGGTATCCACATGGTGGAAGGAGAGAACAGACTCCCAAAAATTATTCCCCAACTTCCACAATTATGCTGTTGTATGTGCATCCCATGCCCACCACACACAAAAATTATATTAATGTAAAACATCCTTTATGGAGGGGTTTAAAGAATGTTTGCAGGTTTAGTTATTGTCTCTTGACTTCAAGTCTGTTATTTTATGTTCTGTTTTAAGAAGCCAGGCAGTAAAGCTTATTTTTATTTGCCAGCTGGTTCCTTGCCAAGGGAAGTCTCAAAGTCTGGAAGAGAAGGAAGTTACTCTTTCCAATTTCTATTAGCATTTCTGCTAAAAATGTTGTCACCTTTACTACCTTGCTGATGCTTTAGTTATAGTTCAGGTATAGTCACAGTTGTACCCAACCCAAAGAACCTGCCTCTTCATGTTGTCTCAGAGACACTAGCTAAACCACCTGGCACTCTCCTCAGAGTCTAGGCACCAGCTCTGCAAGTTTCCTCTAAGCCCTTGAGTTTTCAGTCTTTCCAATCTGTTTCCTTGTTGAGTTCTAGTCTCTTTCTCCCTCCCTTCTCTTCAGGTGCTCTCCCAGATAGATCTCTTAATGGTCTGGAACTCTCCAAGTAATCCAAGACTGGCTGGATAGTGAATCTCAGAAGTTTCAGGGGTCTGCCTGTTTTTGCCTTTCTAGAACTGGGATTATAAGCATGTGATACCACTCCTGGTTCTTTTGTGTAGTTTCTTGGAGTTAAGCTTTACCAACTCAATTATCTGTTCAACCCAGAACCTGCTCCTTTTGTCTTCTTTGTCCTGGGAGTGGTAGTGTGGTTCACTACCACTGGATTTTCTCTGATTCTCTGATGCCTTGTCAACACTTTACATATGATATTGTTATAATGAAATTCTCTTTTCTGACAGGATCATAATTCTGAAGTTGGTGCTAGGAATAGTCCAAACAAATGACTTAGTACATGACATTGGGGAAGTGCTTGGTCATACCCTTTGTCTTGTATTCAGTGCTGAGTTTCTCACACATTGTGAAATTGGGAACAGAAACTCATAGGGTTACCATCTGAAATACTTACTCGAGCAAAGGTGACCTCTTTGCTCACTTTGTAGGCATTTAGACTACAGCACTCACATGTCAGACCTAGGGAATTTATTTCCTATAGCTTCATGACCAAGTTTTCTCAAATTCAGAATACTTTTTAACTTTGTCAGTCTTCAGAATTACAAGACAACAAAAATACCCAGCTCCATAAAGTGTTTTGGTAGCCCTGACTCTTGAGCCTTTAAGTCAATCAATTTGAGCTTCTCTTGCTAGTGAGTGTCTGACAACCCTGTGGTAGCCCTACCTTGGATGATGTTTACAAAGGGACAGTGATTCTCTTTGAGGTTTATTTCAGTCCCTTCAATGGAAGGGATATTTAAAACCAGAGAAATTGATCTTAACCAGCTCCTGAAGTACAAGTTCAAAGTCCGATCTAGGAGGAAATGTAGCTGGTTGGAAAGATGCCTGGATTCCAGGCAGGCAAGCAATCACAAGCATATACATGAAGGTGAGTTTATTCATGGGTCAATCTGTAGACCATATTGTTGATCTGGAACATGGTTACAAGAGAGACTGGAAAAGCAGGTTAAGCCATATTGGGTGATACCTCATATATGATTTAAATGCAGAAAGTAGCAGAGAATGATTCTGAGCAGGAGTGATGCATCTAAAAGTTCAACCCAGAAAGGCAAATGTAGGCTAGTCCCTGCAAGCATCACTGGCAGGGAAGTGAACCTCCAGAGGCAAGAAGGACAAGTTATCTCAGTCAGATTTAGTCAATGCTGGCTCAAACTTCTAGCATCTGACACCAGGTGGTTTATTGTACACATATTTAAACACAATTTTGGAAAAAAAAAAAAGACTTCCTGGTGTGATACAATCCCTGGTGCAAAAGGGGGCTTAATTACATCAGGACTCAACTCAAAGTACTTGTGACCATGAAGATGGATTCTATAGCTTAAGGGTTTAGGATCTAAAGCATAGAGGTCAGCAAGCTATAAAGAACATGTAACATCTTCCCTAAGGATGGGCTCTATTGATTGAGAGCTAATGATAAAAGTCTAGGGAGGGAGAGCCTAGGATAAACATTCTGGGGGATTTGGGTGAGGACTTGCTCTACAGATAGCTAAGGTCACCAAGTCATTAACAACATCCATTTCCAGCTTTCTGGGTGGAAAATGGGCATTTATTTTTTCCATTGAGGAGATGCTCCTGCATGATCAACATTTCTGGCTTCTTCAATGTTTATTTGTGAGCATAAGGAACTTGTGCCTTCTGCATACAGGATAGGCTTTGACTGGGGATCTGATGTCTAGCTGGCCAGTTAGATGATCATTTAATAAATAATGATAGCTAGATCTAACATATATATTCTATATCTTCATTTTAACATTATGTGATATAGACATGATATTTTTCTTCTCTATTAATTTATGTTTGCATAACAATATTTTCCTCCAACAGAATATAACCTTAGAGTTGTAATAATTTCTACTTTATTCCCTCTCATGTCCCCTAGACCTAGAATATGTCATGGTCCACAATATGAACTTAAAGACTGTTAGAAAAATCATGACTTCTATAACATTAGTTTTACAAAAGTTTTTAGACTGGGAAATATGATAATTTGGGAGTTAGGAGCTGGCATCAGAGTTGTGTGTAGCTGCAGAACGGAGTCTGGGAAATAGGCAGATTAAGTCACCAACTGTTCTCTATATAATGTTGAAGGGATAAAGGCTGATGGAGAAGAGGTTGAGGGGATACCCGGATCTGCCATTTCTAGTTCAGAGTCTCTCCGTCATCAACTCAAGCACGAGAGTACATCACTATTATTACCAGTCATACTTTCACTCAGGGTAATTTTAATTTTTTACTTTTGTTACTCTTAAGTACTAATCTAGTATATTTCGAAGTGGAAGGTATGTATTGAGCAGAGGCAGGGTCCAGAAGGCTTCCTCCATTGATAATTTGGTATCTGATGCAAACCTTGTATCTGTCCCCCTCTTAAGGCTTTGGTAGATTGGATTGTCCCCAATCTACCAAATTCTGTTGATCTTGAGAATTTATAGCTATTTGCTCAGAGTGGGTATAATCAGCCAAGGACACAAGGTTTCTGAAGCTTCTGGACTGAGGCCATATTTATCCTGGGTGCATCAGGACAATGGCTGGGTTTGTTAGGGGTGGTAAGCAAATCTATTCCTTGTACCCCAGGACTTCTCTAATATCTAGTTTTGGATTTAGGGTTCCTTCTATGGTTTGTCAAATCTTTCTTAGATTGCTTGGCAGTCTAGAATATTTCCTGCCCCTTTGTCTTTCATTTGGTATCAGGCAGGCTTCTTCTACCTGACTGTCAGCTCTCCCTGGCTTTCCTGGCTCACATTTATAAACAGACTTCCTCCTAGTAAAGTTCTAGTCTAGTACATCTCAGCATGTTTCCTGGAGGATTCTGTTCTTAGAATAAATGGATTCTCTCTGACTTGACTTGTGCTTCTTTGGCTTTTCTTTTCTTTTTCTTTTTCTTTATTTTTCATATTTTATTTACATTTCAAATGTTTCTCCCTTTCCAGATCTCCCATTTGGAACCTCTCCATTTCCTCTCCCCTTCCCCTGCCACTATGGGGGTAAACTCCCACCCACCCACCCACTCTCATCTTCCTTTCTTGGCATTCTCCTCTACTGGGAGATCTAACACTCTCAGGCCCAAGGGCCTCTCCTCCCCCTGATGGCTAACAAGACCCTCTTCTGCCACATATGTGGCCAGCACCATGGGTCCATCCATGTGTATTCTTTGGTTGGTGGATCAGTCTCCAAGAGTATGGGGGGGGGGTTCAGGTCAGTTACCACTGTTGCTGCCTCCCTGGGGCTGCAAACTCCCTCAGTTCCTTCAGTCTCTTCTCCAAGTCCTCTATCTGGGACCTCACACTCTGCCCTACTGTTGCTGCGAAGTGACTCTTGGGTATTTCGAACTTTTGGGCTAATAACCACTTAACAGTGAGTACAAACCATGTTCATTCTTTTGTGATTGTGTTACCTTGCTCAGGATGATATTTTCAAGTTCCATCCATTTGTCTGCAAATTTCATGAAGTCATTGTTTTTAATAGCAGAGTAGTATTCCACTGTGCAAATGTACCACATTTTCTGTATCCATTCCTCTGTGGAGGGACATCTGGATTGTTTCCAGCTTCTGGCTATTATAAATATGGCTGCTATGAACATAGTGGAGCATGTGTCTTTGTTACATGTTAGAGCATCTGGGTATATGCCCAGGAGTGGAATAGCTGGGTTCTCAGGTAGTATTATGTTCATTTTTCTGAGGGTCCGCCAAACTGATTTCCAGAGAGGTTGTATCAGCTTGCATTCCCACCAGCAATGGAGGATTGGCTTTTCATGTCAGAGGTTGAGCCCCATTCTGATGTTTAAGACACTTTACTGGGACTCTGGTTCTCTGGGATCATGTTTGGTCCTTAGTAGTGTTTCTGTCTCTACACTTAGGCTCTAGACTTTTCTTTCAGGCTATTTATGGGTAGAATTCTGTGACACTTACAGCTTTATCTTTAACTAGCATGTCTTCCTCTTTGATAATGGCCGTGAGTTTAACTGGCCATCTGTGTGGAATATCAGCCTTGGACCCAGGAAAAATGTCCTCAAAACTTGAGCACTAATCACCTACAAGAGATGTTGAAATGTACTTCTCTTTAGGGAAAGAGGCATCTGCACTCTTATGAATAGTTATTAGTGGCAATAAATTATAAATCCTTTGTTGAGATTAGTGTGAAAGCAGAGAAGATATAAATGTAAGTGGATATTCAGTGACAGCAAACCTTTCTGAAGATTTCACAAGCCAGAAGGGGAAATTGTAATCTGCAAGTGTCAGGGAGAACTTTGGACTCTCTACATACCTGTGTCTTGGCTCAATACAGGACCGAAGCCTTTCTTTACTGAATACCCACATGATTACATAACAAACAAAAGGCTATTCATTTCCATGGAGGAAATAATAGTACAGCTTAGTTCTTTCCAAAGTCACAGATGGTTAAATACCTGATCAACTTACTTTTGCATACAGGTCCTCATTCAGAGGAAAACCTGGTAACTCGATCTCTGAAAGGAAGCTGTAAATGCAGTCGCTACAGCAGTCTACAACAAATCATTTGACTATTAAGGGGATAGCTCAGACTTAGAATGGATAGTCAGCATTTCCTCTATTACTTGGGGCAACCCAAGGAGACTGTCAGTGGGGAGCTGAATGTTCAGATTACTGGCCATCTGTCCTGTATTGCTGAGAACAATGTTGCACAGACTTAAAAGTGTCACATCTCATCAAGACTCTAGAGTATAGCACTGTAATAAAATAAGCTCACAGCCTTGCATAACACCCAGGAGAAGAGGATCCAACAGAAGATATCTTTGAGGAGAAATAAAAGAATTACTAAGAATAAAACTCTATCACCCTAAGGTGTGGGTCATCTAAAAGAAGCAAATGGAAGGGCAAACTCGCGAATGCCTGGCCTCACCTTCCTGGTGGCCAGCTGGAGAAGTGCAGAAAGTGTCCTTCATCTAGTACAAGGTTCATTTCAGAAAAAGCTTCACAAATGTGTTTCATACATGCATTCAAAAGTCCTCTCTTTACTTTTAATGTGCATGGTGTGGCCCCCAGGGGTTTCCTTTTGGCCCAGGAAATAACAGTTGTAAAACCACAATCACTCAGGGAGCAGAGGATGGTACTCTGGAGCTGGTGTGGGGTGTGGGGTGTGGGGTGGGATACAGAGGACATTTTAAATTTCTTGTTTTAGATGTTTGGGCTATTTCCAACATTTTGTTGCTAAAGACACTTTACAGTAGACAAAATTAGTGAGAAATAAATGATACATTTGAAAATATTTAGAAAATGAGCAGAGGGATATATATATATATATATACACACATATATATAACTATATATAACTATATATATATACACACACATATACACACATTATTCATATAGATGATAATTAATTTTATGGATAAAGAATGCAAATTGTCATGGACTCAGTGCAAGCATTACACATATGTGAAAGGCCAGAATAAGCAATAAGGTCAGGCAAATTTGAACTAAGAATCTAGCTTAGCACAGCAAGTCCCCTAGGATCTGCACATGTAGCTGAGGTTGCTGCCTGGAAGCCTCCACTGGAGGTTGGGTCCTAAGGAGCTCTGCTGTCTCATTTGATACTTGCCTTTCAGCTTCTCTTTCCTCTTGTACAGTCTGACCCTAGCTTCTCCACCAGACCCCTCTCCGCGGATGGTATATCTGGTTGTTGCATTAATCACATCTTTTTAGTTTCCTCCTTCACTTGCTCCCTCTCTCCCTTCCTACCTATCAACCATAACTGTCTGTCTACATTTGTAGGTCCAAGTGGTAATGGCTGGCTACACATATGTAATGTAACATGATGAAATGAATTGACACATCACTGCATTTATGCATCTCTTGTGGTGAGGCATTTCAAATTTAATCTATTTTACCCAGCAGTGGATAACAGTTCCCATTTCACCACATCTTCTCCAAAACATTATTGTACCCTTTTTAAAAAACAAACAAACAAACAAACAAAAAAACAGGTGTGAGGTGACATGATTTTTATATGCCTTCCTTTATGATTAGTGATGCTGAGATTCTTATTACCTTCCACTTCCATGTCACATTTATTGACCATTTAAATGTTTTATCTCGAGAAATGTCCATATAAGACTCTCTCTGTTTTTAAGTGGGTCATTTACTTTCTTACAGTTGAGTTGTGTTCTTTATGTAGTTTGGATATCTTTCTTTCTCTTTCTTTCTTTCTCTCTCTCTCTCTCTCTCTCTCTCTCTCTTTCTTTCTTTCTTTCTTTCTTTCTTTCTTTCTTTCTTTCTGTTTTTTGAAACAAGGTTTCTCTGTGTAGCCCTGGCTGTCCTAGAACTCACTCTGTAGACCAGGTTGGCCTTGAACTCAGAAATCCACCTGCCTTTGCCTCCCAAGTGCTGGGATTAAAGACGTGTACCACCACTGCCCGGCGGATATTATTTCTTTATTGGATGGGTGGATGGCAGGTTTTTTCCCTGTTCTTCAGGTTGACTCATAGTTTCTTTTGTCTTGCAAAAGTTTCTCAGTTTGATACCCCAAAACACTTAATTTCTCTAATGAACACTTAATTTCTCTAATGAACACTTAATTAGAATAGAGAGATAATACGGATTTTCATCTGTTGTTTTTATATTTTGCAATTTTACTGAATTCATTACTTCTCACTAGGTTTTGGTGGAGCCTTCAGGGTTTTGTATGTATAAGATCACGTGGTGCAAAATAGAGACAATTGCATGGCTTTCTACCCTGTTAGTATACCTGTTCACTTCCTTGCCCTTGGCTGCAACTATGACATATACTAGCATATTGAAAAGCACTGAGAACAGACATCCTTGCCCCTGACATGTGAAGAAGCCTTGTGCCCCACCACTGTGTGTGGTAGTTGTGGGCTTGTCACCTGTGGCTTTCATTGTACTGAGGTACAGTCCCCCTTTATAATATATTGAAGTTTTTATTGAGAAAGGACTTTGAATGTTTTCAAATGTATTTTTCTATTTGACATGGTTGCTTGGTATTTATATGCCAACCTGCCAGTGTGATGTATCATATTTATTGATTTGTATATGCTGAACATTCCCTGCATCACAGGAACAAAACTTATGCTTTTAGTTTAAATTTCTTATTTTTGCATGTATTTGTTTTGCGTATATATATGTGTACATGCATAGTGCTATGGAGTGCATGTGAAGGCTAGAGAATGGCTTCTTTTCTTCCATTATGTGGGGTCTAGGGATTGAATTCAGGCCATCAAACTTGGTGGCAAGCACTCTTACCCACAGAGCCATCTCACTGGCCCATAAACTCCATTCTTCTTTCTAAAATATTTGTTTTTTTATTTGTTTATATTTTGTGTGTATGATTGTTTTGCCTGCATGCTTGTATGTGCACCACATACATGCAGAGTCAAGAAGACAGCCTGTAGGATACCCTGGAAATGAAGTGGCATGCTGTTGTGAGCTACCAAGTGTACTCTAGGAACTGAACTTAGGTCCTCTTCAAGAGCAGGAAGTGCTTTGAATTGCTGAGTCATCTCTTTAGCCCCGTAATTCTGTTCCTCAAACAACAACAGCAACAGAGACAGCAACAGCAACAACAGCAACAACAGCAACAACAGCAACAACAGCAACAACAGCAACAACAGCAACAAC
This sequence comes from Rhynchomys soricoides, assembly GCA_019843965.1. Lineage (NCBI taxonomy): Eukaryota > Metazoa > Chordata > Mammalia > Rodentia > Muridae > Rhynchomys > Rhynchomys soricoides. The sequence continues at coordinate 7,478,905 of JADRCH010000010.1, read as the reverse complement.
AGCAACAACAGCAACAACAGCAACAACAGCAACAACAGCAGCAGCAACAACAGCAGCAGCAACAGCAGCAGCAACAGTAGCAGCAACAGCAGCAACAGCAACAGCAACAGCAACAGCAACAACAACAGCAACAGCAACAGCAACAGCAACAGCAACAGCAACAGCAACAGAAACAACAAAACCAGAGTCTGGCTATGTGGTCCAGGCTAGCCTCAAACTCTCAGTATTCTTGTTTCAGCCTTCAAAGTATTGGATTAAAGGCATTCACCACTTTCCTTAGATACTTAATGTGTTCTTGAATTCAGTTTGCTAATATTTTGTTGAGGAGTTTTGCATCTGTGTTTGCCAGTGATATTGTTTATTGTTGTTTTGGTTTTCTTTCTCTTTTTTTCTTGTAATGTTTTGTCTGACTTTGTTGTGAGTACACTCTTGCCCCAGAAAACCAAGTTTGGAAACATTTCTTTTACTTCGATGTTTCTAGAAGAGCCTGAGAAAAATTGGTATTAATTCCTCAAATATTTGGGAGAATTCAGCAATGAGCCCCCTCTGGTTCTGGACTTTCTTTCATTATGGCTTAATTTCTTTATTTGTTATTTGCTGTGCTTTTTATTCTTCTATTTATTCAAGAGAGGAAGTATGTTTCTGTGGCATTTATCCATTTCTTTTAGATTCTCCCATCTGTTGATCTGTAATTATTCATAGTAGTCTCTTAGAATTCTTAAAAGCATGCTATTACATTTAATATTTTCTCTCAGTTCTGACCTTATTTAAATGAATTGTTTCTTTAATCTCCTTTTCATTCCAGCTTGTTTAGCTGAATGGCAGGACCCAGCTTGACCTATTCTTTTAAAACTGCAAATCTTGGTTTGTTGATTTTTCTGCTCCAAGTGTCATGCATTTTCTCTGACCTTTAGTTCCTCCTGCATATAGCCTTAAGCTTAGTCCTTTTCCTCCTTCCTTTAGGTATGACATAGGTTTTTGTTGTTTCTGAGTCAGAGTCAAATTTTGAAATCCTTTAGCCTCAACTCCCCCCATGTCCCCCATGCTAGGATTACAGACATGAGTTGCCATTCCTAGCTTCAGTTATTTTGATCATCTTTTCTTGTTCTTACACAGACATTCATTATAATAAGTTTCTATTTTTAGATTGCTTTTGCTATATTGCATATGCTTTACTTTGTTCGTATCAAGATACACTTTTCCTTTTCCTGTTACATATCAGTGAATTTTGGAGCTTGCTGTTGAATACTCATCTTTCTGAGTTTCTAAGACTTTCCCGGGGGGATCTTTGTGTACAACAAGCTGACCTTTGAATGGTAGTCATTTCCTTATCTGTTGGCCTTGAGATTCTTGAAAAGTAATTGTCTTAGATTTGTGTTGCTGTGATGAAACTCCTGAGACACTTCACAGTTTAAGAGCATGAGTCACTGGCACTGGCTGAGATCCTTGTTGTGTCCCTTTGTGTGGTAGACAGAACAGCGTGAGCACAGGGGAGAACTAGCAAATGTCACTGCATACCAAGCCAGGACCTGAGAGAAGAAACCAAGGGGCTGCTCTACTGAATGATCCAAGGATTTCCAGTTGGACCCCACCTATGGAAGGTATCATCACCTCCAATAGTACACCTTAGGTCCCTAGAGAACAGTTATCATATTCAAGTCCCAGCACTAAGAAATTTTACTTTCTAAAATGCTTTCTGTAGCAACTCAAAGGCACATATGTTACTCATCACTGAGATTGTTTATCTGCTCTGTGTTAGAGAGTTTCTTTTCTTATTTTACTGATTTTCTTATCAGTGAAATGAGCCAATTTGTGCTAACTTTCAGTGTAAGTCAGATTTCTATACTGTGTTGCTAGGGAGCAAGAGATAATTGCTAGAGCATTATGAATAAAATAAAAATAGAAAGTAATAATCAAACTCTCTGCTTAACCTCACAAATAGTTTATAGAAGCAACCCGAGAAGATCATCTTCTAAATGCTCTGTTTTATTTACTGTCTGGATCTGAAGTACATCTTTCAAGCATTGAAAAGGAATCATGTCCAACTGTTTCAGGAGATGATTCAAGTTGTCCATAAAAATATCATTCTTGTTACAAATTGTTAGTGGAACTTAAAGAGAAATGACTTATGTTCACTGCAGATCAGCATGATTCTGAAAGAGGTTTATTTACAAAGCCAGAGCAAAACATTGTCTTGCTTACTTGTTACTGTCTAGAGTTCTGGCAAATGATCTTGAACAGAAAAGGGAAAGGTGTGAAAAAAACCTTAATTTTTAAATAACAAAGTTCTTGTCTGGTTATTGTCAGTGACTCTCAGAAATGCTAGAGGGAATCATGATCAGAACAGCACAAGGAACAAAGCAATGAGCAGAACGGGAACAGCCAGGAGCCCAAGCAAATGAGAATACAAGCAAGGCTTCTGAACACCACCGACGACACGTGTCTTCATAGGCTTCAGTGACCGGTCCCACTGTGTTAGGATGGCGTTCCTGGCTCCTGACCACTTTCCTGGGCCTACAAGCCGGAACTGATAGGGGCTACAAGGGCCAAAGAACACTTCTATAGCCAACCTAGGATCCTTGAGAAACAGCCATGGGATATTGGGCTTTGCTCCAATGAAGGAGGCCAGTTCATCCATATAAACAATGTAATCTGTCTGGATGGTGGTGCTATTGCCAAACCTAGAAATGGGAGAGGAGAGACAGTCTGTGATAACCAGGCTTTGCAGGAACAAACACAGGGAAAGCAACTCAGGTCTTCCCATCAGGGGCAGTCATTGTTATTCTTTTGTGTTATTAAAGAGGATATTTCATATCTCACTTGGAAATTCCTCAATACTACAGAGCAGTGGAGAGCATTTTTGCCCATTAGCAAATGGAAAATTGTCTCTTGCTCAAGTGAAGTTATTCATTCATGGTCCTTGAGCTGATTAGTGACAGAACCAGGGATGGAAGCCAGGTTTCTAGGTTCACTATTCTGCTGCTGAGTAGTCGTTTTCATTTAAAATATCTACTTGAAGTATTATTGTGAAAGATTTCTGGGCCAGAGAATAGAATTCTGCTTTGATACATTTCCCCAATTACTTTGAGTTCATCTCGTTTGCATGTCCTTTCTGAGATGTATTGCAGAAGATAGTGATAAGGGTGAGGATGTAATGAGGATCCTCAGTCTTATTGTTCACTCTGGACTTTGTACTTCGTAGGACCTAATGTGGCAGGTGAGAAAACCTCAGCTAATGATTCTTGGATGTCAGAATGTTGCTCATAGCTTTGGCTCTGTTGATGTCATTAAAGATTATTTAAGACAAAATCAGTTTTGAATATTGACAAATTCTGATTTCCTTATGGGAACCCTAGATCTTTATTATCCTGGGTAATCTTACCATTTGAGCTTTTCCCCCATTTTCTTATCAAGATCATCCATCATGTCATTTACAGAAGGCAAAATGCAAGTTCCTGAAAAACAAGGAAAGGCCTGGCAGTTTTTCTTCTCAGTGAATTGAATCACATCACATTTTCATCTTTAAAAGTATTTATTATTTTTGTACACACATGCACACAAGCCATGGCAGAGGCGGGGAGTGTCACAGGACAACTTTCAGGAGTCACTTCTCTCTTTCCACTGAGTTCTGGAAATAAAACTCAGGCCATCAGACTTTTGTTGTGAGCGTTCTTAGCCACTGAGCCATCTGAGGCTATTTTCATTTGGCTTTGTTCAGCAAAACAAAATCTTGGGCAAATGAATAGGTGACTATTTTCAGACTGACCTAGTAGTCCTACTCTTCTCAGAAAAGATCCTTGTCAGCATAATTAAACTCCATTATGTAACTACCTTTGTATCTTGGTTCTTAAAAATACCAGATATTTAATGATAATTAAAGAGTTATACTCTAAACTTTCAATCACATTTTAAAGAATATTTTCTATATATTGTAGTCTACTACAAGTGAATTGCAATTATTTTCAGGAATTTTTGGCCTGTATGAGGTATATGTGTGCACCTGTTTGCACATGTGTGTGTGTGTTGTGTAAGATAGATGATAGATATAGAGACAGACAGACAGATAGAGAGACAGAGATAGCCAAGAGATGAGAAATGCAGAGAAAGGAGACAGAATGAGCAGAGGTCAGAGGTCGACCCCAAGTGTCCTTCTCTATAGTTCTCTAACTTAGTTTTTGAGATAGTGTCTGTCTTTGAACATGGAACTCACCAACTGGTTAGAAAAGCTGGCTGGCAAGTCCCAGGATCCTTCTATATCTGCCCACTGCCCCTAGAACTATACTCTGGCATACCTGGAATTTTTATGTGGCTGCTGGGGCTCTGAACTTAGGCTGTCCTGTCTTTGTGCTAAGTGCTTTACTGACAGTCATCTCTCTGGTCTGATTGTTTTTCAAGATTCAAGAGAAAAATTTTCTGTAAGAATTTAGTGAGCCCCCAAATCTCTTGGTGGAGAAACAAGAGTTGTTAAATGTGACTGAAATTATGCACTATCCAAATCCACTAAGGATACAGGGAATGGCAGGTGATGAGATGCAATTTGAATTACTTTTGAATGAGATTAAAATTTATCTAAAAAGGGGGGATTACTCTCCACTTGCAGTTAAACAGCTCTTGTCAATATGGCTTCATTACAGCCCTTGGACTCTGACTTGTCCAGGTGCAGGTGAAGAGAATGGGAGCTGGGAACTGTGCTCAAATGGCCACTCACTTCCACCATCAGGTTGCTTTTAACTGGTCCCTTTGTCCTGGGGTTCTGATTTTTCTTTTCTAGGGGTTAGGAGTCAAATCCAGGGTGTGTGCTCATCAGGTAGATGCTCACCACCAAACGAAATCCCCAGCCCTTACCCATTCCTCAGATTCTCCCAAATAAGTTGGTTTCTCAATTGCCTATCACTTGTAAGTCCATAAGTTTCCTGTCAAATGCCCACTTTGCATTTTCTCCTTCAAGATTATTCTTACAAATTCATTTATTTATTATTTGCTTTCTATCTGTGTATGCCTATGCGTATCATGGCATGTGTGTGGTGGCCAGAGGACAGCTTGTGGGAATCAGGGTTTTCCTTCTGCCCTGTGGGTCCCAGGTCTATCAGTCTTGGCATCAAACACCCATGCCAACTGAGCCATTTTACCACTTTCAACTTTTGCTTTTCTCCTTATTTTCTTTTCTCAGAGCTCAAGTTACAATCATTGTGCTTACAGAGGATTAGTGACCTTCCTTTAGCTCCAGTTTCCCTGAGATGGAATCTGATGTCTGAGCTGCTGGAGCAACTTTTACCTCTGAGACCATCTCCAATCTCTGTCTGAACAGGCAGAGGAGACTCATAGTGGTCACTATTGAGTAGGAAATACTGATATGGGGGATGCAGCCTGGTGGCCCACTTGGGGTATACGGTGGTATATTCAAAGGCTTTGACATAACAGGGTGTGTACTTGAGTCCTGCAAGCCACAGCAGTACTAGAAACCTTAGCTATTGCTTCAAAAGGAATCCCCCTTGCTAAAACTCCTCATCACAAAGTTTCATAATTTATGGTTCAATTAAACTTTGCTCAATATACTTTGATATCTCTCTCTTCTCTTTAGTATGGCTCTACTTAGCCTTATGATCTGCAGTTACCCACAGCTATGTCCTTCATTCAGACATTACTCTTGCTCTGATCCCAGCTTGTTATGAGAGGAGGCTGGCTGCTTTCCTTGTCCAACCCCAAACAAGTATGTTGTGTCGTTTTCCTTTGGAAAATATGAATAACATGTACCCTCATATGTTAAGGAGTGAACGTTTCTCACACCCAGTACTTCCTGTCTGTAATCAACCACTACTTGTCCTTAACTAACAGAACACACTGCAGAGAAGAAAAGAGCACAGGAAAACCACCACCTTCCCAGAAAGTGTGCTTTCCACAGCTGTAGATATCTGAGGTTGTCAGGATATTGTCCTGGAACTATCCCTTTTTAATTAGGATTATTGCTTAAACTCTGAAAAATACTCTCATTAGATTCCATTAGTGAATATATTTGGGCCACTTACCTTTTATTACTTGTGCAGCCCAGCGTGCCTGGAGGTCAGTTGTAGGAATGGCAGCACCAAGGGACTGGACAAGGCCAATCACTGCCATGGTTGGTTTCTCTAGTTGAGGAGGGAAGATGCCTTTGTACAAGGTGACCTCATTATTTCTGCTTTTGATGATGGAGTCATCTAGGAAGGGGTAAGCATTACTATAGCCTGTGGCAAAGATGACACAGTCAATGGCCTCAAACACTGTCCCATCCTCAAACACAGCAGAGGTCTCTGTGAATTCCTTCACATTAGGCTTGATGGACACAGTGCCACACAGGATACGGGCTGGGAGTTCATCATTGAACACGGGTTCTTTCCTGAGTTCTCTGTATGGACAGCAGAGATTGGTCATTGTAACAGTAATGTTTCTACATTGCCTTAGTCTCTATACAAGTTGTTAAAGAAGGAACAAAAGAATCAAAGAGTATTTCCCAAGGTATGAAATATCACCAATGTTTGAGAAGAATAAAACAGACACAAGGCACATAGAAAGTAAGAGAAGTTGCTTTTGGCTTGTTCCTTCTCATCCATATGGCTTGTACCAAGTCTCAAAATGAACATCCATCCTCAGCAACTAGCAAAGCATTTGTCAAGAAAAGTTCTAATGTAAGGTACTTGGTATCTATAGTCTTCCCATTGCTTCTTACTGCCCATGAAATTGTGAAGATTAAGTCCTCTTAAATTCCCTTTGCCTCATTTTATCTCTTCTAGAATGTCAATATCATGTATCTTAGGTCACAGGGACATCTAATTAATATGAAGAATGTTGTTGTCTGTAGCATAGATAAAGTGCTAACTGTTAACTTCTATTCTTATTTTCCAAACTGGCCATGGTAAGATAAACTTGGGTGGATGAAAGAAAAAACTAAGAAAAGCTACAGCAGGGTTTTCATAGACTGGTGAAATGTGAGCCACGTGGAGTAAGTGTACAACTTGGGCCAAGGCAGGCACTCCTGAGAACTTAGACAAGGCTAAAAGAAGGGGGAACAGTCTGAAGCACTGGCCTTGGGAGATCTAAAAGGAGATCCTTATTTTTTGACAGTAAAATCCTTATGCATGCAGATCATTCTGAACCTGAATGACATGGAAGGAAATCACTTTGTCATGGTATGGCTAAGACAGTTATGAGGAGAAACTTTAGGAGGGTTCCTCTGGAGATGAAACTGAGGCAGAGAGGTCAATTGGAACTCTGGTTGAAAAGAATTCAATTGCTCTTCCTTTCTTCCACTTGTATTAAACTCATGAAACACATGTCTTTAAGCATTCCAACTGCACTGAGATTGCATTTGCTGAGGCTGTCAGAATAAAGCTGATAAGTTCAATGGTCCATCTCACTTATCTTGCTGAACTCTTTGGTAACTATTGGCTTAGTTGATCGCATCTTCCCTCCCGGAATACTATGTCTTCAAAGATCATCATTTTTTCTTAGTTCCTTTCTTAATATGTCTGTTTCTCTCTCTGTCTGTCTGTCTCTCTGTCTCTGTCTCTGTCTCTGTCTCTTTCTCTGTCTCTCTCTCTCTCTCTATGTCTCTCTCTCTCTCTTTCTCTCTCTCTCTCTCTGTTATTGCTGGTGTTTCCTTTCCCATCTGACAACTGAACAAATAGTGTCCACCCCATAACTCAGTCCTCGGTCTTTTTGCCTTCTGCACCTACATTCATCCATCAAGAGAGGGCATAAGAGTTTGAACCTCTCTTCTGTCTGTGTGCCTCACAACCACTCAATATATTTTTTTCTGCATTATGGCATCTTAGTTTTGATGTGGCTAAAGCTAACCCTCTGTTCTTCCCGGAGGCTTCTATATCTCCATAGACACCAACTATATTCTTTCTCAGATCAAATATTTTAAAGATATTTTCCAAGCTCTTCTTGCTATCACACCCTTTATCATGTCTAACAGCAAATCTTATGCACACTTCCTTTCAATAAACACTGATAATGGGTCCTACTCCTGGACACCAATCTCTGTCATACTAGTTTTTGACAATTACTTTTGGAACACATTTTTCCCCCTTTGGTAGTTAGGATTGAATTGATGGCCTCCCATATGCTGGGTATGCACTCTACCCCAGTTCTGACAAAAGCGTGTGAACTGGCCATACTGAAATTCTGTCACTTTCTGCCTCCCTAAGCTGAATGATGATGACTAGTGTAGCTAACATATCCTCAGCATTAACTTAGATATTGTCCCTAATATTCTTGGATGTTTGGCTTGCTGTTGCCTTCAGAGTAAAAGCCAGGCTCTCACAAAGTCTATAAGATGTAAAACCAACTGAATACTTTCATATCTCTGGTTTCTTTTCCATGCTCACCTCTTATCTCCAGGAAAAGAAGCTCACACTGCTTGTTGATTATGCCAGTCCTATTCTGAAGAGAGTCCCTGACTATACCCTCTGGAACCTTATTCCTTAGATAGCTTGCAGTTCTTTCACACATCTCCTTTAGGGATTTGCTTTTAAAAGTCCTCTTTCCTCTAAGACCATCCAAGGACCCCATTGAAAACTGTACTGATGGCACTTTCCATCACCCCTGCTTCCCTTGTAGTCTACCTAACACGTGCCAACATATAGAAGGCTACCAAGCATATTGTCTGTTTACAGCCATGAAGAGTGTATTCCAGTAGGGCAGGATTCTGTTTATTTTAGATACTGATGAATCCACAAAGACTTAACTTAGGATCTGGCATAGTAAATACTTCCTTTATATTAGCTTAGCTAATTAATTTGTAGGAAGTTTGGGATTCGTTTTCGATGTTGAAGTCATTTCTTATGTAGCAGGCATAAGAGAGCTGTAGAAAAAAACTAAGGAGGGAACTGGAGATGCCAGACTTGTTTGTGGTGGGTCTTGTTCAGTGAGAGCATTCTTTGAAGGGGCTGAGAAGAGAGTGCAACACATGAAAGTTATTTCATTAGCATCAGCTTTGACATTAAGCATGAGGTCACAGAGTAAGAGGATAAAGAATGATGGACTTCGAATCAGCAGACATGGGTTTTTACTGAAGGTTGTTTTCACTCCCTGGATGTGGGACTTTGGTAAGATTATTAATTCTATTATACTTCAGTTTTCTTTCCTGAAAAACTGGAGAACAATCAGAGCCCTCTTCATACTTGTGAGGGTACATGTCATAATATATGCCAGAGCCTAAAGGGGAGACTAGGTAAGACTCTGGTATGAAGTTATAAAACATGTTTATTTTTATTACTGTTACTGTGGGAACTGATTGCTTCAGTATTACCTAACTTTCTAGATGTGCAAATCTGGTAAGGAGCATGTGTGGAAATCGGTCCCAATGTTTGCAGTTCTTTTTCCTCTGATACATGAGATGTGATTACTTTGTGAATACTTTTGATTTGTTTTGAGATTACAACACACATCAAGGGCTGTTGACGTAGCAATCAAAGTTGGCAGGCACATCACATTTTAGTCCACGTTACCTGTTTAAAGGCATCAAGCCGTAGTTTTCGTGCTTGAATCTTGCATTCATCTGCCTTATGTACCACCAGTCAGAGATGGCTGTGGGTAAGTTGTTCTTGAGGAAAGTTTGAAATCGTGTGATCACCACCATATCCCAAGGGTAGCCATCATCCCAGACTCGGCTCATCACCCAAGAACCACTTCTAGAGCTGATGGTGACCTGAAAAAAAGACAAAGGAACCACAAGTGCTAAATGTAGTGAGTGCAGTGCTTATTGATGGTAAGACGCCTTCTACATCTCTAGGAATGGGCTTGCTACTCTTGCTCTTCAGGGGTTGGGGGTTGTTGTTTTTTGATTTTGTTTTGTTTTGTTTTTTGTTTTGTTTTCAAGTAGAAATCTCTTGGCTCTCAATCCTCCTAAATTGTTGCATAAAGCAAAAGGAAGCTAGCTTTTCTTCCTGGGAGACACCAACTCCAAGCACATTTCATATGAGCTTCCTTGGCTCTAATCTGCTTCTGCTGACTGGAACCAACTTATTTCAATCCTTAGCACAGCAGACTGCCAATATGAATTCCAGGTATATTTATCCCAGTGCTCACCCAACTACTGATGTCTATAAAGAAGCAATTATTATCTCAAAGTAGGCCATCGATGTAAAATAAAGCAAACAAATTATGACCAGGACACTGCAGGCACAAATCTTGGCCCTCCAACCTCTAAATGATACGGCACAAGGAAGATTGCTTTAACAGGGAAGATTGCTTTAACAATAATTTTGTTTATCTTCTCCTAAAACAGAAAGAAATAGCATCTATCACTTCAGGTTGGCACAAAGGTCAGTTGAGGATGCTAACCTGGGCAATATGGCTGACATCACCTAGTATATAATATGTGATCAGTAAATGTCAGTTTCCTTTCCTTCCTCTTTTGTTACTTCTTAACACAGTAGGTTTTTGGTTTCTTCTCTTTTTGTTTTTGTTTTTTTTTTTTTTTTTTTTAAAATTATGCAATGCTATTATAAAAGAAGCTAGCTAGAGTAGAAACAGAGAACCTTCAGAGCTTCAGAAGTTTGTGCTCTTTCCTCAATTTCATCACACATGCAGATGTAACTATCTCAGCACTGTGGTTCATCACATTGCCCTTATTTCAAAACCTTAAGTAATACACTTTTATTTATGAAGAATCCATATTCTTCAACCTCCATTGAAGCCTTTGGAAAGATCACCTACTAGGACTTCCTGAGCTCCTCTGTCCATGGAATCTGATAGTCTGAACCTTACTTTTCTTAAGTCTTCTTCTACTAGGAGCTTAAGTTTCCTGAGTTGTCTAAGAAGTTGCTGATGCTTCTGTCTTCAATTATCTTTTTTTTCTCCAATGGGAAAAATAAGTCAATGACCTTTTACCTGCAGTTGAAGGCACTTACTTCTAGGGGAGTATTAAAGTACCCCGATGCAGTGTATCTGGTGTTGCTATTAAGAACTTTCATTTCAGCAAGATGAGTCAGAAGTCATCAAATACACAGTGCTGGTTCCTGTTTTCCTGCTTTTCTGTCTTTCCCCCTTCTAAGAACAGCCTCTGACACCACTTCAGCTGTATGGTTTATATTTATCTTTCAAGAATGGGTCCAGGTCCATCTTCTTGCTATGACCTCAGACTCTACAATCTTTTAGGCATTGAGTGATGAAATTATCCTTTTATCCTTCATTCCAGTGATAGCTCTTATATTGTTGTCACTCATTCTGCTTAGTTCTTGATATTGTCTGTGTGTGCCAGTGTCAGAGAGAGAGAGAGGTGGGGGGGGGTAGATTTTACTACTTCCTGAGAAGGAAGGCCATGTGGTTAATTTCTTTGTATGCCTCCTGGTTGTTAAGTGCAGCATGTGGAACAGAGGCATAGAAATAGATTTTTATGCTATTTGTCTTGACATGATATTTGTACATCTTGACTGTAATATCCTAGAGTAAAACTAGACATCTGCTGGAGATGCCCAAGGATCTTATTAGGGACTTGTATTGGGCTTAAATGACACCAGTAGGTATAATATCTGGAAATTAGATTCCTGCCTTTGTGCCTATGAACTCTTAATGAATCTTTCGGGATGAGGGGTTGACATTTGGCTAAAGTCACACCCCAAAAGGACCTTCATCACCTCCTCTCCATCTTCCTTTCAGCTTCCCTTCACATTCTTCTTACCCAGACCCACTAACATCCTGCCCAGAGCCCTGGTGTCTGCTTTTGAGAGACCAAAGCTTCTTACTTCAAGACCTTTAGCTTGGGCACCTCTTCCCATACTGTGCCTTTCTCAGCTCTGTGAGTTGTCATCTCTAAGGGTCTTTCCCTCCACATGTGGATAGATCACTTCCATTAATCACATGGTTGTGTGCTTTGCTTTCTTTGCTAGCCCTTTCCACAATGGTAATTTACACCTGAGAGCATTGACTTAATAGCTGGGAGTTCATGAGTGAGGGTTATGTTTGTTTTGTCCAACATTCTTTCTCCAAACCCCCATGCCATTGACCGGAACAACAAATAACCTCTGTATGAATGTACCCATGGAGTGAACTTGGGGCTCTCTGTTTCTATTGACTGAATCATGTTTTAACTCTGTAACAATCTCATTTCTAAATTGGTTCTGTTTTAATCTGTTTTATTGATGAGGAGACCAGAAACCCAGAAGTATAGAACCAGTTGTCTAAGAGTCTCAGTCATAACTTTAACCTTAAGCCCACATTAGCTTTAGAAGAATCGATCAGACACACATGAGGTATCAAATGTCTCAAGAAGCTAGTTGGGTGGGAAGCATCACCAGTGATACCTATAAAACCATTTCAAATCCCACTTGTTACCTAGAATGCTGAGGTATATGAAACATAACCTGGAGTTTACATGCCATCCCATTCCATAACATGGCTTTCAAGTAACAGTTGCTGTTCCTTTAAGATTGTCTGTGGAGCATGTGGGATACTGTACCTGCTGAGCTACGTGGCTAAGTTCTGCAGCAATGTCACAGCCTGAGTTCCCCAGGCCAATCACCAGGACTCGTTTCCCCTTCCATATTCCTGGTTCCTTATAGTCTCTGCTGTGGAAGCATTTGCCTTTAAAACGGTTCAGTCCTGAGTGAAAAGCAGGAAGCATGGGAATCAGTTGGCTTTCCATGAAAATAAAGCAATTTTAGTGGTCACAAAATAATACAACTTAATAATCCTAATATATACAGAAATGTGTTTTAATTTGACTGCTTGTAGTCTAATTAAAAAGACATTACCATGGTTGGGGATAGCTTAAGTCTATTGCCCAGAGGCACAGACACTGCCAGCGTGGTCCCTAGCATAGTGGTACTGAGATGTGTATATAAGCCTTTAAGAGGTGGAGATAACTGAGAAGTGATTTGGTCATTTAGGACATCATCTTTGGACAGGTTGGTGGGGCGAGTTTAGTTACATGAGAGCAGTAACTTTTTTGTTCTAAAAAAGAGTAAGCCTTGGTGTTGAATCTCTCTAGCTGCCTGTCTCACTTAGTAACTCTCATCTGCTGGAGTTGACCTGTTCTTTTTCCATTTCTTTACCATGCTGTGATGCAATGTGTGTGTGTGTGTGTGTGTGTGTGTGTGTGTGTGTGTGTTGTGGTGGGAGTCAGCCCTGGCTAGAATGTTAGCATTATGCTGCTTAGACTTTCTAGTAGCTGTAAATATGAGGAAAATAAGCTTAGTTCTTTTACAATGTCTTAATTGCCAGGTATTCTGTTACTAGCATCAGAAAACAAACTAAAATAGATACCACTAGCATGTTTATTTTTGACAGACATGTAGGTGGCTTCCTACATTTCAGCCTTACCTGGAAAGGAGTCTTTTGGTAGATGGGGATATACATGATGCCCAGAACAAACCATCACAGCATCAAAGACAGCTGTTTCTTTTTTACCACTCTTTTCAGTGGTAACTTCCCATTTGCCAGTAGTTGAGAAATCAGAACATTTATTTATTCTGGTTACAAGTGTCTAAGGAATGCAGAGAGAGAAAACCATCTGTAATATTCTAGTAGTAAATTAGTCTTAATAAAATTAATTAATTAGTAAGGTAGTTATTTAGGAAATTCAAAAGTCCTTTGGAAGAAATGAAAACATTAGATTATATATGTATGTATACATTAATATAGTGTATGTATTCTTCTTTGCCTTGTTTTAAAATATTTTTTATTGTTTACTGCAAATGATTAAGTTTATAATCTCACAAAAGTATGGCTTTCTACGCCTTGCACAAGAAGTCTCACTAATATCCAGTTCTAAATGGTTTGTATTTTTTCATTAAACTTCTTTTGGACACATGATTATTTAGAAAGTAGAGCTAATAAATTTACAAACCCATGGATACCTTGTATCTATTTCTTTGTTACTGACTTGGTGCTATTTTGATATAAGAACTGTACATGATCATGTTTTGCATATTTCTGACAGTTTCCTGAGAAAAAGATAGTGTTCACAAATCTACAGATAGAGAAAATTAAAGGGGCTGGGCATGGTGGTACACACCTTTAGTTCCAGCACTGTGAGTTCAAGGCCAGTGTGGTCTATGAAGTGAGTTCCAGGATAAATAAATAAATAAATATATATAAATGAGTAGAGCAGCAGTCTTGGACTTCCTCATCACCATGACTGAAGCTACTTTTCTGATAACATCTTACCTCAAACTGTATGTATTTTAGGAGGTTCTTTTCTGTGGCAAATAAAGTGATGTATTCTTGGAGCTTGCTGTTATGCATGAAGTTGGGAAAGTCGTCGGGATAGGGGAAGTCTGGAAAACACATCATCTCTTTCGAAGAGTTGGTGAAGACTGATTGGTAAATGCTGGCTCTGCCCTCTTCTGTATGGTCCTGTGAATAACAGTTTCAGATGGATGAAAATCTGTAAATGAGTAGATGAGTCTTGTCCATATTCAGTTCCAAGTCACTGTAGTAAGTTGAATTGACCTTTGCCCACAGATTGCCTCTGATAAGCTGATAAATCAATATTAACGTACCCTAAACAGTTGATGCTGACCACAGAACTTTATCAAGGTCATTAAGGGTATGGAAGCGTATGCTCAATATGTTTTGCTTTCTAAGGGAAACCTCGTCTTTGTTTCTTTTTAGAAATATGCAACCAGCACACTTATTTCATCACCTATGGTGACGGAGGTTTTCAACTTTACAGGATTTCATTGTGTCACCAACTCACCTGCATCAGCAACTACTCATCAATTTGTTTTGTAAAGATAGTAATAGGTGACTGACACTATTTACAAGATTTGTAAATGTGAGCATTTTAAAACTAATCTCTTAAAATTAATTGTAAAATCTTGACTACCTTTTTTGAATCAAGCATATTGAATTTATGGGCATTATCTGCCCACATTTATGCAGGTAATGGAGTTTTAACCTTTAGAAATATAGAAATGTTTGCACTGGGAAAATTAAGAGACATGTTATGGCATCATGCTAAGAACAATAGAGGAGGAATTAGATGATGGTGAAAGAAGAAGGGAACATGGAAGGTAAAAGGCTCAGCAGAGAGCTGATCAGGACACTGTGAATTCTCATCTGTAGCCATAATCCCCCCCACACCACCACTACCACAAACAACAACAACAACATCAACAAAACAACCCCAAACTAACCAAACAACCAATCAACCAACCAACCTTGCAAACAAACAAACTTCCTAACTGCAATCCAGAGTTAGATGCTATTCCTATAGAATTCGTTTTAGTTGGCATGGAGTTTCAAATGTCTCTCAAGTAACAGTATAGAATGGTGTGTGTGTGTGTGTGTGTGTGTGTGTGTAGAGGCCAACTTCAAGTGTGTGTTCTATAAGAGCCATCTACTCACTGATAAGGCTAAGCTGACTAGCAAGAGAGCTCCAGGAATCCTTCCCTCCTGCTTCTCAGTGCTGGGACTACAAACCACTTTACTGACTGAACCATCTTCTCAGCCCAAGACATTAAACTAAGAGAAAAAAAATACTGTAAAGACCATGATAAAGGAGCTGAAACTTTACTTGACTCTCCAAAACCATCAAGGCACACTTTGAGTGCTCTATAGGTCTAGATGAAATATCTGTCTTTTTCAGCAGCCCTGTAAACAATAATTGGTAGGCTGTCTAGATTTGACCTTAAGTTTTGTGTTGAAAGATTAAATTATAGATCTCTATGGATGGTTGAGAGTGTGTAGAGAAACATGTAGCCCATTAGAAATCATTAGATTTCATGTAACTCAAAGCTGATGGGTGCCTGGATTATGACTTTTTAGTAAGCACTGGAACATTACATCATGCCAATCAGTATCACTAGCAAGACTGAAATTTGCTTATTGTCAAGTGACAGATTAGCTGTTGTGTTTGTGTCAAAAAAAAGAATGTGACCTTGAAAGGGGACCCAAACTTTCTGTTGTTCAGGTGACTCATGCACCTGGCTAGGTCACATGAAAATTTGAGCAGGTGAAGGAATTTGTAGCCTCTAAAAAGTTTAGAAGCTTGATAGAAATGATATCACAAAGAAAGAGGAAGGCATTAAGGAAAATTTAATTCATGTAGGGCCTCTAAACTTGAAAACCCCAAATCTGAAATGTTTTGAGCACCAACAGGGAAATGCAAGTAGAAAAATTTGGCTATAAGTGAGGCAAGGCTCAGGGAACATTGTAAAAGAAAAAGATAGAAAGAATAAAAGGACCAGAGTATGGGAAGGGCACTGTGGAAACATGTCCTCTGGACATGGCTGCTGCTGCACACATTCACTCAGAGTAGGTATGGTTATCTGCACCGGATGTGCCCAAGATCAGCCACTTAAAAATTCAAACAGAGGTGTGTTTCCTGGATGCAGCAAAATGCTGGGTCCTGTTTATGGATCCAGTCTGACAGTCTATGTATTTTTATTGGGGAGTTGAGACCATTGATGTTAAGAGATATTAAAGAATAGTGATTGTTGTTTCCTGTTATTTTTGATGTTGTTGATATGTTTGTGTGGCTATCTTCTTTTGGGTTTGTTGAAAGATTACTTTCTTGCTTTTTCTTGAGTGTAGTTTCCCTCCGTGAGTTGGTGTTTTCCATGTATTATTCTTCGTAGGTCTGGGTTTGTGGAAACATACTGTACAAATTTGGATTTGTCATAGAATATTTTGGTTTCACTATCTATGATTATTGAGAGTTTTGCTGGGTATAGCAGCCTGAACTGGCATTTGTGTTCTTTTAGAATCTGTATGAGATCTGCCCAGGATCTTCTAGCTTTCATAGTCTCTGGTGAGAAGTCTGGTGTAATTCTGATAGGTCTGCCTTTATATGTTACTTGCCCTTTTCCCCTTACTGCTTTTAATATTCTTTCCTTGTTTTGTGTATTTGGTGTTTTGACTATAATGTGATGGGAGGAATTTCTTTTCTGGTCCAGTCTATTTGGCGTTCTGTAGGCTTCTTGTATATTTATGTTCATCTCTTTCTTTAGGTTAGGGAAGTTTTCTTCTATAATTTTGTTGAAGATATTTACTGGTCCTTTAAGTTGGGAATCTTCACTCTCTTCTATACCTATTATCCTCAGGTTCTGTCTTCTCATTGCTTCCTGGATATCTTGGATGTTTTGGGTTAGGAGCTTTTTGCATTTTGTGTTTTCTTTGATTGTTGTGTCCATGTTTTCTATGGTATCTTCCGCACCTGAGATTCTCTCTTCCATCTCCTGTATTCTGTTGGTGATGCTTGCATCTATGACTCCTGATTTCTTTCCTATGTTCTCTAACTCTAGGGTTGTCTCCCTTTGTGATTTCCTTGTTGTTTGTATTTCTGTTTTTAATTCCTGAATGGTTTTGTTCATTTGTTTGATTGTGTTTTCCTGTAATTCTGCCTGTTAGACTGCCCTCTCTCTCTCTGTATCTATTTAATATAGTATTTGAAGTTTTAGCTAAAGCAATCAGACAACAAAAGGAGGTCAAAGGGATACAAATTGGAAAGGAAGAAATCAAAATATCACTATTTGCAGATGATATGATGGTATACTTAAGTGACCTGAAAAACTCCACCAGAGATCTGCTACAGCTGATAAACAACTTCAGCAAAGTGGCTGGATACAAAATTAACTCAAGCAAATCAGTAGCCTTCCTATACTCGAAGGATAAACAGGCTGAGAAAGAAATTAGGGAAATGACACCCTTCATAATTGTCACAAACAATATAAAATATCTTGATGTGACTCTAACCAAACAAGTGAAAGATCTGTATGACAAGAACTTCAAGTCTCTGAAGAGAGAAATCGAAGAAGACCTCAGAAGATGGAAAGATCTCCCATGCTCATGGATCGGCAGGATTAACATAGTTAAAATGGCCATCCTGCCGAAAGCAATCTACACATTCAATGCAATCCCCATCAAAATCCCAACTCAATTCTTTATAGACTTAGAAAGAGCAATTCTCAAATTCATATGGAATAACAAAAAACCCAGGATAGCAAAAACTATTCTCAACAATAAAACGACTTCTGTGGGAAGTCCTCCCTGACTTCAATCTGTACTACAGAGCTGTAGTGATAAAAACTGCATGGTATTGGTACAGTGACAGACCGGTATATCAATGGAATAGAATTGAAGACCCAGAAATGAACCCACACATTTATGGCCACTTGATCTTTGACAAAGGAGCTAAAACCATTCAGTGGAAAAAAGACAGCATCTTCAACAAATGGTGCTGGTTCAACTGGCAGTCTACATGTAGAAGATAGTGAATTGATCCATTCCTATCTCCCTGTACAAAGCTCAAGTCCAAATGGAGCAAGGACCTCCACATAAAACCAGATACACTGAATCTAATAGAAGAGAAAGTGGGGAAAAGTCTGGAACACATGGGCACAGGGGGAAAATTCCTGAACAGAACACCAATGGCTTGTGCTCTAAGATCAAGAATTGACAGATGGGACTTCATAAAATTACAAAGCTTCTGTAAGGCAAAGGACACTGTAAATAGGACAAAACGGCAACCTACAGATTGGGAAAAGATCTTTACCAATCCCACATCCAATGGATGGCTAATATCCAATGTATACAAAGAACTCAAGAAGCTAGACTCCAAAGATCCAAATAACCCTATCAAAAAAATGGGAAACAGAGCTAACCAGAGAATTCTCAACTGAGGAAACTTGAATGGCTGAGAAACACCTAAAGAAATGTTCAACATCCTTAGTCATCAGGGAAATGCAAATCAAAACAACCCTGAGATTTCACCTCACACCACTCAGAATGGCTAAGATGAAAAACTCAGGTGACAGAAGATGTTGGCAAGGATGTGGAGAAAGAGGAACACTCCTCCATTGCTGGTGGGATTGTAAGCTGATACAACCTCTCTGGAAATCAGTTTGGTGGATCCTCAGAAAAATGAACATAATACTACCTGAGGATCTAGCTATTCCACTCCTGGGCATATACCCAGAAGGTGCTCCTATATGTAATAAAGGCACATGTTCCACTATGTTCATAGCAGCCATATTTATAATGTCCAGAATCTGGAAACAACCCAGATGTCTCTCCACAGAGGAATGGATACAGAAAATGTGGTACATTTACACAATGGAATACTACTCAGCTATTAAAAACAATGACTTCATGAAATTCGTAGACAAATGGATGGATTTTGAAAAGATCATCCTGAGTGAGGTAACGCAGTCACAAAAGAATGAACATGGTATATATTCACTGTTAAGTGGTTATTAGCCTAAAAGTTCTAAATACCCAAGAGTCACTTTGCAGCAACAGTAGGGCTGAGTGTGAGGTCCCAGATGGAGGATGTGGAGAAGGGACTGAAGGAGCTGAGGGAGTTTGCATCCCCAGGGAGGCAGCAACAGTGGCAACTGGCCTGACCCTCTGATGATACTCCTGGAGACTGACCCACCAACCAAAGAATACACACGGAGGGACCCATGGTACTGGCCACATATGTGGCAGAGGAGGGCCTTGTTAGCCATCAGGGGGAGGAGAGGCTCTTGGGCTTGAGAGTGTTAGATCCCCCAGTAGAGGAGAATGCCAAGGAGGGAGGACGAGAGTGGGTGGGTGGGTGGGTGGGAGAATACCCCGATAGTGGCAGAGGGAGGGAAGGGAGAAAATGGGGAGGTTCCAAAGGGGAGATCTGGAAAGGGGGAAACATTTGAAATGTAAATAAAGTATGAAAAATTAAAAAAAAATTTTCAAATGGACTAGGGAGGGGGCTCCTGTCGTCTCACTCCAAGCTGAGAAAATGTTGGCAGTTAATGACTGCTGGGAGAGCAAGAATTACTTTTTTATTTCTTCTCTCTCTCTCTCTCTCTCTCTCTCTCTCTCTCTCTCTCTCTCTCTTTCTCTAAATACACCCCAACCTCAGTTTCCCTTCCCTCCACCATGCCAAGTACCCAACCAGCTCTGTACCACCCCTCTTCCCCAGATCCACTCATCCTCCATTTTCCTTCTGAAAAGACCAGGCCTCCCAAGGAATATCAACTGAACACCACATAAGAAGACTAGACACAAACCCTCATTGCAAGGCTGGGAAAAACAACTCACTAAGAGAAAAAAGGTCACAGGAGCAGATGAAAGCATCAGAGATACACCCACTCCCACTGTTAGGAGCCCCACAAAATACCAAGCTAACAACCATAAAGCATATGCAGAGGATCTAGCACAGACCCATGCAGGCTAGAATTAGTTTTGTTTTGGGATGTGTCTACTGATATATTGCCCAAGCCTCAGTGGATGACCCACAGTCATAACCATATAGGCAGCACTAACTGAACTCAGATACCCCCCCCCCCCATTTTACATATCGCATATATATGACATGAGGTTGAGAAGGCAGTGTGTCTAGGGGGGGGGAGAGGGGAATTGGAGTAAGAAATTGGGGGGGGGCATATGGGACATCAAGATACACTCAATACATGTATAAAATTTTCAAATTATAAAAATTAATAACAGTTGTGTGCAGAAAAGAGCCTATAGTTATTAAACTTGTAAATCAATGCAATTTACTGAGTGGGGTACTTCTGGTAAACAGAAATTTTAGCTAAATCTGTGGCCTGGTAGCTTATTTACTTTGTGAGTAAACAGTGGGTGGCAATACATCTCTTTAGCTTTGGATCAGGAATAGATTAAGAACCCAACGGGCCCAGGGGGTGTTGAACGAAAGAGTTACAAACCAGCAAGCTCTCTGAATGTATAGTTTCTTACACTTGAGTAATGTGTAGAGTCCTATGAACGGTGAACAAATGTTGAGAATGCAAAATGCTGACTTTAAAAGCCAAAAGCAACAAAAATGCAAAAATAATATACTTTATTATTAGCTCCTCAAGTGAGTACTTGTCTGTGGCTGCCAACTCCTAGTGGCTTGAGTGACACCTATTCCTGGCCTCATAATAAAATCCTAACCCTTCTTATGTTGGTAAAAGAGTTGGGAATGCTGTAGAGCCAATTATCTTTTTCTCCTGGCTCCTGTAACAGATGTGATCAACTAAAGAAATATCACCTTGTTCTCTTCCAGTTCTGAAGGCCAGCAATGGAAGCCCCGACAAGCTGTTAGCAGGGTGTGTTCACACCAAGAGGCTGTGGACAGAACCCACTCCTTGCCTTTTTCAGTGCACACCGGCTTTTCAGTATCAAACATATCTGCCTTCATGGACTGGAGGATTCTACATCCATTTTCAAGATCATAAACAAAATGTAGCACCTTTTCTCTTCTGTCTCTTGCACGTCTCCCTTCATTTCACAGGAGTGTACTCAACATGGTGTTTCCAGAGAGCCCACATGATCCAGAAAAATCTCTCCACTTCAAGATTTTAGATCCCAGGAACTAGGGAATGACTTAATGAGCACATAATGCACATCTGCTGATTGGCTCTTTAGGTAAGAAGACAGTGACAAACAGCATCAAGGAATCATAAAGTGTGTCCTACACTGCCCTTTGCAACTGTCTGATTGGTTTGGGTACGGTAAGAAATAATTCCACACCCAAATCTTAAATTGCTTTTTAAAAAGTCCCTCCCTTCCCCATCCCTTCTTTGCCGTCATCTCTCCTTTCCTCCCCCTTCTCTCCTCCTCTCGACAGGACCTCATGTCCCCCAGGCTGGCCTGAAACTGTTTAACTGAGAACTGTCTTGAACTTCCAGATCCTCTTGCTTCAGCCCCCTGTAGATTGAGATTAGATGTGTGAGCCACTATGACCAGTTTTATGCTGCTAGGAATTGAACCTAAGGCTTCTGAATACACTCAGAATTGTATCAATTTGTAAGCTCTATTAACTGACCCACATCCCCAGATTCTCATTTTTGACATTGTTATTATTGTTAGTATTATTTCTGTTATTTAGTACACATTTTTATCATTAGTAAATGGTAAACTTGTATAAATACCAAAGAAGTATTTTAAAATAAGAAATTTTAAAGATCAGTAACATTATACCAACTGAGTAGGTTATATTTAGCAATGTATATAATAACAAGTAATGGAAAAATGAAAGAGACCAAGGAGGGGAATGTGGGAGTGGAGGAAAGGGAAGGGGAAAATATATAATTATATTGTAATCACAAAAAATAAATAAGTTAAAACAAACAAATAAACCAATAGCTACCAAGACTTGTGAATGCATACACAATATAGAACATATAAATATTGTATCAGTAATGGAAAATGTGTTGGAGGAAGCAAGAGTGGAGAGATTTTATGTGTGGTTTAGGTTGTTACTAATTTACAATAGATATAACTACTTTCTGCTTATGTGTTTATATATCAAATGTGTTTGTGTTCTAAAAATAAATGTTTTTCATTGTATATAGTCTTTGTAAGTGGGTGGCATTGTGCTTCATGAAGGCACTTTCTCAGGAGTGTAGATCTCTGTTGAGCAGAGTGCCCTCCCATACTCCCAACATTGCTACTTTGATTATACTAACTTGTAGGCTATCGCATAGAAATTATATACATGTATGTATTGTATAATGCTTAAATCAGAGCATTTAGAAATTATATGTTAACACAGAATAATTGTGCATATTTTCAGGCACACTTGTGATGCTTTAGTGCATAGGTACAATACATATTGATAAGATTAAGAAACTGGCTTTTCATATCCCTTGTCATTACGTTGTGTTTGCAGCGCTTGGGTGAATCTCTTGTAGTTATTCAAAAATATGTAATTGGTTACTATAAACGATAGTATAGATCATATTACTTCAATCCACTTGTACTGGGTGCTTGCTATCTCAACTTCCAGTGTCTTCCCCATCTCTCACCCTTCCTAGCCTTTAGTAATCACTACTACACATTTAATTACACATTTTTTTTGTTTAATACAATGACTTCTATTTGCATCTGTTTCACTGAAAATAATGGGATATTATTCTTTTGAAGGTAAAGTCCTCCTTCACGCAGACTCTACACACCTGCTTCATCTGTTCTCCTACTATCTCCTGCATTGCTGGGGTTGTATCTATCTTCTTTTTCACCTGTATTAATGTCTTGAAGTACCTTCCCCATTTTCTTCTAGTTTTGTAGTTCTAGATATTAAAGTTAGTTCTTTCATCCATGTTTGCTTTATTTGTGTGTGTGTGTGTGTGTGTGTGTGTGTGTGAGAGAGAGAGAGAGAGAGAGAGAGAGAGAGAGAGAGAGAGAGAGAGGAGGGGGGAGAGAGAGAGATTTAATCTTCTATTTGTGAATATCTAGTTTTCTTAGAGCCATTTACCAAAGAGATTATCTTCCTCCCTCTATAACTAATGAAATTAAAGAGAAAGATATCATAAAAGGAACCCAATTCACAATTAGTACAAAACTAAAAGGGAGTTGGACATGGTGCATGCTTCTAATCCCAGCACTTGGGAAGCACAGGCAGGCAGATCTCTGAGTTTGAGCTCAGCCTGGTCTACAGAGTAAGCTTCAGGTCAGCCAGTGCCAGGGATGTGTAGAGAGTTCCAGTTTTAAACAAACAAACAAACAAACAAACACCAAAACAACACCCCCTATGCACACAAAAAAACTAGAAAAGAATAAATTTAACTAAAGAAGTGAAAGACTTCTCAATGCAAATTATAAATTCTGCTGAAAGATAATAAGGAAGACTTCAGCCAATGGAGACACCTCTGATATTTACAGATAGGAAGAATTGATGTTACTTTGGCCACACTACCCTCAGTATTTACATATTTAATGCACGTTATTATTCAATCCATCAATATGTCAGTTATATTATTTACAGAAGTGGGAAAGTCCTGAAATTCCTCTGGAAATAAAGAAGACTACAAATAGACATGGTAGGCTTGAGCCAAAAAAACCCCAAAGCAATCCTAAAGAAACAGAAAACCAAAGCTGGAAGTGACCACACTAGCTGACTCCAAAATATACTACAAAGCTATAGAAACCAAAATAGCACAGTACTAGCACACGAACAGACACACAGACCAGTGGGACAGAATACAGAACCAGAAATCATTCAATTCATTTGTAGCCAATTGATTCTTGCTGTTTACAAAATCCACCTAAGAAATTGAAATTTGTGGTCTAAATTGCTAACATTACCCTTTGAGACTCATATTTAAAACACTGATTATTTTTATGTGACAAATGCAAAATGTTCATGGACATGTTGAGGCCAGAGGTTGATACTAGATGTCTTTATCATTTTCCACCTTACTTTGTGAGGTAGGATTTCTTGTGGAACGTGAGCTCAGGGGCTAGACTGGCTGGCCAGACAATAATCTGGCTTTGTCTCACCACATAGTATAATAGGTGTGCACCTGATTTTTACGTGGATTTTTTTTTTCTTTTGTGTGTGTTGGGTAATCCAGACTCAGATCCTCATGCTTATGGGGCCAACCACTTTGCTCACTGAGCCATCTCTCAGCCCTGCCTGGTGGCTTTTAAATAAGGAAGACACATATCTGTATTATACAAACTTACCTAGTATTTGACTATGAACTTTTACCTCCAAGTGACTCTGATTCATGATTTATCAGATTTTCTGCTAACTTCCAAGGACATTATTTCTGACTTGCTTCAACGGTTGCATTCTGTGACATCCAATCCAGCTAGGAATCACAACCACCACCTAGGCAGGCCTGAGCAAACACCTCTCTTCCCCCCACCCCGCTTTTGCACAGATGTCCCGCCCCTTCCCTGCCTGTTGCACAGATGCCTCACTCACTGAAAATTTCCACAGACCCCCAACATCATCACTCCTCTCAAAGCAAATGGGCTGTAGCCCCTCCTCCAGACAGCTCCTTATGGCAGCCAGGCCACTGACACCAGCTCCAATGACGGCCACTTTCTTCTTCATGGGTGCCTGCGGAGAGGTGGAGAGATCACTTCCAGCATTGTTTCTGAGAACTTAGTTTGGTATTTACTTTTGGTTTAGTAAGAAGTTTTACTTCGGCATGCAAGAAAACATTTAGAGAGTTGTTTGGAACATCTGTTAGCCATCAAAGCTCATTTTGCACTTTTCTGATTCTTGGAAAAAAAAAAAAGCAACTGAACTAAGTCACCCATAACCTTAAGATTTGTGATCTGAATTACAAACACTACCTTTTTCAAACTCATGTTTAAAAAGTTTGGTTTTTTGGTGTGTGTGTGTGTGTGGGGGGGGAGGCAGTCCACACCTGTGCAGGAGCATGTGAAAGCAAAATGTAGTATATTTTTTCAATTAGCTCCCCAAATGAAGAGATTCACAACTAACGTATGCAAATACTCATCCACAGCACACATTCACAGCTAGGTTATACACACACACCTCCACACAAATGTTTATATGTGAATAAAGCAAACCAAGCTACATGTGTAGATATGTGATGGTCTCTCTGTGTGAGAGGATTGGTTTCACAATTATCTGCAAGCGCTCAGGTCCCTTCTATAAATGGTCTCGCACTTTTGTCTAATGCATGGAATTTCCATATACCCTTCAATTCATCTCTTCATTATTTATAACTCATTACTTTAAAGAATAGTATCAAGAGAGAAAAAAAGAAGCCTGTGTGTAGTCAATACAGATGCAGTCCTCATAAACCCTACACTGTTGGCTCTCGGATACATGAATCTTCATAGGTAAAGCACACACATGTACATGCATACACATACATATATGCATACACACATATACATATGGCATACGTGTATACCTGTGTCTATTTTACTTGATGTAAGACTGGTACCTCCTATATCACAGAACTTCAGGAGGCCACTCTTTTTCCTTCTTTAACAAAAGCCAAATCATTGTCTTAAAACAACTCCTTCCCACCATTACCCGTTCTCTACCTCATTCTCTCCTGAGAGAATTATGTTCCTAATAGCCTCCTATCCTTACGCTTTACCACGAATAGTCCTATCCTTATGTTTTACCACGAATAGCCTCCTATCCTTACGCTTTACCATGAATAGTCCTATCCTTATGTTTTACCACTACCTTTCTACTCTTCTTTTTAGGTAAAATTCCTTAGCTCTGCAAAGAATATACTTAGATGGTGCAAATCATGTTGTATGATTCCCAGGAAAAAGAAAAACCCGACAACTTCCTGAATGACTTGATAAGTTTCATCCCAGCCACACTAAATGTAGATCCACCCAAGCCCTTTCACCCACCTGGCCCTCCTCAATGTTTCTTTCCCATTCACCCACAAGACTCTCCCTCCCTCAGCCCTTTGCAATAGACTTTTTATTTTACCTTTTCTTTGTCTTCCTTTCTTCTCTGTGTTTAAACCCCTAGTCTTCTGGGGAGTCTGAAAGAGAAAATGCTGGGCACCTTTTATGTTTGTGTGTGCAGGAGTGTCATTGGAACAGGGAGGAGCTTCTCTTAAAGGGGTAATCTTTCATTCTGTAGCAAGTGAGCACATATCCCAGCTCCTGTGATGTGCTGATCTTTGGGACCCCTCTCTGGTCACTCAGGCCTGCTTTCCTGTTAGCAGTAGTTAGTTACCTCCAGTTTCACTCCTTGGTCCTTGCTTTAGTGGTCACAGCCTCTCCAGGTTGCTAAGGTTCTAGATTCTATTTCTTTATGTGTAGTCCTAAAGTTTCCTTTATTTTTTTATTGATAGGTCTTTTGTGGTAGCCCATGATGCCCTTCCAAATCCTATTGAAAATTAATAACAATTTGAGAGATAGGCCAGTAACAAAGATGGTATTTCTGTTCTATGGAAAAAAACAAAAAACAAAAAACAAAATCAATCAACCAACCAACCAACCAACCAACCAACCAAACAAAAACCAGCCTAGGCTTGCTAGTCACAGATATAATAAGTAGGTTAGAGCTGGTCATGGGCTTACCCCTAATTTAGAAAAACTGTATTCTTCAGATGAATCACACTGAGGGTGTTGTGGGTCTTCTATGAGACCTTCTTCAGCAGCTTTAAAGTTATAGTTTGCAACTGTATTTTAAAAGAATCCCACAGGGAAGAGTTTGATGCCTCTTGCCAACACAATTCACCCTCCTAATGGTCCTCCAGAGGAAGAGGTGTCCACTGTACTCCCTCTGCTCAGAAGGGAAGAGACTGCCAGTCAGGCAAGAGACCTAGCAGGGGACTGTACCCATTGTCCAGGACCATCGCTGAGCTTCCATCTCCATCAGTCAATCTTTCTGTTTATTCACAGACATAGGTCTCAGCATCCAAAACTGCCTGACACTTGGTTAAAGTGCGATAGGGACATGTGGTTATAGTCACGGAGAGTGTTCTACATAAGGAGTCAAGAAGCCAGCAGAGCCAAGCTCAACTCTTCAGAAAGCAGTGGAGAATAAACCAGCACTTAAAAAGCATTTAACCAAAGCCTTTTTAAAAAGTAACTCTACAAGCTTTGTTTCCTGTTAGTAATCTAAAGCACATATCATTGTCTGTTTTATTCAAATATTTATATCTCTGAGAAATTGAGACTTCATTTGTTGAATATGTACTTTACAAAAGAGCCATCCCAGTGTGAGCATGATCACAGACTGCTTCACCATCTCAGTATGAGCATGGTCACAGACTGCTTCACAGTCCAGGATGGGAGGAAGCCCTGTAGTTTGAGAAGAGAATTTATACAATGATTGGCATGGGTAGAAAAATGACATACGGGCAGTGTTGGGTCATGTTAAAAAATTAGACGAATGTAGAATAATGACCATTTGTGAATGTGCTTGATTTTTAGAGAAAGCACTTGCTTCCAAAGGGAGATTAATTGCATAGGAAGGTAGAGATATACACATCTCATTTCGGTTGAAATAGTTTGTCAAAATAAATGTGTTTTAAAATGTGTACCATGCCTATGACTGGCAGGCTAGCAGTACCACATCATTGTTACTTTTCCTACCAAGCGATGCCAAATGCGGTGCTGCTGGGTGGATGATGGTGACACAGTGTCTTGCTTGAAGACAAATTGGTTTATGTTCATGCAACAACATGTGAAGCTGGACACTGGAAAAATATAGGTGAGATGCTTGACTTATCTCTTGGATTCTCCTGCAGGCATCAGTGATATCGAGACCAGTGTCCACACTGTTGGACTAGAAACACTGTCAAGTTGGCCTCTGTTGATAGGTCAAGATGGTGCTGTATCCAGTCCTGTCAATCTCTTTATACCTCCTAAGAGAGAAGCACAGGCTTCAGACTTTATTGAGACCTAACAAGTTAACGTTGCACATCTTTAAAATTTATTTGTGCATGCATGCGCGTGCATGTGCATGTGTGCTCATGCACATATGCATATGTGTGTGTGTGTCTATCTGTATATGCATGTGTATACCAAGGGGACAACCTTGGGTGCAATCCTTAGAAACACTATCCATCACTTTTTGAGGAAGGGTCTTTCAGTGGCCTGGAGCTCACTGAATACACTATGCTGTAGCCAGCAAGTCCCAAGCATCTTCCTGTCTCCATTTCCCCAGTGCTGGACTTAGAAAGGTGTAGCACCATGCTTGGATTATTTTCACATTGATTCTAGGGATTCGCAGGTTCTGAGGCTCCCAAGCAAGCATTTTACCAACTGAGCTGTCTCCTAAGCCATGTTTTAAATTTTATATTTGAATTAGAAGACACCTGTCTACTTTACCATTATTAGGGTGACCTGTTTTTCTGCTTACTCATATTTAACAGTAAGTTTTATAATTCTGTACTGTTTCTGAGCTTTTAATTCCAACTGGATGTTGAAACTGCATTTTTAATTAGATAGGCCTAGTGATAAGCTCTCTCAGGTTTTGTTGGCTTTGAAATGTCTTTATCTCTATTACTTTGGGACTGTGCACTTATAATGTTGTTGTTGCTGCTGCTGCTGCTGTTGTTGTTTTCCTGGCAGTTTTCCCCCTTTGAGCATGTTGAAAAGTGCCCCCTGCAGTTCCTGCTGATAATCCACTGAAATCTTATGGTGGTTGCATCACATATAATGAGTCTTGTCTATGTTGCTGTTTTTGAAACTACATGTCTGTCTTTGGTAAATGCTCATTGTGGGAGAAATAAACACATTATTTAATTCCCTAAGAGATAGTCTGTGGGAATTGAAAAGTGACAATGTATTACAGCTGTAATAGAAGTCTCAGAGAGATTTTTATAGTATGAAAAGCAGACCCAGAGTGTACAAACTGCTATTAAAATTTAATTAGAAAATAGATAATGATTAAAGTGTCTTTTAAATGTGTACTTAAGCACATATAGGCATGCTTATGCATTGTATAATAAACATGTGTGAAGGAGAACAAGTTGGATGCATGTATTCACCAAGTTGTCAATAGACTTTGCCCTGTTGAGTAGGGGACCTGTATGTGAATGAATGAAAGAGCCAAGAAGGAATAACAATCAAATAAACAGAGCATAAAACATGAACAAAAATATTCTCACTGGGAAAAATAAAACAGAATGTTCTAGAACTTAGATGATAAGACTAATGGAATGGGATCATTTCATTCCAGAGCTAACATGCCAGTGAAAATTTGAACATGTGTCTCAGACAAGGTCTAGCTGTGAATCACTGTGAACTTTGACCGTAGAGTACACTGTTGAGCAATACTGTGTTGAGACTGAGATCCAACCACGGGGTCTGTGGGCTTCCTTTACTCAACATCCTTTACCAAGGGGAATGGCCACTGTTCTCACATTGCAAATGTTACTCCTCAAACAAGAACCAAATGTGAATCTATAACTCTTGAGTTCTCACCTAAAGCTTCCACAACTGTTCCTGAGCTGACTCCAGGGTGGCAGCCATCACTAGAGAAGTCCTGAGCAAGGGCCTGGTGGAATGAGAAGGCTTACATTGTGACTTAGGAGATTTCTTGCCTTGGTTGGAGGTTGGCAGTGAGGGCCAAGATAAACTACTGGGTTCCATTACATTTCCCAGGCCATCTGAGCTGGAACTGGTATTAGGTTCAATGACATAGTTCAGAGTTCAGCCCAGAGCACTTGGCTGCTCTGTTCCTAATTCTGCACATAGGACCCGACAGTGAAGCCAGGGACATTCCTTAATGCTGACAGGAAACAAAGCTGGACCCTTTTAGCCAATGTTGGTTTGAGAGTCACAACTGACAATTAAAAAATTACTTTTTGTCCTGATACATATAATTGTAGAATTAAAAAATTATTATTAAATTTCTAATTAACACCACTAGATAAGTTGGGCTGGTCTGTTTTTTATTTTATTGACCTGTTCTTGGAATTTCTGGATATTTATCCCTCCTGGAATATAGTTGTTGATTAATGCCAGTTTTGCTTGCCTGGCATTAAGAAAAATGACAATATACCTATGCCTACTGATTTCCAAGTATCCTAGTGAAGAATTCTTGCTGACTTTGAGAACTATTTATAGGCCAACTATATTTTTATGTTTAGACAAAAAAAAAATGGGCCTTAATTTATTTATTCAATTTGTGGCCTGTGAGTCCAACAGATATTTCATGAACATGTATCATGTGCCAAGCACTGAAGGAGGCGCTAAGGACTAAAAGATTTATAAGATGTGGCACAGAGTTTGGCCTAAGACAGACAGAAAGCTGGGCAGTGGTGGCGCATGCCTTTAATCTCAGCACTTGGGAGGCAGAGACAGGTGGATTTCTGAGTTCAAAGCCAGCCTGGTCTACAGAGTGAGTTCCAGGACACACAGAGAAACCCTGTCTCGAAAAAAACAAAACATAAGACAGACATAAATAGTTAATGTCACCATAAGACATTCACACACAAGCTGGGCAGTGGTGGCGCATGCCTTTAATCCCAGCACTTGGGAGGCAGAGGCAGGTGGATTTCTGAGTTCGAGGCCAGCTTGGTCTACAGAGTGAGTTCCAGGACAGCCAGGGCTACACAGAGAAACTTTGTCTCGAAAAACCAAAAAAAAAAAAAAAAAAGACATTCACACACATGTGCATGCACACATACACACGTATTTTTATATATTAGTTTAGTGAATAATTGTCTACTCTCTAAATTGTTTTCCAATTTTACTCCTAATTGTCTGACAACAATATTTCATGCTTAAAACATAAGGCTGAGTTGTTAGTCCACCTAACTCTCTCTCTCCTAACCCCAGGCTGCCACCAAAGGGAGGTGAGATATATCATTTATTGACCCAGAAGAAGTTTAAAAACCATGTAGACAGACTATCACCTAAAAGACAAAGTAGTTTGAAATTACCTTACAAAGTTCAGAATTCGTGAAAATGCCGTGTGTTGGAATAAAAATGTGCTAGCTGTGATTGCGTGCTTCACTGCTGGTTAATCAAGTTGACTGGAGGAACAGAGTGCAGTGGTTTATGTAAGTCCTGTTCCATTGCACATTTGTGAACTCGATTTTCTGGCTTGGCTTCTGAAGATACTGGAAGATATTCAACTGTTCTTTGACCTTTTCATTTGAGAACAAAAAGCACCATGGTTAAGCATGTAACTCAGCTTCTTCTGATGCTAGAATGGAAGCTGTGATATTAACTCTAGTTTGCAGTAAAATGAGTTTTTTCATGCCTGAGAATTAGGCTTAAGCGTAGTCCTAACTTGCTTTGACATCTGAGTTTACAGTCTACCTATTACCAACACTTTAGTTATTTTTAAGCCTGCATAAACAACCCTAAAAACAGGCAGTAGGCTTTTGAAGAGTGGAGGAGACAGGTCTTATCTCTTCATTTACATTTTCTTCAACACCCAGCATGCTGCCCTGTTTCTCAGTAGGTTCTTGTTGAGTGACTTGTTATGGTCAGTGGTCAGTGACTCTGTGCTGTACAAGAGGCACATGTTTAGCTGTTTGTCCTCAGTCAAGCCTACTTACATTTAAGAAACTTCATCAAATACCATTGTTCTGTTTCTCACTCTCATTCTTTTGTTGAGATAAATGATCACAGCATTTTAACTCAGGTGCTACCAAGCTTGGGAAATGACTCTAACAGAGCACAGAACATTTGTTTCTAATAGAAACCTTTATATCCCAGCTTGCTAATAAGTGACAGGCATGGGCTAAAAGAATGAAATGAATGGACAGATTTATGTGAAATTTATGCAGGAAACTCAAACTTACCAGAAAACCATCTTGTTGGTTTTATCTGCAAGCACCATAGTGATGGATATTCCATAAACTCCATCTATGCACACAACTTTCAGTAACCTGCTTAGTCCTAAAACTGACAGCTCCCTCATGACAGAGGATCATGAGATGAAGACCTGCTTGCATTTGGAGTAAGGGATTCTTCCTGCTGGGCTCAGGACCTTCCCTGCTTTCTTGTAGTTACCCTCCCAGGAGGAAGCCCACCCCTTGTGTTCCTCTGCACAGTAGTTTAAAAGCCTAATCTACAATGAATTTACTAAAACAATAAATAAGCATCCTAGTAAAATTATACCATTGAAAGTCCCTAATAACAATAAATTATAATTTATTATCATCTTATTAATGGTATTTTTTTTAAATTAAGTAATTTATTTATTTTACATCCTGATCACAGCTTCTTCTCTCTTCTCTCAGTCCCTCCCTCTCACCTTACCTTCTCCCTCATCCCCCCTATCCCTTCTCCTCAGAAGAGGGGAGACCTCCAATGGATATCAATCAGCCTTAGCATATTAAGTTGCAATAAGTTGCTAGGAGCATCTTCTCCTATTGAAGCTAGAAAAGGCAGCCCACTTAGGGGAAAGGGATCCAAAGGCAGGCAACACAGGCAGAAGACAGCCTCTGCTCACAGTTTAGGAGTCCCACATGAAGTCCCAGGTGCACAACTGTTACCTATTCCCAGAAAGCCTAGGTCTGTCCCATGAATATTCTTTGGTTGCCAGTTCAGCCTCTATGAGCACCTATAGGTCCAAGTTAGTTGATTCTGTGTTTTATTGTGGTGTCCTTGACCAGACTTTAGGGTTGGGGGAAGCAGCTTCTCTAGGATGAGCTAGAAACTTAGGATGACAGAAACTCCCAGGAATCTATGAGAGTGACCCTAGCTAAGACTCCTAGCAATGGGGATATGGAGCCTGAACCAGCCATCTCCTGTAACCAGGCAAGACTTGCAAAGGAAGGTTTGGGATATCAATCCACTCACAAAACTTTAAACTCACAATTTGTCCTCCATACAAGATGTGTAGGGTTAACAGATGGAGCAGAATTTGAGGGAAGGGCCAACCAATGACTGGCCTAGTTTGAGACCCATGCCATGAGAGGGAGCCCACCCCTGACATTATTAATGATATTCTGCTATACTTGCAGACAGGAGGCTAGCATAACTGTCATCATAGAGGCTTCACCCAGCAATTGATGGACACAAATGCAGAGACTCAGAGCCAAACATTAAGTGGAGGTTGGGAAATGCACCAGGGTACAGGAAAAGCTTAGGCGAGGCTGTCTCCACCTTAGCCCCAGATTACCTTATTTCTGGCCACATTATGTATCCAGAGGGTAGACTTGTAGATGCTTAAGATTTATTCTCATTCCCTGGTGGTACTGCTCCAGAGTATCAAAGCAAAACCTCATACTGTTCCGGACTTTCTGCCTTACATGAATAATAGAACCAATGCTGATCATCTATTAGAAATCTAGAATGTATGAATACTCTGTTGCTCTTTATCATCCAGTAGTCAGACTGGTGAAGATAGGAGGCCAGACAAAAACAACAATTTTGCTATAAATGTCAAATGGGAGGTGCAATGGCTTAGTGGACTGAAGTCCAAGATTTGAAGTTAGTTAGCTACAAATCCTGTGCAAGCCACTTCAGTTGGATAGGTGTCAGGTTCCTCTTAACTGTTAGCAGGGTAGAACACAATGTGACACATAGACTTTTAAGAACAGTGTTCTAAACCTGTTTGGAAAGTACAAATAAAATAATAAATACCAAGTAGCAGATAGAGAGCAACCATAATCAGTCAGGTGTTTATAGCTGCTAGAAGAGGTGGCCCTCATTCAATCAGCAGCTTAATACTGTCAGCAGAGATGCATTGGGAGATTAAGGAAGTCGGTTGTTTTCAATTGAGTGTTCTCTCTGTGGTAGTTTGAATATGCTTAGCCCATGGGAAGTGACACTATTAGGAGGTGTGGCCTTTGTGGAGTAGGCATGGCCTCTGTGGCATAGGTGTGGCCTCGGTGGAGTAGGTGTGGCCTTGGTGGAGGAAGTTCATCACTATGGGGTTGGCCTTTGAAGCTGATGCTCAAGGTCCATCCATTGTGGAAGAGAGCTTTCTCCAGGCTGCCCTGTGAAGACAAGAGTCTCCTTCTGCTGTCTGTGGATCAAGATGTAGAACTCTGGGCTCCTCCAGCACCATGTCTGCCTGTATACTGCCATGTTTCACACTGTGATGATAATGGACTGAACCTCTTAAACTGTAAGCCAGCCCCAATTAAACATTTTCCTTTATAAGAGTTGGCTTGGTCATGGTGTCTTTTCACAGCAATGAAACCCTAAGACACCATCTAGACACCAGCACCAAGGATGGAGCTGGTGTTGGCTGAACTTCTGGTTTTTTGTTCCCTCCCATAGGCATTTTTATATTGTGGGATAAGCAGCAGTAACCTCTGATGGTAATAGCACACTTTGTAACTGTTCTCAGGTACACAAGGTTTCACTCTTGAGCTGTTCTCTGTTCTCTTCCTGCTCCATCACAGCATTAGAGCAGCCAGCCTGTCTCTGCACAAAGGCTCTTGAAAGACACCTAACATAATAAACATTTTAAAGACTGAAGTCAGAGGGCCACTTCCTTGCTAGAGCCAGCTTCTCAGTGAGTTTAAAGAGCACATGACAGTTTATCAAAATAATGTGTATTATACCAAGCAACATTTCTGTTTCCTTAAATGAATTCAGTGACTCTGGACTTTATTGTAGGGGTGGCCGAGGTGAGAGATAAAAGATCTGGAAAGAAGAAAGGAACATATGAGGAAAGGGGAGCAAGTCCCAGTCTTGTGGAAGATGAGGTGAAATGGAAACAAAGTACTTGTGAGCTGAATTTTCTCCCACCTCAACTCTTACCAACCCCCAGGAGCACAAACCGTAAGTATATTTACAGGTAGGTTCTTTCAAGAGTTAATTATGGTTAAATGTTGTCATTATGATGCAGCCAATCATGTGCAGGTCCATAGGAGAAGAGAGATTAAGACATAGACTCTTTCAGAGGATAGGAACCACCTAGAAGCCAAGGACAGAAACCTCAGGAGAAACTAGATAGTAACAGATTTATCTTAGACTCAGTTTCCAGAACTGTGAGAAAACCAACATCTGATGTTTACACAGGATTATGTGAAGGTCTATATAATTTTTTGTTGTTGACTATGTCTGCAGTGTGGTGTGAGACTGAGGCTGAAGTGCTAAGGAAGGGGCTGAAGGTCATTAATAGGGACAACAAAGCCCACAGTATAAAGCTAAGGAACTTGCAACATTCTTGCAGCATTCTAAAATAACTGAAGTTTAACAGTGCCAGTAGCAATTAAAGGTCGCTTTGCAGCTTACTGTGCTGATATCTTTATAACAAAACCTGTCACATGAGATAGTAAATGAGAAATTTCAAACCATAAAATAAAATCCCTGATCTTGAAGTGCACGGATATAGGCCTATTAAGAACTAAGTGAGCCAGGAAGCATGACAGGCTTATCTGCTCATGAGATACTATCTTCTTGTGAATTTCCCTTGGTTTGATGTGGCCATTAAATTACATGGGTAGGGAGTTCCCAAGGACAGTTCAGAGCTTAGCATATGACATTTGCTAAACAGGCAAGCAACTCTGGACAGGGTAACCATGCAAATCTTCTTCACAGGAGGATGGTTGGCATATTAACTAGATCTCTTAATCCAGTGGTTCCCAATCTGTGGGTCATGACCCCCTTTGGAGGTAGCATATCAGATTTCCTGCATATCAGATAATTACATTAAGATTCATAATAGTAGCAAAATCATAGTTGTGAAATAGCTACAGAATAATTTTATTATGGGGAGGGTCACCACAATGTGAAGAACTATATTAAAAGGTGGCAGCCTTAGGCAAGTTTGAGATCCACTGCCCTCAGCAAGGAATCTGAGCAATCTCCACACCCATGCAGGAAAATCTTACAACCTATAAGCTTTCTGTTGTTCCTCGACACCACTGTTTTTCTTAAAGCAGATGGTAAATATCTTTAGTTAAACAACATTTCCTGGTAGAAGCCAGAGAACCATGGTTCAAAAATACAGGTTTTGTTTTGTTTTGCTTTGTTTTTAGCATAGCTTTCTGGGAGAAATGAACTGAGAAAAAAACCAGCTTTCCTGCTGTGCATCCAACACTGAGATGATCCTTTCTGCTCTTACAGCTTAGATACATGTAGGGAAGGGGCTGCATTGACATAATTCAATCCTGTTTGTATTTTTTCTCTTTTCTTGCTTTGTTCTCTGTGGTTCCTGCTTATCACCTGCTTATTTAATTCTTGTTTTCTGTTATTTCTCTATCCTCTGCCAGGATCAAATATCAATAAAGGCAATGTGTGTTTAAGATGTTTAAGAACTGTATTCACTTCAGTGTCTTCAGTTGATAATGTTTGACAGTTGATAGACACTTGATAGTATTGGGAGTTGAAACCCTTTGTGAAATGTACCACTTTGCCCCTGAATCTGAGAGTCTGGTTTTGTTTCATCCACCGAAAGTTGGGTTGAGAACTGGGGTTTGGGTCTCCCAAGGAACCGAGGGAGAGTTTAAACCAGGTAAGGTTCTTTGGAGGTTTAATCGGATGGACAGATACTAGCTTGTATTGAATAGGAAGCTAGAGAGTGCCTCTGAGTCTTTCTTATTTATGCAGCAAGTATTCAGTTGATTGAGGGCACCAAAGACCATAGATGTCAAAGCATAAAACACTGGTCTATTATCTTGTGGATCTGCAATAGTGGGTATGAGAGTTCACTAGAACCTAAGGTGGTTTTTATTATTATTATTATTCAAAATCATGGCATTGATTCTCATACCACATCATTGTCCTGGGAGTAGGTGACTATATGTGGCATTACTTGGGATTCTGTTCTCAGTGCAGAGTAACACTTGGATTCCCTATTATATTACTGGTTACCATTTTAAGTGCGATGTATGCAATGCCTCTAGTCCTCAGTACATTCCTACAAGACTGATATCTTTTCTGGTTTACTAAGGCCAGTTGTAGCTCATAGGAGGCTGATTTCAAAGCCACACAATATTGATAATACATTTAGCACAGATAATTTACACTAACTGAACTGCCATTCATTAGCAAACTAGATAGTACTTAATGGTAACAACTCACACTGGGTCACAAGCTCTACCAAAGTCTTCATTAGTGAATGTATAGATTCTCCTATCACCTGTAAAATCTACTTTTTCCTAAGAATAGTGTTTCTTTACCCTCCCCCATCAAAACATAGCTGTGTTGGAATTTTTTTCTTTTTTTTTCCAGCAAAATAAAAAATTTACAAAAATGTTTCTTTTCATTTTACAGAATCTTATTATATTTAGTATAAACCCCTGATCAAGTGTCATCCTGTATCTCTGCACCTCCCATGCACCTCCCATGATCAAGCTGGTGTCTGCAATTACACTGTATGAACCCTGGAAAGCAGTCAGGGCCATTTGTTCATTTTCAGTTTGCTTATGTGTCTTTCTTTCCCTAGGAGATGGAGAGGACCATGAATCCAGAACTGTAACCCAACATCCAGTGAAAGATCTTATGTAAGTAGACACTGAAGACACACTTAGTAAAACGTAAATGTATGACAGACTACATTTTATCAACTCATTGTAAATATGTGTTCTATATTTGACTCTGCTGCTTAAGAATAGACATTTGAGTAGCATTGCATGGGTCAAAACTCATTTTCTGTTGGGATGGACAAGGTGGTTTGCCTTGCCCGCTCCTTATAGACCAACTTCCAGATGTTTAGCCACTGAACCGAGCAATACACTAAAAGTGCAGAGCTATATAGCAGCCAAAACAGCCAACACCCACATTGCATTTACTGCATGTGTTCTGGATAGTTTATATTTTTTTCATCATATTGAGCACAAAAGAGGCATTGGGAAGAAGGAACTATTACTGTCAGCCTAATGATGTTGATGGGGTAACTCAGGCACTGAACATATAACCACCCTCCAGGGTTATAGATTGAAGTCATGAACCCAACTTAGCCATCTTCAGAACCTAAATGCTTGATCACTACTTCATAAAACTTCTTTGTGTTAACAAACCCAGCAGGTTAAGGCAGCCTATAAGGACAACTATACACTGGAGCAATAATTTGATACATTAAGTGATTTTCCTTTTTGTATTTATTGTTTCCTGTAACATCCATGTTTCTTATCAAATTGTTATGACTTAGTAACCTTAGGGAAGGAACGACAGGATAAGCATAGACAACCAGTTAAAATTTGGGCTGTAGGCACAAACAATAGGTACAAAAGAATAGCATTGTATTTTGTAACTCACCACAATCAGGCTTGTCACCCACAGAGGAGAGAGAAATAAGATTTGTGTTCAGCCTGGGGCACCACAATGTTTCCTTGAAGGACAGCTGTACCATAAGGGTCTGCAGATTTTGTTGCAGAGAGAACTTAATCCTGCTGCCATTTTTCTTTCTCTGATCATTTTTTTTTTTTTTACATTTGCATTCCAGTCGTTGGTCCCTACCCTCAGTCCCCTCTTTCACAATTCCATATCCCATTCCTCCCCCCTTGCCTTCAAGCGGGTGGTCCCTCCCACCAGACCTCCCCTTTCCCTGGGGCCTCAAGTCTCTCAAGGATTAAGCTCATCTTCTCCCACTAAGGTCTGACCAGATAGATCTCTGCTATATTTGTGTCAGGGGCCTCCTACTGGCCAGTGTATGCTCATTCTCTGGGAGCTCCCTGGGGTCTGAGTAAGTTGAGACTGCTGGTCTTCCTATGGGGTCGCTCTCCCCTTCAGCTTCTTCAGCCCTTCCCCTAATTCAATATAGGAGTCGCTGACTTCAGTTCAATGGTTGAGTTTAAGTATCTCCATCTGTCTCAGTCAGTTGCTGGTAGGGCTTCTGTACTGGCTAGTTTTGTGTGTCAACTTGACACAAGCTGAAGTTATCACAGAGAAAGGAGCTTCAGGTGAGAAAATGCCTCCATGAGATCCAGCTGTAAAGCATTTTCTCAATTAGTGATCAAGGTGGAAGGGCCCCTTGTGGGTGGTACCATCTGTGGGCTGGTAGTCTTGGGTTCTATAAGGAAGCAGGCTGATCAAGCCAGGAGAAGCAAGCAAGCAAACCAGTAAGGAACATCCTTCCATGGCCTCTGCATCAGCTCCTGATCCCTGACCTGCTTGAGTTCCAGTCCTGACTTCTTCTGATGATGAACAGCAACATGGAAGTGTAAGCTCAGTAAACCCTTTCCTCCCAAATTGCATCTTGGTCATGATGTTTGTGCAGGAATAGAAACCCTGACTAAGACAGCCATACCAGGCTCTCATCTGTAAGCACTTCATAGCATTGATAATAGTGCCAGGCCTTGGTGCCCTCCCATGAAATGGATCTCAAGTTGGGCCAGTCACTGGAGTGCCTTTCCTTCAGTCTCTTCTCCATTTTTGTCCCTGCAGTTCTTTTAGACCAGAACAGTTCTGGGTCAGAAATTTTGACTGTGGTTTAGTAACCCTGTCCCTCTGCTTGATGTCTATCTACTGGAGGTGGACTCTTCAAGTTCCCTATCCCCGATATTGAGCATTTTGGCTAAGATCACCCCCATTGAGCCCTTAGAGTCTCTTACTTCCTGGGTTTCTGGTACTTTCTAGATGCTCCCTCTACCTCCCATCTCTCCAGGCTGCTTATCTCTGTACCCATTTTTTAACTCGGTTATTTGGTTTTTTGGAGGTTAACTTCTTGAGTTCTTCGTATATTTTGGATATTAGCCCTCTCTTAGATGTGAGGTTAGTGAAGTTTTTTCCCCAATCTGTAGGCTGCTGATATGTCCTATTGATGGTGCCTTTTGCCTTACAGAAGGTTTTCAGTTTCATTAGGTCTTATTTATCGATTATTGCTCTTAGAGCCTGAACCATTGGTGTTCTGTTCAGCAAATTTCCCCCTGTGCCAATGAGTTTGAGCCTCTTTCCCACTTTCTCTTCTATTAGATTCGGTGTATCTGGTTTTACATTGAGGTGCTTGATCCACTTGAGCTTTGTGCAGGGTGATAAATATGGATCTATTTTCATTCTCCTACATATAGACCTCCAGTTAGACCAGCACCATTTATTGAAGATCTTTCTTTTTTCCACTGTATGTTTTTGGCTTCTTTGTCAAAGATCAAGTGTCCTTAGGTGTGTTGGTTTACTTCTGGGTCTTCGATTCTATTCCATTAATTGACCTGCCTGTTTCTCTACTAATACCATTTTTTTTTTATTGCTATTGCTTTGTAGTACAGAGTTCAGGGATGATGATTCCCCCCAAAGTTCTTTTATTGTTGATAATTGTTTTGGCTATCCTGAGGTTTTTGTTTTTCCATATGAAGTTGAAAGTTGCTCTTTCCATGTCTGTGAAGAATTGTGTTGGAGTCTTGATGGGGATTGAATTGAATCTGTAGATTGCTTTTGGTAAGATGACCATTTTTACTATGCTAATCCTACCATTCCATGAGCATGGGAGATCTTTCCATCTTTTGAAGTCTTCTTTGACTTCTTTTTTCAGGGATTTGAAGTTCTTGTACAGATATTTCACTTGCTTGGTAAGAGTTACACCAAGATATTTTATACTATTTGTGGCTATTATGAAGGGTGTTGTTTCCTTAATTTCATTCCCATCCTGTTTATCATTTGTGTAAAAGAAGGCTACTGATTTATTTGAGTTAATTTTATATCTTGGCACTTTGCTGGAGTTATTTATGAGCTGTAGAAATTTTCTGGTAGAATTTTGGGGATTGCTTATGTATACTATCATATCATCTGCAAATACTGATACCTTGACTTCTTCCTTTTCAATTTATGTCCTCTTGATCTCTTTTTGTTGTTTAATTGCTCTGGCTAGAACTTCAAGTACTATATTGAATATATAGGTAGAGAGTGGGCAACCTTGTCCAGGATTTTAGTGGGATTGCTTCAAGTTTCTCTCCATTTAATATGATTTTGGCTGTTGGTTTGCTGTATATTGCTTTTATTATGTTCAGATATGTGCCATGAATTCCTGATCTCTCCAAGACTTTTAACATGAAGAGGTGTTCTATTTTTCAAAGACTGTTTCAGAATCTACTAAAATGATCATGTGGCTTTTTCCTTGAGTTTGTTTCTATAGTATATTGTATTGATGAATTTTCATATATTGAACCATCCCTGCATCCCTGGGATGAAGCCTACTTGATCATGGTGAATGATGCTTTTGATGTGTTCTTTGATTCAGTTTGTGAGAATTTTATTGAGTATTTTTGCATTACTCTTCATAAGTGAGATTGGTCTCAAGTTCTGTTTCTTTGTTGGGTCTTTGTGTAGTTTAGGTATCAGAGTAACTGTGGCTTCATAGAATGAATTAGGTCGTGTTCCTTCAGTTTCTATTTTGTGTAATAGTTTGAGCGTTATTGATATTAGCTTTTTTTTTGAAGATCTGGCAGATTTTTTTCAGAACAAGAAAGCACGTAGAGGTTTGTGAGTTGCTGGAAGTTTCCTCAGTAGCATCATGAAGGAAGAAATAACAGCGGATACAGCATCATAGATAGTACCACTTAGTTTCCCAAGTTTATTCTTAGCAGAAGAAAAAGTTTATCAAGGGTCAGAGAAGTTGGTTGGCTGAGAGCTAAGTGTGGTCAGATCTTGAGATGGATGTAAATGGGGTCCCCATGACATGGAGTAAATGAGGTCCCCTGTTACATGGGGTAAATGGGGTCCCCTGTTACCAGAGGGTAAATAGGGTCTCCTGCACCATGGGGTAAATGAGGTCTCCTGTTACGTTGGGTAAATGTGAGCTGTGAGTAAGTAGGGCCTACTGTAACATGCAGTAAATGGTGTCCCATGTGGTAAATGGGAGTCCCCTGTGACTTGGGGTAAATGGGTTCCCCTGTGACATGAAATAAGTACATTCTCCTGTGACATGAGGTAAGTGAGGTCCCCTGTGACCTGATGGGTTGATGATGACAGGCTTGAGTTGGGTTCAATAAATGTTACTGAATCCTTGATGATGACTGAGGATCAGCTACATTATTAGACTTATACCTCTCTACCTCTCACTTGAATGACTGGCATCATTTGAGCCTTTTAGGATACTGTTTATAGGATGGAGCTGGGGCAACAAGCTGAAATAACTGAGAAATTTCTGTCACCAGGCAGAAAATGAACTATAATAAAAAGTTATAAAAAGGATATAGCAAACGAAGTAATATGTTTTTTATATTACATATGAAAACTCCAGCCTGGCAGGTAATATTTATTGTTTAATAGACTCTAAAGACTATGCCAATTTATTTAATCTTAGGTATTTAGAAAGAGATTTTATTCTCCACTCTTAAGTTAAATGACTAATTTATATAACAGCTAGGTTACATAAGGTTTTATTTCCATCTCACTCAGGCCAAAATTCCTGCTCCTAAACATTTCACCAGTTTGTCAGGTTTTATCTCTTGGTAGTGTAATAAAATTGGAACCAGTCTCAGTTTGATTTATCCATTATATCCAGTGTTTAAGACATAGGGACTCTATGTCCAAAATACAAGATGTTTGCTTTTCATTTTTGGCTGGAAGGGGCATGAAGAGAAGTTATAGACCCTGTAGAGCTGGGTGAGCTCCTGGCAGAGATTCTGGTTTCTCAGTCTGAAGAAAAGGAAAGGAATGTGTACAAGGTTGGGCTGGGTTACCACAGGATGGTTAAGCCAAAGCAAAGAGAGAATGCTGTTAGACGGACTTTTAAATGTGGAAGCAATTGTTAGCTTTTCCTTGCAAACATAATCCTCTGTGTGTTGACTGACACATCAGTTATTCATGGGCTCATGGAGCAGATGAACTATCTACTATTGGGTCTCATTGAGCTTAGTTTGGGCTGTCTATCATGGTTGGTGTGGTTTGTCTGTCTTGCAAACCAGAATGTAGTTCCCTACTGCTTCTTCGTTTTTGGTCCTGTACACAGCCTGTCTAGTATCCATGGTTACATGCTTTCTCATTTCTGGCCCTTTCTGGACAGAAAAATCAAAGCAATGTTTCCTCAAATCTCAATTTGTACGTTATTTTCCCTCCCATTGTTCCCCAGTGCCTTCCCAAGGGACATTAAATAACCCCACATTCTCAGAACATCCTATGTCACTGTCAACAGTTCAAGAGCCAGCTTACATTTCTGCCCCCACCCTCCCACTATGCCTATCCATCCTGGCTCTCTTTGTGTCATGAACACACCAGGTTATTAGCATCTCAATCTCCCTCACATATGATCTTTCTCAGCTCTTCATGGTTTTCTTCAACTCTTCTGACGATAAAGCTCTATGTAATGTTTTAGTTTCTGCTAGTGGACATGTCCAAATCCCCATTTTGCATTAGTTTTCTTTAGGGTAAGATGAGCACAATGTATTTGCTTTCATTGCATACATGATAACATGATTACATACTTGTATGATTATTTGTTTGATAG
Source organism: Rhynchomys soricoides (assembly GCA_019843965.1). NCBI lineage: Eukaryota > Metazoa > Chordata > Mammalia > Rodentia > Muridae > Rhynchomys > Rhynchomys soricoides. The sequence goes on along the minus strand of JADRCH010000010.1, from coordinate 7,435,503 downwards.
TACATCTCTGGTAGATAGTTAAGTCTATGTGAAAGGAGACTTGTGACCATTTTGCTTGATACTGTACTCCTGGCACTGCCAGCTAGGAAGTGCTTGATAAATACTGACTCAAAGACAAATGAAAGTAGTTCACAGAATGAGGCTGGTTTAGGGAAAGAACCTGCATGTCCTCAGATGCCCAGGAATAGGACTTCTCCATGTATTTAAATCTAGCTTTGTTTGTGGTCTATTCTTGAGATTGAAATCAACAAATCTAAAAATTTCCCTTTCATTTAAAATTGAAAAGTATGAGGCTTGATGGGTAAGGGTTCCTGCTGTGCAACCATGGAAACTTGAACTTGAATCCCCAGCACCCATATAAAATGAACAAACAAACCAACAACACCTTGAGCGTGACTGTGACTCTGCATGCTGTCTATGTGTGCATGTAATCTCTGTGCTAGGGGAGAGAGGCAGGGAAATCCTTGGAGATAGCTGGCTCCCCAAGAAACTGTGCTTCAGGTTTAGTTAGAAGCCCTGTCTCAAGGGAATAGAGTGGATCATGATAGAGCAGGCTACATAATGCCCTCCACAAGTGCATATGTGGATGTGTGCAAATGCATACACATATGCACACAGGAGCATTACTACACACATGCACAGACACAATAATATTGTACTATATGTTTTCGTGAGGATATCTGATGCAAGGGTTTTGATGACTCGGGAACTTTCTTTAGGTGAATGTAAGGCAATGGAATAACAAATAGGATGACCTCACACTGTTAGCCTGGGAAGATAAGGAAGTGGGAGATGTAAACAGTCGAGATTGAGGAGGGGTGAGAGTGTGTGGGTTTAAATCCTTGATCTTCAACTTATTTCACTAAGTTGAATATTCTGGAAAATTACTTTCTATGTTTTATTTACCTAAATGAGAGGGATTAAACATGTTTGCCTTCAGAATTTGTTATGTGGATTACCCAGACGTTTACTTGGGGTGAGTAGCAAACTTGTAGCAGCTGTGAAATCAGGCAGGCTAGCCTAGTATTTTACTGCCATAGATTTACTAGATAAAAATTGTGAGGAGCCAGTCTGAAGGAGGTTTTTTTTTTTGAGACAGCATATGAGAGAGTCATTGCTGCTGGGACATCATCAGCTGAGGAGGAAGATCAGCTGAGTACTTCTCTGCCTCTCTGACCTAGCAGGTTTTTACCCCAGCATCTTGTTCCTGAGTCATTGGTAAAATTGAATGGGTGGGATTTTGTTTAAAAACATGGGGGTGGTGATGTTAGGAATTTTCTGACCACATGTCCAGTGAGGTTGGGAAGAGGCACATAAGAATAGAACACTCTGGCAAAGGGAACTGCCTGGCATTTCTCTCAAGCCTGCTGCCCAAGTCCGCAAACAGGGGTCTTCCTGGAGTATGGGGGTGCACAGCTTTCTCCTTCCATGTATCAGACTATTGACAATTTGCTTACTGATGAGAAAACTCGAAAGAAAGTCCATATTTTTCTGTAGGAGGGGCTTTGTGACAACCCAAGTGGATGGTGCCTGTGAATGCGCCATCTGCTGAGCTTAGGGCATTTTGGTTCTGTCCTCAATAAAGTCCTTAGGTCCACCTTTCCAGCAGAAGCAGACTTTCTTATCCAGCCAGCTCCGTGCCTTCTTCCTTCCTATAAACCACATTTTCTGTGGGAATAAAGGCACTTTTCTAGCTAAAAAAATTTGTGAGGAGCTACTGGAAGTTAATATTAATGATTTGACAGAATAGTTGTGAGTCTATTGAAATTCTTTACTTCATCTTGATTTAGCTTTGGAGATTGGAATATATATGTGTGTGTGTGTGTATGTGTGTGTGATATATATATATATATATATATATATATATATATTCCATTTCTTTTAAATTTTCCAGTTTGGCAGAGTACAGACTCTTAAAGTATGTCCTTTGTGACCCTCTAATTTCTTTGGTGTCTGTTGTAATGTTTTTCTTTTCAATTCTAATTTTATTAACCTGTATTCTTTTTCTGTTAAATTGGTTAAAGGCTTATTAATCTTGTTACTCTTTCAAAGGACCAACTCTTCATTTAATGGATTGTATTTTTGTTTCTATATTCATTAACTTCAGACCTGATTTTGATATTCTACACATGATCTTAGCCAAAAGGCAGAGAAGCGATGATTTTGATATTCTGATGATCTCTCTCTATCTCTTCTTTATTTATTTTAATTTTTTGAGGAAGTTGTTTGTTCTTGTTTTTCCAAGGTTCTTAAGTGTATCATTAAGCTGGTAATCTGAGATATCTTTTTAAAAAAGAATTTCTTCATTTAATAAGACCATAACCGATAGTTGAAATTCCTGTTAGTTTCTCTGAGTTGCATGGGTTCATTTATTTTAAACTTTTCTAAGTAGAGAATGTTTGTTTGGTGGAATAAATTTATAGATTTTTACCAGTCAGTGCATCTGTGGAATGATGAATATGTTATGAATGGAAACAAAATTAAAGATCAATGAATTCTAAAATGTTATCTAGTTACTTATATGATTAGTGTATACATTGTAATATTGTATATAGATCTTGGTTTATGTCTTCTGATTCTCTGTGGTGCACTCTGTAAAATTAACTTGCTAGTGTATGCAGTGGATGCCATGTTCCATATAGCTTCTGTCAGCCCAGACAACATCAACTGTATTGCATTTTCTCCATCCTCCTCTTTTCGAAAGTGACTTTTCAGTGCTCCCTCTGTGTTGGGTAGTGTCACATGTGAAGGAACTGTTTATTCTAGACATTTTTCACACTTGTAGATGTAAGGAGAAAGCAAACATGAGGGGGAAATCGTACTGCAAAGGCAACTAAAGATATTAGGAGTAAGATTTGCTGACACTGCGGAGTAGCTGAGGTCTTACCGCCGCATGGGTATCTGTCTAAGAGGCTCCCTAATTCCATCCGTGCCTTTCCATTGCAAAATTACACTCTTCTCGCACTTCTCATGTCCTTTGACTAAAAACTTTCAGAATGATTTTTGTTTACATTACCCTTCCATGGAATAAATTAAAAGTTCAGCTGGATTATTTTTTTCTCCATCTTATGGTAAGTTGACGAGAGAAGGGGGCAGAGGGGAGATCCCAGTGGAAGAACCTGATAGTTTGCTGAAAACAGAACGTTAGGACAAAACCATTCGATTGTGTTTCAGCTGTGTGAGCAACTGGTTGACGAAGGTGCTTTGGAGTGGTTTGACTTGCAGGGATTCACTCTTTAGGTCTCAGTCTGTGTTTAGTCAGCTGGAGTCTAACGTGCGTGTTGACTTTTTAGGATGGGTCTAATATTGTCTTGGGAAATATTCATGGTTCTTTAGAGGTGTAACCCCATTCTTAGCTTCTCTTTCCCACCATCACAGTCTTGACAGAACCCTTACCCCCCACCAAGAAAAAGTGTAACACGGTGGTATGGTGGCTGGCTTTTCTGACTATATATTTTTGTCTGCCACCTCAGGCAGATTACCAAACCTATTTTTCCCTATAGTCTGATTACTCATAGTCACACTCAAAAATCACTAGTTTAAGCTCAGTCTACAGAATCTAAAATTTGCTGCGTCTCTGGTCTCAAATTTTCCAAAAGTACCTATCTAGCTCCTCTTGTGGTCTACCAGTTCTGTAAAGTTCTAGGAACTCGGTGGCAAATATAACACAGCACATATCACCAAAGAGCTCGTAGATGGATGCTGGCAAAGCAGATGACTTTTTAAAACTGATTTTTATTTTTAAGATTATAATGTAATTACAACATTTCTCCTTTCCTTCTCCCCAAACCCTCCCAATACACCCCTCTGCAGATGACTTTACATTTCTTCAAGAGCTGTGACTTGTTTCAAATGGATTCTTTTGATCTCAGTCGGTAGTCTCTGCTGTACGATGTGGGAATCCAGTGGTCGAGAAGTTCAGGATCCACTCTTACAGCATTTATATTCTGACTAGGAATAATACCCAGAAAAGCAATATATACAAATAAAGTTTAAAATCAAAAGGTGTAAACAAAAAAGCTTGTGCCTATAAATTTCATTTATTCTGCTCATATTTTGAAACATATTGATGGTTTTTTTGGTGTGTATTTCTAAATGTAAATGACACTGTACATGCACATGTCATTTTAAAAATAGGTACATTAAACTCTTAGTATAGTTAACTGAATCATACTTCAACTTCTCTTAAATAAAGATATGTCTTGTAACAATGCCAGTTCATAGTTTTAGTTGGCAAAATCTTACTTGGCAGTACATAAAAAATGGGGTGGAAATTAAGAATGAGCCAAATAATACAGCATCATAATAGTAGAGGACTGGGCTAGGAGAAGAGAAAACAAAGACAATACCAGGAATCCCATTAGGCTGAAAATAGTAAAAATGAAAACCAATACTGTAAAACGGAGTTGGGGAGTTTGGAACGCAGCTCTAATATGGAGTTAGTTGTATTGAACTGTAGGCTCGTTTGCAGGAAGCCACCCATGACTAAGGAGTATGCGTATCATGAAAACCCACAGAACTGAAGCTGCAGTAAGAGGATGCCAATGAAGAGATGTTCTGGCGATGTGGGTCAAGCTGTGTTTGTTTTGTTCTTCATTCTCTTCCAGAGAGGTTCCATTCTAGGGGTCCCTAGGGCTGATAGAATGAATATGTATTATGAAAGGATTTCTTAGATGGGCATACAGGCAGTTCAACAGTGGCTGAAGTCACACTGGAAAGGCTAAGCGCAGTACCTGTTCAAGTCATGAGGGTGGATTCCTCAGTAGTCCTAAAAACTTAGAGGCTTCCTGAAGAATCTCTGGTCTTCAGTTCATGTTGGAAGGCCATGCACATTGGGTTCTAATGTCAGCAAGGAGTGGTAGCAACAGCGGTACCAAAATAGCCATAGGGTAGATGAGCTTGCCATCACAATGTGAAGGCTACAAGGTGAAAATCACAGCTTTTCTCTCTTGGACTTACCTTTATCTAAACTACCACTGAAAGGTACTATCCACCTTTAGGGTTGGGATTCCAATTTACTGCTGAGGAAAATCTCTCATAGGGATGCCCTACTGATTTTCTTTCTAGATTCAGCCAAGGTTAAGATTAGCTGTAGTATGCTCCCTGAGGTAAAGTTTTTGCATTTTGATAAAGATGCTTCATAACCAAAGGTCAAGCTTTCATAGTGTATTTTCATGCTTTGAGGAGGTACATGTTTTTGAGGGAGGAAGAGGATACATATGTGGAGGCTGATTTGCTTCCATGAGGTCTTTATATGCAAACAAGACAAATGACTCTTTCATGTACCAGACCTTGATAGGTATGGACTGCTGTGAGAAGCCATCCAGATGTCCATGCTGGCAATGGCATGAGACAGTTCTGCCATGCTCCAGGGGCCCTTTGTCTGCCTTGGTAGGCTGAGTTCACTAGAAGGAATCAAGCCTTTGGGGGTGGGGCACTAGATTTCCTTTCAGTTAAAAGATGATGAAGTTTCAGCTTTCTCTCCTGTTTATCATCCACTGCTGAAATTTTGGTCACATCTAGTCCAATGGATCACAAGCATTTGTGGCCTTGAGGGGTGTGGGCAACTAATGACCTCCATGGTGGAGTGTTTGCTTTGAACTCTCTTCACAAGTACTTCCTTAACAGTGAATAGAGAGGCCATAACTTGTTTTGCCTGGGGAAGGAGTTGTGGATTTGAGCTCCCCCATTCTCATTAACCTCCATTCTGATGTCATTTAAAGTATATATCTTCAGGCGATCTTCCTGGAACATTGTAAGCACACCATGAGCAGAGAAGACCTGACTACAAATGTTTTCCCTTTTGTCTAAGATCACATAAGGTCACATACCAGGAGCATCAGGGAGAGTCCTCCTGGACCATGACCACCCCTGGGAGGAAGGGAATGGAGAACATTCCAGAAGAGGCTGAAATGACTCTTACCCAGTTCAGGCTTAGTCAGGAAGTCACATAGGGTCAGGATTCCCATGACTCAGACAGAGAGGGCCTGTGTTCTATCACTCTTTAAAAAGTTGGTGTTGAGATTCATACAACACAAAGTTTATCATTTTGAAGTCTCTATCTGGTAGGATTTAGTGCATTTAGAATATTGTATGAGGACCATCTCTGTGTAGTTACAGGATGATTTTATCTCCCCCAAAGGAAATCTCCCATCAGGCTCTTATTTCCATTTTCCTCCTTCCATAATTCCTTCCATAATTTCTGGCCCCCACTAGCATACTTTCTGCTGGTATTTTATGGGGGTATATTACAAGTTTAAATGTTAAGGATATTTCATGTCCAAGGAATCGTATATTGTGTGATCTCATCATTTACTGATATAATATTTTCAGGCTGATGTGTTAGTATTTCACTTATTTTTAAAGTATTTAACAATATCCCACTATAGATAATTCCATGTTTAGTTTATCATTCATCTCTTCATACCCGTTTAAATTCAGTTTTATAATAATTAAAAACTCTCAAGAAACATGTTATTATATAAGTATCTTCTAGACAGTTCAGATAACGTAGACCTGGTTGTCAAACATATTAATCATTTCTGCAGTTCAGACTTTTGGATAAGATAAGTCACAGATATGAGATAGGAAGAAGTCTGGCAAATTTCAGCTATGTTTGGGAAGAGACAGCTCTGTGGAGTTTGGTAGGACTGCTTGTCAGTACATATTGCCTGGCTCGAGCTCTCCGCCCTTTGTTAAATCTTAGAGAGATTTTCTTCTCTGTAATCCTGGCATAATATGGTTTGTAGTAAAATATCACCATGAGCATTAGAAAAGCCAGAGGCATGTGAAATACCTCAGATGTGATTAACACACACTGTGTCTGTCAGTTCTCTTTCACATAAGCAGTTGTTTCTTACTTCTGCTAAGTAGGACAAGTATTTGGAGAATTCACCGAAGTATGAAGGTAAATACTTTCGATTGGCATTTAGCTCATCTGGCAAGTGTTCTCTGGGTGTTTGTACATCAGTTGCCAGGTGCTGTGAGCTCTAGAGCACACATCAAAATGTAAGATACAATAAAAGTGTTCAATAAACTTCAGTTGTGTAAGGCAGAAGGAAGAAATGATTTTAATACAATATAATAAATGTGATGAGAAATATTTTCTTTTTGGGGGACAATTTTTAAAAAGATAGTTATTTATTTACTTTACATCTAGATCACAGCTTCTCCCTCCTCTCTTCCTAGGAGATTCCTTACCCTGCCCTGTATCCACCCTTTTCCTCAGAAGACGGCAGGCCTCCCATGGATATAGACCAGCTTGAGCATATCAAGTTGTAGTAAGACTAGGAATGACTTTTCTATTGAGGCTAGATAAGACAGCCCAGTTAGGGGAAAGAAATCCTGACGTGGTAGTGAGTTAATCTGTTCTCAACTCCCCAGTGTGCGTGTGTGTGTGTGTGTGTGTGTGTGTGTGCGCGTGCGTGCGCGCGCGCGCGCACGTGCTCGATTCTTGCCACCCTCCAGGTGTTTTGGATTCACTAATGAAAGACACACATGCACGCATGCACGCACACAGCCTTCTTTTTAATATGCCTTAAGCAGCACTGGGCCACTCTTGCTACCTGAGACTCAATCAGGGAAATGGCTCCTTCCATGGCTGGATGTTTTCTCTCCTGCTCCCTCAAATCTGATCTGTTTCCCCATCTTGTTTTGATTCTCCAAACTTCTTCCCTTTCCTGCTCCCTTGCCTTGGAGATCTAAAGTCCCACCTCTGTCTCCCTACCTAGCCATTGGCTGTAGGCAACTTTCCTTCACCAATCAAATCCAACTGGCATCAGTGACCCTCAGTGTCTTCCAGTGCTCTCTGGTTGGAAGTTCAGTCTCTCTGAGTCCCTATGAACCCAGGTTAGTTGATTCTCGGTGTCTTTGACGCCTCTGGTTCCTTCAATTCTTCCTCCCTTCTTCCACAGGAGTCCCCAAGCTCTGTTTAATGTTTGGCTGTGAGTCCCTACATCTGTTTTCATTCCAGTTCCTGGATGAAGCCTTTCTGATGACAGTTATGCTAGGCTCCTAGTCTGTAAGTATAGCAGAATATCATTAATAATGTCAGGGGTGGGCTCCTTCTCATGAGATGGGTCTCAAGCTGGGCCAGTTATTACTTAGCCCTTCCCTTAAATTCTGCTCCACCTATTACCCCTGTGCATCTTGTAGGCAGGACAAATTGTGGGTCTAAGGTTTGGTGGGTGGTTCGGTGTCCCAGTCCCTCATGAAGTCTTGCTTGGTTATAGAATATAACTAGTTCGGGCTCCATATCTTCCATTGCTAAGTCTTAGCAAGAATCCCCCTCACAGATTCCTGGGAATTTCTATTGTCCCAGATTTCTAGCTTGTCCCAGTGATGTGCACCCCTCCCTCAATCCAGTTGACTCTCCCACCACTCTCTCCCTCTGCCATCCCCCAACTTTTCCCTACTACACTTTTTCCTACCCCTTCCCAAACTAGTACTCTCCTCATCTACCCCTGATGTCCCATCTTTTCCCCCTTCTCTATGAGATTCAAGTATCTAGTCTTGGGCCCTCCTTGTTACTTAGCTTCTTTGGAGTTGTGCTTTGTAGCATGGTTGTCTCGTGCTTTATTAATAATATCCACTTACAAGTGAGTACAAACCATGGTTGTCTTTTTTTGGGTCTGAGTTACTTCACTCAGGTTGATCTTTTCTAGTTCCATCCATTTGTCTGCAAATTTCATGCTGTCATTGTTTTTAATGGCTGAGTAATACTTCCTTGTGTAATTGTACCACATTTTCATAATTCATTCTTTGGGTGAGGGACATCTAGGTTGTTTCCAGATTCTGGCTATTACAAATAAAGTTGCTATGGTGGAGCAAGTGTCCTTGTGGGATGTTGTAGCATCTTTCAGGTATATGCCCAGGAGCGCTATAGCTGGGTCTTGAGGTATATCTATTCCTAATTTTATTTTGAAAAAGCAACAAAATGAATTCCAAGGTGCTTGTATAAATTTGTGCTCCAACCAGCAATGGAACAGTGTTCCCCCTTGCTCCACTTTCTTGCTGGCATGAGCTGTCACTTGAGTTTTTGATATTAGCCACTCTGATATATATAATCTCAGAGTCTAAATTTGATTTACATTTCCCCAATAACAGAGGATGCTGAAAAAAATTTTTTTTAAATTTTCATATTTTATTTACATTTCAAATGTTTCCCCCTTTCAAGATCTCCCCTTTGGAACATCCTCATTCCCTCCGCCCTCCCCCTGCCTCTATGGGGATATTCTCCAACCCACCTCCCCAACCCACCCCCTACCCACTCTCATCTCCCCTCCTTGACATTCTCCTATACTAGGGGATATAACACTCTCAGGCCCAAGGGCCTCTCCTCCCCCTGACGGGTAGCAAGACCCTCCTCTGCAGTCTTTGTGACCAGCACTATGGGTCCCTCCATGTGTATTCTTTAGTTGGTGGATCAGTCTCCAGTATGGGGTCAGAAGTATGGGGGGGGTCAGGCCAGTTGCCAGTGTTGCTACCTCCCTGGGGCTGCACACTCCCTCAGCTCCTTCAGTCCTTTCTCCAAGCCCTCCATCTGGGACCTCATACTCAGTACTACTGTTCCTGCGAAGTGACTCTTGGGTATTTCAAACTTTTAGGCTAATAACCACTTAACAGTGAGTACATACCATGTTCATTCTTTTGTGATTGCGTTACCTGACTCAGAATGATGTTTTCAAGATCTATCCATTTCTCTACGAATTTCATGAAGTCATTGTTTTTAATAGCTGAGTAGTATTCCATTGTGTAAATGTACCACATTTTCTGTATCCATTCCTCTGTGGAGGGACATCTGGGTTGTTTCCAGCTTCTGGCTATTATAAATATGGCTGCTATGAACATAGTGGAACATGTGTTTTTATTACATATTGGAGCATCTTCTGGGTATATGCCCAGAAGTGGAAGAGCTGGGTCCTCAGGTAGTATTATGTCCAATTTTCTGAGGGTCCACCAAACTGATTTCCAGAGAGGTTGTATCAATTTGCATTCCCACCAGCAATGGAGGAGTGTTCCTCTTTCTCCACATCCTCGCCAACATCTGCTGTCACCTGAGTTTTTGAACTTAGCCATTCTGACTGGTGTGAGGTGGAATCTCAGGGTTGTTTTGATTTGCATTTCCCTGATGACTAAGGATATTGAACATTTCTTTAGGTGCTTCTTGGCCATTCGAGTTTTCTCAGTTGAGAAATCTCTGTTTAGCTCACTTCCCCATTTTTTGATAGGATTATTTGTATCTCTGGAGTCTAGCTTCTTGAGTTCTTTGTATACATTGGATATTAGCCCTCTATCAGATGTAGGATTGGTAAAGATCTTTTTCCAATCTGTAGGTTGCCGTTTTGCCCTAATTACAGTGTCCTTTGCCTTACAGAAGCTTTGTGATTTTATGAGGTCCCATCTGTCAATTCTTGACCTTAGAGCACAAGCCATTGGTGTTCTGTTCAAGAACATTTCCCCTGTGCCCAAGTGTTCGAGACTCTTCCCAACTTTCTCTTCTATAAGATTCAGTGTATCTGGTTTTATGTGAAGGTCCATGATCCACTTGGACTTGAACTTTGTGCAGGGAGATAGGAATGGATCAATTCGCAATCTTCTACATGTAGACCGCCAGTTGATCCAGCACCATTTGTTGAAGATGCTGCCTTTTTTCCACTGGATGGTTTTAGCTCCTTTGTCGAAGATCAAGTGACCATATGTGTGTGGATTCATTTCTGGGTCTTCGATTCTATTCCATCGATCAACCTGCCTGTCACTGTACCAATACCATGCAATTTTTATCACTACTGCTCTGTAGTACAGCTTGAGGTCAGGGAGGCTGATTCCCCCAGAAGACCTTTTATTGTTGAGGATAGTTTTTGCTATCCTGGGTTTTTTGTTATTCCATATGAATTTGAGAATTGCTCTTTCTAGGTCTACAAAGAATTGAGTTGGGATTTTGATGGGGATAGCATTGAATCTGTATATTACTTTTGGCAGGATGGCCATTTTAACTATGTTAATCCTGCCGATCCATGAGCATGGGAGATCTTTCCATCTTCTGAGGTCTTCTTCGATTTCTTTCTTCAGAGACTTGAAGTTCTTGTGATACAGATCTTTCACTTGTTTGGTTAGAGTCACACCAAGATATTTTATATTGTTTGGGACTATTGTGAAGGGTGCCATTTCCCTAAATTCTTTCTCAGCCTGTTTATCCTTCGAGTATAGGAAGGCTACTGATTTGCTTGAGTTAATTTTGTATCCAGCCACTTTGCTGAAGTTGTTTATCAGCTGTAGCAGATCTCTGGTGGAGTTTTTCAGGTCACTTAAGTATACCATCATATCATCTGCAAATAGTGATATTTTGATTTCTTCCTTTCCAATTTGTATCCCTTTGATTTCCTTTTGTTGCCTGATTGCTCTAACTAGAACTTCAAGTACTATGTTGAATACATAGGGAGAGAGAGGGCAGCCTTGTCTAGTCCCTGATTTTAGTGGGATTGCTTCGAGTTTCTCTCCATTTAGTTTGATGTTGGCTGGCAAACACTGGTTTGCTGTATATTGCTTTTACCAAGTTGAATTCTTGATCTTTCCAAGACTTTCATCATGAAGGGATGTTGAATTTTGTCAAATGTTTTTTCAACATCTAACAAGATGACCATGTGGTTTTTTTCTTTGAGTTTGTTTATGTAGTGGATTACATTAATGGATTTCTGAATATTGAACCATCCCTGCATCCCTGGGATGAAGCCTACTTGATCATGGTGAATGATTATCTTGATGTGTTCTTGGATTTGGTTTGCAAGAATTTTATTGAGTATTTTTGCATTGATATTCATAAGGGAAATTGGTCTGAAGTTTTCTTTTATTGTTGGGTCTTTGTGGGGCTTTGGTATCAGTGTAACTGTGGCCTCACAGAATGAATTGGGTAGTGTTCCTTCTGTTTCTATTTTATGGAATAGCTTGAAGAGTATTGGTATTAGGTCTTCTTTGAAAGTCTGATAGAATTCTGCACTGAACCCATCTGGTCCTGGGCTTTTTTTGGTTGGGAGACTTTTAATGACTGCTTCTATTTCTTTAGGAGTTATGGGACTGTTTAGATGGTTTATCTGATCCTGATTTAACTTTGGTAATTGGTATCTGTCTAGAAACTTGTCCATTTCCTCCAGATTTTCCAGTTTTGTTGCATCTAGGCTTTTGTAGTAGGATCTGATGATTTTTTAAATTTCCTCAAAGTTTGTTGTTATATCTCCGTTTTCATTTCTAATTTTGTTAATTTGGATACTGTCTCTGTGCCCTCTGGTTAGTCTGGCTAAGGGTTTATCTATCTTGTTGATTTTCTCAAAGAACCAGCTCTTGGTTTTGTTGATTCTTTGTATAGTTCTTTTAGTTTCTACTTGGTTGATTTCAGCCCTTAATTTGATTATTTCTTGCCTTCTACTCCTCTTGGGTGTATTAGCTTCTTTTTGTTCTAGAAGTTTCAGATGTGCTGTTAAGCTGTTAGTGTATGCTCTCTCCAGTTTCTTTTTGGAGGCATTCAGAGCTATGGGTTTTCCTCTTAACACTGCTTTCATTGTGTCCCATAGGTTTGGGTAAGTTGTACTTTCATTTTCATTGAATTCTAGGAAGTCTTTAATTTCCTTCTTTATTGCTTCCTTGACCAACTTATCATTAAGCAGTGCATTGTTCAGTTTCCATGTGTATGTGGGCTTTCTGTTGTTGTTGTTGCCATTGAAGACCAACCTTAATCCATAGTGATCTGATAGGAGGCATGGGATTATTTCAATCTTCTTATATCTGTTGAGGTTTGTTTTGTGACCAATTATATGATCAATTTTGGAGAAGGTACCATGAGGTACTGAGAAGAAGGTATATTCTTTTGATGCAGGATGAAATGTTCTATAGATATCTGTTAAACCCATTTGGTTCATAGCATCTGTTAGTTTCACTGTGTCTCTGTTTAGTTTAAGTTTCTAAGATCTGTCCATTGTTGATAGTGGGGTGTTGAAGTCTCCCACTATTATTGTGTGAGGTGCAATGTGTGCTTTGAGCTTTAGTAGAGTTTTTTTTTTATGAAAGTGGGAGCTCTTGCATTCGGGGCATAGATGTTCAGAATTGAGAGTTCTTCTTGGTAGATTTTTCCTTTGATGAGTAAGAAGTATCCTTCCTCATCCTTTTTGATGAATTTTGGTTGAAAGTCAATTTTATCCGATATTAGAATGGCTACTCCAGCCTGTTACTTGGGGCCATTTGCTTGGAAAATTGTTTTCCAGCCCTTTACTCTGAGGTAGTGTTTGTCTTTAATAATGAGGTGCGTTTCCTGGATGCAGCAAAATGCTGGGTCCTGTTTATGGATCCAGTCTGTCAGTCTATGTCTTTTTATTGGGGAGTTGAGACCATTGATGTTAAGAGATATTAAAGAATAGTGATTGTTATTTCCTGTTATTTTTGATGTTCTTTATATTGTTTGTGTGGCTATCTTCTTTTGAGTTTGTTGAAAGATTACTTTCTTTCTTTTTCTTGAGTTTAGTTTCCCTGTTTGTGTTGGCATTTCCCATGTACTATTCTTTGTAGGGCTGGGTTTGTGGAAACATACTGTGCAAATTTGGATTTGTCATAGAATATTTTGGTTTCACCCTTTATGATTATTGAGAGTTTTGCTTGGTATAGCAGCCTTGGCTGGCATTTATGTTCTTTTAGAGTCTGTATGATCTCTGCCCAGGATCTTCTAGCTTTCATAGTCTCTGGTGAGAAGTCTGGTGTAATTCTGATAGGTCTGCCTTTATATTGTTACTTGCCCCTTTTCCCTTACTGCTTTTAATATTCTTTCCTTGTTTTGTGTATTTGGTATTTTGACTATAATGTGATGGGAGGAATTTCTTTTCTGGTCCAGTCTATTTGGTGTTCTGTAGGCTTCTTGTATATTTATGTTCATCTCTTTCTTTAGGTTAGGGAAGTTTTCTTCTATAATTTTGTTCAAGATATATACTGGTCCTTTAAGTTGGGAGTCTTCACTCTCTTCTATACCTATTATCCTCAGGTTCTGTCTTCTCATTGCATCCCGGATATCTTGTTTTGGTTTAGGAGCTTTTTGCATTTTGTGTTTTCTTTGACTTTTGTGTCCATGTTTTCTATGGTAACTTCTGCACCTGAGATTCTCTCTTCCATCTCTTGTATTCTGTTGGTGATGCTTGCATCTATGATTCCTGATTTCTTTCCTATGATCTCTAATTCCGGGGTTGTCTCCCTTTGTGATTTCTTTATTGTTTCTATTTCTGTTTTTAATTCCTGAATGGTTTTGTTCATTTGATTGATTGTGTTTTCCTGTAATTCTTCAAGGGATTTTTGTGTGTCCTCTTTAAGGGCTTCCAGTTGTTTACCTGTGTTCTTTTGTATTTCTTTAAGGGAGTTATTTATTTCCTTCTTAAAATCTTCTATCATCCTCTTGATAAGTGATTTTAATCTGAGTCTTCCTTTTCTGGTGTGTTGGGGTATCCAGGGCTGGCTGTGGTGGGAGAGCTGGGTTCAGCTGAAGCCAAGTTGTCTTGGTTTCTGTTCCTTGTGTTCTTGCCCTTGCCTTTCACCATCTGGTTATCTCTGGAGTTAGCTGGTCTTTCTCTCTCTGACTGTGGCTTGTCTTTCCTCCAAGCTCAGATGTCAATATTCCTGGGAGACCAGTTCTCTCTTCCAGCTGTTCTTCAGACCCTGCATCTGGAGTCCTCCTGTTGCTGGCTCCTCAGCACAAGTGGGAGGGTATCTTTCTCCCTGAGGTACTTGTATATGGAGAGGCCTGTTAGCCCAGGTGGGGTTTCTGGCCACAGGTGGAAGCAGGCAGGCTCTTACCGCTGAAAAAATTTTTAAGTGCTTCTTGGCCATTAGAGATTCCTCTGTTGTGAATTTTCTGTTTAAATCTGTAAGGCATTTTAAAAATTGGGTTATTTGGTTTGGTGATGTCTCATTCCTTTAGTTCTTAATATATTTTGGATATCAGCCCTCTGTCAGATGTGGGGTTGGTGAAAACCTTTTTCCATTCTGTAGGCTGTAGATTTGTCCTTTTGACAGTATACTTTGCCTTACAGAAGCTTTTTTTTTGTTTGATGAGGATCCATTTATTAATTGTTGATCTTAGTGTCTGAGCTGTTGTTGTTCTGTTCAGGAAGTTGTCTCCCGTACCAATGAATTCAGGACTATTCCCCACTTTCTCTTCTATCACATTTAATGTATCTAGTTTTATGTTAAGGTCTTTGATATACTCAGATTTTAGTTTTATGCAGGGTGATAAATATGGATCTATTTGCATTCTTCCACATGCAGACCTCCAGTTAGACCAGCACCATTTGTTGCAGATGCTTTCTTCTTTCCAGTGTATAATTTAGGTTCTTGGCCAAAAATCAAGTGTCCATTGTTGTGTAGATTTACTTCTGGACCTTCAATGTGATTCCATTGATCAACCAGTCTTGTTTTTATGCCAGTACCATGCAGTTTTTATTAATATTGTCCTGTAGTACAGCTTGAGATCAGGGATGGTAATACCCCCAGAAGTTCCTTTATTGTACAGGATTGTTGTAGATATCTTGTTTTTTTCTATATGATATTTGAGTATTGTTCTTTAAAGGTCTGTAAAGAATTGTGTTGTAATTTTGATGGGAATTGCATTGAATCTGTGGCTTGCTTTTTGTTGGATGACCTTTTATTATGTTAATCCTACTGATTCATGAGCATGGGAGATCTTTTCATCTTCTGATATCTTCTTCAATTTCTTTCTTCAAATATTTGAAATTCTTGAATACAGGTCTTCCACTTGTTTGGATAGAGTTTTATCAAGATCTTTTGTTATTATTTGTGGCTATTGTGAAGGGTGTTGTGTTTCTCTAATATCTTTCTCATCGTGTATAATGTTTGTAAATAGTATTGCTGCATATTTTTAAAAGTTAGTTTTGTACCCAGCCACTTTGCTGAAGGCGTTTATCAGCTGTAGGAGTTCTCTGGTAGAATTTTTGGGGTCACTTAAGTATACAATCATATCATCCACAAATAGCAATACTTTCGTTTCATTTCCAATTTGTATCCCCTTGAACTCCATTATGTCTTATTGCTCTTGCTAGAACTTCAAATACTATATTGAAGAGAGAGAGAGAGAGAGAGGAGAGAGAGAGAGAGAACATTATTGTCTTGTTCCTGATTTTAGTGGACTTGTTTAAGTTTCTCTCCATTTAATTTATTGTTAGCTATCACTTTGCTGTATTATCTTTATTGTTTTTAAGTACGTGCCTTGTACCCCTGATATTTCTAAAACTTTTATCATTAAGGGGTATTGAATTTTGTCAAGTCATTTCTCAGCATCTAATGACATGGTTATGCATTTTTCTTCCCAGTTTTTATATGATGGATTACATTGATTTATAGTGATGGATTTTTGTATGTTTAGCCATACCTATATTTCTGGGATGACACACACTTGATCATAGTAGATGATATTTTTGGTGTGTTCTTAGACTTGGTTTGTGAGTATTTTATTGAGTATTTTTGCATCAATGTTCATAATGGAACTTGGTCTAAAATTCTCTTTCTAAGTTGAGTCTTTGTGTGGTTTAGGTATCAGAGTGACTGTGGCCTCATAAAATGAATTGGGCAGCGTTCCTTCTGTTTCTATTTGGTGGATAATTTAAGGAGTATTGGTATTAACTATTTTTTGAAAGTATGGTAGAATTCTGTGCTAAAACCTCCTGGTTCTGGGCTCATTTTTGTTAAGAGACTCTTAATGATTGCTTCAATTTCCTTAGGGATTATAGGACTATTTAGATTGTTTATCTGATATTGATTTAACTTTGATCAGCAGAATCTATCCAGAAACTTGTCCATTTCATTTAGATTTTCCAATTTTGTGGAGCACAGGCTTTTGAAGTAAGATCTAATAATTCTTTGGATTTCCTCAGTGTCTGTTGTTATGTTCTCCTTTTCATTTCTGATTCTGTTAATTTAGATACTGTCTCTATGGATTTTAGTTAACTTGGCTAAGGGTTTGTCTATCTCATTGATTTTCTTAAAGAACCAGCTCTTAGTTTTGTTGATTTTTTTTTTTTTTGTATTATCCTCTTTTTTCTAATTGGTTGTCTTCAGCCCTGAGTTTGATTATTTCCTGCTGTCTCTTCCTCTTGGGTGTGTTTGCTTATTTTTGTTCTAGAGCTCTCAGGGGTGCTGTTAAGTTGCTAGTATGAAAGCTCTCCAATTTCTTTATGAAGGCACTTAGAGCTCTGAACGTTGCTCTTAGCACTGCTTTCATTGTGTCTCAAAAGTTTAGGCATGTTGTGCCTTCATTTTCATTGAATTCTAGAAAGTCTTTCATTTTTTTACTTCTTTTTTGACCCAGTAGAGAGTTGTTCAGTTTCCATGAATTTGTAGGCTTTTTGTTGTTTCTGTTCTTGTTAAACTTTAGCTGTAATCCGTTGAGATCTGATAAGATGCAAGGGGTTATTTCAATCATCTTGTATTTGCTGTGGCTTGCTTTGTGTCTGAGTGTATGTTCAACTTTAGAAAGGGTTCCATGAGGTGCTGAGATGAAGATATTTTTTTGTGTGTTTGGGTAATATGTTCTATAGGTATGCTATGTCCATTTGATTCATAACCTCTGTTAGTTTCATTATTTCTCTGTTTAGTTTCTGTCTTGATGACCTGTTCATTGATGAGAGTGGGGTGTTGAAGTCTCCAACTATTAGTATATGGGGTCCAGTGTGTGATTTAAGCTTTAGTAATGTTTCGTTTATGAATGTGGGTTCACTTGCCTTTGGGGCATGGCTGTTCAGAATTGAGACTTCATCCTGGTGGATTTTTCCTTTAATGAGTATGAGGTGTTCTTTCCCATCTCTTTTTATTACTTTTGGTTGAATGTCTATTTTATCAGATGTTAGAATGGTTGCTCCAGCTCATTTCTTGGATCTGTTTGCTTGGAAACCTTTTCCCAGTCCTTTACTCTGAGGTAATGTCTTTCTTTATTGCCAAGGTGCGTTTCTTGTAAGCAACCGAATGATGGATGCTGTTTTTGCATCCATTAAGTTAGCCTGTCTTTTCATTGAAGAATTTAGGTCACTGATCATTAATAAATGATCAATGATTGTTAATTCCTGTTATTTTTATTTTGGCA
This sequence comes from Rhynchomys soricoides, assembly GCA_019843965.1. NCBI lineage: Eukaryota > Metazoa > Chordata > Mammalia > Rodentia > Muridae > Rhynchomys > Rhynchomys soricoides. The sequence goes on along the minus strand of JADRCH010000010.1, from coordinate 7,417,382 downwards.
GTGGTAGTGTGTGTGTGTGTGTGAGAGAGAGAGAGAGTTTGTGTTGAGAGAGTGAGTGAGAGAGAGAGAGAGAGAGAGAGAGAGAGAGACTCTTCCTGTGGTTTTGATATAGTCAAATTATTTATTTCTTGTGTTTTTTTTGGGGTGGTGGTGGTGGTTGCTCTCCTTATGTTAGAGTTTCCAGTCTATTATCCTCTGTAGGGCTGGATTTATGGAAAGATATTGTTCAAATTTGGTTTTGTCAAGGAATATCTTGTTTTAACCATTTCTGATGACTGAAAATTTTGCCTGGTATAGTAATATGAGCTGACATCTGTGGTCTCTTAGAGACTGCAAGATATCTGCTCAGGCCCTTCTAGCTTTTAGGGTCTCTGTTAAGAAGTCAGGTATAATTTTGATAGGTCCACTTTCATATGTTACTTGGCTTCTCTTCCTTTCAGCTTTTAATATTCTTTATTTGATTTGTGTGTTTAGTGTTTTGATTGTTATGTGGTGGGTAGATTTTCTTTTCTGGTCTAATCTTCTTGATTCAATCTATTCTGTAAGCTACTTGTATGTTTATATGCATCTTTTTCTTTAGGGAAATTTTCTTCTATGATCTTGGTAAAGGTATTTTTTGGGCCTTTGAGCTGGGAATCTTCTCCTTCTTTCCCTAATATTCTTAGGTTTGGTCCTTTCATAGTGTCCCCAAATTGTTTTATGGATATCTGTGTTAGAAACTTTTTAGATTTAGCATTTTCTTTTCTTTGACCAATGTATCAATTTATTCTATTGTATCTTCTACATATGAGATTCTCTTTTCTGTCTCTTGTATTCTGTTGGTAATACTGTGTTTCTAGTTCCTGTTCTCTTTCCTAGGTTTTCCATCTCCAGGACTGCCTCAGTTTGTGCTTTCTTTATTCCTTCTATTTCCATTTCAAGGTCTTGAACAGTTTTATTCATTTCATTCACCTGCTTGATTGTATTTTTCTATTTTTCTTTAAGGGGATTACTTGTTTCCTCTTTAAAGGCCTTTGTCACCTTGTATTGCCTAGCATAACTATCCTCAGAGAGGCTCCACAGAGCAGTTGACCAAAACAGATGCAAAGACCCACAACCAAACATTAGACAGAGCTCTGGAAGATTTGTGAAAGAATTGGGGAATAGGGACTCCACAAGACCAGCAGAATCAACTAACCTGGACCCTTGAGGCTCCCAGAGACTGAACTACCAACCAAAGAGCATACAAGGCTGGACCTAGGTATCCCACACATATGTAGCAGATGTACAGCTTAGTCTTTATGCAGTTTCCCCAACAACTGTAGTGGGGACTTACACTGACTGTGTTACCTGCTGTGGATCCTGCCCCTTAACTAGACTGTGTTCTCTGTCCTCAGTGGGAGAGAAGATACCTAGTCCTGCAGTGACATGAGGAGCCAGGATCCATTTCCAATAAAAACAATACCAAATGTCTCTTAATTTCTTGCCAAAACAGTGGAATTGTTGTCTTTCAACAAGATAACAGTTGTTGCTTAGCATAGCCAATGATTTGGATAAAGACTGTGAAGATATAAAAGAATCTTACTTCTCTGGTCCTTTCCAAGCATTTGCCACTTGTATGAATATCCCAGAAGAAAGAGGTTACCTGTGCCAATGTCCTTTTGGGTACAGTGGGCTGATCTGTGAAACTGCCACTAATTCCTGTGGAGGGAATGCCTGCCAACATGGAGGTACTTGCCATGAAGACCCTATCTGTATCTGCCCTGCTAGATATGCTGGAGGGTTTTGTGAGACAGATCACAAAGAGTGTGCTTCTAAGCTCTCGCCACAATGGGGATGGGTGCCAAGATAGAATCAAAGGCTATTCCTGCTTCTGTGTGCTTGGATTCCAAGGCAGGCATTGTGACTTGGAAGTGGATGAATGTGTTTTTGATCCCTGCATGAATAAGGCTGTATGCCCATAAGATAGGAAAATACACATGTGTTTGTTCTCAAGTGTATTCTGGTGTGAGCTATGAGTTAGAAATTGATGGATGTGAATCCCAGCCATGTCCACATGGTGCCATGTGTCAGGATGTTCTTGGGGTTTACTTCTTTGACTAGGCATTTGGATTCCTTGGAGACCATTGTAAACTCAACTTTGATGAATGCACCAGTCAGCCATGTCCCCGTGGAGGTCTATGTGTGGATGGAGGAAACAACTCTCACTGTGTCTGCACAGATAGTAGATTCAGAGGGCCACACTGTGGGACCCTGATGCCTCATTGTTGGTCAAAGCCTTGTCATGATGATGCAACATGTGAAGACACAGTTGACAGCTACATCTGTTACTGCTAGTCTGGATACACAGATATCATGGGTGAGATGAATATAAATAAATGTAGTAGCAATCTCTGCCAATTGGGAGTGGGTTGGAAAGAATGTGCTGTGCTGTCCTCAGAAGATCTATATGTTAGCCTACCTTCCTCTTTCAACTACCATGGAGCCTCAGGCTATGTTTATATCTGTCTGGACTCAGAGATAGGAGAATAACTTCTCTGAGAGGCTCCACTCAGCAGCTGACCAAAACAGGCACAGAGACCCACAGCCAAATATTAGACAGAGCTTGGGGAATCTTGTGGAAGAGTTAGAGGGAAGAACTGAGGAACCAGGAAAGGATAGAAACTCCAGAAAACTAAGAGTCAACTAACCTGGGCCCATGGGGGCTCCCTGAGACTGAACCACCAACCAAAGAGCATACAAAAGCTGGGCCTAGGTCATCCACATATATGTAGCAGATATGAAGTCTGATCTCCCAAAAACTGTAGTGGGGACTTACCCTGACTGTGTTGCCTGCCTGTGGATCCTGCTCCCCTAACTGATCTGTCTTGTCTATCCTCAGTGGGAAAGGATATATCTAGTCCTGCAGTGACTTGAAGTACCAGGGTTGGTTAGCTCACAGGAGAGACCTCCCCCTTCTCAGAGATGAAGGCAAGGGGCTAGGGGGAGGGCCCATGTAAGGAGGGCACTGGTAGGTGAGGGGGGCTGAAATTGAGTTATAAAGTGAGTGAATAAGCAAACAAATTAATGAGGGAAGAAGAGATTATATTTAAGGTCATTTTCTTGTGTTTCAAGTGGAATCCAGGTGTGGGGTGCAGTTTAAGGATGGATGTGCTTTAAGGGGACCTGGTCTGCAAGGGCTTGGGACAGGGTCTTGCCTGGTTTTCTCTGGTGGAAAGCAGGCAGAGTTGTGACTTGGAAAATGGAACACTGGGGACGGTACTGAGAGATAATTTCAATCAGGATGTTAGGACAAGACAGCAGCAGTACCCGCTCACTTTGATTAAAAAAGCATAAAAATGCACCTCGGGTTTGTCAGTGTTGTATAACATAGGGTTTTGCTCATTGCCAGACAGCTGGTTGAATTTTCAGATTTATATATTTTAATAGAAAATTAAAAAGATTAGTGATAACTTTTAATATTGCTCAGAAAAGTATTTAAGCACAGACTGAGGTTGTTAAGAGGCAAGAGACGTGTGCTTCTTTTTAAAAAAAGTATTCAAATTTCTGCATTCTGGGTTTTATTACAATATCTTCATTAATACCTCTGTATTACTCTTCAGATTTGTCTGAATTGGCCTCTATCAGACTATCTTCAATGTTTTCTGCAACATTCTCTTTGAGGGTTATAATATTGGCCACATCATAAATAAGCTTCAATTTTTTGGTATGGAACATCTTAACCCATTTTCGGAAAGTTTGTTTGATGGTTGAAGAGGACATTCGATTGGCCATTTCCTTAAAAAGTTTATGGGTTTTTCCTGCCAACTCCCTGATTAGAGGGTCTTCTTCCCGGGTCAACCGCTCAATAACTGCAACAGCAGAGGGGTCTTAGTTCAAGGTCTAGCTGAGTTCAAGCAATAATAAGTCTATTCAGTCACATTTTAGCAAGTCACGTTCCCCTGTATTTCCCCTGTAACTCCTCCCTACCCTGCTCTTCACTTGACTAGTATTAACTACTAAAGAAAAACAAAAATAGTTACCAAATATATGGCAAACATATATGTCAAGCATTCTGCTCAGTATCGTAAGGAAAGACTCATGTCTATTGTATTGGTGATAGTTGTGTAACAACATTGGAATGAGTCCAAGTGATTATTAATTAATAGGAAACTGATTAAAATTAAGGCTATCATACAATAAAATAACACCCGTATTTTACTATAACGAGTCATGGCATAGTCATTGGAATGAAAATACACTTATGATAAACAGCCTTGAACTTATAACAATCCTGCTTCAACCTCTGAGTGCTGGGACTACAGGGTGAGCAATATTCTTTTATCTTTTGGATAAAAAATTAGAATGAAGAGAGATGTTTTAGAAAAGGAGAGGAGAAGATGAAAGGAAAAAAACAAAGATCTGAAGAAGAATTAAGGGAGAAGTGTAGCGTTTGGCATTGAGCAGGTGATCAGAAGTGTTGAATGAATGAAAGCAACTGGATGCATGAAAGAGAAGTAATGATGTGTCACGTGGAAACAATGTAGCAACTGAAGCCTGGGTAGGAGACACTGACAAGGGAGAAGACTGCATGAGTATAGTGTGAAAGTTCATGGGAAACTCATGAACTTCCAGCAGTGTTGTTGAAATTTCTCTGAATAATAGATTTCAGAAAGAAATACACACAGAGAGAGAGAGAGAGAGAGAGAGAGAGAGAGAGAGAGAGAGAGAGAGAGA
>JADRCH010000010.1:7362895-7412677 GCA_019843965.1 Rhynchomys soricoides | reverse complement strand
AGAGAGAGAGAGAGAGAGAGAGAGAGAGAGAGAGAGAGAGAGAGAGAAGCAGAAAGCTACCCTAGGTATTTTCTTTATCTTTTGTTTTAGATTTATTTATTTTATGTCTATGAATGGTTTGCCTGAGTCAATGTATGTGCAGCACATGTGTGACTGGTGCCTGAGGAGGTCAAAATAGGGTGTTGGGTCCCCTGGAAATGGTGTTGTGGATGGTTGTGAGTCATTATGTTGATATTGGTGGTTGCACTTTGGTACTCTGCAAGAACATGTGCTTCCAACTGCTGATGGATCATCTCTCCAGTTTCCCTGCCACCAGCTATTTTCTAACAAGGCAGTAGAGAGATGCTAAGAGAGAGCCATGGCCAGGATCCAAGCCATTTGAAGGAATAACATTACCCTTCTTCTTTTCCTCCCCCTCTGAATGCAATGTATGTTAGTATCCACTAGAATCTAAAATCCATGAGGAAAGAGACAACTTTATTTGCTAGAGTAACCCAACAACTAGATGGTGCTATTATATAGGACATGTTGAAAAAATGCAGGATGTGTACGTAAATGACTCCTGAGCTTTCAATAACTTCTCAAGGCTTTGGCATGATCATTAGATTTCAGATAATAAATGGTATAAATTTGGAGACTGAAATAGAGACAGAGAGAATAGGGAGAGAGAGAAAAAATATAAAATTCCCCTTAACCTAGTCCCTTTACTGGTGTTTCCTAATCTTAAGCCCACCTCCAACCGATTCCCATTCTGTAGCCCTTATACATAACTCTTATTTAGCTAGAATCAAAATAGTGATTTTTTTTTTTTAGATTTATACATGAAAACCCCAATCTTACCCTCAATCATGATGTCAATTTCATCTCTGAGTAGTAAATGTTCTCCTGATTTCCCTAAGTACCCTATATGTAAGATATAAGCAAAGTTAGACCAAACTATACTATCAAGTACATTTCTCTTGTTATTTTGCTACATCCTAGAGTCTCAATAAAACTCTATTTTAGTGATTTCAAACAATTGTTACTTAGTGAAAAATTAAAGTATCTGTATGAAGAATGACCACAATTAAAACTCTATTTTAGTGATTTCAAACAATTGTTATTTAGTGAAAAATTAAAGTATCTGTATGAAGAATGACCACAAAGTGAACACACCTTAGTTACTATGTAAGTTCATGCCCCACAAGCATTTCACAAGCCTTTTGCAAGTTCCTTCACATTTGTGCACAAATGTGTATGTTCCTTCACACAGAATGCATTTTGAGGCTCTATTATCTTCATTAAGTATATTTTTGTGAAATGTATTCATGGTCTTTCCTGTTGCAATAGCCCAGGTATTTCCGTTGTTACATGCAGAGTAGAGATTTCTTGAAACAGCTTGGCTATTGGCTCATTTTGTTTACACATTATCTATTATAGACTGCTCTAGTTGGTGGTGGGACCTAGGAGAATGGAGCTGAGGACCAAAGTCTCATGGAATAGCCACCTTTATTCAGAGCATCAGACAAATTATATTCTGAGAGTTGAGAAGAGTCACACGCAATGGAGTATTACTCAGCTGTCAAAAAGATAACATCATAAAATTTGGATGGAACTTGAAAAAATAAACCTGAGTGGGAAAACCAAACCCAGAAAGACAAACATGGTATGTACTTCCTTATAAGTGGACATTAGCTTTAAAATAATCATGCTACAATCCACAGAGCCAGTGAGGCTAAATGACAAGGAAGACTCAGGTGGGGATGTATAGATCTCCCTGGGAAGTGGGAAAGAGATTTTGTTAGTTGCCTGGGGGATGATGGGGATTAGAACAGGTGAGATCAGGTTGGGCCTGGAAAAGAGAGAGTCCTGGGAGAGATGACTGGCACCGGGGGGTGGGGGGAAAGGTTGCATTTCAGGGCAAGGTAGAAACCTAGTGCAATGTAAATTCCTAGAAGTCTATGAGGGTTACCCTAGAGAAGACTCCTAGTAATGGGGGATACAGAACCTGAACTGGCCATCTTTTGTAAATAGGCAAGGTTTCCAGTGGAGGGACTGGGACACCAACCCAGCCTCAAAACCTTTGACCTACAATTTGTCCTGCCTGAAAGTGGTAAGGTGGTATAGTGGTAAGGTGGTATAGAACTGGTGGGCATGGCCAACCAATGACTAGTCCAACTTGTGGGCATGGCCAACCAATGACTAGTCCAACTGGTGGGCATGGCCAACCAATGACTAGTCCAACTTGAGGCCCATGCTACAAGAGGAAGCCCATGGCTGTCGCTGCCTGGTAGGCCAGGAACCGGTGTCTGGATAGCCCAGAGACCTAAGATAGAACCAAATATGACTAGAGAAAAAGTCAGTGAAATGATTCCTAGGTAGGTCAGAGCCAAGCATAAACATCAGAGAGGCTTCATCCAGCAACTGATGCAAGCAGATGCAGAGAGTCACAGTCAAACATTAGGTGGAGCTCAGGGAATCCCATAGAGGATGATAAAGGAGCCAGAGGGGCCAAGGACCCAAAAGAAAACAGCCTGTAGAATCAACTAACTAGAGGTCACAAGGGCTCACAGAGACTGAAGCAACAATCAGCGAGTCTGTATGGGTCTGACCTATGTCTTCTGCATATAATGTTATGTTTGTCTGTCTGGGTATTCTTGTGGGACTACTAATAGTGGGAGTGGGGGGTTGTCTTTGACTCTTTTGTCTGCTTTCAGGGCCCTTTTCCTCATAATGGGTTGCCTCATCTAGCCTTAATGTGCGGGTATGTGCCTAGTCTTATTATAACTTAATATGCCATGTTTGGTTGATATCCCTGAGAGACTTGCTCTTTGCTGAAGGAAAAGGGAGAGGGTAAGCGATGGGGGATACTGGAAGAGAAGGAGGCATGGTAAATATCTAAAAGAATAATAAATAAAAATTAAGGAAAAAAAGTTGTTTTGTATGGCCCAGGAATCCATAATATAGGGGATTGTTTTCAGCATTACAATTTATGACGTGTAGTCTTTATTTAAATTCATGTCACCATAGCTTTCTACTTTTGTTCCATAGTAAATCAAAAATAAACTCAAAGAGTAATAAAGGAAAATAATAGTCACAAGAGTAAAGCATACAATCACAAGGGCAAGCCACATGTGGCAAAAACATGTTTTTCCATAGAGGCATATAAACAAATAACAATGACTGGCTATAATAAACAATCTGAAGTAAACTCCTATCCATATCTAGAAGGGGCACAGAAGCAAAAACCAACAACAATTTCATGTTTTTTTTTTAAGCAACAGAGTTCATAAGACTCATCTTGGCTTCTTGGAGGGTCTCCCCAAAGGAGTCCATTCTTCAGTAATATAACCACATATAACTTGTCTGTGTTCCAGCAAACAGCTTCACAACTTCCCATCCATGTTCATGCAAAAAGCCCTGCTTAAACTCTCTCTCATTAAAGGTCTGAGGGTAGGAGAGGAGTATGTTGGGAAAAGACTTACAGGGAGAGATAAGGTAGGGTAACAGAATGAGGAGAATAAAGCTCATTATGCACATGCATAAAACTATCAAATTAAAAATAAACCAGAGTCAGGAAGGTAGCTCAGTGAACAAATATATATCATGATCTCCAGAACCAAAAGTAACAGCAACAATAATGAAAACATTTACTCTGCATCTCCATGGGTGGTACCAAATTGTCCCTCTTAGAGAAGGTAATTCAAAGCATCACTATGATGAAAATTTATTTCCATTTTTCTATGACAGGGTCAGAACTATATAGCACAGCACAGTAAAACATTTGGGTCTTCAACTTCCTAGATTCCCATCAACTCATGAACAGACAACAAAAATGTGGTACATGTATACATTGGGATGTTATTTGGCTGCTAAGAAAAATAAACTTGTGAAAATCGCAGGTAAGTATATAGAGCTAGTGGCAACCATCCTGAGTGAGGTAACTCAGACTCAGAAGACAAACATTTCATGTTTTCTACTTTATGGGGATGCTATTCCTTATGCCTTAGATATGTGTGTTTCATTTATAGTGTGCTCAAGGATAGAAAGTAGTAAGAGTACACAGGTGTTTAGGGGGTCCTCCAAGGAAATGGAAATAAAGTACAGTCCTACATTCCTGTTTTAAAAATGAAGATGGGGATGTTACATTTAATTGCCAATTTTTTCACACTTTATTTACATTTCAAATGTTTCCCCCTTTCAAGATCTCCCCTTTGGAACCTCCCTATTCCCCCCTCCCCTACCACTATGGGGGTATTCCCCCAACCACCCACCCACCCACTCTCGTCTTCCCTCCTTGGCATTCTCCTCTACTGGGGAATCTAACACCCTCAGGCCCAAGGGCCTCTGCTCTCCCTGATGTCTAACAAGACTCTCCTTTGCCACATATGTGGCCAGCACCATGGGTCCCTCCATGTGTATTCTTTGGTTGGTGATCCAGTCTCTGAGAGTATCGAGGGGTCAGGCCAGTTGTCACTATTGCTCTCTCCCTGGGGCTGCAAACTCCCTCAGCTCCTTCAGTCCTTTCTTCAACTCCTCCCTCTGGGACCTTACACTCAGCCCTATGGTTGCTGTGAAGTGACTCTTGGGTATTTCAAACTTTTGGGCTAATAACCACTTATCAGTGAGTACATACCATGCTCATTCTTTTGTGACTGTGTTACCTCGCTCAGGATGATATTTTCAAGTTCCATCCATTTGCCTGCGAATTTCATGAAGTCATTGTTTTTAATAGCTGAGTAGTATTCCATTGTGTAAATGTAGCACATTTTCTGTATCCATTCCTCTGTTGAGGGACATCTGCATTGTTTCCAGTTTCTGGTTATTATAAAATGGCTGCTATGAACATAGTGGAACATGTGTCTTTATTACATGTTGGAGAATCTTCTGGGTATATGCCCAGGAGTGGTATAGCTGCGTCCTCAGGTAGTATCATGTTCATTTATCTGAAGGTCCACCAAACTGATTTCCAGAGAGGTTTTATCAGCTTGCATTCCCACCAACAATGGAGGAGTGTTCCTCTTTCTCCATATCCTTGCCACTATCTTCTGTCACCTGAGTTTTTGATTTTAGCCATTCTGACTGGTGTGAGGTGAAATCTCAGGGTTGTTTTGATTTGCATTTCCCTGATGACTAAGGATGTTGACCATTTCTTTAGGTGTTTCTCAGCCATTCCAGTTTCCTCAGTTGAGAATTCTCTGGTTAGCTTTGTTTCCCATTTTTTGATAGGGCTTTTTGGATCTTTGGAGTCTAGCTTCTTGAGTTCCTTGTATACATTGGATATTAGCCATCCATTGGATGTGGGATTGGTAAAGATCTTTTCCCAATCTGTTGGTTGCCGTTTTGTCCTATTGACAGTGTCCTTTTCCTTACAGAAGCCTTGTAATTTTATGAGGTCCCATCTGTCGATTCTTGATCTTAGAGCACAAGCCATTGGTATTCTGTTCAGGAACTTTCCCCCTGTGCCCATGTATTCGAGACTTTTCCCCACTTTCTCTTCTATTAGATTCAGTGTATCTGGTTTTATGTTGAGGTCCTTGATCCACTTGGACTTGAGCTTTGTACAGGGAGATAGAAATGGATCAATTCACTATCTTCTACATGTAGACTGCCAGTTTAACCAGCACCATTTGTTGAAGATGCTGTCTTTTTTCCACTGGATGGTTTTAGCTCCTTTGTCAAAGATCAAGTGGCCATAAGTGTGTGGGTTCATTTCTGGGTCTTCAATTCTATTCCATTGATATACCTGCCAGTCACTGTACTAATACCATGCAGTTTTTATCACTACTGCTTTGTAGTACAGCTTGAGGTCAGGGAGGCTGATTCCCCCAGAAGTCCTTTTTTTGTTGAGAATATTTTTTGCTATCCTGGGTTTTTTGTAATTCCATATGAATTTGAGAATTGCTTTTTCTACATCTTTGAAGAATTGAGTTGGAATTTTGATGGGGATTGCATTGAATGTGTAGATTGCTTTAGGCAGGATAGCCATTTTAACTATATTAATCCTGCCAATCCATGAGCATGGGAGATCTTTCAATCTTCTGAGGTCTTCTTCGATTTCTTTCTTCAGAGACATGAAGTTCTTATCATACAGATCTTTCACTTGTTTGGTTAGAGTCACACCAAGATATTTTATATTGTTTGTGACAATTGTGAAAGGTGTCATTTCCCTAATTTCTTTCTCAGCCTGTTTATCCTTTGAGTATAGGAAGGCTACTGATTTGCTTGAGTTAATTTTGTATCTAGCCACTTTGCTGAAGGTGTTTTTCAGCTGTAGTAGATCTCTGGTGGAGCTTTTTGGGTCACTTAAGTATACCATCATATCATCTGCAAATAGTGATGTTTTTATTTCTTCCTTTCCAATTTGTATCCCTGTTACCTTCTTTTGTTGTCTAATTGCTCTAGCTAGAACTTCAAGTACTATATTGAATAGGTAGGGAGAGAGAGGGCAGCCTTGCCTACTCCCTGATTTTAGTGAGATTGCTTCGAGTTTCTTTCCATTTCATTTGATGTTGGCTACTGGTTTGCTGTATATTGCTTTTACTATGTTTAGGTATGCTCCTTGAATTCCTGATCTTTCCAAGACTTTTATCATGAAAGGATATTGGACTTTGTCATATGCTTTTTCAGCATCTAACGAAATGACCATGTGGTTTTTTTCTTTGAGTTTGTTTATGTAGTGGATTACATTGATGGATTTCCGGATATTGAACCATCCCTGCATCCCTGAGATGAAGCCTACTTGATCATGGTGAATGATTGTTTTGATGTGTTCTTGGATTTGGTTTGTGAGAATTTTATTGAGTATTTTTGCATCGATATTCATAAGGGAAATTGGTCTGATCCCCAATCTGGATCTAGGTCTGGATTTGTGGTCTGCATGACATCTGTACAGAATCTTCTGGCTTTTAGCATCTTTCTTGAGAAGTGTGGTGTAGTTATGATAAGTCTGCCCTTATATGTTATCTGGCCTTTTCCCCTTACACCTTTTAGTATTGTTTGTTTGTTCTGTGCATTTCTGGTCCAATCTATTTGGTGTTCTGTAGTCTTCTTATATATTTATGGCCATCTCTTTTCTTAGGTTAGAGAAGATTTCTTCTATGATTTTGTTGAAAATGTTTTCTGGCTCTTTGAACTGGGAATCTTCGCCCTCTTTTATAGAGTTTTTTCACCAAAAAATATTTTGTTTTTACAGAGTTGGCAGTCCTTTCTTATGGCTTATATTGTGAATTTCACAGAGAAAGCTCATTTACACTCTGATTATCAAGTACATTTTCCATGTTAGTCAAGTATTTTTAAATTATGGTTTCAGTATTAGTGTTGACTCTGAATATTTGACCATCTGGAATTTGCTTAATGCCAGAGCAAACAATATATTCCATATGATTTGCCATACATTTAAAGAATATTTTATATATTCCATATTTTCATCAGTTAAAGTTTGTCTCTCATCCTTTAAAATATTACATAATTTGGAAGATATTTCTGAGTATTATTTTGTTCAATTTTTTTCTATCTGTTCATTGCATGCAAACTTTAATTACTGTAGCTAGGCTGACATCCTACAAGGCTGCTTGTTTCTTGGGATGCTTTGGGTTAGAATCTTCACTGTTTCTGCACATAACTTCCATACTAACTATGGAAACAATGTTTAAACTTTGTTGATATATGTATAAAGTTTTGAAAATCATTGTGACTTTAAATTTTATCCCTTTGTTCTCAAAATAGAATTTATACTGTACTTATTGTTCAATTTTCATTTTCTTTGGCAATGTTCACAGGTAGTCTTCATGTGTACTGTTCATGTATTTCAAAGTTTGTTTTTATTCCCTCTATCGACCCACCATCCCTTCTTTCCTTCTCCCTTTCTTTCTCTCTTTTCCAGCTCCTCCTCCTAACCTTGCCTCCTTTCTTTGTTCTCTCCTTCCCTCTCATTTCTTCCTCCATCATTTTCTTTCCTTCTTTCCTATTTTGCCCACTATAAATGGGATCATTTCGTCTAATATATTTCCTATTGGGTTATTTGTTTGTCTTTTAATATATAGAATGATGAATGTTGTTTAAGATCTCTGAGATTTAAATTACACACACACACACACACACAGACACATACATACATATATATTGTATATACAGAGACACATAATCAATATACGTTCTAAAGTATCGCATTAGTCTGGACACTGATCTCTCCTGTATGACCTTTGTTCTTATTGATGATTGGCTAACCTCTCCTGTATGACCTTCATTCTTGTTGATGATTGTATTATAACTACTAACTGTAGATTCACTCATTTGCTAGTTATTGTTGTTTTCCTTTTCTGTGATGTTTATGTGTCTTTCCTCACACTTGTCCCCTGTGCTACAAAAATCTTACTTCCATGGGCGTTGCATTTTTTCATAAGATGTACCCTGTATAATTTGTAGATACACTCAATCTTTATTTTAAGGATTTTATATTTGCAGAATTATTTACTGTGAGTCTCATCCATTTGGTAAAAATATCTTCTATTTTTCTCTTCTCCCCATGAATTAGCTCTACATTAAAATAATGGGGCCCATTTATAAAGAAGCTATTTATTGAGGGTTCCCCAGGTGTAACACACAGAGATGAAAGGTTCCAGATTATTCAGGAGATTGCACTGATTTGAGACAAATTTATAGAATCTGGCTCTGTCTGTCTGATCTCCTTTTTCTTCTTTCTCTCTCCCTCACCAACCCTCTTTCCCCCTCCCCCTTTCTTCTCTGGGAGCAGCGCAGATCAGAATCCCTAATGCTCATCATGGCTCAGCTATTAACAAAATTGAGAATCCCAAACTATAGAATTATTAATCTTTTCTTAACAGTGAGAAAGTCATGAGCAAAACCATAACTACTGTTGGTCAGATTTGTCCCAGGTCAAACGCTTCAGTTGTTTTCTCCTCTCTTAGTGTTTTCCTGGGCTTGCCCATATACATTTATTTTTAAAACTTTACTGGATCCAATAGCTGTTCCTTATTTGTTATAGTTTGCACTTACAGGTATTCAGGTTGTGTTGAACATGATGTTTACTTATATGAAGTTTTAAATTACACTTGTTCTTTAGATAGTGATTTTAGGCAGTAGAGGGTAATGATACTACATTATAAAATTTTATTATCCATCTTGTTGAACACATTTTATGTAATTATTGGTAATACAGATATAATTGCTTTGAGTTGTAAAATAGAACTCTAAGTTAATTACACATATTAACCTCTATTCATCTTATTCCTCATGACAGGTATTGTCAATCATAAAGATTTGTAAATGTTGTAATGAATACTTCTGACTTGAACACTATTATGTACATTCAAAGACAAATTAAGTCATAATTAAATTTATTTACCTACTAATATAATGGCTCCTTTCTTCAGAAAGTCTCGAGAGCTCCCCAGGAACCCTAAAGTATCCGATATTAAGTCTGTAATGTAACTTTCATAAGAAGAAAGCTGAGAATAAAAAAGGAAAATAAACTCTTAATTTGATAAAACATATTTGCTTCCTGTAGAGAAATGTCAGGCAATGGAACTTAATTATTTAATTTCTAGTATGAAAGTAAGACCAATTTATAACTTGAAGGTTTTTTTTGTATGAATTGTACTGTTCTGGTTGCTAACCAAGATCAGTATGTTTGTGATATTATTCTGAAACAAGTGCTGTGTTTTTAACCCATGTTTGTGTTTCTAACCTGTGTTAGCATCCACTCATCTCCACCTTTTTACCCTTGTTCATACTGTGTTTCAAAGGACCAGCTCATGAAGTCATGACAAAATAATCCCAGTTTTCCTTTTGGTGATGTGACATGTTCTATTACTGTTTATATACATACATTCACAGCTCAAAATAGAATGAAGAAAATATAATTAGTGATAAATGTTGAGGGTGTGAAAATTTTTTCTTTCATCTAAGACAACAGTTCCTACCCTGTGACTTGAGACCCCAAAGAGATGGTTGCAAAACACAGATAGTTACATTTTGATTCATAACAGTAGCAAAATTGCAGTTATGAAGTAGCAACGAAAATAATTTTATGGTTGGGTGTCACCACAACATGAGGAGCTGTATTAAAGGATTGAAACATTAGGAAGGTTGAGAACCACTGATATAAAGTTCTTACAGTAATTCTAAGTATTACTATCTTTTATTCACATTCTTTTGACAAGATTCTCCTTTTCATGACCGTATCTCGCATCATTTGTGCTAATAACCCAGATGACAGTTAAAGCAGAGGGCCACTTACAAGGTTGTTGCAGACATCAAGAACCACTGACTCAAAATTGTAAGTTTCCTCTTTGAGTAGATTTGCTGTTGACCATTTCAGTTGTGTGACACAGATAGTCAATGTATACCTACAAGCCTGAGAGACAGAAAAGATCAGTGAGGCTTGATTTGCTGTTACATAAAACACTGTGGCAGTTTTAATTAAGAGAAATTTGAAGGTTTTTACATTTACAATTCTTGTTTCCTTAGACTCCAAAAACAGGATCAGGGGCACAAGGCTTCCTAGGACTATATGCTGCAGCATCCAGTTGTAGTGATTCATATCCATAAGTAACTCACCAAAGTGCCGAATGGCCATGCACTGAATGCCATCATTAACCTGCAACATGCACACAAGAAAAGGTCAAGGCCTCAGTTTAGCATATCAGTATTACTTTCTTTAATGCTGGTATATATTCATGGTATATATAAATAATATATACCAAGTGTTTATATCACACACACACACACACACACACACACACATACACACATACACACACACAATTTTTAGTAAAGATAGGGTTGTTAGTGTTTCTTTTAATTTAATGGCAAGATATGACTAACCATTATTCACTATAGCCAAGATGTAAGTGCATATTAATAGATGAATAACACATGCATAATTTAAAACATAATTAAAATATAAAGATTATCACTACAACAATATAGCTAAGCCAGGAGACCATTACAATGAGTAGACTCAGCCAAGTATACAGAGAGTGCTTCCTGATCACATTTATATGCTTCATCATTTGAAACATCATTTGAAACAGAGGATGGGCATTGCTTGGGGTGGTACAGAGTAAATGATTTGTAAATTTCATGTATAGCATAGTGACTATACTTAATAATTTATTTTTTCCATGAAAATTACTGAGGTCGCATAAAGGTGTTCACCATTCGAACATATATTACTTGGTAGATGTATTATTTATCTTGATTTAATATCACCACAATGTGCATTGTTAATATGCTAAGTTTTGTTTAATGTACTTTAAAGTGTTACCTTAATAAAATATTGAAGCTGAACTTTAAAAAGACTTAAATTGAATAGATAGGGAGAGAGAGGGCGTGCCTTGTTTAGTCTCTGATTTTAGTAGGATTGCTTCAAGTTTCTTTCCATTTAGTTTGATGTTGGCTACTTGTTTGCTGTATATTGCTTTTACTATGTTCAGATATGGGCCTTGAATTCCTGATCTTTCCAAGACTTTTATCATGAAGGGATGTTGAATTTTGTCAAATGCTTTTTCAGCATCTAATGAAATGACCATGTGGTTTTTTTCTTTGAGTTTGTTTATGTAGCAGATTACATTGATGGATTTCTGGGTATTGAACCATCCCTGCATCCCTGGGATGAAGCTTACTTGATTGTGGTGAATGATCATTTTGATGTGTTCTTGGATTTGGTTTTTGAGAATTTTATTGAGTATTTTTGCATCGATATTCAAAAGGGAAATTGGTCTGAAGTTCTCTTTCTTTGTTGGGTCTTTGTGGGGTTTTGGTATCAGTGTAACTATGGCCTCATAGAATGAATTGGATAGTGATCCTTCTGTTTCTATTTTGTGGAATAGTTTGAAGAGTATTGGTATTAGGTCTTCTTTGAAGGTCTGATAGAATTCTGCACTGGACCCATCTGGTCCTGGGCTTTTTTTTTGGTTGGGAGACTTTTAATGACTGCTTCTATTTCTTTAGTGGTTATGGGACTGTTTAGATGGTTTATCTGATCCTGACTTAACTTTGGTGTTTAGTATCTGTCTAGAAACTTGTCCATTTCATTCAGATTTTCCAATTTTGTTGAGTATAGGCTTTTGTAGTAGGATCTGATGATTTTTTTGAATTTCCTCAGTTTCTGTTGTTATACCTCCCTTTTCATTTCTGATTTTGTTAATTTGGATACTGTCCCTGTGCCCTCTGGTTAATCTGGCTAAGGGTTTATCTATCTTGTTGATTTTCTCAAAGAACCATCTGCTGGTTTTGTTGATTCTTTGTATAGTTCTTTTTGTTTCTACTCAGCTATTTAAAACAATGACTTCATGAAATTCGTAGGCAAATGGATGAAACTTGAAAATATCATCCTGAGTGAGGTAACTCAGTCACAAAAGAACAAACACAGTATGTACTCACTGATAAGTGGATATTAGCCCAAAAGTTCTGAATAACCAAGACTCAATTCACAGACCATATGAAGCCTAAGAAGAAGGAAGACCAAAATGCGCATGCTTCAGTGTTTCTTAGAAGGGTGAACAAAATACTCACATGGGGGAAATATTGAGATAAAGTGTGGATCAGAGACTCAAGGAAAGGCCATCCAGAGACTGACCCACCTGGGGATACATCCCATATATAGTCACCAAACCCCAACATTCTTGTGGATGCTAGGAAGTGTTTGCTGATGAAAAGCATGATAAGCTGTATCCAGAGAGGCTCAGGCAGAGCCTGACAAATACAGAGGCGGATGTTCGCTGCCAACCATTGGACTGAGCATGGGGTAACAGATGGAGGAGTTGGAGAAGGGACTGAAGGAGCTGAGGGCTTTTGCAGCCCCATGGAGGGAGCTCCCAGAAACTGGACTACCAATCAAAGAATATACATGGAGGGACCCATGGTGCTGGCCACATATGTGGCAGAGGAAGGCCTTGTTGGCCATCAGTGGGAGGAGAGGCCCTTGGACCTGAGTGTGTTAGATGCCCCAATGTAGGGGAATGCTAGGGAGGGAAGAAGAGAGTGGGTGGGTGGGAGCGTGGAGGAGCACTCTGATAGAGGCAGGTGGAGGGGGAATGGAATGGGGTGTTTTCAAAGGGGAAAACATTTGAAATCTAAAGTAAATATCCAAAAATTAAAAAATATATATATTCTATGTTAAAAAAATAAATAAATAAAAAGACTTATAAAACAAACTCCTTATTTTCTGATCTTTTTGTTTCATTTTGTTTTGTTTTGGTAATTTATTTTGCCTTATTAGCTTTCTATTACTTTGTTTTGATTTAGAGAGAGAGAGAGAGAGAGAGAGAGAAAGAGAAAGGGAGAGAGAGCACTAGGTAGCTAAATGGTAGATAGAATAAGAAGCTGGGTTAGTAGGGGAATGGGGAAGATCTAGAAAAGTTGGGAGAAAGTAAAATATGACCAAAATATATTGTATGAAAATATTTTAAATAAAAAGACATGATTCAGATTGAGTATTCTATTCAGAAATAGAAAGCCAATAAGACAAAAAAAAAATACCAAAGTGGGTTTCTTAAATTTAGGAAGATAGTAGATAACAACACCTAAAAAGTATAAACTATAATAATATGTATAAGGTAGGGTCATTCCATAAGAGCATTCAGAGTCATGTCGGCATGCTGTGTTCAGTGCTAGGGTCCCATGTCTCAATGGGAGTTCTCCACCCTGGCACACAATTTGGTTTCCAAGGATCATTTATGCCAATTTGGGAAATAGGATGGGGTTGTACCATTGCAAAGCAAAGAGCAAAGCTAATTTTAAAATTATAGCAACTCATGTTAAGGAAACATTTATGATTTTATTTTG
The DNA here is from genome assembly GCA_019843965.1 of Rhynchomys soricoides. Lineage (NCBI taxonomy): Eukaryota > Metazoa > Chordata > Mammalia > Rodentia > Muridae > Rhynchomys > Rhynchomys soricoides. The sequence goes on along the minus strand of JADRCH010000010.1, from coordinate 7,398,886 downwards.
AATATATTTTTTAAATATACTAACTACTTTATCAGCCATATGACCTTCTGTGAATATTAAACTCTCTTTGCCTTAGTTTTCTACATGGACATGGATAAAATGAGAAGTTTCAAGATGCACAACTTTCTGGTGAGATTTTGTTTATAGTCTGTTTTTGTTTACATTTTCTGAATGGCTAGGACATTGAATTTTTTTAAAAAATGTTTCTCAACAATTTGTATTTCATTTTTCAAGAACTCTATTTAGTCCCATACCTCAATTTTTATTTTTTTAATTTTCTTAATAATTTTTTGAGTTCTTTATTATATATTCTAGATACTAACCCTCTATCAAATATATAGGCATGATTTTCTGGTCTGCATATCCACTGGCAGATCTGCCCCCTCAACATGCCACAGTCTACAGGTCTCTAAGGAGAACTGTAGCAGCCAGGGCAACAGGTAAGACACTTGCCCAAATAACCACAGCAACTGGGACTCCAAAGAAGACTAGTGGATGTGGGACCCCTCCCCTCCACACAAGCCCAATCTCCCTTCTGGTCTATATCTTCTCCAGAGCAGATCTGCCTGTCTGTTCCTCTCAACACTTCAGAGTCAGCAAGTCTCCCATGAGATCTGCTGCAGCCAGGGGGATACAAGAGGCAGGCTACAGACAAAGACTCCCAGGTCAGTTAACTCCAGAGATAACCAGATGGCAAAAGGCAAGTTCAAGAACATAAACAATAGAAACCAATATACTTTGGCACCATCAGAACCCATTTCTCCTACCACAGCAAGCCTTAGATACCTTAACATGCCTGAAAAGCATGGTACTGACCTAAAATCCCATCTCATGAAGATAATAGAGACCTTTAAGGAGGATATAAATAACTTATTGAAAGAAATATAGGAAAACGCAATAAAACAGGTAGAAGCCCTTAAATGGGAAACAAATAAACCCTTAAAGAAATACAGAAAAATACAATCAAACAGGTAAAGGAATTGCACAAAGTAGTCCAAAACCTAAAATGGAAGTAGAAACAATAAAGAAATCACAAATGGAGTCAACCCTGAAAATGGAAAACCTAGGAAAGAGATCAGAAGCTCTCTCACCACAACGCACAGACGCAAGCATCACCAACAGAATACATGAGATAGAAGAGGGAATCTCAGGCATAGAAGATACCATAGAAGATATTAACAGAACAGTCAAAGAAAATACAAAGCATAAAAAGCTCTTAACCTGAAACATCCAGGAAATCCAAGACACAATGACAAGAGCAAACCTATGGACAATAGGAATAGAAGAGAGCAAAACTCCCTAGAATAACAGGAATAGAGGAGAGTGAAGATTCCTAGCTCAAAGGACCAGAAAACTTCTTCAACAAAATCACAGAAGAAAATTTCCCCAATCTAAAGAAAGAGATGGCCATAAATGTGCAAGAAGCCTACAGAACATTAAATAGATTGGATCAGAAAATAAAATCCTCCCACCATATAATCAAAACACTAAATGCATAGAACAAAGAAAGAATATTAAGATCTGTAAGGGAAAAATGCCAAGTAATATATAAAAGCAGGCTTACAGAATTATACCAACAGAAACTCTAAAAGCCAGAAGATCCTGGACAGATGTCATGCTGAAGCTAAGAGAACAAAAATGCCAGCCCATGCTACTATACCCAGCAAAATTCTCAATCACCATAGATGGAGAAACCAAAATATTCCATGACAAAACCAAATTTAAACATATGTTTCTACTAATCCAACCCTACAGAGGATTCTAGAAGGAAAACTCCAATACAAGGAGGGTTTCTATATCAAAGGAAAAATAATAGTCATTTAATAACAAACCCAAAAGGAGTGTATCACACATACATAATACCACCTCCAACAACAAACATAACAGGATCTAACAATCATCCATCTTTAATATCTCTCAACATCAACAGACTCAATTCCCCAATAAAAAGACAAGCTTACAGACTGGATGCTCAAGTAGGATCGAACAGTTTGCAGCATACAAGAAACATACCTTGGTGACAAAGACAGACACTACCTCAGAGTAAAAGGCTGGAAAAAAGTTTTCCAAGCAAATGGTCCTAAGACACATGCTGGAGCTGCCATTCTAATATCCAGTAAAATAGACTTTCAATCAAAAGTTATGGAACAAGGTAGGGAAGGACACTTCATATTCATCAAAGGAAAAATACAACAAGATAAAGTCTTAATTTTAAACATCTATACCCCAAATCCAAGAGCAACCACATTCGTAAAAGAATCTTTACTAACACTCAAAACACACATTGACCCTCACACAATAATAGTAGGAGACTTCAACACCCCACTCTCACCAATGGACAGATCATTGAAACAGAAACTAAATGAAGATACAGTAAAACTAATGGAAGTTATGACCAAATGCATTTAACAGATATTTACAGAACATTTCACCCTAAAAAAAAATATACCTTCTCAGCACCTCATAGTACTTTCTCCAAAACTGACCATATAATCAGTCACAAAACAAGCCTCAACAGATACAAGAAGATTGAAATAATCCCATGTATTCTATCAGATCACCACAGACAAAGGCTAGACTTCAATAACAACAAAAACAATAGAAAGCCCACACACCCATGGAAACTGAACAACTATGTATCCAATGATAACTTGGTCACAAGGAAGACATAAAGAAATTAAAGACTTTCCTGAATTCAATGAAAAGAAAGATAAGGCATATTCAAACTTTTATGACACAATGAAAGCAGTGCTAAGAGGCAAATTTATAACAGCAGCACACCTGAAAGCCTTGTTGGAGTAGGTGTGTCACTGTGAGAGTGGGCTTTACAACCCTCCTCCTAACCACATGGGAGCCAGTCTTCTCCTAGCAGCCTTCAGATGAAGATGTAGAATTCTCAGCTCCTCCTGCACCATGCCTGCCTGGACTCTGCCATACTCCAGCCTTGATGATAATTGACTGAACCTCTGAACCTGTAATCCAGCCCCAACTAAATATTGTCCTTATAGGAGTTGCCTTGATTATCATGTCTCTTCACAATAGTAAAACCCTAACTAAGACACTCTCCTATGTGATACTATCTAAGAATGGTGAGCATATAAGCTTGTAACATTATAATAAACATACTTATGTGTCTGTTTTACAGAAAAAGAAACTGATTTGCTAAGATTCTGAAGAATTCTCTATGTTACTATGATATCAGAGGTAGAAGAGGGATTTACACCCACCCAGCCTAGGTTCACTGTTAATCAATGTATCTACTAAGCTTAAATTTATCCAAGGACAGAGATCTGTCTTATGCTGGCTTATTCTAGGATACAAGGTTATCCTGACATCTGGGGCTTAAATGAACCACACAAAAAAACAATAGTTTTATACATTTAGTCATATCTGTCACTCACATGATCCATCAGAGGACAGTAGCTAGAAGCAATCCTGATACACACTGTGGAGTAAATTTTCTTGTCCAGTTTGCCTAAAATATTTCGAAGGGTAAGCATGGCCCGGATGATGACAGTATGCTCTTTGGAAAGGAAAGCATCTAGGACTGGGAGTAAGAGGCTGCAGACACTCTCGATCTGGGTGTAAAAGAAAGAAAATGGCAGAACATTGGGACTTGGGCTGATAATTGGTGTGTACATTTCTGAGGTTAGCATGCCAACTTACAAGTCCTCTTTAAATCTCTTAAAGGTTTTGTAAACTAAATGTTCCAAAAAGTCATTGTTAAAAGTTAGTTACCTTCTACTCCACTCCTGGGCATATACCCAGAAGATGCTCCGACATGTAATAAAGACACATGTTCCACTATGTTCATAGCAGCCATATTTATAATAGCCAGAAGCTGGAAACAACCCAGATGTCCCTCCACAGAGGAATGGATACAGAAAATGTGGTACATTTACACAATGGAATACTACTCAGCTATTAAAAACAATGACTTCATGAAATTCGTAGACAAATGGATAGATCTTGAAAATATCATCCTGAGTGAGGTAACGCAGTCACAAAAAAATGAACATGGTATGTACTCACTGTTAAGACGTTATTAGTCTAAAAGTTTGAAATACCCAAGAGTCACTTTGCAGCAACAGTAGTTCTGAGTGTGACATCCCAAATGGAGGGCTTGGAGAAAGGACTGAAGGAGCTGAGGGAGTGTGCAGCCCCAGGGAGGTAGCAACAGTGGCAACTGGCCTGACCCCCGATACTTCGGGAGACTGATCCACCAACTAAAGAATACACATGAAGAGACCCATGGTGCTGGCCACAAATGCGGCAGAGGAGGGTCTTGTTATCCATCAGGGGGAGGAGAGGCCCTTGGGCCTGAGGGTGTTAGATCCCCCAGTATAGGAGAATGACAAGGAGGAAAGACGAGAGTGGGTGGGTGGGTGAGAGGGTGGGTTGGAGAATATCCCCATATTGGCAGGGGGAAGGCAGAGGGAATGGGGAGGTTCCAAAGGGGAGATCTGAAACATTTGAAATGTAAAAAAAATATGAAAAAAAAAAAGTTAGTTACCAAAGGGGAGACCATGAAAGGGTAAAGCATTTGAAATGTAAATAAAGTAAATGCCCAAAAATAAACTTTAAAAAAGTTAGTTACATAAATTTATAGTTAAGTAAGATCAAACATAGTTTTAAAAGTGATAACTTCTAAAACCTTTTGCTGATATATACTTTATTTTCTATATTCTCAAGGCTGTTTATGTGCTGTGTATGAATAGTTAAAATACCAAGTAAAGTTACATTATGCAATTCTGCACAATTCTGTTTTTAATAATATGCATTTGATATCTTGAAATTTGCTGTGATAAAAATACTTATAACAGAAAATTTTGATCGTGTGTTTTAGAGAGTTGAGACTAAATATTTACTAACAAATCTAGTAGCATGGTCTCTAGACATGAGTATGGACTGTTTAAATAGAAACAGAGCCCAAGAGGCAGATCAGAGTGGTGCATAAACTGTTTTGGGATTGTGCAAAAGACTTTGAAATTTGAAGTTTTAAGACATTGGGGCCTGGTTAAATTTACTTGACCTGGAAATACTCACATGAGCTCATGGGAAGTGACTTAGTGACTCTCATTCTTACTTCAGGACCTAACAAGATAGACCAGAGGACCCCAACTCGGATTTTTTGGTTCTTCAGGCTTGAAGTGGGCATAACAATTTGCATTCATAACAAATTTCCAGGTGACTTTGATGCTGGTGGCTTGAAGCTCATACTTTGAGCATCAATATTATAAATTGTTACATAAGTGCTCCTATATGGGGGGTGCCTTTCAGAAGGAGGAGGAGGATGCTAGAGATTAGAATCTTCAGTGAAGTCTGACTTGAGGTGATCACCAAAAAGGGCAGAAATTGCAAATACCTGTGAGTGATGAGGAAAGTGGTGTAACTGGAAAGAAGAGATCCAGGGGATACCTCAAGGAAGAAGTCAAGAAGTAAAGAGATATGAAGAGGGAATGAACAAGTGTTGATGATTCAGACTGTAAGAAGAGTATTTAATCTGAGCAATGATGATGAATAAATTCTGAGCATGACATGGTTTTGTGGAGAAATTATGAATAAAGTGATAAAATCACTAAGTTGATTCATATTCTATCTATTCTATTGAGTTTCCAACTTTGATAGTTTTAGCTGTCCAGAAACTGAAAAGGCACCAAGGTTTCACTACAAGATGCTGAGCAGTATCAAAATATCCAATCATGACACACGAGGTCACACTTTACACACATACTTCACTGAAAACTGGTGCCATGCTGGCAATTTTCTGAAGACTCATTTTACCAACTGAAGGATTGGAATCATTAATCCAGTTTCTGAAGAGGACCAAAAATTCTTCTGGTAATGATTCCTTGAAGAAGTTGTTCAGAAGCTTAAAGAAACAAACAAACAAACCAAAAACACAGTTAATAAATTAACGAGTAGAGTCAGGACTCCTCCCTGCCTCCCCATTTGACTTTGTATATCTCTTGCTTTCTTAAAATTTTATAAGAAATGTACTTAGGGAAATTAGATGCTGAAGTTTTAAGTTTATTCTAGGAATGAGGAGAACTCAGTTGGTTACAATCTACTATTAAAACTCACTTCAGCAAAGAATATTATGGTGACGATACTGTCTTCTGACCTTCTAGGACCTTCTAGTGCGACCTTGTAGACATAATGAAGGGTCTCTGGGAACTGTGGAAAGTTATATTCACTAAGAGTTCTGTAAAGAAGTACAAGACACAAACTTAGCCAAGCAGAAAAACATTCCACATTACCAAGGAGTCAGTCATTGTCTGCCTACTATTTACTACCCAGACTAGCAGGAAAGTCATTGTAAAATATTCTTTTGTGTACGGTAAGCTGCAGTGTCCGTGTCTACTCCGACTCTGAGGAATTATGCAAGCCTGGGTCTCTACAACATTTATTTCCTTATCACCCCTTTTCTTTTCTCTCTTATTTTTCCACGTTGAGAGAAGCCCTACTTTTGTGTGAACTTCCTTCAGTCCTTGACCAAAAGAGAGAAGTAGTATATATCTAAACAGCAATTCAGAGGGTAGGCTATAGGTCAGTTTATGGCTTCAGATCACACTCTTCCTTTTGGGATGACTTTGGGTCACTCCAGAGAAGGGATGGTAAGCTCTGGATCACTAAACTATTTCCCAGAAACACTTGGGCAGTAGCCAGGCTTAGACTTGTCTTCCTAAACTGTCCTGAATCTAATTGATAGAGTAGGATATTGGGGGAGCATATCATAACTTTCTGTTTCAAATTTTAGGTCCTTTTGCTAAAGCTGTAACTGTTCATTCAAACCACACAACTCACAAATACAAAGCTTTGCTTTCCAACTGATGTTCTTGTTGGTCTGTGGACTACGTTTTGAGTAGTACTAAGAACAGGTGATGCTTAAATGAATACTTAATCTCACTCTTGGTACAATGTGGGAGGGTACTGCTTATTTAGCTGTCAGTGGCTTCCTGACTGCCAGAAAGGTGATGGGCCTCATTTTATAGTCTTATAGAAAACCTGAAAAAACATCTGCACCTGTATTGGATCGTGTTTTAATGGACTCTGTCTATATTTTTCTTGTGTTCTCCACCTCTGAAAATGCCTGCTTTTGAAGTCACAAAGGTCTAGTTTTTTCATAGTCTATAAGGATAGAAATGTATTTCCCCACACTGTCATGTTCTAGGTGTTCATGTAGTTTTGGGCCTTTTCTTAGCATCTCTTCTTTCTCTAGACATCCATAGAGTCAAAATTGGTGAAAGGCAAAATAAAACTATAAGATTTACTGGTTATATTCATTAATTAATGCTATGTATTTGGAGATGATCTAACTCATATGACATGGCTTCTTTTATCTTCTGGACTTCGCTAATTTAAAAAGATCTAAATAATATAATATTCATTTAAAAAAATATGTTCTCAAAGTTCATATGCCAACATGATACTGCATCTAAAGCCCATGGACTACATAGTAAACATTCTCTGAATTTGTCACAATTATAAATTATCTTTCATGTCACCAAGGCTCTGTAGTCTAGATTTTGTTGTTGTTCAGAAAATCTGATCTCTATAATCAGAAGGATTAAATAAAAACAAACTAAACAGTAATCTCAAAATATTCCTAGTGCAGGAAACTTTTTTAAAAAAATCTCTTCCATTATATTTTCCAGAACATGTTTGGCTTGTTGAGTACATATCTTTGCTAGACCTCTCTAAAGCTAGAGGGCATCTAACAACCTGTGAATGTCTTCAGAACAGAAAACGACTAACATCAGAGAGGAAAACATCACATTTACTTTCAGTTCTTTGTATGTGAAACACTATTCTATTTGTAGGTGGGTTTGGGTGTGTCATTGAGGGGAGTGATTCTGGGTGTCTCTGAATCATTGAATAAGAGGAGGGGGAGGCTATCTCAGGATAAATCTTCAAATCACCAAAAAGTCAGAAATCAAGTTGCATCATAGACTATTAGGAAAGCTGTAGAGAATTTGTTCCCATACAAGAGACCCAAAGGAAGACAGAGAGCAAGAACTCTACCCAGAGTCCCCCTGTTCTTACTTTGCAATGAGGTGGATCCCATACTGGTGATCCATGACTTGAGAAAACTGGTCCCAGAAATTCTTTCTCTCCAGAGCGTTATCCACTTCCTCTAGTCCAGAACAATTCAGCAGAGCCTTCAGGGCGTCTCTTACATAGCTGAGGCCCAGAAAAGAACAGATATCACAGGATAGTGACTAACTACACACAACCTGCTATTTGAGAAGCATACAGTTTTAGAGAAAGGTAATTGAGGCATAGAGGAAGGTAATTGTTAAATGATTTTCATCTTTCCTGATAAGCAGTGTACAGACTGCACAAGTTAAAATAAAATGGTAGCAACATAAAATGTAGGTCAAATCATACTAACAGCTTACTATCTTACCCAGAAATGTAATGCCTTGGTAGAACTATCAATTTCCTTTGGAGGATGTTCTAAATAATCTGAATAGGTTCCTATCTTCTTGGGAGTGGTTTGGTGTGTGTCTTTTTAAAGGACAATGAATATAGTAATTTTCCAACTTTTTATAGCTTCTTTGTGACTTTCACATTATGCACCCCAATCCCACTCATCTTCATTCCCACCACATCCTTGCAACCTCCCAAACCCAACAGAGGAAAGAAAAAATATTGTGGAGGCTGTAGTGTGTCACAGTGTATCCCATGGTATACCCTTTTGTCCACAGGATTTTTTTTGTTTGCAAATGTTCATTGCAATGACTCATTGGTCTGGTATGAGGTCTCTGGCTTCTGCTATTCCACCAACACTGGATCCTCCCCTGGAGCTCCTTTTTTATATCCTGTTGTTGCCCTGTGCCATGGAGATCCTGTAGTTTTGTATCTGTAGGATGGGTTCCTTCATATACTCTAGTGTAGATGTTTTCGGTTGGCCAATTTAAAGCCCTGGATCTGGGCCTGAGAAGTATCTGAGCTGGTCAGCCCTCTGGCTCTCCCACTCTCCCACTCTCAAGGTACCCTGCTGCTCAGGCAGGGTACAGAGCCAGCTTTTCTAAGTGTGAGGGACAGGGCCAGTTCTCCCACTCTTATGACTCCAGGGCCAGCTCTCACACTTGCCATAGGTGGTGAGGACTGAGGGAGGAGAAGAGGGCATCTCTTCCTTATCTGCACCACTGAAGAGCAGACAAGAGGCAAAACTGGCCCTCCTATGCTCATGCCCTCAGGCTGGCTTACCCTCAACAACCACATACAGAGCTAACTCTACTATGCTGTGCAGCTGAGGTACAGGGCCTGCTCTCCTGGGTGCTGCTGCTGAGGAGCAGGGCCAGCTCTCTTTTTCTCATGACCCCAGAGCCAGGTCTCCCACTGCTGCAGGTGGCAAGAGACAAGAGGAGAGGAGGGTAACTCTCCATCATCCATGCTACTACAAGGGAGGCAAGTGGCATAGCCAGTTCTCCTATACTCACTCCCTCAGGGCAGGCTTACCTGCAACTCCTGCAATATGCAGGGCACATTCTCTCAAGTACTATAGCTGGCTAAGGGCAGGGTCGGCTCTCCTGCTGTCCTGCCTCAAGGACCAGCTCTCCCACAATGCCTAGGTAAGGGGTAGAGCCAGTTCTGCATAGCTCTCAACCATCAATATGTCCCCAGGGACATCTGCCTGGCCTTTGGTGGTAACAGATCCCTGCTGCTGCAGGGCCATGGGCTTAGACATGGACCTGGGTGATAGCCCAGGCTAGGACCCCACCATGGTCTCAGGTGGCATCACTGGCTATTCCTCACTATCAAATGATCCCTCACTATCCTCAAGTCTCCAGTTCTGCCTCTCTTCATTTTTCCCACATTCTGTTTCTCTTTCTCTTCCATTTCTCCACCACTTACCTGCTCCTCTTACTGGCATCTGGAGTCTCTGAGTGTTCGGTTGTCTCAGGAGTGCAATACCACTTGTGCATTATGATATCTGGCAAGGGTCATCTCAGGCATGGTTTGCATACCCAGGTCTGTGCAGTGCCAGACTGGTGATCAGCTCAGGCTAGCTCTCTGTCAAGGCCCTATGGCATCAGTCTGGTGATCATTTCAGGCTAGTTCCTCACCCAGGGCCTACCCAAGTGGCAAGGGCCATCTCTCTCGGGCTCACTCACACCTGGTGCTTGCAGTCCTAGGCCAAGTTTTTCTAGCCTCCAGCTAGCTCCCTGCCCTGAGAACTCATCTGGTCCTGCACAATGAGGGACATGTGGTTGGTTGTCTCAGACTTGCTATTTTCAAGAATGTTAGGCTACTAGGCAATCAGGTCAGAACTCACTGAGCATAGACACAGCCTCTCTCTTCTCTGCCACCTACTGGCACACACAAGACACAGCCGTCACAACTGTGACACCGCTAGGGGCAGGATTAAATATTTTAAATGAGATCAATTGTGCTTTGTTTAATTTAGATGTTCATAGCAGACACAGTAAATAGTTGACAGCTGTACTGAGCCTTCCCTTTCAGGACAGGAAAACTAACTCCCTTGTTCAAAAGGAAATTGTGCACTTTGACCTGAAACAGAGGACTGATGTCATACTGCCCTTCCCCATATCATATCCATATCATATTGTGAGATAATGTCTAGTTTACAGTGAATATTTACACACACTGTTCTGTTTGTTGTTCGCATACTCACTAACTCTGAGATGTTACTGTCAGGGACTATATGAATGGTGGAGCTTGACTGTATCAAGCTGCTGCTATTTCTCACTGATCTGACAGCGGGGACAGTGGGAATGAACAGTGTTCTGTGCTATTCACTTTCTATGTGGTCTGCATATGAAGGGGAGAGCCTAGTGAATGCTCCTGACCTCAGGAGGATTACTCTTCTGAAGACACTTTACCCTTCGAGAAGACTGAAAACTAAGAACAGAATTTCCCACAGGCTTATAGCAAGTCCCATATAAACCCAAGGGAGCCTCTAGATGCCTATCTCCCACTGAATCAGAACTAGCATTCTCTTACAGAGGTCTGTCCCATGCCGTGCCTTTTAAATGCTGACTACAGTAGAAGAGTTGAAGCAAGAGGGCCATGAGGAACTCAGGAAATAACTTGACCACCACTTTCCTATAAGAAGTCACAGGTAGAAATGTGCACAGGGCCTGAGATGCCTATAAGGGAAGGAAAGTGGGGTTAAAAACAGCAACTGGCTCCCTCCAATGATTGTCAGTCATACAGAGGGCTAGAATGACTGCAAGCCTTCCCAGCCTCCTTCAGTGTGCATGTGTTCACTCGGCCACACTCACTAAGTCTGTGGAGAAGCAGGAACTGAGCCAAGCTTTCTTGGTAACAAGATTCCAAGGCACTGGGAATGGTTCCCTTCCAGCTGTCAGATTTGTGGAGAGAAATCTTGTCCTCAATGAGGGCATATATCCCAAGGTCCACTTCCTATGTGGCCATGAAGAATAGTCTTAGTAGTAAGAAAATTCTTCTTTAGGCTTGTTAAAAACACAGGGAAGTTATATAGTCAACAGGAGATGCAGCAAGTCATCCTTGAATCTCTTGACCCCTGTATAGTGACCTCCATAATCCCCACTATCATCCACACACACATACATATACACCTCATATTAATAAACAACGGCACCCCTTTTTTATTACATTTCTCTCAGTTGCCTCTCAGAATTGATGATGTTGGTCCATGGGAGAAACATGATAGACCTAGGTGATATCAGCTCCTTATGTGACTAGTGAAGACTTAGCTGGTGGTTACTGCTCTACAGACACATACAATTTTGCCATTGGGAAGCTCCCAATGATTCTTTGGCATTCTTGCTATACCAGCCACACTTCCATTATGACAGGATTTTTGTCGGCTCTCTGCCTTCGCAAGATACATATAAGTGTTGCCCTGAATCATTCCAGGATTCTGATTTTAAGTCCTTTCAATATGGAGGTGTGCTGTGTCCAACTTACCTTAAATCATCACGGTCGCCTTCTTTCCCTCACACGTACAGCTTTATATTTCCTTTGATATCAAATGTACATATTTGTTCTTTGTCTCTGTATCTTAGCAGAATACATGCTCTGATCAAGATGTGGCACACAATAAATATGTTGGATGGATGGATGCATGATCGGAGGGGGCTGTGTCAGGGAGGTGGGGCTTAATCTGTGCAGATAGGAGGAGTGTCATGAAGACAACCCAGAACAGAGAGGCTCATAGTGTCACTTACTGCCACAGGCATCATGTTGGTGGCATCGAGAGAGAAGCGTCTTTTTTCTCCCAGGGTTTCCTCCATTTCCCCAGGCCTTCCTTTCAGTATTAACAAGATTGTCTTCAGCACTTCAGATGCAACACTTGACTCCAAACTTGCTGCCTGCCACATCAGTAGCAGAGTTCTGCAAACACAGGCATTGAGAATCATGTTTATCATTTGCAATTCTAAGTTTGTTACAGCTAGTAGAAGGGAGGTGACAACTTCAGCTCCCCCATGTATGAACTGTAGAAACAGAACCATATGATTTTTCTAATCTCTTCTAATATACCCGTTAGAGTTGTACTGACCCATAAACTCAAAGTAATAAGGTTTTGTTGTTTAACGTTTCTTGTGGCCCTAGGTCATGAATTTCAGATGAACATCAATGGACATGAATTTCAGGTAAGCATTAATGAGCAAAAAAATTCTCAATTGGTTTTAGTAACTTTTAAAAAAGATTAATTTTGCTTTTGTGAATGCACATGAATGTGGGGACCTATAAAAGGCAGAAGAGAGCATTGAATCCCCTGGATCCAGAGTCAGTTGTAAGTCATCCAATATATAGGTGCTGGGAATTTAACTCTGGCCCCCTGTAAGAGCAGCACTTAACCACTGAGCCATTTCTCTAGCCCTTATTTTGGAGCTTGTATCTGTCCTTTATAAATAAGAAAACCCCGAGCTGATAAGATGGCTTAGTGGTTAAGAACATTGGCTGCTCTTCCAGAGGTCCTGAGTTCAATTCGCAGCACCAACATGGTGGCTCACAAACATCTATAAAGGGACCTGATGCCTTCTTCTGGCATACAGGTACACATGCAGACAGAGCACTTGTACATTAAAACAAAATTCATAAATAAATAAAAGCTCTGTTTGAGGTTTTTCTCAAGGGGGAAAAATGAGTAAGTTAACAGACAAAAAATGCATTCTCTCTCTCTCTCTCTCTCTCTCTCTCTCTTTTAATGTTTGGGTAAGATATATAACAGAATACAATTTAACCCATCCTTCCAATAGTGGCATTAATAAAATCTTGAAGTTCTACTGTGTGCTAAGCATTGCATAAAGTTACATGTAACATATGATCCTATTTAAAACTTCTAGTAAGCCTAGATGATGCAAAAATAAATTTCTTTTCAGAAAAAGAAATCGGGCCTGACTACAGTAAAGAATTAAGCTTGAGCCATATGACTGTGGAGTTCATGGACAGGTGTGTACAGTGGGACAGTCTGGGAGAGGCCTTACTTGTCTGCAGGGACTGGGAACTCCATGAGCTGAAAGATGACCTTCTTAGGGGAAGCACGTGTCAACAGACTGATAACATGCAGCATGACACCCTTCATCATGTGGGAAGAATGCTCATAGAGCTGCTCATAAATATCATCCAAAATTTTAGACACCTGGAAGAAGAATTTCCTCGATCAACAAAACCATAATGTTTTTTGTTCACCTTTAAAAGGGGCCATTTCTCTGTTACAGGAATTCAGCCCTTGTTGGAATGACCAACGTAGCAATTAGCATACAAATAAGCAGTAACAGAAAGTATGCTTACATGATTGCAATGCAAAATACTTATTAATGGTCAGGAATAAAGCTATGTATTTGTGGATATTTGGACAAAAAACCTAAAAGGATAACTTGGTTGAAGTGATAAATTGCCAAGCCCCATTTCAGTTCAGTTTCTCTTTGGTTACTGATTTTCTGTAGTAGAAGCTACTTTCACATCTCCAGTTTTCTGTTTGATCCCTGTTCCTGCCTCCAGTGATGTGCTATGGCTTTTTCTAGGAGGCTCACTGAGGGTTCTTTTCTATTCTGTTGGGAACTGTTTGGTTAAGGAGATGACCATGGATCTCCCATTTTTCTCAAGATATATTTGGCCTGTGAAATAAATGCTCTTGCTCATAGCAACAATGTAAACTCTCTATGAAGTAGACTTTGCCTTGCCTGCTTTCTCTGTCTGAATGACTTCCCTTTGCCTACCTTCTTTCACAGTACACAGTTGTGTCAGGAGAAGGAACTGGGTGTCCTGTATGTCTATCGCCATCAAGACTGTATTATGGGTCTGTGACCCAAGGATTTGCATGAGGATCCCTACCCAGATAGCCCTCTCACTCTTGACTGAAGCTTGGATTTGTCAGGTTGAAGTTGTTAATCTTTGAGGCTGAGTTTTGTAATTCGAGCCCCAACAGTACCATGGAGCATAGGAAATTCTTGCAATAGGTGAAACTTACATGGTTCCTGCAGCCCTAGTTACATGTAATGTGTACAGTGCTTCATGTGCATAGGATTGCCATGATGTTTGAGAAGCTCAGTGGGAAAACAAGCTGAATATGAGAGGCATCAAACAAACTCCAGCAGTCAGCTGGAAAATGAAACAGAAGGGAAGAAAAACTAAGGTGTTATGGTCTAAGTATGTCTCCCAAATGCCATGTTAGAAACCCAGCTCTCAAATGCAGTTGTGTGTGTGTGTGTGTGTGTGTGTGTGTGTGTGTGTGTTTGCTTGTGCAGGTGAATGTGGAAGTCAGAGATTGATGTCATAAACACCATTTCTTTACCTTATGTTTTTGATATAGGGTGTGTTTGAGCCTAAGGTTTGCTCCTTGGGCTAAGCAAAGGAGCCCCAGGAATCTACCTGTCTCAGCCCATCAGTGCTAGAGTTACAGATACACTCCACTGGGCCTTGCTTTTATATGGGTTCTAGATATCAAACTCATGTCTCCATGATTGCTCAGCAAACATTTTACCCACAGAATCATTTCACCAGCCTCAGATTTGAAGCCTTTAAGAAGTGACGAGGTAATCGCTTCTCAGCCTTTTGGCTAAGATCAAGTGAGGAAGTGACGAGGTCCGGGGGGGGGGTAGTCACTGCTCATGAGTGTTTAGTTATCCCTAGGAGTGGGTTTATTATTATGGGGGTCAGTTTGTGAACAGAGAATGAGTTTGGCCCCTCTTTGTTTTGCAGCATTCTCTTGCAAGTATTCTCCCACGAAATGATACAGCAAAGAGGTCCTTACTAGATACAAGCCTTGAGCTTCCCATAATTAAGCACTGTAAGAAATGAAACTATCCATTCTAAAGGTATTCTGTTATGGTGATATCACTGCAACCTACCAATTCTTCTCAATCTTTCCGTATTTGTCAGCGCATTGAAGGCAGAAAATATTAATGAGATATGTTAATGAGAAGAAGTGAATTAAAAACAGTTGAGTTAGTTTTGTGTAACTCGCAGTAAAACTGACATACATAATCATATATGGACTACACAATATAAATTTCACTATTCTGTTGATTCTGCATTTAACTTAATTGTTCTTATATTCACTTTTCTATCACTGTACAATGCGCATATGGACAAAATGTACTAATAAAAAATAAGTTTTCTTTTCACTTAGACATCTAATAGATGATGTAAAGAATTGAGAGAGAGAGAGAGACAGAGAGAGAGAGAGAGAGAGCATAAAGTAAATGGAATAGCTAACAAAACCTCATCTTTTCGAACTTTGAATGAGACATAGTTCCATACTTCATGCTCTATTGGGCTGCATGAATTCCTTAGCCACTGCAACTTCAAGCAGAGAGTGCTTGAAAATGTTCCTTAAATGCTACATGGGAGATTTCAATTACAGAGATATTTTACTAATATATTTCTCTTTTAAAAAGCCAACAAAGTGAACATGGCAGAATGTTCTAATTTAACATTATTTGTAAATGAATATTCGTAAGAACTGTCTCTATAACTTTCCCCATTTGAAATATTTCACAATATATACAGGGAATATTTCAGGGAATAAGAGCAAGGGGCACAGAGGTAAAGAGATAGATAACAAAGCTGAAAAGCAAACTTTTAAGAGCACACTCTGTTCTTCTTAGCTCATTGTCACTAACGTTACCATGGTGATCTTCTGGGCATGATACTCCAAAGTCAGCTTCAGTAAGGAAGCAGCCTCGACTGCTATTTCATTGTTGAGAGAGGAGAGTTTTTTCAGGAGAGTCCACACAAAGTCAGTCAGCAATTGGGGCAGTAATATTTGCCCCACACTCTGAAACCAAAAGAATGTTTGTGACCACCAGGGTAAACAAGACAGCAAATCTTAGGCACTTTAGGGGATGCTTTGGACCAGCTGGGAGCACAAGGTGAAATATGGGAGCCACTTTCTCCATTAAAATATTATTTTAAAAGGTGTATTTGTGGTAGTATTAGTACAATGATGATCAAAGCCCCAGGTATTATTACACAAAACAGACCTCTGCTTTTAAGACAATTCTGGTGTCTGAATATTACCATGAACATATTCAACATTGTGAGAAACAAATGTGGTTCAGAGGGGATGCTGGAGGAGCTAGGGTGAAAGTATACATTTTCTTTTCAGAGACAGAGAGAGAGAGAGAGAGAGAGAGAGAGAGAGAGAGCTCTACAAAATCCCACCATGGAGTGGGATGGTTAGCAGGAAGTCCCACCCCTAGCTGAGAAGCTATTGACATCTGATAGTGGCTAGGAGAGGAATAGTCAGTTCTATTGCCTGGCATTGCACTGAAAGGGAGAGTGGGTAGATGAAGAAAGGTTTTCTTGAAAACTTGCATAGATTCTCTGTTTCCTTATGGAAATAGACATGTTCATAATCAGTCTTGTGAGGTTCTGTGTGTAGGAAAATCCCTTGTCTTTGTGATGATGCACCATCAGGTGTATGGTTATGGCAAACACCTGTGTATCCATATATATATATATATATGGGAAGAGAACCACTGCTCTATATGTGGGGTTTGGAAGGAGGAATGCCTTCAATCTTCTCATCCTAGGAGATAAGCTAGCCTGAGAGTCCTCTCCAGAACTTACGCTAAGCTATTGGCTCAGTATGTATGTCTGAAAGTTAATTCACTTGTCAGCCCAGCCTGGCCCCAGTGCTGGGGAACCTCACAAGATTCTAGGTAAAAAACTGTGAACTGTGTCAAATGAAAGAGCATATAGAATTATAGAACTTAATGGTTTCTCTAGATTAGAATAAGGTAAAAATTACTTGCTTAATACTGAAGCTTAACAGCACATCTTGTAAACAGTTCCCCCCCCTTTCACCTAGAGAACAGGACATATGTGTGCAACACAAGCTGGCCTTGAACTTGCTGGCCTTGAACTGAGTGCTGGAATTATAGGGATATATAAGTATGTGAAGGTCTTTATATACAACTTTATAGTTTTTTTTTTTTTTTAAATAAAATCTAACTTACAGTGTAATTCCGATATTTGTGAGGTGGGAATTATTATCACATTTTAGAAAACTTAATTGTTGACTCCATTAATTTTGTCAAAATTTGAAAGTTACCCACATATAGAAGTATAACTAAGAAACATCTATTAATTAACACTTTATAACAAGTAGTATATTTTAAATTGCTATATTTGAAGATAGTGAACATAATTCTTAAGTGACATAAAACATAGGGAACCACGTGTGTGAGTCACCCAATCATTTGTCTTTCTGAATTAAGAAAAGGAAACTTTCTAATTGAAAACATTAACTTTGAGGAAATAAATTACTACAAAAGGCAATGATACATTTTGACAGATTACATAGAATTAAGACGGGGCTGCTGTGAGGGTACCTGGGCAATTTTGGTTTTCACTTCTATTGTGATCTTGGTTAGTGGTTCAACTTCAAACGTTATAATCTTGAGGTTGCTTTCTTCCTCACTCAGCTTAGAAGATCTGAATTTTACAAGGTTGGCTGTGGAAGGAGGAGGAGGAGGAGGAGGAGAAGAAGAAGAAGAAAAAGAAGAAGAAAAAGATAAGCTTCTCATTTGACTACTACTTTCACAGAAGATGTTGGTATTTCCAGTATCACCCAAATCTGGATGCCTATGATACCCTGGTTACTCAACACTGTGCTCACAGTCAATTCTCATGAAAACTTAAGGGGGGCATGGATCCAGAGTTTATAAAGTTCTTAAATGAAACCGTGTTTAACACTGGCAATTCGAGGTTTCTCTCTTCTTGTCTCCAAAAGAATCTGTCATTCCTTCCTCCTTACATTTTTTGACCCTGATTTCTGGTACCTTTGATTCCATTTTTATCTTTGTTGATTCCCTTTTTCTCCTTGCCTTGGCTTTATTTGTTCTTTTTCTAGATGAAGACTACTCAAGACTGAGACTTTTTCTCTACTCCAAGACAGGTAAATCAGCCTTTGAGTTTTTCCTCAGGACTCCTTGATCAGCATTCCACACATTTTGACTCATTAGATTTTCATTCTTATTCCATTCAAAATGCATTTCCTGTATCTTTTGTATTTGGTCTGCAGGTTATTTGGGAGCACATTACTCTGCTTCCAAATGCTTTGGGGCTTCCGTGTATTTGTTATTTTGATTTCTAATTTAGGACCATTTTGTCAGATAATTGTTCCTTCCTCCTCCTCCTCCTCCTCCTCCTCCTCCTCCTCCTCCTCCTCCTCCTCCTCCTTCCTCTTCTTAGCTTAAAATAGGTTCTATTTCATGGCTCATTTTCTGATGCCGGTGCAGGGTTATGTAAATGTCAGATAAATCACAGTGGTTCAAGTCTATATCCTTTATGATTTTCTATGTACTTACAAACTGCTGAGTGAAAACTGTTGAATTCTCTGACTGTAAAGGTGGAACTGTCTGTTTATTCTTACACTTCTTCTTTTGGCAAGCTTATTTCTATTTTTATGATAGAGCATTCTTTGTTTTCAGGCATCCAACTGTTTAGAACTATTATATCTGCTAACTTTTCCATTACTTCATCATTACAAAATAGCTCTTTCACCTCAGAAACATTATTTTCCTTTGAAATTTATCTTCTAATATTAATATAGCCCATAATTGATTTTCTTTTGATTACAATTAGTATGTTTTGTTATTTTTTTAAACAATTATTTGTGTTTTTCTATTTAAAAGAGTTTCTTGTAGACAGTATATAGTTGGGTCTTGCATTTTTGTTTAATTCAACAATCTCTGCCCTTTATTTGGGGGTAGTTTGACATTTTTATTTATTATATTGGAGTTAATTGAAGTTTTCTGTCTTTCTCACCTAGTTTCTTTTTATTTTTCCTTTATATGAACTTTATTTGGATTAAGGATATCTTGTGAATTGACTTTATCTCCACTCTAGTTAGTTATGTATAACTCTGTACATTATCTTAATTGCTCTGTTACGCTATTTTTTTTTAGATTTATTTATTTTATGAATATAAGTACCCCATTGCTATCTTCAGATACATGAGAAAAGGGCTTTGGATCCCAATACAGATGGTTGTGAGCCACCATGTGGTTGCTGGGAATTGAACTCAGGACCTCTGGAAGAGCAGTCAGTGCTCTTAACCTCTGAGCCATCTCTTCAGCCCCTGTGTTAAGTTTTATTGATACATTTTAACATAACATAGTTTACTTCCATGGGATTTTTCCTGATTTTGTGCCTAGTAGAAAATCTTCAAAAGTATTAATATGCTTATCCCCTTCAAACTTTAATCTTATTCTCTTTGTTTTTATATTATTTTTATCTTTGTCATAATTAATTGAGTATCACTCAAAGAGATTTAAATAAGAGAAAAATATAATTTTGTGTTATGTTAACTATTTATGTAGTTTCAATTTCTAGTAGTTCATTCCTTCAGTTAGAGAAAAATCTAAATTTCCACACCATAGCTTTGTTTTCTTGAGGAATTTCCTATAACATTTCTTGCAATACAGATCTGCTGATAAAGAACATTTGCATATCTAAAATATCTTTACTGAATTTGTTTTTGAAAGGCACTCTTGGTTAGAGAACAATCTATTTCATTGCCTTAGACTTTCATTGTTTCTAAAGAGAAATCTATTACAGGTAAATAAATATTCACGCACACACACCCCCTCCCAGTTTCTAATTTGAGACTTTCTTTTCTTTTCTTTTTTTTCTTTTTTCTTTTTGTTTTTCGAGACAGAGTTTCTCTGTATACCCCTGGCTGTCCTGGAACTCATTGTGTAGACCAGGCTGGCCTCAAACTCAGAAATCTGCCTGTCTCTGCCTCCCAACTACTGGGATTAAAGGCATGCACCACCACTGCCCAGCTAAGACTTTGAAATCCTTATCTCTAGTGATAAATAATTTAACTGAAATGTCTCTTTATTGTGCTTTCTTTATTTTTTTTTTTTGTACTTTATTCATTTTGGAGGTCTACAAGTTGTAGCTTTTATAGAATTTATAAAATTTAGTCATTGAGCATTGCTTAGTCTTATTTCTGCACTTAACAATTGATAATTACTGTTGTAGCAAGTCACAGACCATTTTTTCTGCAATGTCTAATTGCTGTTGATTCTTGCCCAAATATTTTTCATTCCTCTAAAAGTTCAGTATGCGTTCATCGATTCCTCTTTTCCTCTCTTCCTCTCTTTTCTCTTCCCATCCTACCTCCTTCTTTCTCTCTTTTCTTCTTATTTGGTTTATACAACCCAGCATGCATCAAACTTCTGAGTAGTGAGACATTATGTGTCTTTTTAAAATATTTATAATAATTGTTTTTAACATCACTCCTTACTAGTTACATTATCTGTTGGATTTTTAAAATAAGTTTTGGCCACTTTTTATCCTCATAGTGGGTTGTATTATACTCTTTCTTTTTATGCAATTTATATACTTATTTATTTTTCCTTAGAGTCTGGTCTTGAATTCAAAATCCTCTTCCATGTGCTTCCTGAGAGCTGAGATTACAGATGTACACCATTGCCCCTGGATGGACTGTAATTTCTTGGGGTTGCTAGACATTCTTAAATTTGGTTTTATTCTTAAAGCCAAAGAATAAAACTTCATGTTTTATGTTTCATGTTTGCTTTGGTGAATATTTAAAGTATTTGGAACTAGTTTTCACAATTAGCTTGTGTTTTAAAATCTTAAATAACAAATAACATAATCTAAGCATAGATTTTTTTCTTTCCTTATAAGAAAAAACCTTCCCACATTAGTTGCGAGTTATTAGATTTTAGATACTGGCTTATAGTTGTATGGGCACTCAATATGGCCTCTGTCAGCTCCTTGAATATTTCTCTATAATAACCATGAGGAGGGAAACACACCTCTTCTAAGTGCTTCATTTGCAAAATTTCTCCTTTTCCTCTCTTCCCGACACTACTTGCCATTCTTATCCCCACCATTATTCAACAATAACCAAAGAAGTGTAGATATATCTTGAAGCTGTAAAAACTTGAAGTACCAACTATTTAATTACAAAATTTCCTTGACAATAGTTAAGTAATTTTTAAAGTCATATTTTGGAAAATGAAGTCATGGATCTTGAAGTAGGATTTACAAATAAATAATAGACATAGAGGCTTCTTCAAAAGCCAAATAATTAGCACAAGTTCTTAATAGCAGAAAAAAAATAGAGATCTGTTCTTACAATTCTGACACAAGGCGATGTAGAGGACATAATTCATCCCTGCCATTGCTTGTTGTATGATTTCGGGGTCATTATGGGAACAGAAGAGGGAGAGCTCTGCAGCCAGGAGACCTAGACACGGAGCATCAATACTCGGCTAATTGAAAAACAAAGGGCAAAGTGCATTAGCTCTGTGTAATCAACATTAAATGTTAGCACTGGATCCTTTTAAGTAAGAGAGTGTAACACTCAGCAGCAGTTCTCAATCTGTGGCTAGCTAAGGTCTAGCTTCAAAAATATTTACATTATGATTCATAACAGCAGTAAAATCACAGTTATGAAGTAGCAATGAAAATGATTTTGTGGTTGGGGGTCACCACAACATGAGGAACCACTGACTTAAAACCTGTACACAGATCCTGGCTTTGCTGATGAGTCTCAACTTCCTGTCCTGTGGAATGAAAATAAGCAAACAAGAGATAATGTAGGGAGAAGTTTCTAGAAAATTGCTTGAAATAATAGTAATTCAACCTTAGTCTATAGTTCCTAATCCAGGTAGCAACAGTGGGTGGAGGAGTGAGACACCAACAAACAAGAGACCTGCAGGGTTCAGCTCAGTACTGAAGCTTTGAAGCTTTTAAAACTATTGTAAGCTTCGATTTTCCTGTGCAAAGCACTGTAAGTGACTCTATGCGTGAATTGTGAAACTATTTTCTTCTTAGAGTTGGTTGACTCTTACCAGAGAAATTAATGGTTTAAACCCCACAAGAACAAAACCCTCTCTTCCAGAGGTCCTGAGTTCAATTCCCAGCAACTACCTGGTGACTCACAGCCATCTGTAATGGGATCTGATGTCCTATTCTGTTGTGTCTGAAGAGTGACAGTGTACTTACACACACAAAATAAATGAATCAATCTTGAGAAAAATAAAGGAACAAACCCCTCAAAGGATGTGTTTCCAATTTCCAAGCTATTGTCACAGTTTATGCATCTCTCCCCATACTTTCTTGAACACATCAGGTAATTGAATATTTAGACTTTTGTCTTGAATCATGTATCTGACTGAACTAAATGTAACTATTGAAGTAAGTAGAGAGATAAATGGACATGTGTTTTTTGGTGAAGACATGAGTACCCTTTATCACACTTGCGGGATGCAGTTTTTTAAGAATAAACTGCTTCATCACCTTTCATCTTACAGAGTTGATAAGATACTCCTTGTTACTAAGATGAGTGGTTAGCCTAGATAGGTGGTTTTGGTGTATTGGTCATCACTTTCTATTTAGTCTGCCTTTGAGAAGTTCAGCAGGGAAAACCCTTCATCAATTCCTTATATTACTGTGTATACACACACTTGAATAATTAGCACACTGCCATCTTGTGAGGGCTATGGAAAGAAGGAAGGTAAATGTGGACAGTGTGCCAATGGGAACTCAAAACTCTGATCCCATTTTTTAAGAAAGAGAAGTTTATTTCAGCTTATGGCTCCAGAGGGATAAAACTCCATGATGTCAGCCTTATAGAGAGGACTTAATCAGGAGAGATGGTGGCCTACAGAGAATAAATTCATTGAGCTGAACATTGGGTTCCCTTTAACCTCAATCATCCTTTAGGCTGAGAGCTGAACCTTACCAACCACAGACGTCTAGTTATTGTACTTAGACCCTTGACAACAGAAACTGTTGGATAAATATACCCATTGTCTGAAACTGCTAATATTAAGTTTTTTATATAGTTTATGGACAACACCAAGAATAGGATAATGTGTTAGACGTCAATAAATAACAAATACACAAGACCTAGCCCAAATTCTTCCTTTGACTTTTCCATGACTGATCATTGCCAGAGCAGTCTCTGTCCCATTTGTACTTTGTGGGGACCTGTTCTACTCATTGGCCATTTTGCACACTGGAGTCTTCTGTTCTCTCATTTTTGTCCTTTTAGGAGACCAGTAGTAATACATTCATTTTTCAATGTGACAAAGAACACATACAGGAGCAATCTTTATATCAATGGCACAATATGAGAAAAATAAACTGCTCCATTTAATTGAATGAACAGGTATTCTTGGAGTATAGAGTATTCTCTACATCTTCATGTGAGGGAATCACCATTTAAAAAAGTATTTTAGTGAGAGACAAATGGTAGTCAAGGTTCTTTAATAGGCAAAGAGCCTGTGAAGCTTAGAATGACCTAGGTGTGGGTGATTTATAAAATAAATTATCTGTCTAGTTTTTGGACAGCACTGTAACACAGAATATGTAACTTTCTTAATAACTTAATCAGAGGACAGAACAAATATTCTTTGTGCTAGATACTGAGATAGACATAGCAGAACTGTAGGAAGGCTGGGTTTTAATTTATTATCAGTAGTTTGGATCATGTTGTTATGTACATATGATATGATTTATAGTTTTTCACTGACTTAACCATTTTTCTATGACATTATTTTTAAGGCAAAGCTGACTTAATGAAGTTTATATCCTCATGATCAAGATAAGCAACTGGATAGCTAGTAATGCTCTGAAAAGTGCTGATGGGCTGCCACCTTGTGGCCTGAGTAACCACTGCAAACCACCGCAGTGCTGGGCCCTACTAAATAATAACAGAACTATATGGATTTTCTCAACGTGTTGAAACTAACAATGTATGACTTTGTATTTATGCCTGGATGTATGAGATTATGTTTTTCACACCTGAAGTGTCCTGTGGGCAAAGGAGCATGTCCTAGACTGCAGTAAGAGAGAGAAGGGACTAGTCACATAAGACAAAGCTCAAAATAGTGGACTATACCAACATATTCAGAGAGAAGCGTGTGATTAGACAGAGAGCAGACAAGTGGTTGGCATCAAATAATTGCTGGGTTGGTGACATATATTAGGAGTTGCACAGAAACTATATTAGCGATGAACTATTCTTAATTCTAAGCATCATTTAAGTAATTAAATGAACGATTAGTGCGGAACATTTGAAAGTTACTTGGGGATAAATTGGAAAAGCAACTCTTGACGTAAGAAACCACAGGAGAGAAATGTTCGCAGTGTGAGGTTTCTGAGAAAGAGAGCAATGATGTATTCAAAGCAGAAAGCTTCAGCAAAGCTTGACAATGAGGACATCACTTCACTTTCCATAAAAATTTAACAATCAAGTGTAGTGTTATCCCAGTATTTACAAAGCTGTAGAAAAATGGACACTCTAAGGATGCAGACCATGTGTTTATGAACTTTAGCTATTCAGGCCTTTCTCTTAATAGTTACTCCCCTAAGCATGTCCAGATCACTTTGTGTTGTGTGAGACAGAAAACTTAAAATCAACTGGAAAGTAGAAATGGTGATCATAACATAGCACAAACGTGAGACATGAAACTCCTTTAGGAGCATAAAATAAAGCTACATGTGTTGAGACATTGATGGGACACAGTGTTTTAAAAGCCCAATGAACCCTAGGCAAACAAAATGCAATTTAAGTAAGGAAAAATGGGGTAATGAACATGTAGCTTAACAGGAAGCATATCACACTTACAGGGACAGAGAGAAATGGCTAGTAGTCTAGGTGACTTTTGTGTTATCTGTGTGGCCAGAGCCTCTCTCCAGCTCCTACAAATACAACCAGAGGGGGATACATAATAGACTAGGTGACCAATGTGTTATCTGTAATGGCCAGGGGCTGCCCCAAGCACCCAAAACCAGGACTGGAGGTGGCTAATAGCATAGATAGCCTCTGTACTCTCTGTATGATTAGACCACACAGATTTTTCCCTAGACCCTTACAATGGCACAGGCATCTCATTCCTAGAACCCATCTTCCTGTTGGAAGTGACACATACTTTGAGAAGAGTTTCCCTGTATTTATGCCTCCTGTGTACAGGAGGGAATCAGTGCAGATTATCCAGATAATCCTATGTATTACAGCAGAAAGCTCTTTCCCAAATTATGCTGTGCTTAAACATGCTTACAATAAACTGCCCAGGGTCAGACTCTAGAAATTTGAAACAACACTGGCTACTGAGTTGTGTTGAACCAGATTTCCTTCTTACCTTGTGTAGATTGTTACTCTGTAAGCCATACCATTTGCTGAGAACCCTCACAATTAGTTGTGTGCATTTGAAACAAAAAATAAAATAAGATAAAATATTTTAGAAGACAGAAAATAAGGTAAGAATGAAATATCTGTGATAAAACAAATAATAATGGGTCAGCAGAAAAGAGTCTAAATAGTCAGTAGAAATCTGAGTTTTGACATGCCCATTGTATGTGTATAAAATAGAATACAGTTTAGTCAGTCACTGAAAACAACAGTGCTCTCATTGATTCATGGTCATGGAAGCTGTTGACTCTTTCCATATGGCCCTGCCTCCCAGTCCATTGGTACTAAGCCAACATCAGTGAACTAAGACCTAAGACCTGGCAAACAGCTCTCTAGAAATGTAGTCTTGAGTCAGAAGCATTACTGAAGTCAGTGACTTACATATTTCTTAACTCTCTTGGATGCAAAGATTAACACCCTGGTGATGACCATCATTGCTCGTTCTTGTAGGTACAGACTGTTATCACTCATCCAAGTGGCCATTTCCTGTTGGAAACATAACAGCTATTTTAGAACCACAATATTTCCATTTCTGAAAGGCTCCTCTCTGTAGCTCCCAACTTTACCAAGGCGGGCAACATTGTCTACTGACTAATCCATACTTGATCCCATTTTATATAAAATTAGAACAAACCTCAACCTTCCAATGATTGTACAGCTTCCACCATTATACGTTTGTGTTTTATTAAATTTATTCAACAGTTACTGATATTCATTATAATCCAAATTTCTGGGCATCATTAAATATTTTGTATGAGACTATGATTTTATGTTACCTCTTTGTTTAAATTAATATTTTCCCTTTGAAAAAAAGCATAGAATTTGTATTTCACCTTTAAGAGAGAACTAAAATTATATCTGATTCAGAAATGTCAACTTACCCAAGAATTATTCTGCCTCTTGATTTATATATTATATTTATATATTCTGGAGACAGCACCGTGAGGTCTGCGCACCTACAGAACTGCCACCATGGTAGAGCTCACTGCTAAGATTTATGGCTTGTACCTTTCCAGTTGTGTGGGGGGGGGAGCTACAGCTGGTCCTGCTTGAGTCATAGCCAGGACAGTGGAGGTATGGTTTGCTGGGATTCATGAGCAGTGTGTCCAAATGCTGCAGATCAGTTAACAGTGTGGTCCTCTGAGCACCTCTCCAGAAACCAAGCCTTTGAGGACCTAGCTTGCCTCAAAAATCTCTGAAATGACTTCAAGACCCTTCTCCCATTGTCCACTCGATGGATAGAACCTGGCTTTCTTCTATGCAGATCGATCTCCTGAGTAAGTGCAGATTGATCTCCAGTTCTTTAGTATTCCATCTCAAGCTCACTTTGCTAGAGTTTACATGTCCAGGGTGAGAGCTATCCATATATTTGTATTGTACAACACTTTTAATTAAAATTTAATATTTAAATCTTGTTTCCCTTCTCTCATTTTACTATAACTGACCAAAAGAAGTAGGGAAATGGACACTTTGCAATTTAGAAACTTCTGGATAATCTAGTTCCAAAATGGAAACAGACAAGATAGAGTTACTGACATCTTAACTTCTTCCAGAAGAGGACCTTACATTCAAGCCCACCTTTCCTGAAGTGCTAGACTCCAACACCTTGTTCCTCCTTTATGAGACTTTATCCATGTGGCCTCTGTTTACATCATTCTACCAGTGTCCTGACTGGGATCATAACAGTAGTCCATAAGATTTAGATTTAGGCTTCTGCTATAGCTCTTCTTTTGGCTCTCACAATGGCTACTAAACTTCTGTTTATAGCCCATGTCTCCAAATTCTTTCATCCTCATTACCCACTTCCCAAACTGGTTTCATATATTCATGTACTGTTATAAGAACAGTCCCATTTTTTTGGTACCAACTTTCTATCTAAGTCCATTTCAACTTATTGCAGAATATCTGAGACTAGGTGATTTAAAAATAAAGTATTCTTAGATATTCAAATTCTTGAGGCTATGAGGTAGTTCAGGGTCAAGGAGCCCTTCTTGCTGCACACCCCATTTATAGAAAGCAGAAGGGGAATGGTATATAGGAGTAAGAGAAGGAAGCAGGAAGTCCCTCTCTTTATCCAGAACTTAGCCTCATGATAGCTGTGTTAATTTCTATGGGAATACTTCTTATGATCCATCCAACTCTGAAAGCTCTCAACACTGTTGTGTCAGAGAACTGAGAATCTAATATATGAATGTTGATGGATATAGTAAACATAGGAAGTAGTATACATGAAGATTAGCTGTACATGGACATGTGTGCTGATTCCTGTTAAATGTCAACTTGACATAACTTCAAAATTGCCTGGAAAGGGGACCCAATTGAGAAATTTCCTAAGCCTCCAGTTGTGTCTATGAGGAACTGACCTGATTGATGAGTGAGTGATACAGGAAGATCTAACCTACTGTAATGACATCATTCCCTAAGCAATTGGTCCTAAACTATGTAAATGAAGAAAGCTAGCTGAGCACAAGCAATCTAGCAAGCAGGGAACCAGGAGATATTTATTTCTCTTTGCAGATATGGTGTGAGCAGCTGTCTGAGCTCCTGCCATCATGCCTACCCTGCAATTAAGGATTATAACCTTCAATTGTAAGCCAAGTAAACCTCTTCCTCTCCTAAGATGCTTTTGGTCAAGTTATTTAACACAGAAACAGAAATCAAGCTATGACAGAGTCCTTAGCTCTAGCAGTAGTCAACATAGCACAAACAGGCATCATCACAGAGTTGCCATTGTTGTATTGTCTTGAAGGGAGCTTACACCAATACTGGTTTTTACTGTCCTCCCTCCCCACTCTCATAATTCCTGCCGAAGACTTGACTTCTCAGTAGCTCTCAATAGTATTTCATAAAACTCATTCTTTTAACAACTTAAATAAAGGAAATTGTTAACTCTGTAATTTCACATCATTGGAAATCTAAGGAAAAAAAACCCCACCAACATTCCCACACTAGATGAAGAGACAAACATGGCCAATCAGAAATAAGCAGAATGTTCTAAACTGTTTATATTTGTAACAACACCATTTGCTTTGCTTTTACCTTTAAGATTTGTATCTTGTAGAAGTCTTTAGACACTAAAATAAGAAGAGTGTCTTCAAATATGTTGAAAATATTTTGGTATAAATTCTGAAATACAAAACAGAAATGTGTAATCAGCCAGCATTAAATAAAAATTTACCAAGTGCATTTAAATGTCCTAGTTTCTCCATGTAAACTGAGTGTGAGAAAGGTGAGGAGCAGGTGGCTTTGATGCTAAGACCTCACTCATCAGCATTTTCTATCACTTCATAGCATCTTCTACCAGTTGCAACTCCAGTTTATGACTCACATGCATGATGTAGTAATGTAGACAAGACAGAAACCACAAATGTTGCTGATCTAAGGATGCTTCTTACCTGCATTTTTCTGTCTGCCCCCTTCCTGCTTTCAGTAGTTCCCAACAAGCTCCTTTCTCTTGCTAAACCAATTAACTCAAATTATCTTCACTCATTTGTTCCTATAAGCCTTGTACTATCTGTTAAATCCAGTGGCTATAGTCATGAAGATTTCAGGGATTTGGATATGTGAGAGAAAATATTACATGCTAGAACAATGAAGATATAGACAAATTCTAAGCACAGAGGTGCACTATGCTGGTTGCTGCAGTGTATGCCAAAGATCTTGTCATTAGTAAAGGAAGAAAGAGCCTACCTCCAGGTCCTCAGTGTCCTCAGAGGTCTGGCCCATTGCTTTCACTGTGCTAAGACTCGGCATGGAAAATACCTTTTTGAAAGAAAGCTCTATTATCCTCAATTGTGATTCAAACTGCTTCAGAGGATCAACAAAACTGACAAGAAAAAGGAGTAGAATAACCAAGTCAGTGATATTTCAAATGCAACCTAACATGATCGGAGTTTTCTTAGAATGAAAATGCTAAGCATGAGGTGCAGTTTGGGACTTTATATGGTACACAAGTTTCAATAATCTAACAATGATGCTTTAAGTACAAAAGAATGAAGTTCTTTGAAAATATGATATGCAGTTGTGTAGAAATCAGAATGTTTCCCTAGAAATACAGTTATAGACTGATTACATGTCCAGGCAAATCTACAAATCCGCACTGTGCCTCAGGTAATTGGGCAGTATTCTTACCACATTTCTCTAGCCAATGGTATTACGTTTTACACACGTCAATATTTCTGGTATTAGTATGCATCTTCAACTTGATTGCAAAAGAAACCTGATCACCATCAGCCAAAAATTATCTGATTATCCATGCAATCCAGACTCTAAGAGAGACCCTAAGAGAGAAACTATACTTGCTGAAATAGGCTAAGTGAAATGTGAATAATTAACTCCTTGTCATTATGTTTTAAATCTAAAATATTTAGTAGATTATTTAGTTAGCGAAGTTGGGAAATATTATAGCTTACATACCTGGAGTTTATGGCCAGGATCAAGGATTGTTCACTTAACAGACCTGAGTATGTATCCAATAGGATTTCAGCTTTAAACTCCTAAGGACCACAGAAAAAAACAAGACCCAAAGGAATCAACAATTACAGTTCAGTGATATTCATAACACTATGTGAGAATCTCCCAAAACAGAGAATAAAGGAAGAATGAAAATAGAAAATTGGATTGTAGTGGCAAAGTTCATAGGATTAAAACTAGAAGTTCTGCGGTTCAGCCGACAGTGTCAGTGGCTTTTTATAGCCAGACATTATGCTTTTGGAGCATTTCAGACTAAAGTTGTCTGGATGTCCTTACCAGGTGTGTGTCAATATACCACTGAAAAGCTGAGTACAGTCTATAGGTATGGATGAGGGCAATTTTATGGGTGCAGAGTCAACCTAGGGAAATGCCAGCAGGTCAATGGAAGTCAAGTCTTACCACAGAACACCTAAATTCACAGTAGAGAATAAGGATCAAGAGCCATTTAATGCATAGCTATCGAAAATAACCATGTAGCTGCTAATGTGCCAATTAAAGAGGGCACAGGTAATGCTCCCCCTCAAAAATGGAAAACTAGTCCCCAAGTAGCCAAATCAATGCAGAGAAAGAAGAGTGGAGGCATCACACATTGTAATGTAATGTGAGGGAGGACTGGAAACAAACCCAAATATCAATGAAGTACAAGGGAGGTTTCAGGAATAATTTTACCCAGAGATGGTCAGTCTACCCTGTTATGGTACCAAGAATACAAAATGGCTGAAGAACGGAGTCCTCAATAAATGGTATATAATGTTGGACCCTTGTCGTGTGCTGTATACAAAAACATAAGTCATAATCCTCTAAAGACTTAAATGTAGTATGAAAAGTGTAAAAGTCTTGGGGGGAAAAGTAAGAAAAAAGGTTCCCCCAAATTGGCCCTGACATTGAATTATTGGTTGTGGCATTCAAATATAAACAACAAATCTGAAAATTAAGTCCAATTTTAATTAGAATAAAAAGTTTCTTTATTAGAATTAGAGAAACTTCAGAATTAGGGTCTAATCTAAGAAAGTGACATTCTCTCCCAGGCCTAGCATTCTCTCAGGCACAGCACATGAAACACTCTCCAGCCCCTCCTCTCTAGAGATCACTCAGACTGCATGATACAGAGAAGTTATTATTCTTTCTCTAAAATACTTTTTCTTTCTCTTACAGTTCCAAGTATGATTTTTATTTAACCTTTAAGGAATAATTCTTGGTGATGTGTATTGTTGGCATACTACAAACTTCTGGAAGAACAAAATATCTACACTGCAGATGACCCTCACTATAATATGAAGCTATTTTCCATTGGGCCAAATATTCATTGGCTCCTATCCCTTTAGCATTGACTAGCCTAACAGTCAGTCTTTGAACAGTTCTTTATGAGAAAAGTCCATGGCTTTTCTAATAAATCAGGCTCCAATTGACCTTGTGCCCTTGGAAGTCAATTAGTAATATTCAAAATATTCTGTAGTGCATTAAGAGGCTAAAAAGATAGATTTTTGACTCTTGAGCTACACTTCTAGTTATGTGTCACCAACTACAGATACCAGTGTTTTATAAAGTCTTCCAGGTGATTCTAAAGTATAACACCCTTCCCTGCTAGAGGGCTGTCTCCTTACTGAGTGTTTCAATTTCAAAATTTTACCTACCACTTTTGGTTATTAACAGTATTATGGATGACTCCCAGGAAACAATGTCTTCTAGACAAAACTGAATGGATATATATATGACCTCACAGAGACTGTGGTAGCAAGAACAAGACCTGCACAGGTTCAAGCTAGATGGGGTCTCAGCAGTGAGAGGGGGATGTGGACACAGGGTACCACCCCTAACCCAGGAGTTATTTGTAGCTGATAACTACAGGCAAAGGGAAAATCAGTTATCCTCAGTGGAACATCACTAGGTATATCAACACACTCTAGAGCAGACCCCATGCTCAGGAGTAGTTGGCCAATATAAAACAAACTCCACCATCTTCTTAGTGTGCTTTTTCTTTCATTTTGGCATATTTTTAGCTTATTGGTTCTTTGCTTTGATTTTCATTTCTGTATGTTTTCTTTTTGAGAGAGAGAGAGAGAGTTTGACAGGTAGGGAGGAGGGGAGAATCTGTGGGAATTAGGGGAGAAGAACCAACAGTATATTGCATGAAAAACTTTAAATAAAAAAACCAATGTCATCATCATTGTTAATTCTGAGTCCTTTTTATTAAAATCTTTAACAGTACAATTTATTCATTCAGTAACTTTCCTCAATCCCCAGGGCAGGCAAGTGTTTTGCTTTTAGTGCCAACAGCCTTGGTGCTAGGCTACCAACTCAACTGCCAGACTTGGAGTTTGCATACTGGCTCTGTCACTTAAATAATTATGTCACCACAAGCAAGTCACCTTCTGCCAACATTTGCTTTTTTTCATAGTGGGAATAGCAGTGGCACTTCCCCTAGGGGGTAGTTTTGATGATTGAATGACTATTATTTGTTCTAAATACTCAGAGATGCTCACTAATATGCCTTGAGTGTTAAGTATTAGCTGGAGTTGTTATTTGAACAGGGAAGTTTGCTCTGTTTCTCTCTGTCTCTGTCTGTCTGTAGGTCTTCCCCTCCCCCTCCTCCTTCTTTCCTCCCCCTCCATTTTCTCCTTCCCTGCCCTCCCCAACTTCTCTCCCCCCCCTTCCCTCCTTCCCTTCCTAGGACTGTAACTCTGGAACTGATTTTTTTCTTCCTTCCTCCACCAGCCCTTCCTTCCCTGTTTCCTTCTTTCTATCTTTCTTTTTCCGTTCTGACACATGATGGCTGATGTCTTATCTCTCTCTCATTGGTCATCACTTCAGCCCCAGCAGGTGGTGGCCACAATTCCCTGCTAACCAGGAACCCATTCCCTTAGAGGAGTGTTGCTTTCAAGATCCAGCTACAGGTTGGAGTTGGTTTTCACCATCTGATTTTAATGATATCTCCCAATCAGATGTTTGCTATGACTTCTATTGAGTTTCTTTTTCGGTTTTTCTTTTTTAGAGTTGTCACTCATGTTTGGTTTTTTGTTGTTGTTATTTGTTGTTTTTTGTTTTTAAAGATGTGTGTGTGTGTGTGTATGTGTGTGTGTGTGTACTTACCTGTATATGTACCACATGTGTACAAGTGTACAGAGTCAATAAGAGAGCATTTGATTTCCAGAAACTGGAGTTACAGGCAGCTAGTAGCTATCAATGTGAGTGCTGAGAACTGAACCTAGTCCTCTGCAAGAGCAGCAAGTGTTCTTAACAAGTGAGCTGTCTCTCCCTCTCCTGATATCTAGTATTCTTTTGAAGCAATATGAGTCCTTTGATTCAGTAAGTAAACATTTATAACTTGTTAACACATCTCAAAAGAACACTGTCAATTGTGTGTTTAAGTAGGCTACCTTATCCACACCTTGTACCACTTCTGACCTTGAGTCTTCATTGCACATGCATCTGTTGTCCTGGGTAGAGGCTGTGAAACCCTGGTTGATCATTCCTCTTTGCCTCAGAGTTAAAACACATTCTCTTTGCAGCTGAGCGCTCTCTGAACAGTGTGACATTTTCATTAGCCAGAGAGAGTCCTCTCATCAGAACATGTGCCCCCTCTAGGGACAACCTTCAGCTCATCATTAGCTGAGATCATTAGCTGCAAATGACTGGCTGGTATAAAGCAGAAGGCTCATCTATCTCTTTGTCTCAAAGGTGAACTCTGAAGAACCATCTTGGTTCCAGACATGCCCCAACCCCACAGCAGTGGCTGACAATTTTCCAACTTCATAGCATTGCATCTCTCCCCTCTAACCCAGTCCTGATGTTCCAGCTACATCCAACCCTAATCCTCAGGAGTATAACCCGAAAGTTCAAGAAACTGCTAGATGTAAAAATCCAATTTAGAATCTGTGTCCTAGAGAACTGTACCTAACATATATCATTGCATGGCTTTCTTTCTTGCTTTGCTTTGTTTTTCATACATGTGCTCCACTCTCTTCCTGAGATGAACCTCTCTTTCAACTGGATATTTCACCCATCTTACAAAGTCCATTTAAGCCTTCTCTAACCATAGGTAAATTTGAAGGTGCCTTTAAGCATGTGGCTGTCTTACCCCACCTGCTGTACCTTCCTTATAAGTTACAGACATTTCTTAGTGCTAACTTAATTCACTTCTCCATTGGACTACAGGAAATTTGAAACTCGTTTCTGAATTTCATTGTTTTACATCTCAAAACTACAGCATGATATTGGACATATCACAGATGCTCTGAAAGCTACATTTGAATAAATGAGTGAATAAAATACTAACACTTCCTTTTTTCCTTTTTCCCGCCTTTGAGTTACAGATGTTGGCAAATGACCTCATGACCAGGCTGGCAAAATTCAACTTGTCCATCAACTGTTACCTATGTTTTAATTTTAATGAACAGTAATTTTTTTATACCTAGGACCATAATGAAACTATCTAGAACATTTTAATAACTATTCTGACCCATTCCTGAATGATTATACATTTTATTGTGGTGTTACCAATCTTGTTTTTTTTTTTTTTTAAAGAAAAAAAAAACAACTGATGGATGAGTAATCACTGAAAACAATGGGCATTTTACACACTTCAAAGAACACAAAAGTGAAAAAAATTACTTCTCTGACCTCTAGTAGTGGAGGCCAAGAAAGGCCTGGGAAAAAATCACAGAAGTAGAAAAAGAGAGAGGCAAAGCAGGATGGCTTCTGAACAGAAACTGGTGTCATCTGATGTGGAGTTAAGGGAGAGGGGCTGCAGTTTGGTGATTTCTATGGTAATGGTATCAGAGTACTGAGACTTGTGTAACCATCAGGGTGTGGCCAGGGATGGGGTGGAGAATCAGTGGGATCGGAGTGGATCCTTTTAAGTTGGTGCTGAAGGCTATCTCCAGATGAATGAGATCTAAATGCTATAGGGGAGAATAAGATATAAAGTGGCTTCTCACTAGGATGCCCCCTGCTCTTTGTTACCCACACAAGTTAAATTTTAATTTTATTCTGTGATAAGACTGTGAGTGTAATGTTTCCCCTTGAGGAGATTTCAGATGCACTAATGAATGTCCCTTTTTAATATCACATACCACGTGGTACCAAGACACAGAGGACTGCAGAGTCTGGAGACGGGTCACTAGGCAGGAAAAAAAAAAGAATATGTAAAGAACAACGAAAATAATTCTCTTGTCACCTTAGTTAGACCTAATCTCTAAAACTCAAGTTGTACTGATTTAGATGGTAAAACCACACACACACACACACACATACACACACACACACACACACACACACACACACACACACAAATTTGCTATGTGTATTCCAGAGCAACACTTAACATAAAATAGCAAACACTAGGTCATCTCATGCAAGAGCAATGTGCCAAAACTGAGTGGCACTTATTTTAAGCAGAGATTGTTCAGGAACCTATGATCCAATCTATGATTCAAATCTCAACATTATTTTTTTATGAAAAGAAAATGTTTATAATAATTTTTATTGTGGCAAAATTTCTTGATAAGGCGTCAGTGTATTCTTGTTGACTATCACGAATATAACTAACAATATTGTGAATGGAAAAAGTTTTTTGTGACAACATCATTTATCCAATATTATCAGAGAATTTAATATGTATAAGTTTTCCACTTCTATTTTTGCACATGATCAGAGAAAATTTGTGTTATTTCTATTCTTATGGAATTTATGCAAAATATCTCTCATAATATATAGTGATATGCAAGTGCTGTGAATGTCTTATTGAGAAACAAGAACAGATCTCCTGTCTGTTTGTCTGTCTGTCACATATACACATACATATACACACACACACATACTCCCCACCTCTCTCTCTCTCTCTCTCTCTCTCTCTCTCTCTCTCTCTCTCT